>OZ001354.1:5963272-6563272 GCA_963924055.1 Drosophila limbata
GAGAGAATATCTGTCTGTCTATCTGTCTGTTGACACTTTTGGCTAGGCATTCTTGTTATTATGGTAGTTCGTGTCTTGAGTCTTCTGTTTTTCGAAACGCCATCAAGTTGCGTGTTTTATGTGCATCGTAAAGCGACTTGGTAACGATATGCGATATAAAAATGAGTTCAGCATTTTGTTGTGACATTTATATGAGTTTCTCTATATCATCCCTCTCTCTCTGTCTCTTATCAATGTTCCTAAATAGTTGATTTGATAAAGCGGCTTAAACAACTGCCCCTCAGAAGAGAACTCGCAATCTACAGAATCTGCTGCACTCACTGTCTTTACTTGACTCCACAAATTGCTCATAAATTACAAGAAGAGAGAGAGAAAAAAAATGAAATAAAAATTGTTCGCCTACACCATCATTATCAGCTTGTAAATAAAAAGACTTTATCAATCGTTAAGCTCGAGGCGCTGGCAACTCATAAAAATCCAGCCAAGAGAAGGAGGAGGAGGAGGCAATTGTGGCCTGAAACCAACTCTCTCACCTAATAACATAAAAGTTATCGAAATGCCAAAAAGAGGAGAGTCCACAGTCGTTATAAGAGATAGAGAGAGAGAGAGAAGGAGAGTGCGAGAGAGAGGGCGAGACTAAGTACCAATATTTTTATTTATGATTTTACAGATCAGCATATTGCTCAATAATTTTTACCAAACCGATCCGATCCGATCTGAGCCAACCAAAATAACTTTCAAATTATATAGGCCCCCTTCTTCCCCTTCTCTTTTCTCTCTTTTGGAATGCCCAAACTGCTTTTAAGTGCGCCAATTTTGAAATTATTGGCGGCTGCGTATGCAGATAATCGTGACCTGTTGCTCCAAACACACACACACACACACACACACACACACACACACACACACACACACACACACACACACACACACACACACACACACATGCAGCTCAGACCAGGCTCTGACTTTGGCAACTACAACTTCTCCTCCTGGTTGGCAGACCAATAACTCAGACCTGGCCAAATACCACAAAAGGGGGCAAGTAAATTGTAAATTGCTGTGCGAAAGTTCTTTATTTTATTTTTTACTTTTTTTTTTTTTGTTAGCATCTCAACTCCTTTGACTTGTGATTTGTTTATAGAACTCGTCTATCATGACACATTAATTTAATTGCTCAATTGTGGGCATAGTTTTTATAAAAAAAAAAAAAACTAGAAGTGGCAAGCGTAGAGTTTTGGCCAGCAACTATTTGGGGCAGCTTAATATTTTCCCATAAATTATGCGAGGCCAAGAGAAAATTACTTTAAAATTTATGGCATACCGTGGGGATTTCGCCGCCCTCCCTCTTGCTCTTTCGTTCTGGGCTCAGGCTCATCCCTTCGTGTATCTTTACACGCTGATTTGGGCCTTTTTATTTTTGCGATTTATGTGCAGGCTGTGAGAACAGGTAAATGTTGCAGTGTTTTTCGGTGCTTTATGCTGCATGCAGCATGGGGCAGTGATATTCACAAATAACGTGTTTCGACTCTTCTTGTTGTTGTTGTTGTTGCAAGTGGGCGGAACATTGGAGCTGGAAAGTTCGCACGATTAATGATCGACTCAATGACGGACTGACGAATCCACAGATCGACAGACAGACCAACTGACAGTTGCGATGACGCCGTCCTGTCACCGCTTTGACATAGCCATTTATGTAATTATACACACACACACACACACACACCTCTCTCACACACTCGCCGACCATATCACAAAGCAATCGCGATCGTTTCCGAACCGAGCTTGTAATTATTTTCTACTTAATCTTCATCACATGCTCAACATGTCGAAAAGCTAAGCGAATTGACGCGTTGCATTCAACTTCAAAAAACTCCCAAACCAAAAAGGAAAAAGAAATTAAATTTTGCCGTTGCTGTTGTTGTTGTTGTTGTTACCTGAAACAGCGGGCGGTGTTGCATTCATTGGTTATCGAATTGATCACACCTGCATTAAAGTACTGACTTCACACTCCAGTGACCTTAACACACCACACAAAAGTCGTGATTTGGCATGACAAATCTTTAATATATTAACTCAAACTTTTTATAAATATTATAACTTAATTATTGATTTTTTAATGTACTTATAAAACACATTCCTCATAAAACCCATTGATGGAGCCGTGAAAATAGAATTATATAATCTTAATATTGTAATAAAATCGATATTTTATGGAAAAGATAAGTGAAGAAAAATTATGATTGTAAAACAATGGAGATTATCTAAGTTTTCAGTAAAATTATGAACTAAAGAATTTAATTTGTTGTTAACCTGTTTTAAAATCAAGAAAATTAGTCTTAGGCCCGTTTTTTCAATGTCTAAATAAGGTGTTTGATAACTATTGAACATATATTTTATTGTCAAATTTTAAATTAGATCTTAGAAACAGTATATGTTCATTGAAAAAATGGACCTCAAATGTTAAATTTTTCAAATATGATAGATTTAAGAAAAGCGTAAAAAATTAGAACACAAATGGTCAAAATTTCTAGAAATTCTTTAAGTTCCCGGAAATCAAACAACAAATTTGATTCAAAAAAGGGAAATAAAGAGTTAGCTTAGACCCTGGATTACTTACAACTTTCATCGTTCTAAAATGCATGTTAGCAACTGCACACGAAAGTCACGTAATCGACAAATCACAGTGAATAATCGCCGTCTCGTGATTTGTGCTCTCATTTTTGGCATCGCTGCCTGCGATGGGGCTAAAGTGAAAATGAAATGGCCAAATGAATGTGCGTGTGCATTGTGCCATGGTAAGGTAAAAAGGGTAAAGATCTTGCAAGAGTCTCCACCTGCGCCTGCACCACTGTGCTTCACTGTCTGTCCGTCCGTCCCACTGCTTGCCCCACTGTAGTTGCATATCAGGTGTTTAAAGGTTTCACAAAACAATCGCCGCATGCAGATGAAGATGAGGAGCAACATGAACGTGCCCTGGGTAACTGTGGCAGGTTCCATGTCGTTGTTGTTGTTGTTGTTGTTGTAGCTGTTTGTCTCCCTCTCGTTGTTGCTGTTATTTGTTTCTTTAACTCCTGGCAGTGAGTATTTTAATTTTGTCACGAAATGTGCAACAATTTAAAACAGACGTTGTATTTATTTATTTATTTAATGACAACTAAGTACAGTTGTACAGTAAAATAAAAAAAAATAAGTAATATTAAACTAATTAAAATTAAATTTAAATTTGACTGAAATTATGAAAAATTAAAAAAATATATTCTGACAATTTCTAAGGCATTTAAAAAAAAGTAATAATGTAGGTTTGTTTTAAATCTTATCTGTTATTTGTTAACACAAAAATATACTTCTCCAATGTTAACTTTTAAAGATATTCACAACAACCTTAAAAAAGACACAGACAGTTTTATTTGAAGTCTGAATGTGTTGAACCAATTGCAGCTGGTATAGCAACGGTAGATCAGTAATTTAATTTATTTTTCTATTTAAAATATCTTAATAATTCTCACTACTGTATCATATAGCGAACACAGGAACTAAAGTTTAAAAATCAATCCTTAGAAAAAAAAAATGTTTTTTCTATATATAAAGTTTACCAAGTTTAAAGAAGGTCTTTTTGGTATAATCTTATACGTTCTGAACAAGTTTTCTAAAACTTCGAACGGTTAAAAATCAACTTTCAATATGAAAAACTTAAAATGGTTCTCGAGATTTCTCTACCAATCTGAAAGTTCGATAGATTGAATTTGATTAAGAGTAGACTACCATATCACAAAGCTGCCATAGGAATGATAGACTGAAAATGTAATACAGTAAGGGTATACAAATTTCGGTATGTGGCAGAAAGCTATATTTCTTTTTTTTTTGGGATCGTTTTCGTTGTTTGGTCAACCTCTGACCGAATTTGCAGCGATAATTATCGGCTGGCGTGCAAATATGCGGAAAGAATTCCTCAACGCTTGTTATTGTCTTTCGTTTTATGTTTTGACTGCTGTTCGTTGTATTTCGTTTCAACTTTAAATGGAACTAATTAAATTTAGCACAGAAAGCGTTAAATTTCGTTGTCCTGGGCAGCAAACTCACACACACACATACACACACAGACAGTCTCATGTGTTAGCCCGGCCCGTAATTGAGGGCCACCACGCCCACATCGTATACTAGCTGAAAAGGCAGCCCCTCAATTTGGGGCAGCATTTCTGTGGCACTGCCGCCACTGATGCCACACTGATTTAGTGTCATATAAACCTGTAAGTGAAGATTATGTTACCAGAATTAATTGCAGCCAAGGTGAAGGTAACAGACTGTTCCCTCCGTCCCTCTCTACTCTTCCTTCTCTCCTCTATTCCTTCTGCTGCCGTTTCCTCCTTTTGCTGTCCCTCGTCACATGACGACAGCACGTGCTGAATCTACCATCGTCGTCTGACGGAGCTTCTCCAAGTGTCGACTGGCTTTTTGCTCCGTAATTTTGATAATTTAATTGAAAACAAAAAAAAATGACAGGTTTACTTTGTATTGAAGCCTTGAAAATGCTTTGCCAATTGATGGTATATTGATTTTATGTATTTATCTGGGGAGGAAGTTTAACGTACTTCATTTAAGTGTCGTTTGACACTTGGCTTGGCTGCAGGTGTCATCATTTTTTTAAAGCCCTGGGGGTTGTTTAAATACAGCACAAGTTATGATTACAGGATATTCACTTATAATTTAAACAGGAAATATTGATTTACTTTAAGGGAAATACATAAAAGCCAACAGAATATAGAAATATATAATATAACCTTAAAATTGTGCAAATTTGTAAATCAAAAAAAAAATTAGATCAAAACTTAAATATAAAATAAATATCCTTGTATCTATAGGATATAAGAAAACTTAAAAATGAAATAAGTGAAATATTAACTGTGTTCCCATTTTAAAATAAATTGTAAAATTTTAAAAGTGAAAGGATAATTTTTTACTTTATTGAAAGTCCAAATTATTATTGATTATTCTTATTTTAACCATATATTAAATAAATTTAAAATGTTGGTACCATGAATGGATATAAACAGTTGTTTAAATTAACTAAATTTAAATACAGAATCAAATTATATTAGACTCTAAACTTTTCGAGGAATTTTATTAATTTCAACAGAGTTATGCGTTAGCCAAAATTTGGTATTTGGATTTCCAAGTTTGTTTAAGCTATTTAATTTCAACTACCTGCATAATTTGTGAATATTTAGAAGTATAAAGACTTTACTCTTATGCTTAATTTCATCAAATGAAGCCTTAAATATAACAAATATTTTAACATAGTTATGTGCACATTTGACCGCTGTTTAAATATGTTTTCATCTTGGCCAATGTTCACAATGCCATTTGGCCTTTGTGCATTGCCTTGGCCAACATTGGATAAATACATATTTCAAATGCACATTTTATCTATGCCGGCAGCAGCAAATAAACTTTGAAATAAGTACGAGTCTGAGTATTCAAACTCAAACTCATACTCATACTCATATTCATATACGTATTCGTATTTCTAAACCAACTGCAACTAAACCAATCAAGCAAATATTTGAATTTTATTTGCATGTTGAACTCTGAACCCGAAACTCAGTCCAAAGCCCATTCAAACATAGTGGGTGGATTTCCAGCAACAACAACAACAACAACAACAAGTCACAGTGTTCATATTAAATTGAATAAAATGTGGGGAATGAGAAAAAAAAGAAGACGAATAAGAAAAATTACAATTTAATGGATCGTCGAGTGGAAAGAGTGAAAAATAAATGTTGTGTCGGAGGGGAAAATTGTTGGCAGCAGTCAATTTGGCTAACGACCAGGTGTAGATTAACGCTCCAGAGACTCAGAGAGAGTGAAGCTAACTGCAATTCTGTAAAGTCCTGTAAAATCCTGTAAATCCTTCATAATTATGCACCCCACGCTGGAATTCAACATTGCAGGCTAAATGGCTCTGGATTTGGTTACGTGTCGTAAAAAACAATTACCAAACACCGCAAGCCAGCACAGTATTTTTCCCCCCTTTCTCTCTCTTCTCCTATCCCCACTCTTCACTCTCCTCTCTCATACATTATGTAATCCTTTTCGAGCAGCCGGCGCAAAGTTGTAAGCAAAAATGGTTTAGATTCCTTTTTGCAACATGCATTTTGTATGCCCTTCGTCTGTCTGTTTGTCTGTCCAACTGCCTGTCCGTTTCTCTCTCTTTCCGCTGTTATCTTGCTTTTATTTTTGATAATTTTCCTTGTTGGATTTCTGTTTCTGAGTGCTACTAGCAACAACGTAGCAGGAAGCATCGAGTAAAGCGGATTTCGTGGCATTTTTCATGAGCACAGATGTGCGTTCTGTTCCCTCCTCCTTTTAGGCCGGAGGCAGGCGAGCTGACCCCATGGAATTTATGAAACCACCCACAGACAACTTGTACTTAATACTTATGTAAAGATACTTGTACTTTTGTCTTTACTGCGAGTAGGAAGTATTATCGAAAATATCTATTGTATAGAATATAGAATTTCAAAACAAGTTAAATGAGAGTTTTATTTCGAAACTTGTAGTATCTTTACTATGCCTTATGTATCTTTGGATCTACCAAATGAAATAAAAGCAGTCGCAAATATATCTATCTATTAATAAGTCAAGGAAATTGTTTACAACTTTTTTGGATGCAAGGAAAATAAAGGAAGGATATAATAAACTCCAGATCTACTATTTAAACTGAATGTTACTCATTTGTTATATGTATGTGTAGATTATTCCCAGCAAACATTTTGGCGATTGTACACTCGTCCATCGCCGAAAAGAGTCTTCTGCGAGTCGCGCAGGAGATTACTAGAAGATTAATCTTCCAAGCGATTGTTTTGCGATAGAAAGCTGTCTGAAAGAGTCTTCTGCGAGTCGCGCACGAGTCTTTTGGAAGATGAATCTTCCAGGCGATTGTTTAGCGAGACCAAAAAAAAACAGGGTACAAAAATTGAGCTCCACGTCTAGATCAATTTAATTCAGATTTTTTCTAGTAGTCTAAATTGTCGATCCCGTAGCTCAATAGTTAGAGTTGCCGACTCCGAACTTTAAAATCTGAGGTTCGATTCCCCTGTTGTGCTTCTTTGGCGAGCGCGCACAGCACGTCATTAAAAAAAAAAAAAGATTAAGAAGATTTAGAAGACTCGCAAAAGAGTCTTTCCGAAGTGTCGCGGAAAAGTGGCTCACTCTCTAACAAAAGGAGATCAAAAAGCGATGAAAAGGCGATGTCGCCTGAAACTTCTAGGCGAGTCGTTTGAAACTCTCTGGCGATTAAAAATGTTTGCTGGGTTCTAGAATATCTTAAATATTCAGATAATTTAGAAGTATCAGAGTATCCATAGAACATTTAAGTATCTGTAATATCTATAATGATAGATACTTGAGCAATAGATACTTTTAAGCACTCACGCACTCAATAATATCAACATATCAACATATTTTGATTACCAGAGGCAAAGCACTTGAACTTTTACTTGTGACCTTCGATGGATTCGCGTTTGGCATTAACTATCAAGTTTTCGCTTTAAATGTAAATGCTTGTGAGGCCTTTGAAGTGGCATCTAATCACCAGTCAGCATTCACCAGTCAGGGGAGTCTATGCTCCCCCCAAAACCAGCTGAACTCTCCCCATCCTTAAAAAACAAAAGCGAAGGCGGATAAAAGAAACAAGCGCGTGCCTCATTGCGAAACTCGGAGTGCTTGATAGAAGGTGGCAAAGAGAAGAGGGAGGCGAAGAGGGAGTTGAAGGGGGGAAAAGGATGAGTAGGAAATGGCAACAGAACGCAGAGGCAGCAGCAAAAGATGATGAGAAACTTGAGCGTCAAGCAGGCAGAAGCTTTAAGCCGCTAAATTGTATCGGATTACAGCAAAATTCCAAAGCCATGAAGCTAAAATTCCTCTTACCCATAGGCGGGCCACAATTCGCTCTCTTTCACTCCCACTCCCCCTCCCCCTCCCTCCGTATCTTTCCCCTTTTCTGCTGCCCCTCCCCCTGTCAGTTCCCCGCCCATGGCTAAGCAGTGTCTGTGTGTTGTGGCCCCCTTTTTTTGTATTTTTCCTGCAGCTGGTATGTTAATGAAGGTGCTTCAGCCAGAGTCTCGTTGTTGTCGTCGTCGTCCTGCTTCTCCTGAGAACGCATTGAAATGGGGGCAGGAGGCTGGGGGCAGAAGGCAACCTCCGCAGATGACACACAAGTGCAACTGAACTCGTGAACTCGCGTGGCAGTTGCAAGAAGCAGGTTATGAATCTTAACACAGTTGCATTTGCAGTGAGAATTTAAATAAAACAAAAAAAACAAGCCAGAGAAACGAGCTAAGACAATCAATCGAGTTGGTTAACGCTTCTACTGTCCACCCCCTTAACCCTTCTTTCTCCCTTTAACCCCTTCAGAAAGAATGCAAGGAGAACTCACAAAAATTGCACACAATTTGCCTAATTCGCGCTCTGCGTCCCCCTTCAAATCGTTGGTTAAAAAAGAAACAGGATGAGCCGCGGTGCTGAAATTGCTGCGGTTTTAATACCCTGTAAAAAAAGAAGATTAAGAATATTGAGAGTGTAGTTAAATAAAAGACGGATTTGACTTCAATGGAGCAGGAAAGGAATTTCAATAAAAAAATTATTTTAATAAAGAAAATATAAAGATATTATAAAATATTTTGATACCAATAATAAATAAATAGAAAACTTTCTTCAAAATGTGAGTATAATAAATTGACAGGATATTTTCTTTACATTGATTAAAAATTTTTTTTTTTTTTTTTTTGGTAAAAAATTAGTAGTTTTATTAAACAAGCTTGCTGTTACCTAAGGGGCAACTTAGTCTAGTCTTAAGTTTGTGATAAAAAATTGAAAAAAAGTTACAAGTACTATTATACAAATTTATACAGTGAACCACTAATGTCTTCATACACCATAAATTTGACAAATAGTCATTTTCAACACCTTTTCCCTCATTTTCATAGAAAAAGTGGCTTTTTAGCAATTTTCAAAAAATCATAAAAAATACTATAGAAGAGATTTTTGAATTTGATTTTTTTGCAGTCACTCTTTGAATTGCTGGAACAACTTTTCTGCATCAAAATATTTTTTTTTTTTAATAGAGGAAAAAAGTTGAAAAATGGCCTTTTTTTTAAATTAAAAATTTTCCATGTTTACTTAATGGGTTAACAAAATTTTTGTATCATTCGAACGGAATTTAAGTGAATAAAAGATTAATATAAGAAACCCGCAACAAAACATCTATATTTTACGAAAATTTGACAAATTTATGGTGTATGAAGACATTGATGTTTTTAAAGTGATGCTTGTTTCCTTTGCCTTAAAATCAGAATACATCATTTGACTAACTTGATTCTCAGTTTATAGGGAGATTTTCATGTTCGCTAAGTATTAGAAAATTTCGTAACAATTATGTAAGTTGGTAATTAAAAAGGTTTTACAATTTTCTACAAAAGAAAAGTTTCTTATATGGATTAGTTTGAATAGTTCATGGAAGACAGTAGTTTATTTGATCTAATCAAGTGACTAGAATAAAATAGGGTAGCTGTTGGTCGTTCTCTTTGCAACTCTTGGCATTGTTTTCTTTATTTTGGCCTGACTGCAATTATTGTTTGCGGCTTTTCAATTGCCTTGCGAGCTTCAACTTCGACTACAGCTTCAACTTTAGCAGCAACTTAAGCAACTTCAGCTCAGCTTTAGCTGCAAGTTCAGGCTCGAAGTCAGTCATCATAAGGTGAGAATATAATAGCGCAATCGTGAGATGCGTGACTGCAATTGCCCCTACGCCTGCCACTAACTATGCACGCTGGGGCCAGACTTAGATTTAACGTAATACAAATTTAAGAGAAAGACAAGAAAATAAAACAAGCTGAAAAGGTTATCGTCCAGTTCCTATTGTTTCTATTAAAATAAATAAAAAAATATTTGTATTGCATACTTTTAGGCACTTGCATTGCTTGAAACTTAAATCAGCCATTACTTCCGTTCTGTTTAGCCGATCTTGTTTTGGTGAAGTAGGCTGACAGCTATGTTTTTAATTTACATGATTGATTTTGTACCACTGTGCTGAGGTTGAGCATCTGATCAGCGTCTGGTTTTTTTTTTTGTTGGGCCCAGGGCTCAGCTGATAAGCAGCCCAAACAAACAAATAATAATGCACGATTTGTGGGCCGTATTTTTGGTTGTATTTTTTTGTATTTTTGGCCTTTGATTGAGGAACGCGCGCGCTGCCTTTAACTAATTGAGCTTCATTGTAAGAGGCGGACTGGAAACTTTTTCCTTGGCCACAGACACGTTTCCTGTTTCGCTGCACGACAGACACCCAAAAGCAAGAAAGCAACAAAGCCATAGAGAGATGGAAAATGGAAATAGAGTTGGAGAAACGGTGGAGAAACGTCGCGTTGTTTGTAAGTAGAGAAAGCACAGAATTTTAGAGTCTCTGTGGTTGCCATTTAATTAAAATTGAAAAGTTCTTGTTAAGAAAAGGGTCTCGGGCAAAGCATTTGCGGAAAATTAAAAGTTTTCTTTTCTATTTTTATTTTTGGAGTGCTGTGACATGTGAGAAACATTTGGCATTTTTCAGAGTCTACACATAATTGTGTGCAACTTTTTTTTGAAGTTTTAAATGAGTTTGTCCCTTGATATGTGTAGAAGTTGAGAAGGGAAAGAGAGTTTCCCGTCAGGACTTTACTTAAATGTTTAAAAAACTTATAAAATGTTTCAGTTATTTTATAAAACTGCCGCTAGTTCATTTGTAATAATAGTATTAAAAATATAAGAAATAAGTAAAAAATAATACCTTTTACTGCATAAAACGTGGCCTTTAACTTTTTGTTTTAATAACTTTGTTTTTTGTTAGCCGGCTTCTTAACTTGGCTTAAAAAATGCCAAGCTGCAGAGCTATAAAATCAAAATAAAAACTTTGTGCAGTCGGTAAAAAGAAAAGAGAGAAACAAACGAGAATCTGGCAATATTAAAGTAAAGTCTATTAAACTTTTTGCGTCACACACACACACACACACAGTTGTTGTTGTGCAACTTTTGGCATGTATAAAACATATGATTTTTGCTTGATGGCCCCGCGGGCCAATTTCCTGTCTAGAACAAATGGCAAACAAAAGCGACGAACCGGAACCCAGAGCCAGGACCAGGTCCTGGAAAAGGACCCTGACACGGACTCGTACCCAGTTTCTAGTCCAGAATGCTGTAAAGGACGTAGAAGGCGCCGCTAATAAAATAAGCCCGTGTAAACGTGCTGCGTCTTCGCTCAATTTTTGTTGCCATTCTCAGTCTCGTTGCCCGTGGCCTGTAAATTTGAACGCCTCGTGCAGACATAAATTGTGTGTTAAATACATTTTATGCGTTTCGCAAAAGGCGAAATGGGGAAAAGTGGATGCCACGCAAGTTGCCAACTTTGTGTGTAAGTCAGTCGACTGCAAACGCAATCAAGGTCAGGACAAAACGGTGTCGTCTTCCTTGTTCCTTGTTGACGTTGCCCCGAGGCCAACGACGCTTCTTATGATGTATGTGGCAGCACACTTGGAAACAAAATACTACACTTAATTTTGATTTTTTTTTTAGTCAACATGATAGAAATTTCTTTGAAATATTTCTCTTAAATTAAAAACAAATTGAGTAATTTTTCATGCGGATTGATCTTTAAATCTTTTTTTAAAATTATGGTGAAATGTAGCCTTGATAGATGATAATTTTTTCTCGGATTAGTAAGAAAAGCTTTTCAGGATATAAGTTGTTCCTTATTTTTAGAAATTATTGTAGAACTAGAAATATATTTCTTTGTTATAGAAAAAGCAACCATAATAAAATAATCTTAGAAATATTCTTTCTCAAAAATTTACTTTTTCTTAAAAATTATATGTTTTGGAGTTACAATATTTTCAAAATATTAAAACAAAATTATGACTTGATAGCTGAAAATTTGTTTTTCTTTTCAGATTAGAGGAAAAAATACATATAAAAATAGACAATTTTCTTATGTTGAAAAAATGTACTATAGAAAATTATTTTGTTCATTTTAAAATAAATAAAAGGATGATATTTAATTATTATTTATTTTACTAGATATATTTTCTTATAAGATTGTCGATGTAGTGCTCTTTTTTTCTAAGTGTAATAACAGCAGCAACATGAACGACAACGCGTACAACGTTGCGTATTAGAAACGCACGAATTACAGCCAGAGTTCCACAACGTCCTGCTCTTCACGTTCCTCCTCGTCTACGTTTGTAATCCTTTGGTTGCTCCTTTTGTAGCTGCCAAGCCGTAAGAGGGCAGAAGATGGAGTGTGAGTAGGAGAGGAGGCAGAAGAAGAACAGAAGTTGAAGACGGAGCACCAGCTGAGCATACACATGTTTGTGTCACATTTGGACTACATCTTTTGCTTAAGTGTATGGGTGTATACACATACATATATTTGTCTGTGTGTGTGTGTATGTGCGTATGTGTGTTTTTGTGTTCACTTTACTCCTTGAGCTTGGCATTTCCTTTGTGAATTATAAAGAAATTTGTTGTTCTTCTTGTACGCAACGTTTTGTTCCGTGCTGCGTGGGCGGTGAAAAGGGAAGTGGGCGGTGAGGGGCGTGGCGTCTGTTAGCAACGCTGCAAAATTTCATTGCATACTTTTTGGGGACCAAGCGATAAGTTGATTTTGTCCCACCCATAAATCGAAATGACACTTGCTGAAAATCAGATTAAGCATCAAGGCAAAGGGCAAGCAAATTAAAGTAAAAGCTCAAAATATTCAGGAATATTAAGTTAACGCCTACAGGTAAAAAAGCTTTTAAAGCACATTAAACTTGCCAGTTACGTGAAGTTTCTCTCTATTTTGTTGTTAGATTAATCCAATAAAATTCATTCTTTTCTTTCTTTTTTTCTAAACTGAGTTTTAGCAACATTTGCTAATGAAACTTTTAAAGCACATTGAGGTTAATAAATATGTTAAAGCTTTAAGCTTTACAGATTTAATTTTTATTTCTTTCCCTCTTTTTTTCCCCCTTTTTCTCTTTCTCTGAAACCTCTTTTGAAAGCGCATTAAAAATAAATATTATAAATGATAATAACATGTTTTTCTGCCTGTCTCCCTATCGGCCTTTTCCCCTCTTAATATTTGGCTGACAATTAAGCAATTAAGTGCAAGTTTCAGCTAGTCTTATTGCTTTTTTAGTGACAAAAAAAACAACGGAAGTTGCTTTTTAGACGCTGGCAGCCTTAAGCATTTACCACTCTTCTCCCTTTCCCCTTTTATCCCTTTTCCCCATTCCTCTGCTTTTGTGGCCAGGGCAACACTTGTTTGAATTCCGCCCGCTGCTGGCTTAATGGCATCTCAGTCGTCTACGCAGCCACGCCCATTTTAACGCCCACGCGCTACTTGTGTTATATTCATTTTTTTAAATTCCACTTTAATTTGTTGTGAAATACGCTTCTATTTCATTTTTATTCCTCTCTTACTGCATTGCGCTTAATTACCAGCATTTTGATCGTTGCTGCTGTTGTTGTTGCTGTTGCTGCAGAGTTGCTGCTGTTGCTGCTGCTGCTGCTGATGAGGCAGCTGTGGGTTGCACCTCGAGGCTAAATGAAAAAATCGCACTCCAAAAGATTTTCGCTTATTTCATACGTTTAACAGCTGAATCAGTTTAAAAATGAAGCTTAAACTTTAAAGCAATCGCTTGACAAGTGACAATGTGTGATGCGAGAGTAACCGACAGGCAGATACCCTGTACCCTCTCTAACTCTGACTTGAACAATTGCAATTTGAAAATGTTTGATGCTCCATTTCATTCACTTTTTTCTTATTTTCTTCCTCCTCTTTTTTCCCCTCGTTCCTTTCTTTTACCACATTTTTTTCTCACTTTTCTCGCTCTCTCTATATTTATTTTTTTTAATTAACCACCTCTAATTTTGCTTTAGGTTTCTCACAAATTTTTTTTTATTCTCCTGTACGTTAGCTTCATTTTTACAGGGTATCCAATAACAAAAGAATAGTTTTCAGCTTGATTTTACTATAAATGCCGCAGGATATTTGTTGCTATTATTGTTGTTATTGTTATTTGTGGTTGTCGGCCTCAAAATGTTTTATTTAAATGCATTTCAATTTGTGGCTGAAACCCTTTAAATGTGTGTGTGTGTGTGTAGACTTTATAATTGCTTTAATGAAATATGCGTGGGTATTTTATAAAATTTTAATTTGCATGTTTTATTCACAACCGAGCGAACAATTCAATTTGTAAGTATTCACAAATGTTTTTGTTTTTCATTTTTTTTTTTATAGAATGAAATTATTAACAGCAGGCAGCAGCTCAATGGCTAATCAGTTGCATGAATAATAGTATGGCACACATTAATAAATGATAAAGCAACAAAAAAAACAATGTTGATATCAATTTCACAAATTAATTGCACTTTCAAATTGAAATTGCAGCTTTGAGTTGTGTCACAAAGTGCGCTTTGTCCATAGAATTCTTCTTAGAGAGTGTGTGTGTTTTTTTTTATCTTCATGTGGCAACACTCAAAGTTGCAACTACTTAAGCTCACTTTGTGTAAGTGTAACCCCCACTCCTTGTTTTTTGCTTTTGCCACGGCTGCAATTCTGTTTGACAGAGGCAAAGGCAGCAACGGAATAATAGCCGTGGCATTAGTGCCGATAGATACAGATACAGATACAAAGCAACACAGATAGATAGATTGGTAGATAGATGCCTTTGTGTCACTGCAATTGACAAAATAATCACTGCTACATGCTGCAACTTGGCTAAGCTACACAAGCTACACGCTTCTTACAACCAACAACAACAGGTAAAAAGGCTATAGTACAGTTGCTCGACTGTTGGCTGCCCAGCAGCCGTATCTTTACATTGAATCTTTCGATTTAGTCACAACGTATAAAAAAAAGAGTATTTAAAAATAGAAATTAAAAGTAGAAACATTCACAAAAAATCAGGGACCGTAACTGTTATGAGGTATTTAAATAAAAATACATTTAAATAATTACTTAAAGGCTTTTACTTTATAAATTACACTTAATAATTATTTTTGATTAACAGAATAAACATAATAAACAATTTAAAAAATTGATTATTATTATATCCATACAAAATAATGATTAAATTTATGTTATATTAAATAAGTCTTTAATAATAATTAAAATGGATTTTTATTTTTTCAGTTTTTTATAAGAGTTATTCAAAACTTTTTTGGCTGTTTGCAGAGATGCCGTTTTTACAAACAGTTTGATGTATTTTGAACAAAAATTTTATTAGTGCTTATATGTGATTTTTTTTAGTTGAAATTTTGATCAAAACAGTTGTTTTCAGTCCCTGCAAAAAAATATACAATAAATATATTTGTACATATAAAATACTATTAAAAATATAAATAGAAAATGAAAATATACATAAATATAAAATATAAATATGAAATTTAGTAATTTCAAAAAATACTGAAATTACTATAATTACTATATATTCTAAAAAATACTATAAATATTGTATTTATTTTGTAAAAAATCTCAATGATCTTTTCTGTTTATTAACCGATCGAGATGAATTTTTTTGAAAAGTTTTCGTGTCTCAAATTCCAATTTCTTTTTTTCCATTTCCACTAAATTCGAAATGCACTTAAAACTATAATTGAAATGTCACTATCAAAGTTGCTTGGCTTAACTCTCTGTCTCTCTCTGAAATTCAGCTGTTCAAACGGAAAGCGCCACAAACCCATAAGCCTAGGCAATATTTAAGTACTGGGCTAACAACAACTACAAAAGCGGCACACATATTTTCCCGCCTAAAACGACAAAAAGAACAGAACTCTGCAACAGCAACAACAGCAGCAACAACAACAGCAACGTTGCTGGCAACAAAAAGTAACAACGGCAACAGACGCTCAGCAACATTTTCTCATGCGCACGTTTGTGGCATGCAGCAACATTCCCCATTGGCAACATTTGGATGATGCTGTTGTTGTTGTTGTTGTTGTTTCTGTTTGTGTTCCCCATCTTTCTCTGCTGCTGGTTGTATCTGCGAGATACATTTGTTGTTGATGCTCTTGGCGCTTCGGCTGCTGCTGCGGCAACTTCGTGTGTTGCAAGCTTCGTGTGTTGCCGCTGTTTTCATTATATTTTCCATGCGATTTTTCAACAGTTTGCAAAAAACGTTTTTTCAGTCGGCGTTTGTTGTCGTTAGCGGTTGCTTCGAAGCGCGCAACTTGCAGATACTTTTTGGCCACCGTCACAGGCACAGTTACAGATACAGATACAAATATTTACGCCTAAAGATATAAATGCGAGTAGTACGCCGGCTGATCCTGCGCCCAAACGTACGTTGAACTGCGACTTTTGTTTAACAACAAAAAGAAAAAGAAGTAAAAAAAATATAAAAAAAATAAAATAAAATGAAATAAAAATAAAAAAAAAATATAATAAAAATCAAATAAAAAAGCAACCAAAAACGTGGCGCAAAATAACGTATTTTTTGTAGCCGGTGTAAGTGTGTTAGTTTGTTAGTGGTTGTGTGTGTGTGCAAGCGGAAGTCAACGCAGCCGCCATTGTTGTGTCGTAGCGGAAGTGTGTTATTAGTGCGAGGGAAAATTGTATTTACTTAAAATGTACTCGCAAAATGTGGAAAGTCCAAAAGTTATGTTGGCCTCAGCACAAAAGTAAAGTAAATCAAATTAATTCAAATTTATGGCAAAAAATATAAAAAAAAAATAAATCTACACACGAGTGCTCTCAACTGCGTGTGTGCGAGTGTGTGTGTGTGTGTTTAGAGTGTGCGGCAAGTTGTCAAAAGTTTTAATTGAAGAAAACTTATGCGAAAGTTAAAGTTGCACACATAAATGTTCGTTATGCTAATTGAATTACAACAGCCACTGTAACAACCACGGAAAGTCTGTTGTGCAAGTGCGAGAAGACAGGCAAGAGTAAAAAGAAAGAGAAGCGGAGAAGGTGTTGAAAAAGGTTTGTCAATTAAAAAGTAATTTCGGTTAAAAGTCGAACACGACACAGCCGCCACCGCAAAACCAACGCATTTAAGTTAATCTGTGGTGCGATTTCAACTAGAACAAGCTTCAATTGTGATTAATGATGTTTGTGACGTTCAAAATTTAAATCTATTCTCTGCTTAATTTTACTGCATATGAAGATCTTCTAAATTGAAGACTTAACTTAGACGTACAGTTTGTCAAGAAATTCTTTGCAAACCTTTAAAAATGTAATATTTTGACTTTAAATAAGAAAATAATAGCTTATTATATATATTTTGAAAGGTCTAAAAATTACTATCAAAAATATTTTTTTGCATCAAAATGTTTTTTGTGAAAAATCGAGGAAAAAAGTTGAAAAAGTAGACTTCTGCAAAAATTCAAAATATTCTATGGGTACTCAATGGGTTAAGGAAATTTTTGCATCATTCGAACGAAAATTAAATGACCTTTCCAAATATATATAATAAGTTATTATTTTCTTATTTAAAGTCAAAATATCAAATTTTTAAAGGTTTGCAAAGAATTTCTTGACAAACTGTAGTTGTAAATGTTGACCTATCTCAATACTAATAAGAATAATAAGATGTTGTTAACTTTTAAGGGTCATTAACTCTAATAGGTAATAATAAAGAGAGCAAAATTGATTAAAAATTGGTGTTAGAAATTTAACAAAACAAAACTTATTTATTTTGTGATGTTTGTTTTTAAATTTTTGTGTTTTGTTTTTACTTTAAATATTATTCAACAAAAAGTATGTAACAAGTTTAATTTTGTCATGTAAAAATTAGGTTTAATTAAGGTCTCCTTTAAAATTTTAACTGCATGCTAACTTTGAGTATTTGTTATTGATAATAATCACAATTTTTGTTTATTATGCTCAAGCTTATTAAATTTTCTTTTATTCATTTTGATTAAACTGCAATGGCTTTATGCATCTTAAAATTTAAATTCTTTCCTTTTCGGTCAATTCGTCATTATTCATAAAGTTACGATCATTAATAACTTTTTGAATGCGCCAAAACTTTAGCAATTCGAGCAGCATATTAAATTCAATAATCACTTAAACCTCGTAAATATTTGCACTTTGTTCCTGGGTCCCCAATAAAAGGCAGTCAAAGCTGGGCAGCCCTCTTTTCCCCTTTTCCCCTTTGCCGCTTTAACTCCCCTCTCACATCCTTGTTGTTGTTGCCTCGTTTTTGTCGTGGGTCGCACACGCCGTCTGTCTGCCTGTCAGGCTGTCAATGTCATTTCAATGATTAAAACTTCAACGCAAATAAAATGTAAAGGATGCTCTAACCGGATCCCCTGCCTCCTGTCCTCCTGCCCCTTTCCCCTTGTGCCGCCCGCAGCTCAATCATCCACCAACGCACTTGTTCCCATCCTCACTTGCTTTTTTTCTTCATTCTTCTTCTTTTTTTTTTTAATGAAAACATAAACATCAGTCTTTACTTTTTTTATATTTATACCCCAAGCTTTTCTATTTGCCCACGTTTATGTTGTTGCCCTTTCCCCGAGCCAAGTTGGCTTTGTTTTCTTTTTGGCCGTGGCTTGTAATAAATTTTTAATTTCGCTTAATTGAAAATGGCTCGCCGGGCATATAAAGGGCGAGAAGGAAGAATCTTTGCTACGCGGGAGTTATTGGAAAAGTATCTCAACTAAATTTCATATTAACAAAGCTTCGTTTTGGTCCAAAATGGCCTGTGGCAAGACGAGGCTCTTGTTGTTTGCCATCTGTGGAAGGTGAAACACGTGTGCCCGCTGGGACTTGGAATCGACATCGAAGTCGGACTGTGGCACAGAGTCTGTCTGCCACTGCCACTTGAGAGACTGCGACTGCGACTGCGACTGAGTGCGACTGAGGTGTTAAAAGCTGCTCACATATTTATATAGCTGTCTCTGCCATATATAGGCAAACATTTAGACAAACAACAACGACAACCAGAAACGGGAGTGGGCAACTTTGTTGCAATTGTGTGCAGTGTACGAAAAATGGGTCACAGTTCTTGCCTCATGAATGAACAACATAAGGCAACACGGCTTGTGGCGCCTCCGTAGCATCTTCAGAACAAATGCCTGCCACTGAGAGTTGCCCATCTAAAGACTGAAGGGTGTAGGGAGAGGGTGCGGGAGAGGGAGAGGGGACTATGTCATAAGCACAGCTGTATCTATCTTGTATAGTATCTGGTAACTACGTATGCTCCCATTGTTCCATTGTGTACGATGGCAAACGAGCGTTTAATTGCTGTAAATAAGTGTCAAGTGTTTTGTTGCCACAAGACTCTTCACACACACAATTTGCCATCTATCTTTTCTTGGCTTAGACTAATAACAATAACAACAACTTGATGCCAAGTTTAAACTTATGCAGATATATTTCAATCTGTCTTATCAAGCAAAACTCTCTAGTGTGAGAAATGTATCTTTGGCGAATGCGGAAGTCTTTCAGTGCGGGAAAGTGTTGAAAGTTCAGTGTTGTGTTAGGCTAAAGTAGATCTTTTGATCGAAAGTAATCGCTCTCGTAACCAATATCTGTTCATAGAGAATCTAATATATAATTTAATGAAAAATAATTTGACTTTCTTTGTTTTTTATTTATTTATTACTTAATTATTAAACTTTACATTTTCCTAGAATTTCATTTGGTATAAAACAAATATTTAGTATTAAATGCCAATAATAAATCACTGTTGAAATGAATATCTTTTAAAAAGAAGATCTTTCTACGCTAAAGCATCTGCATCTTTTTATTTTTAATTTTTTTTATACTTAAATATGTTTTTCGGAATTTATTACCCAAATTAATTGATTTTATATGGGTTGGTAAGCGAAATATCTGGAGCCATAAATTAATTTAAATGTTCTTGAATTTTCTATTTATACATATTTATATATTTTTTTTAAATTCATTATCTTTTTTTAAATTATTTATATTTTATTGCATGTTGAGCGAACATTTAGTTAAATGTTGCCCATAGTGGCCACAGATGCAGTTAAGTTCCCCCCATGCCGTCTTGGCCCCGCCTTTAGGAGGCCACTTGGCTCGTTAACATTTTTCCCACAGGCTATTCCACATTCTATTCTATGCCTGAGCTGTCCTGTCCCTGTCCCTGTCTCTGTCCTGTGACTGCATCTTATTTATTGCACATAAAGCGACACCTCTAACCAGTTCCAAACTCAACTCGGCGTCATCACCAAACAAATGACGTCGTCAACGTCGCCTGGACAACGTTTTGGCATAAATTAAAGAAGGGCACTTTGTGTACACTCGCTGCATTGTCCAGTTTCATCACATATTAAGAGCAGGAGCGGGTGGTAGAGGGGAGGCGCAGCAGGCGGCATAGGGAGGAAACTCCTTGGTCTGTTTTCTGCTTTCTGTTTGCATTGCATTTTGTCACACGTTGCCTGAAAGCGACGCCAATTTGTCTGAAATGTTTTGAATTCTAAACGTTGACGACGAGCACAAGTTGAGGGGAGGCTGGGGAGAGGTTGCAGTGTTGCAAGGGGGAGGCATCTGGATGATGGCAATGTGGTGGCTACTGATGCGGATATGATAGCGTTGATGTTGCTGCTCTGAACTGAACGTGTGGCACATGTTTTAACTGCGAATTTGCTTTGAGTATGTGCGGGTGTGTGTGTGTGAGTGTGTGTGTGCTTTACAGGACTCTTTCATATTCACACGAGCAACTTTTTGCAAGTGCATATAGTGAGTCAATCATCATCGCCATCGACATCGACATCTGCCTCTGCCCCCAAAGGCGGCCGTGTGAATTATGTGAAGATAAACTTGGCCAGTTTTTGGGGGCCAACTCGTTACCCACATTGTGTTGCAGCCTGAAAGCGCAAAACACCTGCTGCAGATGCCGCACAGTCGTACACAAACAAACACACACACGCACACACACATTGATCTTATCACCGCACACACCCAAAATAAAAAAGTGCGGCCGTAAAACAAAAAAATAAAACAAGGAAAAAAAACAGCAGAACATGAATAACTCAGAGTTCTAGAGTAAAGCGAGCTCGACAGTCAAATACTTGGTATCAAAAATAAAAATAAAAATAAAAATTAAAAATAGAAATTTTTTTGTTATTAATTTTTGGCTGATTTTTCAATAAGACAGCTATTTGATATATTCCGTTTTAGCCAGAGTTGGCCAGAATCTTAAAGACAATACTAAATACACAGTCTACTTTTCTATATTTAGGAATGCATTTTTCTCGAATTTATATATTGACAGCTCAATGATTTTGATCATATGATCAGAATGCATAAGACAATACCAAATACACATTATGTGAGTTAAATATCGTATGAAACATCAAAGTTTTTCCCATTATAGATTGTTTTCCATTGATCGTTTGGAAAAAGTAATATTTTCAGTTTCATAATTTTTATTTAATACCTATTTAGCAATGTTTCGAAAATGTCAAAATGACTGTCGTTTTTATATATTTTTATCACTATTTGTACTGCTTGAACATATGAATAACTTAGACATATAAAACTTTGTTTTCGCTTACTTTTATGAACAAAGACAATGACTTGGATGTTGATGCCGATGAGAAATATATACACTGATAAAAAAAGGATCTTAAATCAAGATTTTGGTCAGAAGAACTTTGGTCTAAAAGATGCGTTGTAAACATGAAGATCTAGAAGTAAGAAAACACATCTTGATTCTAAGAACATTTCTATAAAGACCAAGTTCTTATTTTTTAGATCATAAATTCTCATATATTTTCAAGACCACAAATCTTAGTATAAGAATAAAACTTTTTATTTTTCTAAGATTAGATGTTCTTATTTATAGACCAAAAAGTTTTGAATACTCAAGACAAAAAATCAAAATATTTAAGAGGCATGTTCTTGATTTCCTGTTACATACGTTTATGCAAATTTATAACACTGCCTGTAATTTTTTGGGTACTGGGTATCAAAGAGAGCATCGTCTCAAGTTGGAGTTGGAGTTGGAGGCGACTGCCGTGCTACACGTTGCATTTGGCGCTGCGTCTGCGTTGCGTCTTGTGTTATCTGTTGACTCCACATTGGATGCTGCTGCCTTGGCCTTGGGCTCCAACTTCAGCTGCTGCCGCAGCTTTGGCTTTAACTCAGACTCTGAGTTTGTCTGTCGGTCTGTTGTTTTTTTTTGTTTTTTGCTGCCTTGACCATTTATTTACATACATTTCTGTGCGCTTGCGATTCGGTCGAGTCAAGGGCCGCAGCTCGCCTCATTGTCTGGCCACGATGCGGATGCCGTCGAGGATGAGCTCAGAATGTTGCTTGGCGGACGGAGGATGGAGACTTGGGGGATGGGAAGACGCGGCCGAGGATGTTGCTGGCTAATTTCACCTTTTCACAGATTTCGCGTGGCTCCTTTAAGCATTCACGTTGAGCTTCAATTTGTGTGTGGGTTGTGCGGCTCAGGCGATATCGTTGATTATACCCTAATTAGGTGGAGTCTATTAGCTGACAAGCCTTGTGCAATGTTTCTACATATTTATAAAAGCCTGTTTCACGTTTTTAATGAATGTACTTTATTTTAAAAGGTCTGACATTTAAAGATGTTTGTTGAGGACTAATAGTTTGATTTGCATTATTAATTGTGTTTTTAATATCCGAACTTTTCTTTATTTTCTTTTTCGTTCCAAATTGTTAAGCGTATTATTTGGCCATTAAATTAAAGCAATCTTTGTATTCGCTACTCATATAAATTCTTAAATAATGCCTAATAATTAAAATAAAATTAATATTTCGAAGACTTTCTCTTGCAATTTCTGTGCCAATCTTCTGTTTCCTTGCAGGGTATTCTAACTTCGTTGTGTTCTGTGTCGCATTCCATTTGATTTTGCTTTTTTTTCTTGAACGACTTGACTTGTGGGAGGCTCATGAAAAATTGAGCAAGTGCCGCACTTGCAATTTCAACAGCTCATCTGCCGCTGCGCAAAACAATTTGATTCTGTGGCAGCTGTCGGGTTTTTGCGAGGCAACAAAAAACAAAAAACAACAAAAAAAATACTATGAGACGTTGCAATCCTTGAATCGTTGTTTTTACTGCTCTGCTGAAAAGAGCTCTTTATTTCTTTTAGTTTTTTAAGGTTGCTCTTTGCATTTACAAACTGTTGAGTACTTAATTTTGGGTTTTCAGCCCTTGCAATAGATACTTATTTGGTTAGCCCTCTGATACCTGCAATACACAAAAATTTAAAAATAAAAAATAAATAGAAATTATAATAAAAATATAAAATAAAAAAATATATAAAATAAATAAACTTACTACTAAATTTACGAAATAACTCTAGGAAACTAAACATATATGCTTCATTTTAAACTTACAATCCTGAAGTTTAATAAAATATAAAAAATGACAACATAAAATGCATACTTAAATCAATAGATTAATTAACTAAAATTAAAAATATCTCTAGCAAACTCTAAATATAAATATATATCATTTTCAACTTACAATCGGAAAAAACGGTTAGTTTTTCCAATTATTTTTTTGAAATTCCCTTTTGAATTTGCTCTACTGTCAGTTGCAAATCCTTCAATTCTAACGTAAACTTCAATCAATTGGGAGCTAGGCACAAAATTCCACAACGCATTCGGAGGCAATTCAATTACTAAGCCCAGCACGAGATCTCTAGCCCCTCCCCACACCTCCCCTGCCCCCGTTACACTCTCTCAACCTTATCATGTCAATGACCAGCCGTAGGTGCAGCTCACCTGGTCTATGGAGATGTGTCAGGTGAGAGAGGCAAATGACGACAAGGTCCCCGGCATATATGAGGCTGATGTGCACTTTTTATGCGGGTGTATGAACTCCCACAACTCCCTTTCCTCGCCGGAAACCTCTTCCAACAGTTGACAGTCTTTTGCACTTGGATTTGTTGTTGATTTTGGTTCGTTGGGAAAAGAAAAAGGAAAAAGAACATACAAAACGATTCATAGATTTCCGTTTTGCTGCGCTTTAAAACAATGGCATTTTCATGTTGCACGTAAAAAGCAACAACAACAACAATGAGGTTCAAACATCCAGAAGGCAGAACTTAAGTGCAATTTCAGTTTATCCGATATTTCTGCCATTGGCGCCCTTTCAAGTGAACGAAAGGAAACAAGAATTACGAGTAGGAAAAAGAAAAGAAATTAGAAAAGAAAGATATGAGAGTCGTAAGTGCCCCGAGGATTCTTATCATGCAACTAGCTATGATCTAATGGCATTGGAATACAGGCATATTTCTCAGATAAGACAACCTTACAACCTTACAACCTTTGTCCTCGTTTCGTATAAATAGTTGCTTAAGTTCTCAATGCAGACACAGTTCAATTGTGCAACTGAAACCTTCAACATGGTGAGTTTTAGTCCTCGCAGCTACTTTAACTTGGCTTACAGTCATCTAACTGCTGTGTTCTTTCCAAAGCATACTCTACGATTTGCGGTGCTGCTGCTACTGGTGATTGTCAGCCAGGCGAACATCATTAAAAATCCTGAGAATACTTTGGAGAAGCAGCACTTAAAGGAGTTCGAGTTGGAACAGCCCAAGGTATCCAATGAAGTGCCAGTTGTAGTTGAGCAGGGAAATGTGATCTCCAAAGTGGCCTCAAGTGCTGCTCAAGCAGCGGAGCAGGAAGCGAACGAATCACTGGTGGCAGTCGAGCAGGAGGCACCAAAGGTTCCTCAAGTGATAAAGACAAAGGTTCCTCAAGTGGCCTCGAACGTAGAAGCGGCTCCCAAACAGGATAAAGTTTCCAATGTGGTGGCTGGCGAGGAAGCAGCTCCAGTTGTCGAAGTGATTGCCGCTGAAGAAGCTGCTCCAATTCAAAAGGTACGACCAAATGTGATCTCAAAGGTGGAGGCAGCTCCTGTGCAGAAGAAACAGCCAAAGCTGCCCAATGTGATTCCCAAGGAAGAAGCAGCTCCTGCACAGAAGGAACCTCTTAAGAAGGAAAAGCTGCCCAATGTGATTCCCAAGGAAGAAGCAGCTCCTGTGCAGAAGGAACCTCTTAAGAAGGAAAAGCTTCCCAATGTTATAGCCAAGGTAGAAGCAGCTCCAGCTCAAAAGGTACAGCCAAAGTTACCCAATGTCAGCTCCAAGATAGAAGCAGCTGCTGAAAAACCAGCACAGGAAAAACTTCCCAATGTAATAGCCAAATTAGAATCACCTCCAATCCAAAAACCCGTACAGTTCAAGATTCCCAAAGAGACTTTGAAGACGGAGCCCAAAGAAAACCCAAACTTGAATGAAAATGAGGAACAAGTGGCTGTCAAATTGGAAGGTAGTGACAACCAGGTGGAAAATCAGGCCGAGCCCGAAGCTCGGGTCAAAGTGGGTAGCCCGGATTACTTTTACATTGTCGACGAGGAGACGTCGGGCAATGGCACCAGTAATTCCACTGAGAATTCCACGAAGCACACACATACACACGAACATATCTATTACAAGCCAGCGCTTTTCCCCTTCCCGCCCTTCGTTAAGTACGAGTCCGAAGGAAGTTCGGGACCGCATGGACATGGCAATAAGTATACACATGGCCAGAACGGCGTAGGAGGCAACAAAGGACATCACGGCAACAACAACGCCCACCATAACTATCACGGTAACAAACATGGTTCCTCGGGCTCCTCTTGGAATGCGGATAAGGGCCATGTCTATGGCGGTCCTGCCTTCTATCCACTTCCTCTGCTGCCCATTCCCTTCTGGAAACCCGGCCACAACTATAACTCGAATCAAAAGTATAATAAGACTTCGTGGACCGATGAGGATGAACAGCTCTACAACTACAAGCCCAATTATTATGATGATTATCCTCCATTCTATGTTAAGGAAAGACGTGCTCCTTCTGGCTCCGAGCAAGCCAGCAAGGATAACCAGCAAGGTCTGGTTTTAATTGGCCACATCTTTCTACACATCAGACCACAGCAAGCTGGCAAGGGAGAAAGTGCGACAGTTCCTCTAACTGGCAATTCGAAACCCAATCCAAGTGAAAATTCCAATTCGGCTAGTTCAGATGTTAAGATCGAGGAACCCTTCCAGAACTCTCAACTGCTGCTCCAACCCGTTGTGTATCCTCCGACCAATAAGAAGAACAAGGACAACTCGCATCCTCTGCCCAATCAAATCAACGAGATCTACAGAAGCCTCCATCTGGTGCATCCTTCGACTCAACAACGTTCCGCCCAATCGTCGGCGGTCAATGAAGATGGCGCCGTTCTCTTCGCCGTGGAGATTCCCAAGCCCATCTACCGCTTCTTCAAGTCCGTCCTTGGCGTCTTCTCTTACTAAAAAAAAAGACTTTGATTGAACCTTTCCTGACTTTATGAACAACAACAACATCAACAACATTCATTAGGACAGCACTTTTTCTAGAATAATTTAATTTTTAAGTTGCATTTAATAAAAACTTTCATACAATTGAATTAGATGTATGCACACTTGTTTTTTTTTCACTCTGCTCACTCAGGTCGTTCCCTTTAACAAATTGGAGCCTGCATGTCGCCTTCTTCTTCGTCGACGAGCAAACAATAGCAAATACTCGCCGAGTTTAGTTCTACTCGATTAGTGTTAAAGTTAAATTGTCTTTCGTTTTCATGTGTTATTTTCCATAATTTATGACTCCAGAAATTTAGCTCAAATTAATGTTTTTCCGCATTCGCCTTTATCTTGTTATTATGCTTTTTGGGAGAGAATACTCGTAATACGAGTCTCTTATGCCACACATTCATCCAAGTGAATTACACAAATTTGCAAATTGCACACACAAAATTTGCTTGCAAATAAACTCGGTAACATTTTAATCAAAATCTGAATACACAAATCTGTCTGCCATTATGCAAAATCATATCATGTTCAAAATGCTCTCGCTTTTCCCTTTATCCCTTTCCTTGGCTGAGCCCCGAAGAGCAGCTGCATTTGATTTCATTTATTTTCATTTTTTTTTGTAGAATATTTCATGAAGTGAGACTGATTTTGAGTTTGAGGCTGTTCTTGTTGGCATTTGCCATTTTAATGAATACATAATTAGTCTTTTTGCCAAGCATTCACCCTTAAACTCATACACATTTGGGGATGCTCCTGTGCACCTGCTGAAATCTTTGCATACATGAATTTGATGAATTTTGCATGCGAAATGCAACAGCACGTTCCCGTTGTATGGCTTTCAGTTATCTGGGTCCAGTTGATGCTCAACATTGCTTATTGGTTCATTTCATGCACTTCTCCATACAATATTGAGATAATGTTTGCGCCTGCATTCGAATGGAGTCGACGCTTCAGCTTCTGCTTCAACTCTCATAATTGCCAGGATTACGCTGCCTCATAAACTTTGTCGAGTTGCACGAGTTCCACGAACGCAGCACAATTTCTGTTTGCATTTCACTTGCCAGGCGAATCGAGGGCGGAAGTGGAGAGATAAACAGGGGGAAATTGCTATTTGCTGATAGCGTTTATTTAATATTTAATTGATTTTATGCCCAAGCGATTTTTCCATTAGCGTGGCACACAATTCCAATTTCAATCGCCATCATGTGCTGCAGGTAAATACTTGCCACATTGTTGTATACGCCTCCCTCCCTCACTGTCTATGTGTGTGTGTGTGTGTTTGCAACAGGATTATCTGATAATTTCATTGCTTGACATAATTAATGAAACAGAACAAAGGAGATATGTATGTTACTATTAAATAAAGCAATATTTGCTATAATTCGCAATTGGTTTAGGTGCGCACTTGCATAAGTTGTAGGTTTGAAACTTGTCTAAGCTGAGGAAACTTGGCTAAGCGAGGGTGTTGGAAAGTAATTAAATTTTTTGAGTGAATAATAGTATTATATTAAAATAAAATAAATATTATTAAGAGCAAAATTAGAGGTTAACCAAGGATATTTTCAAAAAACAATTGTTTTGGAAAAAAATTTCGATGCAAAATAAAATTAGGGGCCAAACATTAAAGAAATTAACACTGTGCAGGGAAATTGGTTCGGGTTTGTAAAAGTTATGACTCTTTAAAGTTTTTAAATTAGTGTCTATTATTATTATTTACATATTTATTAATAGTCAAGCTCTAGATTAAATTTTTTAAATGATTAAAATTTTAATGTCATTTAAAAGGCCTAAAATAATAATAAATAAATAATTTAAAAGTAGGATAAGAGGAGTTACATTAGAGCTATATCCCTTATCCATTTGGCATTGCATTAAGCGTGCACTAGCGGTAAACAGTCAGTGCCTGCCACACAGCGTGGCATGCCACTGACCGCGCTTGAACCGCTAAATAAGCATTGTGCTCTGCCAGCATCGTCAACCTCATCATCGTCATCAGGTTTTTTGAACATCATTGCAGCTTTGGTCCGCACATTACGTATACGCAGCGTGCGTCGGATTGCGACTGATTTGTGGCTTAATCTTTGTGGCAGAACTTTAAAGCGTGCAGCAAACAGCAAGCAAAAATTTAACCCATAAGCCGCAGCAGCCTTTCAGGACATTTTGCCAGGCAAAAGTTTATTGCCCAAAGGAGCTGCGGAAGAAGCCCATAAATATATCATGAAATCAAAAACTTTCGCCTCCCAAACTTTTTGTGCCAGGCAAAAGTCCTTTGACAGTGAGCGTGAGGCAGCCTTTGATTGGTGGTGTACGCCCACTAATGCCACTCCCCTAATTTCTCTTCACATTTTCTTGAGCTCCGGAAGGTAGCAAGCAATCACTACAGGCTTGCGTGTAAACCTGCTGAGAGCAACAACAACAACAACAACAAGAAGAACAAGAAGCAGAAGCTGAGTAATGCGCTTCCGTTTCCGGTTCTCCGCTTGCTCCAATGTTGTGGCTGCCACTCGTTGTTGCCTGGCTGCTGCTTCTTGTGCCACTCAATCTACTCAATTCAATAAAAGTTGTGTCCATTTAATTTAAAATTCTGTGCTTCACTCCCTCTATCTCTCTCTCAGTCTGTCCATCTCTCAACCTGTGCGTCCTTTGCAAATTAATGGCGTTAAAATTAGTACCCTAGACAAATTCAACACTCCAACATTTTCCCCTTCTCATCGCCTCTCACCTGCAGGTTCAAACTTTTCCTTTTGGTCTGTTTATTTGGTTGTCACTTTGTGGAAGTTATGCTATCCCATTGGGCCATGGACTCCATCGCCCTCTTCATCTACCTTCCTCATTCTGCTTTCTACTTTTACAATCTTGTTATTGCGTATACGACACGTGTTACGGTTACTCTAAGTGGCCAACTCAACTTGGCCAACAGCAACAAAAAACTTTGTGTTCATTGAGTCTTCTTTAAAGTTTCCAATTTTTGCCACATTTATGCAACTTTTTGCTTTTGTTTTTTCCTCTTTTTTGCAGCTCGCTCTGTTGGCTCTCGGGAACGTCGATTTTTTGGCATTCTACGCGCTGGCAAACGGAAAAACGGTAAGTGGTTACCATAAGCCACTCTCTAAGCCCTAATGAAACCAATTAAGCTAGGCGGCCAGCAGACATTCAAATTGTTGCAGCGAGCCTCGAACGCGAAGTATCAAAGGCTAGACAAAGGGTAAACAAGTTCTGCTCCGCTCTGCTCTGTTGTGCTCTGCTCTGTTGTGCTGACCAGCTTGCTGGGCTACTCAATTCAATTACCAAATGAAACATAAAACGTGAAAACCATTTTAATTAGTCGACTTTTAAATGCGCTTTAGAGCAAGTTGTTTGGGTTGAACACAAAACGAAACTTTGTTCAAAAAATAAGTATTATATCAAAAAATATAATAAACTGTGATAAATTAGCAGAGTGATAAATTTAAGTTTTTTTAAAATTTTTTTTTGTCGTATTTGTGATAAATCTACAGTTCAATGAGTTTAATTTCAATGAACAGCTGTTTTGTATAAAGCTTTATTTCATTTGGTGTCTCCCTCTCTTAGTCTTGTTCTTTTTTAATTCTTTTGCCACTGTGAAAAAATCAATTTAACCATTTAAAATAATTTGCATCTCTTTTTTTAGATTTAAAATCTGTGCTAAGGTACAATCACTAAAATTGTCATTTGTGTGATTCGAAACTGAAACTGAAAGTTCTAATTCTGGCAGGTCGGCGACTCTAGCCATAGAACCACCGGACCAAGAAATTACCAAAACCAACCTCAGTGTGACCTTATGTTGTTAGATTCTTTTAACAATTTGGCAACCACTTTATATTTATCACTTTGTCTCAATACGACGAATTTTGTATACATACCGCAGCGCATGTTTGGTGTGATAAACTTTTTGCTGTGTGTTTGTTGTCATTACAACACATATCACTTTATCATATAACACAAACATCATAGTTTCTGATTACCCTAAATATATTCCGTTTTTTCAAAGCCTAAATAAGGTATATGATAACTGTTGAAAATATATTTTGACGTTAAATGTATAGAAATTAATGTCAAATTTTAAATTTTATCTCAGATTCAGTTTATATGAGCATTGAAAAAACAGCCTTTATTATGTTTTATCTGGGCAATGTATAGGAATAATCTAAGAAACCCATTTTTAATATTTAATAATTTATTCCCAAAGTCACTTGTACATAAGATTAATACAATTTCTTGCTCATTAAGAATAAAGCAGTAAAGTCTAGAAAGAACTTTTCTTAAAGTAGCTTTAGCGTAGGGAATTTTATTCTAATAGACGAGCACAAATATCCAAAAGGAACTTTTCTTAAATTTGAAAAAAGTTTTTGCGCTGCAGAAATATGATTTTGTCAAAAAGCTTTTCTTAAGAACAATACGAGTTTCTTCATTAAGTTTTGGTCTTCAATGATAATTAAATTATAGTTCTATGTTTTTCCTCATCATCTCAGCTTTAATATCAGTTTAAAAAAGATGTTTAGCTCCATTGAAAGTCAAGTATAGCCACTGCATACTCTACCTGTCGACAGTAAAACAATTTTGAGCAGTTCATGGAAATGTGCCAGTTCCGAGGCATATTTGGCTGGTTTTGGCCTAACCCGAGCTGAGCACAAAAGCCATTTAGCCCAAAATCAATAGATTTATTTAGACCGCAGGCCAGGCCAGGAATGAATGCGATTGAGTTCCCCGAAACTGGTCAATTGTCAATCAATGGTCAAAAGCGGCAGGATACACAAATTGGGTTTACTACTCTCCCGTATGTAAAGGCAACAAGCTCAAAGATCTATATAAAGCAACTTTATAGACTTATTTTCCATTTTGCTTTTTATGTGTACCTGTGCTTTTGATTTGGCCAAAACGTTGTTAGCCTCCTGGGCAAATATGTGTGCGCAACGGCTTAAAAATTTTAATAACAGTTGCCATTGATGGACAAAGCCCAGAGCTCAACTCATCAGAGATTGCCTGTCTCCTTCTCTGTCTCATGACTGTCTCGTCTCACTGTCCATACGTAAGCAGCTCAGTGAATTCTCTCTCTCTCTCTCCCTCTCTGTGTGTCTCTTTCGGGATTATCGTGGTTTTGCGCTTGTTGTGGACTTAAATGTCATTACCGTCTAAATGCCTTTAAATAGCCACATTCATATCAGCGCAGAGTTGGCCCGCAGCAGTTAAACAACTGGCGCCATCAACTGTTTTGCCTGTTTCAACGTCAGCGGCCACCCGTGGGGCATGCAACGAGGCGAGGCAAGTCAGTGAGGCAGTGAGGCACACACAGCCATTGAGGCGACACATTCATCATGTGCCGCCCCCTGACACTGTAACGCTGTCGCCTTCAATTAAACGCAAATTATTTTCCGTGCTCAGCTCAGCGAGCTGCACTCGACATTGCCACCTGTGACTCTTCCTTCCTTCTCCTTCTCCCTCTCTCTCTCCATCTCCCTCTCTCTCTGAGTTTGAGTTTGAGCGATCAATCCAACTCATGTCAGCCGTAGCTGATGCTGATGCTGATCCACTTCAAATTTAGTCCCTATTCAGCTTAAACCTCGCTTCGCTGACACTTTGAATTGATTATGGGTCAGCTGCAATGGGATTTTCGCACAGTAGCTCAACTCGCACTTGGTTGCCTAATTGGGGTTAATTTTTTAGGACAGGAATGGACAGCCACATTATAAAAGTAAGCTCTACAGCAACGATTTGAGAAGTATCCGACACTCCAATTTAATACCAAGTTGCCAAAATAACTAAAAGAGCTAGTTCAGCCATTGCAATCTAAAGTTAAGTTAGTCCTGTTAAATTTCGATTGGAATTACTAATCAATTAGATAATTTTTGCAAATAATCATAGTGTCTATATACATAATTCCCTGTTGAAAATTTTTGATTATTTAATGATTACGATTACAAAAAATCAAAAATAATCTAAAATTATGACAATCATTCAAAAATAATCAAAAATAACCTTTTTGAATATTCTGATTATTTTTGATTTTTTTCGGATTGTTTCCGAGTATTTTTGAATATTTCTGATTATCTATCACTATTTAGAAAAAATCAATTATTTTAAATGTTTACAATCAAAGTAGCAAAAGCTTTTGATTATAGAGGCTTTTGTAGCTTTGGCTATTTTGATTGTGAAAATTTAAAATAATTTTACTAAATAGTCATAAATAATCAGAAATATTCAAAAATAATCGGAAAAAAATCAAAAATAATCCGAATACTTAAAAAGATTATTTTTGATTATATCTGATTATTTTTGAACAACTGTAATAATTTTTATTTTGTTATTTTTTGTAATCGTAATCATTAAATAATTGTGCAAAACCGAAAATAATCGTAATTTAATCATTAGTTCGACTTTTAAACAAAAGTAATCTAATTACTAATGATTATTATCACTCACTAATCATTATTTAACAGGTATGATCTGTAGTTGTTTACTTACTTGTCGTTTATGACCTTTCAATATTTCCACATTTCAATTTATTTTAAAGATTTCCTTATCTGCTCACATTTCAAATTTCCTTATAAATTATTTGACTTCGAATTTCGAAAGGTATTGTTAGTTCAATTCTCAAGTCTATATCTAATTTTCATTGAATATAAATACATTTTCTGCTTTCCTAATTGCAGTTCTAATAATATTTCTAGTTGCCGCAGTCTTCAAAATTAACTTATATGCAAAGTAATATTTTCAAACACATTTTCAAACGCAGTCCTTATACAATTTATATTTTTTTTTCGAATAGTATTTTAAATTTATTGTTATGATCAACTAAATTCCTATTTTGAGCTGCGTTTCATAGAATATGTGAATATTTAATTATATTTTCATTCATTTACTTAGTAAAACTTCTAACATAATGCCTAAATAATAGTTTATTATAACATACTTCCTATGCCCAATTGTATTTCCAAAATTCTATGCCTAACTATAATTCCTCAATTGTTTTCGCATGCATTCATTGCCTTTTGTTACTTTTAATTGTTGACTCAACTTTGGGCTCTTGGACTTCAGTCAAGAGCTATGCAAATATTTTATGCTGAGGTTCAAGTGCGCGACTGACCGCAGTCATGAGTGCTTTCCCCACCTACCCCCCGTTTTCCCCAATTACGGCTGGCCAAATCCGAATTTGGCAGACAGCAAGGAAAAGAAAAAAAACAAAAAGACATAGAGAATGAGACTCGAAATCCGATTCGAATTTCGATTTCGACAACGACAACAAGGAGACAACTTCATACCAGACATGGCTTTTGTGCCAGGAATTCTTTGGATGGGAGGCGATGTCGACATGGCTTCAACAATTTTGTAATTACTTTGAGCCACAATGCAAATGCAGCGAGCATTAAGTTGGCGAATTGTCTCCTCTTTCGGGCGGGGGGATTCAAAGGGGGCGTTGGCTGGAATTTTATAATTAATCGGCAAACGGTTTTTCACACGACTTTATTCACAACCAGGCATCCCTGACATCAATGAACTCATCCTGCTCCTCGGCATAGTCCGTCGCCTCCGATTCCTCCTGGTCGTGGCGGGCATAATGATTGAATAGCATGTCCCGATGTCCCGATGGCATCAGCTTGCCACTCTCACATCCGTGTCTATCCTCATACGTGATCTCGCCATGATCCAAGCCGTGACTGTAACTGTGGCCTGGACCGTGACTGTGACTGTGACCGTGACTGCCGTGACTGCCCTTGCCCTCGTCGAAGCCCACCACCTTGTAGATGGTCTGCTTGATGCCACCGCCGCCGCCATTTCCAGAGCCGTGCAACACCTTGTAGACGGTGTGCGTGTGATGATGCGTCTTCACTTTGACGGGCACGTGGATCACGAGCCGTCGACTGGAGATGCGTCGCGCCTGCAGCGACGTCGTCGTCGTCGTCAGCAGCAGCAGCAACAACGTGAAGAGGCGTTGCGCGGGAAGCTGGAGAGAGAGAAGTGGAGAGAGAAACCAGAAAATTGGATAAAGGTCATGGGAGTAATAAAAAGAGTATCGAATTTTTGTCACTTAAATTATCCGTTCAATACACTACTTCCATCAGATTATCAGTATATGATAAATCAAAAAATCATTGGATTAAATATAGTTGTCTATGCCAGCTTTTCATTATTTCCATAGGTAACATTACATACATTAACTACACTGCATGTAATTCACATAGATCCATTAACAGACATTTATCTTACATTACACCATTAAATTTGCATTACATTTGTATGTTAATTATGCTAGTTCTAACATTACCCTCCAACGCAAAACACAGAGAAAATAAAAGTTGTTTTGTAATCAATGAATCGCCCTAAATTATTCTAAAATAACGGAAAGAGCACGAGCAAGAGCAAGAGTTAAATAAGTCACAATATGCGCCATTTTGAACAACATAATTCCCCATTAAGCCATGGTTCAAATTGAACACAATAAAATTATTTTATTTTCTCATTTTCTATCTAATTTTCAATTTCAATTTTAAAAATTATTTAATAAATAGAGATAAGCTGAATCTCATTTAAGATCGCAGTAAATTATGGTAGTAAAATATGTAATCCATGCTTTGTTTTTTTGTTTTACATGGTTTTACTAACCAAATTAATAAGAGACTTAACTTTTTTAAAAAGTCACTTAATCATTTGATTGAATCTGCATTTTTCACAAGAAAATATTTTTTTTAATTTAATATTTTCATTCCTTTAGAAATAAATCTTTGAACTCTTCATCAGAATCAATTGTTTAATTAATGGTATTCATAATTAATGCACTTGAAATTTATTTATATTTTGTTTATCCCTTCACAAATATTTTCTTAAGCTTCTAGAGTTGACTTTATTCATATAAATCACATTAATGTCGGATTCACTTTTATTTGCCTGCCACTCACTTGGATCATTGTGATTAGCTTTATGGATTAATCCTTAAAATTAAGTGCGCTGCTTTCGCTTTCAACCGCTTGCCACAGTTTGTGGCACGTTCACTAGTCACACTGTCTTGGCCGGCGAACAAGAGACGATCTTTTATATCAACGCTCTGGTTTTTTTTTCCGAATCAGGTTCAGTGCACTATGGATCTTATGGAGTTTATTATTAGTTTCATTATTATAGCATTTGATGTGGCCGCAGTTTTGTTGCAGCTTCCATTTCATCCATTGCCTGCTGCCACATTTGCATGTGTTTAATTATTATTAACATGTTGCCGCTGTAATAAACCCAAAGGGGGACGCGGTTATCGCTGCTCACTCGACTCTATAAATTTAAAGCTAAAATATACAAAAAAGAAGAGAAAAAAGTGGCAACAATTGAACAATTTTCGCCGCAGCTTCTCACCTGATCAGCGGTAGCCTTCACCCCGTTGGGCCCACATATTAGGTGCATAACGGAAGCGGTCTCCACCAGGCGCTCACTATGAGTATCTGAGTACACTCATGTATTCAAATGAATTAAAGAAATGCCAATCATTCAACTAACAAATATCAAATGGCATCCAAGCTCAACAATTGCAGTTTCATTCACATTTTATGCAACTTGCCACGCGAAACGAGGAAGCGACACACATATTTGCAACACTACCAATATTTATTTATTATTTAATGAAATCTCTAATACTCAATAGTAATTACTGCTTGGCATTTTTACACCATAAAAGACCGGTTTCAATTCCATTTACATAAGTGATCTGAAGTTGACTCAGTTTCTGCGTTAAGTGGCGATTGTATCAATCTCTTATAGTTAAATTATATGCTAAGAAACTGGCAACATTCAATTTAAGTCGCTTATCAATTTTTAAGTAAGATGGCTTATTTCTCAATTGGTTTCTAAAAATTTTTGATCTTTAAAAGCTGTAAAACTATTAAGATAATAAAATATAAAATTTTTATAAATAAACGCACAAAGAATTAAATTATATGATTTTTAAGTCAAAGTATAAAAAAATTTAACTTTAATTTGCTAGTGTTGTCCCCTTCTTAGATTAAATTTCCCAACGGTTTGTATAGCAACTTTTTTAAGTTTATCATTGCAGAAAAATAGCTTTATATTTTAGTTCTTCTTTAATTAATATAATTTAATTTATTTATATAGTAATTGATATTGTGTAGCTTAAAAAATTTAAAAGTTGTTGGCGCGACAAGCAATAAAAGTTACAACTCTGAATTCTTAAATTCTTGACATTATTCTCACTCAAAAATTTTAAAATGAGATTGTCACGGAGAAATGAAATTGACCTGAAATTCAAGTGGAAGAGATTTCTGTAGCACACCTGATTATTTCTGTTTTAAAATCAGAGAGTAGAGAAATGACAAGATTTTTCAACTATTAAATTAGTTTAAAATTAAATTTTAGATGAAATCAGGTTCTAAGTTCCAAAACCAAGACTAAAACACTTGAATTTAATTAAAAAAATGGCAGCTGTTTGAAGTTGAAGGGAAAAATAGTTTAAAAATAAAACTCGTAGTAAGAGAAAATGGTTATTTGATATTGATATTGCCTTTTAATTCCGCAATCAGTTAGTCCCTACATATATGTACACTTGGGATTATAGCCGTATACGTATCAGTTTCAGTTTAATTCGCGCACATGTGTTTGTTTTAAGTGCATTTAATAACCCGGCACAAGATTGTGCTGCCATAAAAGTCGATGATATCCATTCTCCCTGCGTATCCTTTCAATAAGAGTCCTCTCTTTCTTTCTTACCCAGTCTGTAATCCCGGCTAATGAAACGTGGGCCAAAAGAAAAGTTGGCCGGATAAACTGCTGCACTTGGCAATAAGTAAACTCAACTCGAAATGCGTTCTGCGAAACGTGCCCCATGAATTCTACAACTTTATGGGCAATGAGCCCACTCTAATTGTCCCAAAACATGCCGACCAACAGCAGATGACTGAAGCGGGGGGAGTAGGTGATAAGAGGGGGCGGATTAGGAAGGCGGATGGAGGATTCGGGATTCAACCTGCCTCAATTTCAAAATGTTTGTACGGGGCGTAGTTATAATTTTGATCAACTTTTATAAGCGCCAACCGTAGACATGCTGCATGTGGCAACTAACAGCTGCACGAGTTGTAAGTTGTTGTTGTTGTTGTTGTTGTTGTTGTTGCTGTTGTTATTATTGTTGTTGTTGCCCGTGCCCAGTCATAAACTGCATGCGAAATTGCCAAAAAGCACACACATTTTTACACACACAACACCGGAGGTGTATAAAAGCAGCAGCAAAAAGTTGCTCATTTACAGCACGAAGAAGTGGCAAAAAAGGGGGGGAAGGAGAGAGAGGCAGGGAAATAGGGAGAATAAGTTGACTATAAAACGAGGCGCTGACAAGTCGAGGAGGCAAGTGGCAAGTAAAGCGGCCAAAACCTAAACCTAAGCCCAAACCTAGACCTAAGCCCCACATAACCAGGCCGTAAATCCAGCAAACTGCAAGGTGGCTCCAAGCACCACCCAAGCAGAGCACTAGCCACCCTCCACCCCCTACACACTACCTCCCCAACTACCTCCCAGCCTCCCTTAAATTCTGGCTAAGCAAACTCGTAAATTTTAGGAAATTACAACATGAAAGTGCTGGGCAGGACAGCGAATGCGCCACGACTCTAAATTAAATATAAAACGAGTAAGAAAACTCTTGTCGATAGAGCACGACTACGAGATACCCTGCACCTGGGTCCTTAAGATAACAGAGAACGAAACTGTGATGAGGAATAACTAAAAAATGCACTTATCGACATTTACTTTATAAATCATACTTCAAAACTATTTGTGTTTAAAGGAATAAAAATTATAAATAATTATGAATATTGATTTTTGTTATAAAGACACCTTTAATACTTAAATTGTATAGTCATACACACGAAAAAACTCAATGACAGCTAAGTATGTTCGTTTTGACATCAGTGTTCTCTTCTTCTTCATTTGATGTGATGCAAAGTAAAATAGTTTCTTGCATAACTGATAAAATTATTATCCGATCTTATTAAAATTTCTAGGATACATCTCTACTGGGGTTCTTTTTATGTGTGCCAAAGCTCAAAGCTATAGCTTTTACACTGCTTTTGCAATTAATATTTTTTTAATTTGTGAGCGAAGCAGACGTAACATTCAGCATTTAAAATAAACGTTATCTGTGTATGATATTCAGGAACCTACATACCAAATTTCTTCAGCTCTAAGCTGAAATTACACCTGCAACAGCATATGTAATAAAAATAAATTTAGAAATTATAGTACTGAAAGTAATAATGATAGTATTAATGATATACATTTTAATAATAATAGCAATAATATTTATATAAATAATAATAATAATAATAATAGTAATGATAAAAATTGTATTTATAAATATTTTAAATTTAATTTTCGTTTTTTTCCCACTTGATGTTAATTTGATAAGCAACATAACTGTTAATTTAAAAATTATAATAATTGATATTTATATGAGATATATTTATACAAGATTGTCAGTGTGACTAGTGCACTAATTAAAAAGTACTCCTACTTGTAGCACTAGGAAATAGTCAATAAATAAATAAATAAAAAAAATTTGAAGGCTCTAGCTCTTAAACTTTCAGAGATCGACATAAAATTGCACAAGTCCAATATACCCTATACCCATTTTAAATGTGATAAGAGTATACTAAAAGTGCGCTATGCGCGGGTTGACTCTAAGTGGGCGAAAGTGGGCGTTGGGCATGGTCGTGGTATTTGGTCAAAAGTTCTGTGCACCTGTTGGCCAAATTGCGGGACGAACGGAACTTGGCTCAAACTGCTGCTGTGTGAAGCAATCACAAGTTGGCGTTAATTAAAGCTATAACACAAGCAGGTAAAGGAGATAGAGATAGAAAAAGAGAGGAGCTGAACAGGAGAAAAAGAAGAATGGGAAGAACTGATGGGAAGAGCAGATTTGTGGGAAAATATGTGGAAAAGCTGGAAAAGTTTTGCCATGCGCTTCAGATTTATGCCAAACTAAAGCACTTGATGGCAAAGTAGTTGGCATTTAATGGCTGTATTATTGGACTTTACTTGAAAAAGTGCTCTAACAAATGGGATACGCTGCTTGGACAGGGATAAGAGAGTGAAAGAGAGAGAGAGAGAAAGAGAGAAAAAGTAATAGAGAGGGCCAGTGGATAAAAAGAGAAAAATGGAGAGGGAAGTTAAGTGGCTAAAACTTGAACAAATTTGTGAGCTGAATTGGAACAATTGATTTATGCGGCAATTGGTGTAGAAGCTAATATTACAACTAAACATGTTGTTAAATTTTATTGCAAATTTTGAATTCAAAGTGCTTGACTCAAAGATACCCTGTAAGCTCACGACACGATTAGTCAATTTTTGGTCGCATAACAGCTTGGAAAATCTTGCTTAATTTCTTTAAAAGTCTTTAATTGATAGTGATAAATATAAGATACCCTGTTAAACACATTAATACTAAACTGAAATGATATGTTGCTTTAAATTTAGTTGATAAAACGTATTAAACATTATGTAACAGTTCTGATTCCTTACTGTCCTAAGTGAAAGACTGGCAAATACCGTGTAATATCAGATGAATCTAACATACGGTCAGAAAATTAATTTTTTTTTTTAAGAAATCGCCATAAAAATTAAGTTGCAGTTTAAATGAGAAAACTTTTTTAATAATGGGAAAAAAGTAATAATTAAATTTTAAAATAGTTTCTAAGTGTAAAATAAAAATATAAGCTTTGTTACGCACGTTCCCACCCGTTGTACACTTTTCAATAGTTACAGGGTATTAGAACGGCAATATTAATGGAATTTCTTAAGCTTACAACGTTTATTGGTATCAACTGTTAGCTGGCTTCTTGGCTCTTGGTAACGAGTATGCGTCTATCCCAACTAAATCTTAGACATACTCATTTATACCTGCAGCTACATCTGGAGCTTTATCTGGCCACATCTCGGCGAAAGAGTTTAGAAGTGACCGTCGTTTGCCTGAAGTCAAACTGTTGTTGTTCTCGTTGTTGTTGTTGTTGTTGTTGTGCACATCAGCTGCCCATCAAAGCCACCTGTGTGTATGCCGTGGTGTGGCCCACTTTGTGGCCCACCCATCCAAACCACCACAGAGAATCTTTAAAGCGTGCCGTTGATTTTCTTTTTCATTTTTCTTTTTTTTTTTTTGCCCCGAAGTTTTTGGCGTCGCTTCATAACGATGTTGGGGCAATAAATTTCGATTACATAATTTGTAAATTGTTATAACCCGGTGAAATTACCATGAAATCGTTCACAAAGCATTACAAAATCTGCCACCTGAGGGAGGGAGGCAACTCACCAAAGACTCGAAATCAGTTCCAGGCCTCGAATTCTCTACTCTTCATAAAGCTTTATGGTGTTTGACTGCGTGGCGTTGGTTTCGCCATGTTAGTCATCAAACGAACCTCCCCACAGAGTGTCTAAATGCACTGTTAAAAAATACGGGTTCCTTAAATATAAAGTAATTGCCTTACATATTTTTTGTTTTAAATTAGACAACTTTAAGAGCAAAATTTAAGTATTTTATTTTTTTCTCTATTTTGAAATAAATACACTATTTAAAAAAGACTGGTGCCTAAAACAAGCTTATCAGTCTTGAATATTTTTTTAAATAAGAAAACTTTTTGAAAAAAATTAAAGAACATTTGTTGAAGGAATTTTGCATCAGAAAGACTTTAAAATTAAAACTTTTCTCTAAGAATTATTTAAAAAAAAAATGCGTTTAGAGCAATAGTTTTTTTTATCAGTGTACGAGTATAGCCTTGCATTTCCTGCTTGGGTGGGCTAACCAAAGGGGCTGCCAAAAGGGGCGTGGCTCAGGTTACGCATCGTTGCATTGATGATTTCAGCAAATGTGCCGATTAGTTTTTATGCCAATGCCGACGAGGCATTTGAAATTCCTTTGCCTCCTTTCATTAACTTTATCTATTCCAATTCAAGTTTTCAGTCTAATTAGCCATGACCACGCCCCACAAATTGAATGGGAGTATAAGGAGGCTGTAGGGTGAAGCTTATCTAGCTGCTGTTATCAAAGACAGGGTCCTATTGCTATGCTTTGTCTTCTTTGGACCATAAATCAACAGCCAATTACAATAAAAATTTATCATGCACAATAAAAAAATGCGTTCAAGACGCAGAAATAATTTACATGGCGCATTTTTCACGTTTTTCTCTCAAGCCAAAGGAATTGGAATTTATAACAATGTCCTGTCCCCCAAAGGGACTCTTGGCACTTGCTTCTTCCCCTTCCCCTTCCTTTTTCCCCTCTTCCTTTTTCGACGCCGCGTCGCCACCAACAACAATGAAATTTTAATAAAGCACGCGGCATTTCAAAGGAAGGAGGAGGATGTAGGGTAGGGAATGAAGAATGCAGATAGGAATGAATGACAGGCGATGGCGATGTCGTGTCACGACACGAGCGATAAGCTAGCGATGGGTGAGAATCATTACAAACTGGAGATGGGTATTAGTGATGAGAGATTTTTAAATTAATTGAATTCAACAAGAAGATTAAAATATGTAAAGCTTTAAATATTTATATGTTATTAGATGTTTGTATTTAAAAATGTAAACTACAGTCGAACTTCCCTAACTCGAATAACCATTATCCAAATTATCGTTTCGAGTTATGCAGATATTCGACTTATAGAGTTCTTTTTCTTAAGTTTATTAATTGTAGTGCCACTCATTTAGTTCGAGGGAGAAATTCGAGTTATGGAAGTTCAACTGTATTATGCTTTGATTTAAAATTCAATTTTTTTTAACTTTTAGTAAATTTTTTTTAAATATTTTTAGTAGTCTAAATAAGAAATAAATTTGAAAAATAAATATCCAACTTTTTTGAGCATATATATTTAAGCAATATATATTTGTTAATATTGAAAATATTTTCTTACTAGACATATTTCATTTATAAATTTGTTTATTCATATTAAAAAAGTTTCTTACTCCAATTCTGTGCATACACTCGTGTCACGCTCTTATCTCTAAGAGGTATTGGCAGTGAATTGTTTGGCAAGGAAAGTAAAAATGGAAAATGGACTTGTCCTTGGTTCCAAGTTCTACAAGAGGTTTTTTTTTTTGCTGCGGCACAAGCTGAACGACACTTGAAGACATATTTTTCGAAGAGGCCAAAGTGCACTCGGCACACCAACCCCTCGCCCCTCGCCCCTCCCACCTCCAACTACTGCCCCTCTCCCTTTGAGTTGCCCTTCCGCCTACGCATGCTGGCCAGCAAATTAAATGCGTTGTGCGCGTTTCCGTTTCCGCTGCGCCACTCGCTTGTTGTTGAGCAAGGTTCGGGTTTAGGTTCGGGTTCGGGTTTGGGTTCGAGTTCAAATTCGAGTTCAGGTTCGGTGTTGAGTTTGAGTTGGAGTTTTTTTGGGTTTGCTCCAGATGGCATATTTCAATTTTGCATGCCGCCCGCAGCATTCGCTGCCTTTTGCTTGGCTTTGCTTTGATGTTGCTCCAGCTTTTTCTACCCCCTCCTTGCGCTTTTCCTACCCTTCTCCTATTTGCTTTGCAGTTTTTCATTGGAATGCTTCGCTTTGCTTTTTTATGTGCTCGCACTTGTGTCTCTGCTGCTGCTGGCTTTATGTCCATGTCCTTTGACTCCTATCATGCTGTACAGTGAACCCCTCCACCTCCTTCTCCCCCTTCGCACTGCCTCTGGCTGGTCACAACTGCCGCATTTGTCATTTGTTAACTTGATTTTAGACCGCCAAGCGACTTGGCCAACCATCGACCATATGTAAGTGAAGTGAAGAGACTCTCGGTTCCAAGTCGGTCTCTGAGCCTTAAATATACTTTTGCCAACTTTTTTTCTCAGCATGACCTTGAACGACAATCCTCTCTTTAACTTTTTTGAAAAAGTTCCCTTTAATTTATTAAAATAAATCTGCCTTTATTATACCCGTTACTTATTAAAAATAAGTAAAAGGGGATATTGTATTCGTTGCACTGTATGTAACAGGGAGAAGGAAGCATCTCCGACCCTATAAAGTATATATATTCTTGATCAGCATCAACAGCCGAGTCGATATAGCCATGTCCGTCTGTCCGTCCGTCCGTCTGTCCGTCTGTCCGTCTGTCCGTCCGTCCGTCTGTCCGTCTGTGTGAGCGCCTAGATCTCAGAGACTATAAGTGCTAGAGCAACCGAATTTTGCACACAGATTGCTATAAACCCCACGCAGGTCAAGTTTGTTTCAAAATTTAGCCACGCCCCTTTCCGCCTCCGTAAATTGCGAAAATCCACCACACGCACAGTTTTCAAAATATTAGGTTTTTTTAAACGGTGAACGTTAGCTATAATTATTACCTATCATCCTGCTAAATCCCAACAAGATCGGACAAACAGAAAGGTGGTACTGGCTGATTAAAGCTTTTAAGCAATAAAAGTGCCTAAAAGCATGCAATAAAAACACAAGTTTAATTTATTTAGGTAAGTAACGGGTATCCTATTGTCGGGAGCTCGACTATAGCCTTTCCCACTTGTTTTTTTCTATAATTATTCCTTAGGTTAAACTGCCTTTAAATAATTACTTAAACTGATCAATATTTTGTTCAGAAACATAATACATATTTGAACTTTTATGATATTAAAAATATGACCAACATATTATTAAAAGACCTTTCATAATATTTAATAATTTTTAAAACAATTCAAGTAACTAATCTACCAGCTGCGACTGCCTTAACTTGGCCTAGACTTAGTCTAAGCTAATTTTGGCATTTTAAGTTTATTTAAAAAATTTTAAATTTATTGAAATTTTGTTTTTTAAAGTGGACCTAAATTTTAACCTTCAATTGCTCTGCAATATAATGATTATTTAAGTTTCTTTTTTTTAACTTTGTTAGAAAATTCTTAAAAAGAAGTTTGCCTCTCAGCGAAATTTAATAATAATTTAAAGCTATTAATCTGCCACTTCCGACTAAGCCTGAGACTTAGCTTAATCCTTTATCGAATTTTAATTTGTGAGAAAAGTCATTAAAACAAAAAGTCCCTCTCAAAGGCGCTCAAGGTGTTTATTACGCTCTTTTGGCCAAGTTAAAGAGCCTAAAGCTTTAACCCACAACATTTAAATTTATTAACGTCATAAAATCATAATTTTTGTGGAACGGTGCAAAACGATGCCACAAATGGGGCCATAAATATTTAAAAGCGCTTAAACACACACACACACACACACAAACACACACACACACACACACACACACACATAAACACACACACAAACATAGAAAAACCAAAGTTGGCAAACGTGGCGAATGCCACAAAAGCAACGTTTAAATTTTATTGCCGTGGCTAGTGACTGCAACCTGACTAGGTCCCCTTCGTCTCACCCCCTTCTCCCTAGGCCTCCTGACCAGGCCCAGACCTCCTTGTCTTCTTACTTGACGCAGTCAAATCAAGTCAATAAAAATTCAAATTGATTTTTGATCACATTTGGTGGAAATTATCTCTCGAGATGTCTGCGGCCACCCAAAACGCAGCAACACATTAAAAGAGCATAAAATTGTCTTAAGTAGATACTCATCCCCCCTCTTGTCCCCTTTCCCTGTCGCCTTCTCTGTCACTCCACAGAGGCAAACATGATGCGTGCTAATTGAAAAGCTAAAAAACACAAATTTGTGTAAATTATTTTCTGCATAAATTTGCACTTTTGATGGCGCTGCATTGGCAACTGAGGAAAGATGGGGGAAAGAGGAGGGCGGAGGGGTTTCCACTCTCGCTGTCAACAAGGATTAAGGTGGAAAATACTGACAATCGAGCAACTTTATGCTGCATTTTATGAGCTCTGTCCGCGTGTTGCGTCTTGTAGTTTAGCTTATTTTTATTGGTTTTCATGGTACGATCGTTAAATTTTTTGATGTGACTCGGCAGCATTTTAATTTACTGAACGACTTCTACAGGTAATAAAGAGTGAGTGACAGAGAAAGAGGAGGAGAGAGAGAGAGACAGCTGATGAAAAGAGACTATATTGAAAGCAAGAGTAATTTGATTAACGAAATTCGAGTGAGTTTCGTCATACCCTGTATCTATATGTTGATGCACATGGATTGTATGGACATGGAAAATTTATGGTTTCACTTACATTGGGGATTCAACATGTGAGTTTGTTAACTCCAATCGTCTATCTTAGAAATATGTTCTGGGTTTTAAATTGAGCCGAGTTTTTGCTCTTGGTCTTTGTATTCTAAAAAATTTCATAATGATCTAATGATAATAAACACAGCGTGCAAGCGTTGCTTCAGAAAGAAGCAGAGCTAAAATGCACTTTTGTAGATACCCTGTAAATAATTTGGAGCATGCTGAAAGTCAGTGTGACGTGGAAGTGAATTATGAGCGCGATATTATGTTAAAATATAATAAAATTTTGAAATGTTTTAATGGACGTTTCTTATAGCAGTGGTTGCTTTTCTAACGCCTGTAGTTACAGGGTAACTGCTAGTCGAGCACTGTTTACCGTTGCATTCTACCAACTTTTTCAAAGCATTTGCTTTGCAATGCGTCTGTCGACCGTTTGTTTAGCCGCGTTGTCTGTTTACAGTTGTTTGGCCTAGAGCGCAGTTCCGACTTGCGGTTGGTTTAGCTATATAGATAGAAATGTTGGGGGGAGGGTGGTAGGCAGAGGGGTGGAGAGGAAGGTGTAGGCCAGAAAGTGGCTAGTGGCATGTCCATGTCCACTTGCTTCATGCCATGTTTAGTTGCAATTAAAATGCTTTTATCTTATTAAAGCGAGGGAATTGAAGACGGAATCGGAGACGGAATCTAAATCGACACTACGATTGCCATTTGTCAGCTGAGTTTATCCACAAAGCTGATCTCGCGTAGAGCTGAGTTCATTTCCCATAGCGAGCTGAGTTCATTATAGCCGTTACACGTACAGCACAAGGGTATATTGTACGCGTTGCAATGTTTGTTGTACAGTAGTCAACAAGAAGTTATTTACAATTTATTTAGAGTTAGATTTTCAAAAATATATACATACATATATATATATATACAGTTTAAATTTAAGCATCAAACGTAAGAACTTAAAAAGTAAAAACAGCACTTGTATCACATTGCATTCAAAAGTTTTTTTTTCCCCCTTTTGAGAAAACTCCACCATATCCATAGCCTTAAAGATATAACATCAATATCGGTTCAATATAACGATAGTTATGGCTGTTTTACTTACGTTTTTAAGCCATTGTTTTTTTTGTAAGAATTGCAAAATCAAAAAAAAAGAAATAACTTAGAATATTTAAAAATACCAAAAAGTAATAAATTTGAATATTTAACTAAAATATAAAAACAAATTAGAGAACAAAAATTTTAAAATTTAAATATTAAACTATTTAGAGTAAAAAATAAGAATAAATATTTTTTACTAATATGTACATTTATGTATCTCGGACTCGACAAGAATCTTCTCAGTTCCGTTGACTTTGAAGTTTATTTGTTGTGGCAGCTTTCTATGTCATGCGATGCAATGCAATGCAACATGTGGCACGTTGTCAGTTCCCAGCACGTTGCCCGCTAATCACATGCAGCTCCAATCAATTCCAAGCGCCTTTTATGCCACCGTGGGGCAGACACAAATCAAACGACCGATTTGCACGCCTCGACATTTCTCGATTGAATTATTATCGCCGCGGTACAACAGTTAACTTGGCCAGCAACCAGGCAACCAGCAAGTTGTAAGTGTGTGTGTGTTTTGTGTGTTGCCGACGACAATGCCCCAGTGGCCATGTTGTTGCGCCTGCCGACGAACCATATTTGCAACAAGTTGCAAAACAAATTTGTCAGAGTTTTGACCATTTGTGGTGCCGCATGTTGTCGCTGTTGTTGTTGTTGCAGCTGTTGCATGTCGCATGTTTGGAGCGTTGTGATTTCTGCAATTGCAGCCTCACATCTTGTCATTAACTAATTTGGCAGCTCGTCTGCGTTTAATTAAAGAGACGCTGAAGCAACAAGAATTGCAACTGCAACAACAACTTGCAACATGAACTGCAAACACTTTCAATTTCTTGACTGTATCGTGCCACGCCCACGCCCAGCTCACATATCACGTAGAGGCCATTAAAGGTCTCGGCATCACGATCTCCCAATGATTCTTCTGTCGTCACAGCCCCCTTCAATGTAATCCTCGCACGATCTGCGTCTTCTGCTCGTTTTTTTTTTTTTTTTCTTTTTTGATTAGCTTTGTGGCTGCTGCTGCTGCTGATGCTGCTCCAACTCTGACTGACACTGACAGTCAGTGCCGCCCGCCTTGTAAAGGTCGTTAAAGCCATTGCCGTTGGGGCCGCCAGCTCAGGGCTTTGTCCTTTCTGCGCTTCATCAGTGGTTGCTCTTTTTTGCTCTTCATTATTATTATTATGCATATGACAGGGTATATTGGCTGTGCTATGAAATTGGCAACAATTGCCACTAAAACTTCCATTTCTATCAAATTTTTTGTTCATATTTTTGGAAAAGCCTCCGTTGGTACTGTGGAGTGCTACCACCTTACATATATTCTTATTATGTTAAGCACTTCAATGTTGAATGTTGCCACCTGACATAGATTCTAATTAAACTGCCACCTGATCATTTAATTTTGTTAGTGTAAGTAAACTTCTTTTAAAAGCAGATTAACTTAATTTCAACTGCTTTTTTGGAACGTTGTGCAAATGTGAGCGCAAATGGAAAAAAGAATGCGAGAGAGAAAAAGCGAGAGCAAGGAAGTTAGAGGACGGATGAGCGAGAGCAAAAGAGTGGGAATGAGTAGAGTGGTATATAATATTTTTGGTATTTTTTGTGAGAAATACCGTCACGTTTTAACATTTTACTACTCACTTGTGGCACGTTGTTGCCATTGAGCATATCAGTTTGTGGAATTTTATTGGCCACGCTTCTTGCGTATCTCTTACTGCCTTACTGCTTGGCTAAACTCTTCCTCCAGCTGCCAGCTTCTTTTCCTTCTCCTCGCTGTTGTTGTTGTTGTTGTAGCTTTGCCTTTTCGCCTTGGCTTTTGCCATTTTCAAGCGCACTGATCTTGGCCTTGATAGCGCATATAAATGTGGCCAGAAACTATGGGCCATAAGGCAGGCAACAAAAACAGAGAGACCGAGACTGCCGCTGCGCTTTTGGCCCAAAGAGCTTGACGTTTATATTGGCAAATATTTTAAATATTTTTCTCGTGGGGGTGTCGTCTTTTTTTTATTTTTATTGTCTTTTGGCCCGAATGGCATTTGGCCATATAATTGGAATTTTTATTAGCAAGTTGTCAAGTTTTTTTTGTGAACACCTCATTAATGCGATCGTCTTTTTTATCCCCCTCTCTCACTCTCTCCCTCTGCCACAGCTGCCCCGCCCACTTACCGGCCACATAATGCAGGCGAAGCTGCCACATCTGCGGCAGTTGCCCCAATTGGCTACCGGGCGGCAAGTGATCTTCTAGAAAACGATTACGTCTTGGATGCCAGCGTTGATTTGGCCAATCTTCGACTGCGTTCACCGCCGCCAGTCTATTGCCCCCTGCCACTAACGCCGCCACCTTGCTACACGGAGCGACCTGCAGCGCCACCGCCGCCCCCTCCACCCCCAGCACAGTCAACACAGGCAAGATCCCGAGCACAGCCAGCGGCGGAGCATGCCACAGCAGCAGCAGCGCGGCAACAAGCGAGACGACGACGTCGCCTAAGGGAGTTGCAAGAGCAACAGCAACAACAGCAGCTGCAACTGCAACAATTTGCAAGTAGCAGCAGCAACAGCAGCAGCAATCAAAGCAGCGCCAGCGACTGCGATTTTGGCGGCAGCGCAGTCAACAGACAACGCCAGCGTCGACGCAGACGCAGCTCACGCAGACTGCGAGGTATGTTGAAGAAAAAGTTAACATTTGTGCTATCGATTGGTGATGTAAAAATACATCGAAAAATCGACAACTCGATTTTTTCATTCTGTTGGAAAATGTTATTTGAACGAAATATAATAACGTACGATAACTTGACAGAAATGTATCTATGTTAAATGAAACTCGGGTTCATTTGGAGTACTTATAGTTACAATTATGTTTGCTCCTTTCAGATGCCTATTGTCCGGATCTGTTGCACGCCTGTGCTCTGATCCTGCACCAGCAGCAACCCGGCAGCAGTGACAGTTCCGTGGGCAACTTTACAGCCACTCCGCCACCAACTGCCACACATTCCCAATCTCAATCTCAGTCTCAATCCCACTCCCAAACTCACTCTCAGTCAGTTGACAGATACGAGTACAGCTCCGACTATGTGGAGATTGACGAGCTGTTGCTGCCGCTAGGCGCTGGTCGGGCCAAGAGCACACCACATCTGCAGCATGCTGTAGGCCTGGACAGTCTAGCGATGGGTCAGAACCTGAGCCTGCGACGTCCGCGCATCTCACTGACCTGGGTGCTGAGGGAGCAGCACCAACAGCAGACGCCATCGACGCCACCACAAGTCAATGAGACGGACAATGATCCACAGCAGCAGTTGGAGAAGGAGAAGCCACCATTAAGGCTGGGCCCAGATGCACTTGCTCCTGCTGCAGATCAGAAACGCACGGAGCCTGTGCCCACCCAGCTGGATGTTACCAAGAAGCGTTATCGAGTCAAGCATCTGCCTGGTGGTGGCACCACAGATCCACTTAATGGCTACGCCACCACGCCCACCGCCCATCTGGCGCCTGGCAACGGGCAGCTGGCCAATCAGAAGTTCTTCAGCAATCAGAATCTGCTGGAATACAGGGACAAATCGACTCGGAGCAGCTGTGCTCCCGGAGCACCTGTCGCCGCCGCCTCCACCAAAGAGCTGCTCTTCGTCTGCACGCCGCAGCGGGCGCCCAAGAGCGATGTCCACAGCGAGGCCTTGTTGCTGGCCCGCAAACGGAACGAGATTCGCAAGAAGCTGGCCAATCGCCTGCAACAGGCACGTGCCGCTGCCTCCTGCAACTCCTCAAATGTGGCCACATCCAACACAGCTGGAACAGCAACTGGAACTGGAACAGGAACAACGACAACGGATGCACTAAAGTGCACCTACTCGGAGCCCAGTCTGGTGGCGGTGTCGGAGGGCGGCGGGGGCGGAGCGCCTCAGCAGCAGCGTCGCCATCGGCATCGCAAGCGGAGGGAGAGAGAACGAAATCGCGTGCAGAGATTTGGCTATGAAATCCACAATGTGGATGAGTTTCTGTCACGCTGCTCGCTCGCTGCGCCCGGCAACATACCCGTTGTGCTGGCCACCGCCAGCACGCTCTATCAGACGCGGCCCGGTGGCTATCAGCTGGAGATTCCCCTCCCACTGGGCATGGTGGTCAATGCGGTGTTCAAGAATCAGAACTGGCTCTACGTCCAGACGCCGCATGCGGAGGAGGGTTATGTAGGCTATGCCTGTTGCCTGCCCCTAGGCATCTTGCCATCGGCGGCCCGGGGATCCAAGCATACTCCCTGCTGGGAATCCAATGCGGACATCTTTCCACGACCTTGTGGCAACATGACAGACTCGGAGAAGGAGATCCGACTGCGGGGTGGGACCCGCTCCGATGGCGCCAGGACGCCCAGGAGCACCAAGCCAGCGGAGGAGTTGCTGTCACATAACAATAACAACAACATCAATAACAACAACAGCAGCAGTAAGAATGGAGGAGGAGGCAGCTTGTCGGGCTCACTGTACGGGGAACAGCATGTGGACAAGTTATACCTGCGCGCCGCCTCCCAGCCAAAGCTCGTCGAGAAGGCCTATGCCCAGTTGCGTTCCACCAAGCAGCTGGGACTCTCTGCCGGCTCCGGTTCCGCGTCGGTGCGCAGCGCCTCCAATGATGAGTATGTGACACTCCAGCAGAGGACGACGACGACGACGTCATCGAAGCAGTCGCAGTCGTCGCAGAAGCATCTGCATCAAGTGCAGGCACAGACCGTGCGACGATTGTCAAACGTTTCCTACATCACCAATGGCCACAACGGCCAGCATCTGCATCCAAAGAGCATTCCACAGGTGGGTTTTGTACAGAATAAATTCAAATTAACGGCTCACTGCTGATTGACTTGTAACTTCATATTTATCGTTTATCGTTCATGAGCAACTGACTTTGACATCATTCATATCAGCTCATTTCGTTCATAATTAACTGACTCGCTCATCATTTATCGTTCCTCTTGCATGAACGACTCTGCTAAAAAAGAAGACTGATTCAGTTTACGATCTTTAAACTTATTCATCAAATCGAACTTAAATTATCAACTCTGTCCACACAGGCGCAGCAGCAACAGCAGCAACAGTTGAACCTGCTGCGAAGGCATCAGCAGAATGGACTGCGCCAAACTCTAGTCGCCATCAATTCGGATTATATCACAGAGAGCATTGCCGTCCACAAGGGTGAAATTGTGACGCTCTGTGAGTGTCGCGAGTCCAAGGATCAGCGTCAATGGTTCTATGTGAAGACACGCGATGGACGCGAGGGCTTCATACCAGCCGAGGTTGCGGGTCACGGTTATCTGTAGGTGGTTCCAGAAACTGTAAGATCCCATCCATTCCCCCAACTCCACCTTCAAAAGTCATGCTAGGAACTACACAGATTAAAACTAATTATCATAAATCGTAATTGTATCGAATTAAGCAATATCATCTAGAATATTTTAATTTTGTAATTCTTCGCTCTTATTAGTTGTATGAGTACGCTTCTAGAATCTACATAGATGTAATCTGTGCTATTGGTGTATATTTAGCATTACAATTGCAACATAAATCAAAGAAAGACACACAACACATGGAAACGACAAACTATTTATACAAACAATTACTGTACTTGATGCTTCTACTAAATAATTAAAATAAATAAACGTATTACAAGTAATCATAATCGTTTGATTTACAAATCAGCCTAAAAAAAATGTGCGTCAAGATAGCAACGGTTCCTTAGCAACGAAAAACGGAACTTGCTTCATGAGTCGGAACCAGTTATGAACATTTTCACCATTTCTTAAAATGCTAAGCACAGAAGGTATGGTCCCGAAAACCACTTATGCACGATCAAAACCTACAATTTCATATTTCTAATGGTACAATTAAATAAAAAAATAAGAGATACGTTGTTGAGATATTTTGAAATGAGCGAAGCTACCTCGGTGAAAGTCCTATACAAAATGACCGCCAAAATACATACCTTGTTCTCAAACTATAATAGCTTATCTTAGGACGAACGGTCCCAAACGCGGCACATAGCAAATTAAAGCTACAGCTTTGGGAAAGCTATTGCAATTAAATTTAGAGAAATTAAGAGTACAGTTTTTTAGAAAATTAATTAATTGTAAATCAACCCCCAAAAAGTTCACGAGCAAGACCTATCGAGCTGGTAGCTCCAACGTGAACTGAACCACTAGGCAACAGAAAGCTCGCTGACATGGTGCGGATTATATGCGAACGTCTACAACAGAAAGCTGACTGCTAAATAATTTCGTTGCTAAAAATCATCAAAATCGAAAGTGAAATAGCTGAGAAATAAGCATTTTTGTTTTTATCCCCTTTTCCTTAAACAAAAATGCACAAAACAACTTGGCTGCATTGTGTATGTACATATGCAAGTAAAGGTTGCCTGACTAATGCAAATAATACTGGTCTTTTTTATTTTTATTTATTAAAATTATTTTAAATGCATAATCGCTGATATGGTGCGGATTATATGCGAACGTCTACAACAGAAAGCTGAATGCTAAATAATTTCGTTGCATTGCCGCCATTGTTAAATGTGGGCTGCCAACTTGATTTATGCCCAAAAATGCGTCAAAATATGTGAAAAGCTGGCAGCCCACATTTAACTATAGCGGCAATGCAACGAAATTATTTAGCAGTCAGCTTTCTGTTGTAGATATGATATTAAATTAGAAAATGGCAGCTTAACAGAAATACATTGTAAAAATTTATGGACAACTATTATGCATTTTAAATAATTTTAATAAACAAAAATAAAAAAAAACACGATCATTTGCATTAGTTAGGCAACCTTTACTTGCATATGTACAAGTTAACACAAGTTGCCAAACTGTTGCTTAAGTTGCACAGCGGAAGCGAAACAGCAGTGTCGTTGACCGATATTGTGCAAGATCACCTGCAGTTCACAATTCGTCTAACGTCAGCATCTCAAGTTCGGCATCGGTCAACAGTTCGACGCCCGCAACTTCAGTGGAATAAGAGCGCCACCGTGGGAACGCTGATTCTGCACTTTTAGGGCATAGGGCTAGTTGTAATTATAAATCATTCTGTTCTCTAGAGTTAGTTGAATTTTGGCAATAAATGAATACGGTTCGGTTCTCGGATCGAAGATAAAAGTTAAATCTATTCTCTGTACGGTTCGGTCAACTCCTTTAACTGGCGCCCAACGGCAAAAAGACTTGCAACCCGTTAAAGCGAATCGAAAAAAAGTTGTAAAAAAAAAAAAACAAACAGCAGCGCCCAACGGCCTCTGTGTTGAACAATAAAAATTTTTTTAAGTGTTATTAAATAAAAAGCAGCAGCGCCCAACGGCCTCTGCACGTGAAAAAACCAAAAAAGAACAACAACAATAAATTTATAAAAATCTGCAAAGCGTCAACACCGACGGCAGAAATCAAAAAGAACAACAACAACAATAAATTTATAAAAATCTGCAAGCGTCAACACCGACGGCAGAAATTAACAGCAACAACATAAAAAAAACTGCAAAACGTCAGCACCGACGGCAGTAACCAACAAAAGCAACAACACCCAAGGAAACAGGAACGAGACTGCAAGCGTTAACACCGACAACAAGGACATCAACAAGCAACAACAGGACTCAACCAGGAGCAGGCGAGGAAGAAGGCGATATAATTACCTCTAAATACTAAGACAAGCATGTGAGTGGAGTGTTCTTTGCTTTTCAATTAAAATTCAATAAAAACAAAATTAAAATTTTCTAAAATACAATAAATTTATTTAAAAAAAAATTTTTTTCAAATTTTTTCTAAAAATATTATTCCACTTTTCGAAGAGTTCTTTATGAGTGATAGAGAATTAAACGAGTTAAGTGAAAAATTCAAGAATCTAAAAGGTTCTGAAATTGAAGAAGAGCAGTTTCAAAATAATAAAATGGCACTAACCTCAGAGCAACTGAAAGCCGTAATTGAGGCCGCAGTTTCAAGCTCACTGGCCCAGCAGGAAAAAAAATTTGAGACAAAATTGGAGGAGATCAAGGAACATTTTAGCAAAGTTAATATTAACACCCCTGAAATAGTGACATACAAGGATGCCACTATTAAATTATCGGTCATCTGCCACGAAACCCTCGATGTAGTAAAGTCTCTTCCGGACTTCGAGGGCAAGCATGAGACATACGTCTCATGGAGGAAAGCAGCTCATACTGCTTACAGGGTGTTTGAGAACAAGATTAAAGGATCAGCAGACACGATTCTATCTTCTTTCGATACTCCTCTTAACTTCAAGGCAATAATTGACCGACTGGACTTTACGTACGCAGACAAAAGACCCATCTATCTAATAGAACAGGAAATGTCAACTCTTCGCCAGGGAAATCTTTCCCTGCTACAGTACTATGATGAGGTGGAGAAGAAATTAACTCTCCTCACCAACAAGACAATTATGACCTACGATACTACTGTGGCTGCGTCATTGAACGAAAAATACAGGGCAGATGCTCTTCGCGTTTTCATATCAGGTGTTAGAAAGTCGTTAAGCGACGTTCTATTCTCTGCAAGACCAACCGATCTCCCTTCCGCATTAGCGTTGGCCCAAGAGGTTGAATCCAACCACGAAAGGTACAATTTTGCTAGTAACTTTGCGAGAAGTATGGAGGACAGAGCCCAGAAGTTCGAGCAAAAACAGCAAAGTAGGGACAGAACTGTGACATCGGACAGAAACGTTCAACAAGGAAAAAATCCTTACTTTTCAAGGAGACAGGGACCCCCCAGACAAGACCAAGTTCAACCCATGGACGTGGATAGCTCATCCCGTTTTAGGCAACCTAGCCAATACCAACAGGGCCAGTCTCAAAGACAAGCCCCAAATACAAGTAATACTTGGCAACAAGAACAAAACAATCAGGCTAACTCATACAACAATTTTGGACAAACAAACAAACGACCAAACAGTGGAACCGCTAGGTTCACAGGACCGAAACAACAAAGAATTAACCATTTAGCTCCAGAAGAAGACTTTAACAACCAGGAAGACGCGTACCAAATTGAAGCAGAGTTAGAAGCAGAGGACATAGACGACGAATTGACGGACTATGACCAGCTAAATTTTTTAGACATTTTTACGGATCATCAGCCTCTGACTTTCGCGGTCACAGATCGCAACCCAAACGCAAAAATCAAGCGTTGGAAAGCATTCATAGATGAACACAACGCACAAATTTTTTACAAACCAGGCAAAGAAAACCACGTCGCTGATGCGTTGTCCCGGCATAACATTCATGCCCTAGAAGACGATGCGCAATCAGATATTGCCACAAAACACAGTGAACTATCGCTCACCTACACTATAGAAACATCTGACAAACCAGTAAATTGCTTTCGAAATCAAATAATAATTGAAGAAAGCCAGGTTGACTCAGATCGTACGGTTATTATGTTCGGTGAAAAAACCCGACACCTCATAAGCTTCTCAAACAGAGAATCGCTTATCAAAAGGGTATGCGATGTTGTCAAAAAAGATGTAGTAAATGCAATTTTATGTGACCTCCCAACATTAGCATTTGTGCAACACAAGTTGGTAGAAACCTACCCGACAACAACATTTCGCCACTCAAAACGCGTGGTAACCGACGTCATAAATAAAAGTGAGCAAAAAGAAATAATCGTTGCAGAACATAATAGGGCCCATAGAGCTGCTCAGGAGAACACTAAAAAAATTCTCGAAGATTATTTTTTCCCAAAAATGACAAAACTGACATACGAGGTTGTTGCAAATTGCAAAATTTGCCAGGAAGCTAAGTATGATCGTCACCCACGGAAACAAGTATTAGGAGAAACTCCAATCCCGTCACATGTGGGCGAAATTTTACACATCGATATATTTTCGACAGACAAAAAACACTTTCTTACTTGCCTGGATAAACTTTCAAAGTTCGCAGTTGTTCAACCCATCGCTTTCAGAACAATAATTGACATACAATCATCAATATTACAGCTTTTAAATTTCTTTCGACATACAAAGACCATATATTGCGATAACGAACCAGCAATAAAATCAGAAACACTCAAGACACTCCTAAGCAATCAATATGATGTCCAAGTCGTAAACGCACCACCACTCCATAGTACTTCGAACGGTCAAGTGGAAAGATTTCACAGCACTCTCGGCGACATCGCACGATGTCTAACAGCCCAAAGAAAGATCACTGACACAGTAGAAGCAATACTTCAAGCCACTATAGAGTACAATAGAACCGTGCACTCGGTTACAAACAGGCGGCCTATCGATATAATTCATTCATCCCCTCCAGAACTTGATGCAGAAATTAGAGATAAAGTCCTTAAAGCACAACAAATACAAATGGAAAGGCTTAATGAAAAAAGACAAGACAGAAATTTCCAAGTAGGGGACATTGTGCTCATAAAAGCAAACAGACGGTTAGGAAATAAACTCACACCTTTGTACACCGAAGGAAAAGTTGACGCGGACTTGGGGACAACAGTCCTAATAAATGGGAGGGTGGTCCACAAGGACAATTTGAGATAAACTTAAATTTCTTTTTCCATTCATATTACAGGATTTGGGTTATACTACTTTTTCTAACAACGACGACGGCCAAACTGACGGACTACACTAACGCAAATTACATTCCAGTAATGGACGGAGACGTGACTATATGGAGTGAATTCAAACACCTGACGCATACGACCAACTTGACAAAATACTCGGAGATAGCGGACGAAACAGAAAAATTGAAAAAACACTTTCCGCAGAGCCACATGAGACAACTACTAGACTCGGACATACGACACGTACGGACTCTTTTAACCACAATAGAAATCCACCATCGTCACGCTAGAAGCATTAATCTGATAGGCAGCGCTTTAAAGGTAATAGCCGGTACTCCGGATTTTGATGATTTTGAAAAACTCAAGTTCAGCGAGAAACAGCTTGTTGAATCAGAAAATAGGCAAATTTCTATTAACACAAAAACACAACAGCAGATAAATCAGTTAACCGATAGCGTAAACATTTTGATAAAAAACTCACAGAAAAGACAAATTAATACAGAACATTTGTACGAAACATTACTTTCGAGAAATAGAATTATAATAGCAGAAATTGAAGCCCTCATGTTATCAATCACTCTTTCAAAAATTGGAATAATAAACCCAGCGATTTTGGATTCAGATGACTTAAAAAATATAATCAATGAACACTCTACAAATATTACTATTACAGACTTAATGGAAGTTGCACAAATTAAAGTATTATTAAGTAATCATTTTTTGCACTTTATTATAAAATATCCTAGACCTATTTTAGTATGTAAAAAAATTACAATTTATCCTGTCCAACACAACGGCACTATTCTAAACTTTGGCGAAGACAATAACATAGCTGACTGCGGTAACAAGGTCATCCCTATTGGAAACTGCAGCGCTACGCTCACCACCACCTTCTGCAAGAAGTTGCCCTACTCAACATGCGCACAACAACTCCATTCAGGTGGTATCGCACATTGCACCACTCGCCCCAGCCACCTCGATTCAATGACAATCATTGACGAAGGTGTTATTATCATCAACGAGGAAACAGCCACGGTCGACGAACAAACAGTATCCGGAACATTTCTCCTCACCTTTGACAAGGAAATTAGAATCAATGGCTCCGTCTTCAAGAACCTGAAAAACTTCGTGAGGAAATCCTCTGGCCCGCCTTCATCAGCACTTCTCAATGTGACAGGCCACCTCGAAATACTGAGCCTGCCTTACCTTCAGAAGCTGAGTATGGAAAACCTTCGGTATATCGTCCAGATGGAAGAGGGACTTTCAAAACGGCCTATCTTATCCGGACTGGCCGCAACTACCCTTTTGGTCTTCTCCTACGTTGCACTCAAGCTTTGCAAAAAACACCAGAGGAAACAACGCCAACATGACCTCCAAGCCGTCATTGATAGTTTGAAGAAGACCGAGGACGTCCTTCACTTAAAGGAGGGAGGAGTTAACACAAGTTGCCAAACTGTTGCTTAAGTTGCACAGCGGAAGCGAAACAGCAGTGTCGTTGACCGATATTGTGCAAGATCACCTGCAGTTCACAATTCGTCTAACGTCAGCATCTCAAGTTCGGCATCGGTCAACAGTTCGACGCCCGCAACTTCAGTGGAATAAGAGCGCCACCGTGGGAACGCTGATTCTGCACTTTTAGGGCATAGGGCTAGTTGTAATTATAAATCATTCTGTTCTCTAGAGTTAGTTGAATTTTGGCAATAAATGAATACGGTTCGGTTCTCGGATCGAAGATAAAAGTTAAATCTATTCTCTGTACGGTTCGGTCAACTCCTTTAACTTACATACACAATGCTGCGAAGTTGTTTTGTGCATGTTTCTTTTAGGAAAAGTGGATAAAAACAAAAATGCTGATTTCTCAGGTATTTCACTTTCGATTTTGATGATTCAAACGGCAAAATGATCGTTAAATTAGCGCCAATGCTCCCATATACCGTGCAAATTTTCTGTTAGTAACGAAATTATTTAGCAGTCAGCTTTCTGTTGTAGACGTTCGCATATAATCCGCACCATATCAGTGAGCTTTCTGTTGCTTAGTGGTTCAGTTCACGTTGGAGCTACCAGCTCGATAAAGCTACCGCAAGTGCTGCCAAGTTACGATTGCTTGTTAAGTGCTGCCAAACCAACATTGCTTTTCAAGTGCTGCCAAGTTAACACTGTTTGGGAAGGGCTGTTAAGTTAACATCGCATGAATGCTGCCCTGCAATCGTTGACTATCGATAGAAATATACTGTGATAAAAATGTGTGATATTGTATTTCGATTACGCGCGATTATTTGAATTTTATTATATTTGAATTCGCCTTTCAAAGACAACAAATTGAGCAATATTTTCAACTAGATATTGAATTACAATAACAATTTAGAAATGCTCCAATATTTGACCTAATACAAATTCAATTTAAACATATTTAATGAAAGCAGTTTGGCCAATCGCTTAAATACAAACTTGTTACTTATAATTACAATTTGACTTACTTTCGATTCTTGGCAAATACATATTTCAAATTAACATTTATATTTTTTATCTTTTTTTGTTATACAAATATATTGCTTATTAAAATATAAGTATTATATGCTTAAATATCTGATATGAATAGATTAATATGTATGTTTGTATATGTAATGCGTTATTCAAAATTATTGCTAGCTCCCCTGGGGAGCTAAAAGGTAACGCGAATTTCGAATTCACACTTTCTTTACAATCAACAGCACAATTTGTTATCAAAAGGAAGAGGTACTTATATCTAGATGTGTAAATGTGTATATGATTTAAAAAATAATGAATATTTGAATACAAAACATTTACAAAAGTTGGGATCAGTTTTCTATTGGAGCAAACTAAACCAACAATGGGTTGTAAAGGGCCCTAGAGAAAAAATTTACAATTGGTTGAGCAAAAAATGCATTGTACACGTGAGAAATGTTGACAGTTCAAATTTGAGTGTGGGAAAGATAAAAAGGGGACTGACACAAATTCAAATTCTAAAAACTAAAGATATAAATGTGTAATAAATTACGCTAACAACTTTGCAAACACGTACAAAATACAAACATATTTAAATATCGTTATTTGAAATCGGTACGTAATAAAGTCGTAACTGATTCTGGCACAACGCTTATTTCCTCAGTGATTCTGGACTGGAGCTGGGCGATGCCGTCGACGCCGCATCCAGATTGGTATTATCAAAGCTTTCATGCTGCGGCTCCGGTTCCGTTGGCGGCTCGGGCTTCTTCTCCAACAGCACCGTCATGTTCTTCACATTACTGGGCTTCTCCTCGTCGAGATTGATGTTCAGCATCGTGTCGTTCATGCGATGATAATGTGGCTTCTGCGATGTGCTGGGCCGCGAGTAGTCCAGATGATCATATTCATCTAAGGGTGAAGAGAAACAGTTTAGCAAGTGATTTACTCCAAGTTTTCACACACGTAATAATCTTATGATTGAGGCACAGTGAGGACAAGCTACAACGGACACTGAACTATTGCTTACCCTCCGGAAACAAAATCTTGCTATAAATTTTCACTTTTATGTGGCGTTGCATAAGGGAATATAGTGATTGTAGCATTACAATTGTTAGTGGCGTTTCGGCATTTGCGGACAACTGAACACTTACCGGGATCTTTGTAGCCCTCCTTCTGCTTGATCTCATCGTAGACATGCTCCTCCTTCAGAGTCTCGCCAATGGCATTATAGACATTCGGATTGGTCAGATCCGCATTCAGATTCTTATTCAGCAACTCGTGATTATAGTTGATGGAATAGCTGCCCACTGCAAATATTTGAGAGTTTTATCAATTGAATCTATTTAAATGGTTGTGGAACGCACCTCTGCTGCTGGCATTGGAGTCATCGCCGTAGTCCGTGCACAGTGAACCATTCTGGTTGAAATTGTTCATCTTGGGTCGCATTTGGTGGGGCAAAAGACGCGTCTCCATGCCATAAACGGGATTATCGAAATTGTGATTCGCTGGTGGCCAGGCAACTGCTCCTCCATTCGCATCGTGCGTGTAGTGAACGTGGGCAATCTCCGTCTTCAGATTGGATACTCGTCGTCGATAGTAGAAGAACACCGCACAAATGATGGCAAATGAGATGAACAACAGAGCCATGCTCAAGGCAACACCAGCATTGTTCGCTGTGGACGAGATTAGAAGCATTAGATTAAGTAAGGTCATGACATAACATTTTCCAAGGGTTGGAAAAGATTATGAGTTTTAAAACTAAAGCTTTTCTATACAGTTTTATTAATTCATTTAAAAAGGTGTACATTCCCGATCTAAATTAAAAACATATTATTTAAATTATTTATTTTTCATATAAAAATCATTCAGTAATTCAATTTCTAGTTGGGAGTTGTTCCTCAATTATTAAGTTAAAAATTGATATAAATATTAAATCGCAATATTTTTTCAAATTATTATTCGAAATTGTAATACAAATTAATGAATAACCCTTGTATTCAATAATTATTTTGAAAAATTAAAATGATTTTCATATAAAAATTGATACATAATTATTATTTTATATTTTAGAAACAGAAATAAATTTTAATGTTAACCCAAATAAATATGAAAATTAAGAGTATCATTTACTGGAATGCTGTTGTTTAGTTCATTGCCGATTCTTTCGCAACTGGGGATATAGCTCAGTGGTAGAGCATTCGACTGCAGATCGAGAGGTCCCCGGTTCAAACCCGGGTGTCCCCTAGTTTTCTTTTCGCTCATTTATCACATTTCGTTTTTTTTTATACTCACAATCCTGTACAGGCGCGGCAACGCGTTGCTCGGCGATGAGTTGTTCACAGTTGTCGCCAGTGTAGCCGCTGCGACAGACGCATCCGTGGGCCGCATGGCACTGGTAGTTGGATGAGGGGCAGGCGCAGGAATGCATGCAGTACTCGCCGTAGAAGCCCTCGGGACAAATGCTGGTACAGAAATCCCCCATCCAGCCGGGAAGGCAAATGCAGTGTCCATCGTTCTTGCGACAGTTGATGTGATTCTGGCAACGACAGCGCTGGGTGCAGCCCTGGCCGTAGGTGTCCTTGGGACAGGTCTGATTGCAAGTGGCGCCCGTCCAGCCGGGCAGACAGGAGCACTGTCCGTTCTCGTGGTTACACTCGCCCTGGTGCTCACAGTTGCACTTCAGTCGGCAGCTGGGACCGTAAAGACCCTGGGGACAGGCGTGCTCACAGGTGAGACCCAAGTATCCTGGCCGGCAGACGACCTCGCCGGTAATATGATCGCAGGTTGCATTGCCTGCGAGTGAACAATAAAAGGATTAGAGGGAAAAGAGAGTAAGGAGTAGCAAGTAATTACCATGATGACTCTCGGCACAGCGTTCCTTGCACTCCATGCCATAGAAGCCATCGGGACAGGGCTCAGCACAGTCCTCGCCGGTCCAGCCGGGCGCACAGATGCAGTTGCCCGTATCCGAGTCGCAGGACGAGTTGTTCAGGCATCTGCAAACTTGATCACAATTTTCACCATAGTAACCGCTCGAACAGTTCGTCTCGCAATTAACGCCTTGGGTTTTATATCATTGGGGACACAAAGGGAATAAAGAAAAGAACACACGAGTGCAAAACGAGAGAACACAAATTAAGATAAAAATGTTAACAAACAAATGGTGTAAAAGTGATTGGCGAAATGGGAACTCGGAATGTGGTGAGAGAAATGAATAAATAAAAAAAGAAAGTGAGATGCAGGTGCGAGTGTGTATGTGTGTGAGTGTGTAGAAATGGAGGAGAGTGAGAGAAAGTAAGGGGAAGAGAGAGGAGCATGCGCAAAGTGGAGTTGTCCACACTTTCCAAAGAATCCTTGACGAATCAGCAAGGAGTCTTTTTTTGGTGTCAATGAATTTCTAGTGATTTTGATTGATAAGTATATAGTGTAATTTTTCAATTGTGTGGGGAATCAGCATGACATTCTGTAGGGAGTCCTTGAGGAATCCTTAAGGAATTTAAAGGCAAGTGAATGTTGGGGATAAAATGTTAATATGCCTAAGTGTTTGCATAAATGTCTGATTCAGAGTGAGAGAATCAAGAGATTCCCTTGAATAAAAAAAGGAATCAGAGCGAGAGATGGAAATGAGTATCGAATGAAGCAAGCGCGAGTGTTTATTGGTGTGTGTGTGTGAGAGTGTGTGTGTGTCTGTGTGTTTGTGAGAGAGAGTAGCGTGAGCTAATGGGTCTTGTGTGGAGTGTGCTTCTGCCTCTTCCTCGTACCTCTCCATCCCTGCTTGCAGAGACAGCGACCCGTGGTCGCCTCACAGGCGATCGTGTTGTACATGTCGCACTGGCACTTGAAGGCGCAGTTGTGTCCAAAGGATCCCGTCTCGCACTTCTGATCGCAGTGCTCTCCCGTCCAGCCCGGAGCACAGGTGCAGGTGCCGTTGATGGGATTGCAGGAGGCATTGTTCTGGCACTCGCAGGTGCTCCGACAACCGTCGCCATAATGATTGAGATCACAGGGTCTGTCGCACTTGTTGTTCCGCCAGCCCGGAGCGCAGAGACACTGACCCGTCTCCGGCGCACACTTGGCGCCATTCTGGCAATCGCACTTGAAGGCACAATCCTGGCCATAGCTGCCCACCGGGCAGCTCTCCTCGCAGCGATCTCCGGTGAAGCCCGGGGCACAGAGACAGGTGCCATTGATGGGCGAACACTTGGCGCCGTTGCGACAATCACAGTTCTGCTCGCAGTTGAGTCCGTACTTGAGGAAGGCGCAGGGACGCATGCACTGCTCGCTGCTCCAGCCGATGCTGCACTGGCAGCGTCCCGTCTCCGGATGACACAGATCCGTGTGTTCCATCTCGCACTCGCACGTCTTGTTGCAGTCCGCTCCGAACTTGTCCGCCGGACAAATGCGCTGCTCACAGCGCTCTCCCTCCCAGCCAGGAGCACAGATGCACTTCCCCGTCCGGCTGCAGGCGGCATCGTTCTCGCAGTGACACCTCTCGGTGCAGTTGAGCCCGAAGGTGTTCAGGGGACACTCGTCCATGCAGACCTCGCCCATGTAGCCAGGCGGACACTCGCAGCGTCCGGTGATGTGGTGACAGGGCGCATCGTTCAAGCAATGGCAGTGCAGCTCACAGTTGAGGCCGTGGCTGCCCGTGGGACACTTGTTGGCACAGACATCGCCCGTCCAGCCCGCGGTGCACTCACAGGCGCCATTCTGGGGATCACATCGGCCATCGTTCTGACAGCGACAGTCCTCCTCGCACTGGGCACCGTGCTTGCCATCCGGACAGCGCATATCGCATCTGATCGGAGATTGGAGTATTAGTCGAGGGGAGGAGATTGGGATTAGCCCACTTACAAGGGACCTGTGTAGCCAGGAGCACACGAGCACTTGCCCGAGATGTGATCGCAGCTGCCGCCATTCTCACAGCGACACAACTCCGCACACTTCTCACCATACCGCCCGTCGGGACAGTGATCCTCGCATCTGGATCCCGCATAGCCCTTGGCGCACTCGCAGTTCCCGCTGAAGGGCTCACAGGTGGCGTTATTGAGGCAATCGCACTTCAGCTTACAGTCGATGCCATAGAAGCCGGGCGAGCAATCTGACGGAGGGTTAGCATTATTCTCTTTTAAATACTCTGGACGAGCACGGAATTAAATCACTGCGATTACGGATTACAGATTACACTTAAGAAGGGGGTGGTAGGAGGTGGGTGTTTTGTTATAGACAGTTAGTCGCGTTTATAGCCAGGAATGCCCAAAAGGTGTGGATTCCAAGTGTGGATTCCATTTATGCCGTGTGGTGAGCAAAGCCGAAGTTACAACATTTCAAAGGCCAAAGCCAAGTGTGTGTGAGAGAGAGAGAGAGTGTAGTGTTGTCTATGTGTAAGTGATAAGTAGTGTGTGAGTGTGTGTGTGTTGGTGCTTTTGAAAATAATTAGCAAACAAAACAAGAGACTAGAATACAGACTACACACTACAAGTAAAGACAAGAGATTAGTTTCAACAAAAGCTTTAAAATCGAAAATTAAGAATTGTGCTAACCAAATAGCTTCGGCAAACCGAAGTTTTGATATCCTTGCAGAGTTGCAAATTATACTACATACGAACAGTGGTCGAAAATCAACTTTACTTACTTTTATACCGAAAAATGACCTATAACTTAAACTGCTACACTGAAACAAATGTTTTATATTTTACTGCATTTCTTAATATTCTTTCAAACAATAAAATTTAAGCAATTTGTATAGTTCAAGGTGACTTTGCGAAGTATAATATATATTATATATATTATTACAGTATTTACCTCTCAATAAATAATATCTTTAATTTATATTTGAAGTGAAAATTCAAATTAATTTGTTTCGCTTCGAATCAGTTCTACGATTCCTCAACGACAATTAAGCTTTTCTATGAATCTCAACTTAAAAGGTGTTTTATAAAGTTTTCTAATAGATAGACATTACTAGACCTCAAGTTAGCTAAAACTTATTTCTACAATATAGAAAGGTCGCAAAAACAAACGTTTTCTAAGAATTTAGTATTAATTTTTTCCATTTTATGCCAGTTCCTCAATTCCTTTACGTAATCTAATACACTATGCGACAAATAAGGTTTCCAAGAATCTCGTCGATGAAATTAGAGACAGTTTTCGTTAGTTTATCATTTGCCTAATTATAGACTGTTTCTTCAATCACTTTTTACCATATTTTCTCCCTATAAACATACTCTAATTTTCAATATCTCATCCAGTTTTCTAAGCTTATCAAAGAGTTCTATATGTAGAATCTAAACGCAACTCTGCCAGAGTATCATACGCATTTTTTGAATTAGAGTTGGAGTGTAATAAGTTACATGGAGCTCGGTTCAATGGGGTTTAATCATCAATGAAACAAACTGATCGATTGAGCCACGCCCCATGCACCCAAGGCGTTTCATTGTCGTTTGCTACAAAAACACATAGACTTATACTACAATAGATATATCAAAGTTGAGACGAACTTATGTTGCAGACAGGTCCTCCGTAGCCTTCGGTGCACTTGCACTTCTCGGGGGCAACGCATTCGCCGTGTTGACACTGCTGGCTGCAATGTGGCACACAGCTCCGGCCACTGCGAACGTAGCCATCTGTGGAGGCAGGTGGAGCATAAGGATTGGATTATCAATGGAGTACACAAGGAGCAAAGCACTCACCACAACAGTCGCGCACAATGCGCGCCTTGGTCAGAGTTTGAGTTTTGTTCACCACGCGGTGTTTGATGCGGTAGGTGGGGCAGCTGGGCGGGATGTTGAGGCACCAGGTGGAACCGCGCTCCTGGAACGACTGCAGCTCCGTGATGACCACCTCCACGTTGTAGCTGCAAAGTGGGAACATGACAGATGTAATATTCATTTAATTAATCATTCCATCTTTAACTCACTTTTCGCGCTTCTTGCAGACATTGAGGCCTTCGGGCTCATCACTGTGCAGCTCCCTAATCTCCGCCTGCGTCTGCGCCAACAACGCCAGCAGCGGCAGCACAAATGTCCATTTTAGTCCCAGCAACATTGTGGACTCAAAGACTGGCAGCTTTTGTTTGGTATCAGTATCCAGTTGTATCCACAGCTCACCACATCACATCGAACTGAGTCGCTGATTTCGCAGTGAATTCGTTTTGTGGATGAAAGCTCGACTTGTGCCTTTGATATGAAGATGACTCAATGCTCGTTTAATCACGCAATTAAACAGTCAGCAAACAAAGCAACTGCAACTGTAACTGCAAAAGAGATACGAGATCTGTAAATATAAACATGTATTGTGATTAACTACACATTATTACTAAAAGGGGAATTCCAATAAGTATTTAATTTATATCTAACGGAAACTTAGTCTTTGCTTTAAAACTTGGTTTAGGCTTTAGATGAGGGAAAGACAGTCGAATTCTGCAATCACATCTATGTGATGCATTGTTCATGTTTCATTTGCTAGGCTAATACATTATTTTTAAGGACAAGAAGCTGCTCTCCAGAAAATCAGTTTCGGTTTGATAAACATTTAATTATTATAATATTAAAGTAGGCATTGCATTTATATGAACAAAAATTGAAAGCACATTAGACGAAAGACGTGACATTTCAAAACGTAGCCAAATTCCAACACAGCCGGACTTTTCGTATCAGAAATAAAGTCCCTTTCAAAAGTATCGCATATTACAAAAGGTCGAACCGCAAAGTCGTTAAATAAGACACGGTAGGTAGTCATTTCGTTAGTGTTGCATCTTTCGATGATCGTTAAATGTCTATTTAACTGCACTTAGTGCAATGAATCAGATAATGCAAAAACAACGTTCGCCCTACACTGGAGGTGGCTTCAATGTCCAACAGCTCAAGTCGCCGAACTTTGGCAACACGGAGGGATTGAATGGGATGCCATTTCTGGCGCAGTTGGCCAAACAGGTGCAGCGTCCCGTTCAGCGTGTGGGCAGGTGAGTCCTTGAACTCTAAAGTTTGGAGTAATCAGTGTAATTAGTGCAGTACCCAAAGGGTACACTGGCTATTCGGTTTGTGGCGATCCCTTGATCTTTCAGACTATAAGAGCTAGAGTAACCAAATTTGACAGACTTTACTGAGCACCATGCAGATCAAAGAGCTAAAGCTTCCAACCTTGACAAACAGACCACTAAACGTCTATGGACAACACAGTGCCTACAAAATTTCCGACCCTACACACAGATTTAAAATAGAACGCTCTTTTTGATGGTAAACTGTACCTTTACATATTTTCAGTCTTCTCATTTAATTTCCTTAAAACTGGCCTAATATAATCGTAGTTATGGCTGTTTTAAGGCGTTTGAAAACTATTTTTATACCCGTTACTTAAAAATTAAGTAATAGGTTATATTGTATTCGTTGCAATGTATGTAACAGGGAGAGGTAAGCATCTCCGACCCTATAAAGTATATACATATATTCTTGATCAGCATCAACAGCCGAGTCGATATAGCCATGTCCGTCTGTCCGTCTGTCTGTGAGAGCGCCTAGATCTCAGAGACTATAAGAGCTAGAGCAACCAAATTTGGGACACGGACTTCTACAAACCCCACGCAGGTCAAGTTTGCTTCAAATTTCGCCACGACTCTTTAGGATTTTTTACGAAATACCGTTAGCTACGGTTATTACCTATCATCATATTAAAGCGTAACAAGATCGGACAAATAGAAAGGTGTTAATGGCTGATTAAAGCTTTTAAGCAATGTAAGTGCCTAAAAGGATGCAATAAAAATATTTTCAATTCATTAAAGTAAGTAAAGGGTGTCCTATAGTCGGGAGCTCGACTATAGCCTTTCCCACTTGTTTTTATTATTGAGGTTTAAAATTCATAGATACAATTGGATTCATATCTGATTTGATTGCGTACTTAATATTTAATTTATATCTAAATCTGTATACTATACATATGTATCTGTATAAATATCTGTATTTTTATGCTAATTTCTCCACAGTCCTCCGCCGCAGCCGTTCAGCAAGTTGGGAGGCGACACAGCGGCTGGACATGAGCGTGGACTGCGCAGTGGCACGCCACGTAGCTATGACACCGACCACAACATTGTCAACCACAACAGGTGCAACAACAACAGCAACATCAACTACAACCTGAACCACAATCATTGCTATGAGGGAGAGATGCCCACACTGCCTTTGGGTGCATGCCACATCAACAACAACAATCCGTTTCCATCTCAGGCCCAAAACGATGAATGCTCGCACAATTTTCAGCACATGGAGCCACCACTGGATGCGCTGCATCCACTTGAACATCTGGGAGGACACTTGGGCCAAATGGATGCAATGCCACTGCATCATCCCATGGGCGATACGGACTCCGAGTCCGAGTACTGTCAGCACAAGAAGGACTTTGGTGGCAAGTGCACGGGCAAAGTCTACTGGCGTCGAGCCTTCGATTGCCTCAAGTCCAGGATGCCGCCACAGCGGCAGGAGCGCATGGAGATGACACTGCGGAAATGCCGTGCGCATTCAGTTTTGGGTCATGTGCTCCTGCTGCTGCAGCTTTTCCGCATCCTGGTGCTCGGCGCGATCGGCCAGGGACTTCGCCTGGGTATCGACTTCGGGCAGACGAGCTACCAACTGTGGCGCTGCAAGTTCCAGCTGCGCAGCATCGTCCGCCAGTTCCTCTGGCGCATGGCCAATGCCAAGGGCAACGATGTGTTGCTCTTTCTGGGCATCATGCTCATCACGCCATGGCTTTTCTTTATTAGCCTCATCGGGTTTATCGTTTCCACTTTGTTTCATGTCAAGTTAGGGTTGGGCGCATTCTGGAGTAAGCTGCGTCTTACGGTTTTACGCTAATTTCTTGTTGTTTCAAAACACACGTCAAGGGAGGGAGGGAGACAAGGGAGAAGAGAGAGAGCAAGAGAGAAAACAAGAGCAAAAAAACACACACAGAGCACCCTAGTTTAAATTCCAAAAGTATCCATCAATGAGACTTGTGCAGCGCATTTTACACGGAAACAACGCACAAAGTTATACAAGTATCTGTATCTGTATGTACTTTTTATGTTGCGGCAATGAATAAATGATAAATGCTATAATAAAATATACCCAGATATGCAAGATTTGAACAAAGAGTTGATATTCTCCTCAGCTCTTTGATTTCTCATCATTCGATCTCCATACGTTACATGGAATAAAATCTACAACACTTAATTATGATTAATAAACAGATGATCAACAGATGATGAGTATTTAGGGATTATAAAATAGTACATAAAATATTTTATTGTGTCGTCACAAATGTCTCTACCAACTATTACAGGGTATATATCTAATATGTAAGCCGTTCACACGCACAAATTGCAACACAAAACGAAACGCAACTGCAATTAAATTGTTTATTATATAGTTCATGATCTCTGTTTATTTTATAACAAATATGCAGAACAACAAAAGCATTTCCGTTGCTCACCAGCAGTCACAGTGTGGGCTAAAACTATGCCTCCCTCTCTTCAGTTCCCCCCTCTCAAAATCCAATCCCCACTCTGCATTTACAGTTCCAAGTTCCACGTTCATTTCACTTTCAATTGCGCTGCACTTTAAACCCCACAAAACATTCCAAAATATATATAGTACATATACGAGTACATATCATATGATATACCATATTGTGTGCGTTCTGAAATGCGTCATTATTTATTATAAAATTTCAACAAAAAACAAAAATTGCTTTATGCTAATTTTATATGCGCGAAAGCTCAACAAAATAATGTTACACACAATAAAAGAGAGAGAGAGAGAGAAGTAATTTTGGAATTTTACTTGATAAACGATACACTTGAAATTCGGATAATTATGGTTTCCTTAGTTTCGCTACGAATCTCAAGGCTGAACAAATCCATTTGGGAGATAAGCTTAGAGTTCACTCAGGGCTTCAATTTACCCACTTTGAACATATATGTGTAGATAGAAACTGAAACATAAGTCGCGCTAAATGTGTCAAGAGTACGTGCGAATTGGCCCAAATGAAGGGCAACGATCAGGATTCAATTACAAATGACCCAATGACCAACTGGGCAAATTACACAATAATAATGATGTAATAGAAAAAATAAATACTTTTGTTATAACTGAAGGCAAGCGATTAAAAAAAAAATTAACTAAAATACTACAGATATGTATTTAATCCACAAAGAGATTTAAAATTACGAGATTCTTTTCTTCTTTTTGGGAATTTTTATATTAATTACAGTATCTTAATCTGTGGTTAAATAGAGTCTGTTTTCCATTATTCGTGGAAAACAAGCAGAGCAATTTAATATGTCGTCAGCTAAAAGAATTACTATAATTATTAAAGACCTGACATTGTTTGCCACCTGGAAAATACCCGTAATTAGTCTGATTACTCCAAATACCTGTGTATATATGCATCTCTGTATCTGTATAATTCAAATTCCAGCGATTAGTCTATTATTGCATGACATGTGCTTTCTAATCGCGTGTCGATTAAAAATTCTGGATAAAAATTATATCATAGCAACGATCACATGTACACTTAATGAAGGAAGGACGAAAGGAAAGAAGGAAGGACATGACAATTAGCTAGAATGACGTGCAATGTTTAATTGAAAATTCCACAACCTTGACCGTGGTTAAGAGCAGCAAAAAGTATAGAAAACTGACCTAAAAACAAACACGCAACTAAAATGTTTGTTGTCTTTTAAGATAAGGAGACTTGAATAGTTTTAATACTTTAAAATGGTTCATAAAATCAAAAGCAATAAAGTTCAAGGAGCAGTTGCAATGATAAATCTAAGATTATACTATTTACAACTACACATAGACCTTTCTCTATCTCTCTCTTTACTCTTTCGCTCTCAAGTGATAAGTTTGTCCCTCGGATTATGACTGATAACACGACGCTGATAAGATGAACAGGCGAATGACTAATTTATGTCTATCCAAGAAACAAACATCGCATATACATTCATAGATAGCACTATATATATGTTTAACATATATATTATATACAAATGTGTCTACAACATGATTACAACGCCGGAGATGCCTAATCCGGTCAGGGCCCAACACTTTGCCATATCTTGCTGTGTGTGCGAACAGTCGCCAATTGGCAAATTCGCTAAATGATGTATGGAAATATGAAATAAACGCACTGATTCAACGAAATTTCATGCGGCCGGCGAGACAGCTCAATGCGCTACACTAGCTAAATAAATAATTGTAGGGCATGGGAAAGTGGAAACATAAACAATGGCTAGAAAATATACTTAATTACAGATGCAATTAAAAAATATTATTCAAGCTATTCATAAATTGACAAACCACTTCTAAGTAGCCTAGTTAGACTGCAAACTTAATTTGTGAGTTATTATAAACATTAAAAGTGGGTTATTTGTATTTGATATACATACATTTTAAATTCAAAATTTTATTTACGAAATGATAAGATTTGAAAAGCATGAGCTGGGCAAAACTTTATCTGCTTTTTCCTAGACTTATGAGGATTAAAACAACATTTATTTATAAATAAAACTTTACAGAATTGTATGTTTGTTTACTTTTAAATTCATTTAAATTTATATACCCTAATCAACTGTAAGGGTATCAAAACTTTGTCATAGATAGTTTTATTGTCTTCATTGTATTTTCCTGGTCTCCATGTGTACATAAAATCGGTATATAGTAAACTATTTAGTATATATTGTACACATTTGTGTATTTACAATTTGTTAATTTAATGAGCTAAATGAAAATGACACGCATGAGTCACACACGCCAAACGAAAGAGAGAAAAACTAGCCGGCATCTCAACTATTCGCATCTGTATCTGCAAATGTATCTGTATCTATAGGTGTGTTTGCAGCTGTATCTGTAGTTTATATGTAGGAGATTGTAATATTCATTCAATGGAAATTCATATAGACGCCAGTTTAGTCATTCATTGAACAATTGAAACATCTGGATTTGTTTCTTAATTAACGGGCAGAGCTTTCATTCATAAGGGCATTATTTATGCACAATTATTAATGATTTATATACTGTACAAAAGAACGATAAGTGTAATTTGCGGTTTGTCACACTGCCAACACAAAACACTCAACATTCAATAGGAAGACTTTTACTGCTTCAATACATGTGAATTAAAATCTTATCAACATGTGGCAATAAAAACAATAACCAGTTGTTGAGTTCAGCACAATTTGTTGAGGTGTTGACCCATAGCTAAAAGTCTGATTACATTTCGCAATCTTGGGCTGCCCCTGTGCCCCCTTTCAGCGTCATAAATTTATATAGTTGGTAAAGCTGAAGCCAATTCCAAGAAATATTACACTTTATAGTCCCAAAACAGATGACAATTTGTCTAAGCATTCCATATTATAGTTATAGCTCCCTCTGTTAGTAAACTTGGAAAAAGTCTGCGCTTTATGACTAACTCACTGACATAAATCCGTTTAGTCATAAATATTATTGATTAAAATCAATCTACAATTGTTGTCTAGAATTTCTGGACCTAATAGAAAACACTTTGTTTATTTAAAATTCTAACTATAATACTGAAAATAATTTACCGAAGATAGGCTAAAAGATTTGTTTCCTTTCAGAAGTAAAACGACTTGTGCTCTGCGTGAATAACACTTTGTGTAAATGGCATTTCGAGTACTCAGCGCACTCATAATGCACTCAGAATGGGACTAAATCTGTATCTTCTGCTGGTTTCTTCTTAAGTTTATATCGCTTTATTCTTCCATTCGCTTGGATATCTCGCGTGGGTGGCTCGCTTCGAGTATATGAATACTTCGAAGATATTCACTTGTGTACAGTCTACATAAATGATATTCAATCGCATTAAATGGCGCAGTTGATTGCCACTAAACAAAGGAAGTTGAGTCGAGTACATGACTCTCAGCTGAGCTTCGGGTACTATGATAAAAAAAAAGGAGGAACACACAAGTCGCACTTTGGATCAATCCAATCACAGTTGGTACTTATTTTAAACATTTGTAACGCGGCAAAAGCGCATATCGACATTATTATAAATCGGAAATAGCAGCAATAATAAACAAATGAAATTAATACAAATAATTCGTTCAGTTACGTGATAAACAAGACGGTTATAACAAATGGCATTTGTCTGCCTCACTTCGCACAATATAACAAACAAAAATTGAAAGAAATAAGCAAAAAATTAATGAGGCAATCAGCAGTTTGTTTGATTTAAGAATACTTTCTTAATAAAAATGATCTAATTGAATTTTTAAACAATTTTCTGGATTATAAAAATACTTGCCTAATCAAAAATATCAAATTTATTTTAAAATCAAGTTCAAAAATTTTATATAAGGCATTACATGTTAAAGTTATTAAGATGTAGACTAAAATACGCTTATTGTGCACTAATTTGTGCACTTTAAAGCATTTAGGAACTTTATTCTGATGATGTGTGACAAATAAAGCGTCACATATAGTCCAAAGTTCCCAATCACATGAAATACAGTTCATAATCGCAGACGTCAGCGAATGCAAAAGGTGAAAACTGATATTCAACTGGTTCTCTTTTCTTCTTGGCTCGTCATCAGATACCCTAGTAAGAAATAACGATTCTAACAAAAAGAAATTTCAACAGTTCCTTGGATAATTTCAGGGGAATGCAATAGCTTTTAAAGCTAAGAGCTACATGAAAGAGGGAAATGGGCGACAACAATAGTGGCAACATTAGAGCGTCATGTAATGTTGCATAAAAGAGGAAAAAATGTTTTCATAATGAGACAGAAAACAGACAAGCTGCCTGCCCCCTTCGTTGCCTCGTTTTCATATTTCTCCTGACATTGACGTTATCACGTAATGGAATGGAAAACCATGTCTAGAAGCAACGGAAGGGTCTTTGTCTCGAGTAATCACTGTACCGCCGCACCTTCTTGAGTGCATTATCAACAAAGCTGAGTAATTGCACTCCTCTAAAAATATGTGTATGTTCCATGTTTAAGGGGCGTGTTTTGTAGCAACTCCCTTATTGAAGAGCTTTTTGCTGAGTTCGCGATTCTTTAACGCATAAACTGTGTATGTGATGTGTGTACACTGTACAGATATCACTCTGTTTCCACATGCATTTCAGTTTGTTGCTCTTTATGTTTCACGTCATCAGCTGATCATCATGATCAGTGTCATGACCAATGTCATATGTAAATAATGTGGCAAGTCGAGCGTTAAATCATATTCACATTGCAAGTCTACAAAACAATTGCCACCTTCAGTTGCCACATTCCATATAGACAGCTGTTTCTGACCCATAGGTACAGTTTAGAATCTTTTGCTGGGAATTCCCCACTTTAAAAAATACTCCAATTAGCGTTTGGAATCGTAAATGCACTCACACTGTTAAGTATGAGAATTTAAGCATGCAATATTTGAACAGTTGCGAATCTGATAAGAAATGATGGAAAAACTCAGAAGGCAACTGATTGCATGTTGTTAGGTAAATTGCCAGTAAATGAGAATAAATTTCACACACAGTAGGCCAATTGAATTGGACGCGACTGTTGCGAACAAAAGGCAGCTGTTAATAATCCTAAGCTGAAGTTAAGCCACCCCCCGCCAACCCTGATCAAGTTATGCCGAGATGTGTTAGTTTCTCTGTGTACACATATGCATGTTTAGAATGTACAGTGAATAAAATAATTATTGGCACTCTTTTACTATTTTTGTTTGTTTAATAATAACTTAGAGAAAATGTAATGATGCGATTTTAATTATGCAACCGGATACCGAATAAAATAGATTTTACTGCTTGGTGTATAGTAATTTCTTCCAAATTTATTGATGTGCCAGCACTTTTTTGATTCACTGTATAACTTGATGCATATTTGCTGAATTGAAAAAAAGAAACCAGAGACGACTAATAAATAAATCCCAAGCAAGCAGCGCAGTGTGAGCTATGTTTGTATGTTTACCACATGGCAGAGGCTTCAATTCTGCCAGCCAGACAGTCAGTCAATTGAGTACTACATATGTATATGCACACACACAGACACACTTCTATAGAGTTGCAAACACAATTCCCGCTGCTGTTAATCTAACAGACGGATGCGGGTAGCCTGATTGTTATGATTAAAAGAGAGGCAGAAAGAGAGAGTGATAGAGGGAGAGACAACATCAAGTTGAGTAGAAAATATTCGGTGATTTTCGAATTTGCGAATTGAACTGCGACTGCTCATATTCGCATCATTTGTCGCTTTCTACGCAAAACGTGAAGAACACAAAGACAATAATACCAATCGTATAAGGGAATGAGACGACAAACCGCAAGAGCCAAAACTGGTTTTTAACTGTCTTTTTAACGCGCTCAAAATAAGAACGCTAATTGACACGCACACATGCACACACGAGCCATAAACAAACACACTTACACAAACACACACACCAAGAAAGACACTCGAAAGCCCCCAAAGCTAACTGGAACTTTCGTAAAACAACAACAACATGCACCAAAGCACTATTACGAAAACAAAGTCAAAACATTTTACGCCACTTGCTATTTTTGGCCAGAGAAATGCATTAATTTGTATTCAGTTTACCTTAATATATTTTCCAGCAATTTACTTGCAATTGTTCTCACTCAAAGCAGGTAGTATGAATGCACTCAATTTACACTTGATTTTATGAACAAGACATGATTTTGTTTGCTTTGCATTTATGTTTATGCTAATTATTTTGCACTCAAACTTGTTTTCTATTTTGGCACCGACTTGTAGGAATATGATTATATATGCACTTGAATACGCTTTTAAAACGCAAATTGCTGTAACAGAACGCACTCTAAGCGATTTGTGTACGCAGCAATATTTATTTATAATATTTTCAAACAGCTACTCCGCTGCACCGTCGCGCACTCCACCACTGTACAAGAGGAACTGTTTTGCCGTCGAGTGTAGAGGTGGAGAAACATCGATGTCGTCGATGCTTGCAAAACATCGGAACTATCGATGTTTTTTAGGCCACTATCGAATGTTTTTAAACACAGCCTTAGTTCCCAAAAACGTGTGGCAGCCTTGGTTGACAAACATGGAACGATTTTTGCCATCTAATTTAAAAATTAAAATAATAATTTTGGATCCATTAAATCTTAATTTGTTGCTATATATTTTTGCTAAATAAACTAAAATAAGTCACACTTTAAATGCCAGCCATTTTTGTATTCGGAACTGGAGTTGCTTAAATATTTCTGAACAAGTTCAATTGAACAGGGTGGAGTATTTATGTTTCGCAAACAAGCCAAAGATGGCGCACCATTTGCTGCTTTTGCTCCTCCAAATAACAGTATGTTAACTCTTAAGGCAATTCCACCGGATAACAGAATGTCAATTTCTAACAGAAAACAGCTCCTGTTAAGTTTTGCACTTAACAGAAACTCCACCGCTTGACCGTTAAAAAAAGCCAGATTTGAACTTGTTTAAGTTTTGATGAAATAATTTAAAAATTTGTTTGTGTTTTATAGCATTCTGATTTATAAATAAAATATAAGCTTGCTAAAAAACTGTACCATATTTTATATCTTTACTTTAAAATTTATTCAAATCTGACTTTTTTTAACGCACTAATTTTGAATCGGTTAACGAAAGTTCATCAAGTATAATAATTGTTGCCAGAGTACCGCAATATGAAATGTTAAAAATTATCAGAGCTATCGCAGCTATCGATCAAGTTTCATAAAGAATAAGCTGGCAACGCCAAAAGGCAGCTTTGAGGCCATTTTATTTATTCTTGTAATTCCCAGAAAGAAGAAGTCGCGTTCGCGTTCGCATTCCGCGTTTTTGCATTAAGTGCGTGATAATGTCTCGACTTCCCGAAACCCGTTTTACATTTGGCGAAGGTATTGAATGCGTATTAGAGAAAATAGCGTTTCCCGAAAATACGCGAAAAACTTTCAACGAAGATGCGCAAAAACTAGAAAATGCATTTATAAACGAGATTTCGAACTACGATCCAATGTTTCGGGCGGCATTTCAAGGCCTCAGCTTGGGTGGCAGCTACTTGGATGGCATCAAGATCGATTTGCCGGAAGAATTCGATATGCACGTTAAAATCCAATTACCGTGCACTCTTGTACCCGTTTCCGTGCCGGATCGTCCGGGATTTGTCTTCTTGCGTGCCTCGACTGGAGATAGTCCCTGTGTGAAGCACTTTGACAACGAAGGGTATTTCATCAGTCGGTTTGCTGTGCAGAATTGGTTTCGCAACAGCATAACGGCTGTGATGCCGCAACTGCAGAAAATCCGTTGCAATGATGGACGAGTTTACAGCATGACTTATACAGCTCATGGAACCGGAGTCGCCCACACTTTAATGGCCACCGAGCATCAAAATCGTAAACGCAAGATCTGGTTTGATTTCGTGCCCGTCTTTGAGTTCCCAGCAAATCAATGGCCCAGAGATTTAAAAAAGCCACCAAATGACGGACGCAATTGGTTTGCGGTGCCTCGCAAGTACTTCGATAAGCCGGAAACTCAGGATCCCAGATCCTTCATTCTATGTGCTCCACACTGGGAGCGTTTAGTGCTGCACAAGAAGCAAAATCTAAAGGACTCGTTGCGTCTAATGAAAGCCCTTCGCAATGCCAACGAAATGGGTGGACTGGTCAGTTACTTTCTGAAGAGCATCTATCTGCATGAGGTGGAGAGAAAGTCAACTAACTGGAATCAGGCGCCAGGACGCATTCTTATACGTGTAAGTTCACATCACAAATAAATACTGTAACAAAATTATTTACTTACTTCAAATTGTACTTACAGATGCTGATCAACCTGCTCCACGCCGTGAGACTTAACAATTTGCCCTTCTTTCTGGCGCCGGATCACAACAATCTGGACAAACTAAGTGACAAATGTCGACGCGAATATGTGCGAATTTTGAACAAAATTGTGGGCAAATTGATAAGACGTCGTAATGCCGATTATTTAACCAACGATGATCTTTTTAAGATTTTTGGCGTCAAGGTCGATAATTAATGATAATATCAACAATACTATTAAGAGAGAATATGTGCTTTTGTTACATCATTACATTTTTATTACATGAATATGATTTTCATTAAGTTTTTAAGTTTTTTGTATATTATTTGCTTTGCACAGGTTATAAAGCATTTAAGTTAGAATTTAGGCAAACGTTCGTGCTGATTAACCAAAAACTTTCTCTCAAATATGGCAGCATTCCAATACTCTTTATGTATTCCTTTAACACTATACACCCCTCTCTCTTTCTCCCTCTCGCTCTCTTTCACACACTGTCTGTTTCGATCTCTCTTAATTGCGTTATGATTAAAAGAACACATACAAACTAGCAAGCAACTTGCAGCAGGTACGTTGAGGCCTTGTTAATAAACCGTTTAAAACTATTGCCTAGACATTAAAATAGACATGATTACATGAACGAGGGTTGCCTGATAAGTTATTGTCATTTGCAGCCAACGAAGATCATAAAGTTAGATCGTGTTGAGTTCAGTTAACTTATAAGGCAGCTCACGTGAAGGTAATTGATTAAAAGCGAGGGTTGCCTGATAAGTAACTAACACTAGTAACAACTCTAGTGATCAGTTTTTCAATTTCAAGAAATTACGGATCTATTAAATATTGTTAATCTTGCTGAGTTGACTTATGAAGCCGCCCTCGTTAAGGCAATTGTCAACGAGGATTGCCTGATAAGTAAGTCTAGAGTCTGTCCATTAATAATTATTAAAATCAGAAACCTGCCCAAAACCAGATGATCGTGCTCAGTTCAGTTAACCTATCAAGCGGCCCTCGTAAAGGTAATTGATTAACTTGTTTGCCATGTGTGTGTGTGTTGGTTTTGGATAGACTCTCCCATTCCCTTTTTATCCCTCTCTCTCTCTCTCTCTCTCTCTCACTATGGATTTCAGTAGCGTTGACTCTCGCGATCAGAGTATTTGCCACTCAATTTGCTGACCGAGTAACGATCGGAGTAAGCATCATATTTATCGGCCTTATAGTTGATCTCCTGTGGCGTATAGCCGATGTTCTTTTGCCAGTGTCGCGTCCAGTAGAGATCCTCGTTGCGCACCTGCGAAGGTGTCTTCACATCCCGGCACACATACACACAGTAGATCATGCAACCGATCAGCGTGAGGAAGCCAAAGATCAAGAAGATAATACCCAATACCCTGTAAATGAATTGAAATTGAGTTATGGACTTATGGATGATCTTCGCGTCGACTTACCACACATAGACGGGCTCATAGAACTGCACCACAATGACAAATCCAAGGGTTACCAATATGAGTCCCAAGTTCAGCAGCAACATCAAGCAACAGACGCCCTTGACATTGGGACAGAAGGGATTCGGGGCGGACATGGTCTCGATCTTGGCGCCACGCCTTGTTGTGGAACGCCCACTGCGACCCGTCTTGGCGGTGCTGGCCACCGAGTAGACGCTGCGTGGTGCACCACGCGACACCGGACGATGGCTGTAGCGACTGCAGATTGAGAATGAGATGGTGAGAGTTAATCAATAAGAATTTTGAAACAGAAACTAGGAGAACAAGTCTAGAAATCATGTAGGTAATTCGAAAATAAAATTATGAAATATAATATTAGGAATTGGATATATTTTTTATTATTTTAATCTTAAAATTAGGAGAAACAATTTAAAAGTTTATGTTTTTTTTTCGTTGATATACATACTTAAAGTAAAGTATTTTAATTATATTTTTTATGAAATCTCTACAAATTTTAGGGTGTTTGGCACTTCAAAATATTTTGGTAAAGTTTCTGAAAATTTTATAGAATTAAGGATTGTGTCCAGCTCGTTTAATAACCCAAAAATATTATATCATTTCTAATATTAATGATATAGTTTTTGTACCCGGAATAATTTTAATTTTTTATTTTTTTTCTGATTTCTTTATTTTCTATTCTTCATTTGGATACTTTAAATTTGTTTTAGAGTTTATTAATTCTTGAAAATATTCAAAAATGTAAAAGAAATAATGCATCACTTGCCTGATCTCTGAGGGCGCCTTGTAGGCAGCGCTGGTCACATAAATGTCGCTGCCCGCATCTCCGGCCTGATCGTAGCTCAGCGCGGAGGGAGCACGAGGGGGCTGACGGGTGGGCGGGGGTCCGCTCAAAGAACGTGGTCCGCCATTGTCCGGGGTGCTGGAGAGACCCATCTGACTGTGGCTATAACTATGCTGCAGGTGCTGTTGTTGTTGTTGTTGCTGTCCATTTCCGGAGCGCGTCTTCCTCGAGGAGTTGTAATGGCCCTGGGACTGCGATTGTGGCGAAATCCTCTCGTGCGCCAGCGTGTACTCCGAGTGGCCACGATGCGAATGCGATTCCTCGCCATCCGTGGAATAGCCGCGATTCGAGTGCACATATGGCGGATCGGGAGTGAGCCGTCCATGTGTCGCCACATAATGGCCGCCCTTCAATCTGCAAGCGCCAAAAGAGGTGGCTCTTTTAATCCTCTTCCATAACAATGTCTTTTAAACTAACGTTAAATAAATTTCTCTTTAAAATACTTCCATAGAAATACGGATTTACAATAAATAAGAAATTAATTTTTCTATAATAATAAATAAAATAGCACATTTCTGGCTAAAATTTAGTGCTTTTGAGTCGTATTATTGTAGCTGATATATACTTTTTAAACTTTCTATAGTAATATCCCCTTTATATGCTATAATAATACCTTTAATAAAATATTGTCTTGCTATAAAATGGTAAATAATAATTCCCCTAATATTGTATATTAGAAAATTTTCATAAATATACATGCTATTAAGCAAAACAAAAGTAAACCTCATGGGAAACAATCTTCCTTAGCACGATCTGACTGAGTTTTGGTGAAATTGGTTTTTGAAAATAATCCACAGAACGATTTGATTCACAATATCGTATAGTCATCCTAGAAAAATCACATTAAAATGAAGTATGTTATATAAATTTATATCCTTATCCTTAGTTAGATAGTTTTTTATGCTTATATTCGACTAAAGTTCTACCTAATCTGTAATTAATTTGTTATATTTTTGTTCTTATGTACTCTTACTTTTTAACGCGTCGTTCATGCATTTTGTTGGATCTGTAGCTTTATCTGAATGCCCGTTTCTCTCTCAGCCTCTCCTTCGACGACTTTAAGTTGTATGTGAGGGAAGGAGATGGGAATTGTGTGAAGTTTGGGTGTCTATAGGTGGACGGATGTTGTCACTAGAAAGTCCCACGAGTGTTGCGGCTGCCTGTGAATGAAAACAATAAAACATGAAAATGTTAGATTTGTTGCAATTAACTTGCCACTGACTCGCTGGTTGCAAATTAGTTGTTAGTTTTCAACTTTTAATTAGTGTGCAAAAGTTATGATTGCATCTACACATGTATGTTTTCATTGTGTCCGAGTGTGTGTGTACATAAATATGTGTATATGTGTGTGTGTTTGCGTGTGAGAGTATTTAGCTGAGGCTAAACTACAGTTAAGCAACTTTATGATGAGCCTGCAGTTCCGTTTGCTGATCTATAAACTTGCTCAGCACTTGAGAGTTCTGCAATCTACAGAAGTAAATCATTTTTAAACTCTTCTGAAGCTCTCAAGTTTTGGATATCATGTTGGCTAAAGGGATATCAATTAAGATATCCATTCATTTGTGTAACTGATTTTTGGCAGAATTTATAAAGCAAACAATTTAAATCTTTACAAACAAATCATTTTTCATCATTTTAAAAATTCTTTGAGTGTTGAATTTTTTTTATGTCTAAGACTTTTTATGATTTTTAGCCTTTAGAATGCATAAAAAGGGGGAGTTTTTATTTTTATATAAGTCTTTGTAACAGGCAATATAATCCGCATCATAATCTTTAAATCTCATCAATAAAAAACCTATTGTAACAATTTATTTAATAAAATCGGTTGAGAATCAGAGATGTTATACCAAAGAGGGAAGCAGCTCTCACAGCTCTTTACAGGGTATACCGATGTCTAAGAGCATTCACACTTATTGTTTATTTTGAGAATTTAGCACTTAAGCACTTGGGAGTAAATTGCAGTCAGCACTTTTTCCCTTTCCCTTCTCCTTCTCTCCTCCTCCTCATCTTCGCTTTCGTCTTAAATACAGCTAATGGGCGTGGTCTGTCGCCAGCAGAGAACTGTAAACAAACAGAGCTGAATAAACATGGCGATAGGCGATCGTCGGGGAGTAAACTGGCTCATAACTTGGCCACTTGATAAGGCCAGCCACGCCTCAGCTTAAATGTCTGCTTAATTTTATTCACACTACTTCGAGTTGGGTTTTATTATTATTATTACTATTTCGAGTCTTCTTTTGGTCTTGTTGGAATTGAATTTACAGTTCGTTGCACCATGAGAGCAGCAAGATCCCGACGTGCCACATTTTGCTGCACTTTGTTGCTGCCCCACTCGAATATTATTCAAGTTCATGGCATGCAAATTGAAGTTGCAAGTGCAATTTGTCACTTGGTCACGTAGCTTTAGCTTCACCGTTACCTTAATCCCTACCCTATGGCCTTGTCCGACCCTCGAAGCCCAGCTGACAATGACACACTCCACATTCACATTCACATTTGCCATGGCATTTTCCCCTCTGTTCCCTTCTCCCTTGCCACAACTTCCCTTTGCGTAGAGCGCAATAAACTTAAACTGTTTCCAAGAACTTTATAACTGGCTGATACTCCGAGTTATACTCGATTTTAGACACTCTAACATGAAAAAAATATTTTGTAAAAAATAAAAAACATTTGAAATTTCAATTAAAAAAAAAATGATATTTAGGATTATAAAATAAAAATCAAGAGATTGAAATACATCTGAAAAAAATTATAGTGACTGTTTTGAAATGTTATCAAGAAAGTTTTATGTGTTTGTTAAAAAATTGAATGAAAACATAAATTTTGGTTTAAATAAAAAGAAATAGTTTAAAGTATAACTTATAAATTTATGTTAAATTTTCAGGATAGCTAAAGACGATCTCAAGTTAATATTAAAGTTTAAGATCTCAATGGATCACATATTCCATATTCAGTTTAGTTAAACTTAACTTCTCCCTTATAAAATCAAATTTGCCTGTTAATCAAATTCAAGAATTACAGGGTAAAAAGAAGCCACACAATTGCATATATGGTGTTGTAAAAATCATTTTTAATGAATGTTATTATTGCCGGACGGGTGTTGTTGTTGATAAGAAATTGAGTTATTGTTTCGATTAGGCCAATTAAAGGGTGTCGTCGTTGGCCAAAGCTGCCGCCTGTTTGTCTATGCAGGGACTGCCAGCTTGGGATCAGGTTTGCAACTGGAGCTGGAGCTGGAGCTGGAACTGGAACTGAGACAGCAACTGGTCTGCCCAGCCCACTTATTATTTTAACTAAAGTCCAATTCAGTATTCGGTTTTGTTTTTTTTTGCTTTTGCCTGGCGGTAAATCGAGATACAATTGTCAGTTGGGGCATGGGACTGAACCTGAAGACCGAGTAAATGTTTCAAGTTCGTTGCGTTGATTTTAGCGCCTAGGGAGAAGCACACACACACACACACACACATATATACATACCTTGCACACACATAGCTACACTGATCAAAATGCAAACAAGAAAGATAATGGTCAAGATGTGTGAACTTTATTTTATTTTAAAATATTATTAGGATTAAACAATTTACAATTATTGAGAAAAAAGAAATAGTAATAAATTTAAGCTTTAGTTTTAAGCTGAATGTTTTATTTCCTTAGATAAAATCTTGTTTCTTCTTCTTAGTTTTGAGACAGCATTTTTTTTATTTTAACACTATAAATCAAAAAAGTGTATTGAGAACTTGAACATTCTTTTTTTAAGGAAAATATCTTGTTTGGAAAAACCATTTTTTGTGTTGTATAAATTTTAGTTTTATAATTGTCTATTTTGAGTTAAATATTAAATGTTTTAACATTTTCGAACCCTTTCAGTTTTATAACTGTCTATTTCGAGTAAAATATTAAATGTTTTAACATTTTCGAACCCTTTCACTTTTCTCAGTGTAGTCCGACTGATGGGCGAGGGACATTTATGGTGTGGGCGTTGCCTTTCATTGTCAAATGAAAAATCGAATCCAGGGCCCTTTGGCAGGCGTGTGTGGTCGTCATTGGGAACTCGAATCTTTCGAGTTTCCCTGCCAGTCTTCCAACTGTGAGACTCCGTGTCCATTTCTATCACTTGGCGGCCATCAAAAGCCTTTTTGCAACTCCCGATGCCTTGATTTCCCTTCCTCCCTTCGCACACTTTGATTTGTCTATGCGGTTTGGGGTTTGGTTTGGGTTTTGTTGTGTTAGGTCTTACATTTGCCTTGGAGCGTGGAGCACTTCTTTTTTTCCACTCTCATCTTCGCTTTTTTTTTGCAGCCAGTGTAAATATAAATGGAATGCCATTAAAATGCTTTGGCTCTCATATTTACCTTGGCGCATAAAAACCTTGGCATGTGTTATAACCTTTAACGCTGCATAAACAGCATAAATAAGCCGTAAATAAAGCATTCGGAAAATCGGGCAAAGGAATTTATGTTTTGCTTCCAGCTGTCCAGGTAGCGATGAGTATCTCGTAAAGTGGTTACATGGATTTCCCATTTTTCTTTGCCATCTCCCCCTCCCACTCACCAATTTCCATTAGGCAAGGCGTTTGGCGAGATTTCACAACTTTCGCTCTTGAAACGGCACCCAAGCTTCCGGCCGTGGCCAACAATGGGTTAAAGCCAAAAAAAAAAAAACAGCAACAACAACAGGAAGTCGCTACGAAAAAGCAACTCAACCAAACACCAAACTCCAAATGAAACAATATAAAAGAAAAAACGAGAAGTTAATTTGTAGCAATTTGCATTCAGTTCAAGTGAGAAAAAAAGAAGCCGAGTTAACAATCAAAGTGATACCAACAACAACAACGACAACAATGACAATGACTTGGCCACAAAAATGCATTCCATAGTCCAGTTTTGTGGTCAAGTGTCATAAAGGTTGAACTGAAGTTATGGAAGACTCTTTCAACGTTTTGGGGCGCGGTTTAGAAAGTTATAGTCCCTTCCTGTCTCCCTCCCTCTCTCTCTCTTCCTCTCTCCTCTCTCCATACCTTGGTCTGTTCCTTCTGCAACTTGGTTGTGGTGCCACAATTTATGGGCGGCCCAGTTAACCCACATAAACATAAACTGGTGCAAGGCATTCACTCTCGGCGTGCAACTTGCAACATTGCAACTTGCAACTTGCAGCGCCTTTCACATGCCAACGAAACGAGCCAACAAGCAAATACAATACTTGGCCAAATGCAGTTGCCAATATTGACCCAAAAAAAAATACAGCACAACCAAATAATCATTGATGGCAACTTGATTAATCTTTGCATAACTCAGTGGAGGATTGACCACAAAACTGGCATTGAATTCAATTTGATTACATTTCATTTAATATTTTCTACTTGATTTTGACAAGGGAACGTGTGGAAATGAAACACTAGTTGACTGGGAAGAATATTTGTTGTGGTTTTAGAAATTTTTAGAATGTTTTCATATGGAAATTTTTAAATTTTTGTTTGAGAAACGAATGGAAATGGAACACTTTAATATAAAATGGGAACGTGTGGAAATGAAACACTAGTTGACCAAGAAATGTGTTCGCTGTGGTTTTACAGGCTTTTAGAATGTTTTCATATGCAAATCATTACTCGTTTGTTTGAGAAACGAATGAAAATGGAACACTTGAAAATAAAATACCTTTATTTGGCTTATATGCGATATCAATGTTGGAAGAATGTATTTCTAAAGCCCAAATTCGAACATTTTCTTGAGAACGAGTGGAAATTAAACAACAAAATCAAATTAAGACTAAGTTATTTTTTTTTTCTCATAAGCTATTTTTATTTTAAATTGTATTTTTTAAAGTAATGGATGGAGGTAGAATAAAAGTATTCCTAAGAAAACTCCAATCCCTCACGAAATTAAAAGTACAGAAGGAAATTTAAACAAGATAAGAAAATTTGTCATAAAAAACTGCACAACGTCTAAAGATCATGTTTTTCTGAGTCACATTATAATTGCTTTGAAAATCTATTAAATTTTTTTTAACGATTTGTCGCTTTGGAATTTCCTAACGATTTCACTTCCGCGCATTCCAAATGAAATAACGTTTTGAAACAGTCTCAAGTCTAGACAATAAATTTTCATTAGAGAATCGTTGGAACGAGTGGGAATGCAACAGTTTTATATCGTCGTTCGCAACATGTTTTCAATAATCAGCATAACATTTGATGGCCAACATTTGACATTTAACGATTGCAGTGGCTCCAACTCCACTCCAGTTGGGGGCCGCCTATTAAAGTCTCGCTCTGGGATCTGGGAAGACGTTAAGTAGCTGACTGTGCGCTAATCGCTTTTAATTGCTAAATTACGCGCTGCCTGGACATTGCCAGCCTTACATTGTCCAGCTCCGTAATACGAATACCCAAAGAGTTTTATTTATTTTTTTCCTTGTTTTTTTTGCAGCTTCTATTTTTGTTGGGGACATGAGCGCGGCTGTTAACGCGTCCGTCCTCTGCCTCTGCCCTGGCAACGGATTCGGCCTGCTCTACTCTGGACTGGGCCAGGGAACACTCTGGCTCTGGATTGGCATGGCCAACACTAATGCGTGTAATTAGCCGCAAAAAAGCGGCAAGACCACTTAACTGATTTATTAAAACGTTTTTCCATTAAATTTTTAACCCTGCAGGCTATTAAAACACTCACACACACACAAACACAAGTCTTACAAACATATTGGGGCAAAGAGGCCGCAACTTTGAAAAATGAGCAGCGTTTAAAATTGTTCTGTGCGCTGCACAGTGGAGACAAGCCGAAAAAAGGAAAGTCGATTTTCAAATATTTTAAGAAAAACATGTTCTAGAAATATTCTTATTTTTTTTTTAACATAGTTTTAATGAGATAGAGCTTACAATAAGAAACTTTGTTCATTATCCCACTGTGTGGTAGATGCTTTGAAAGCATTATCGTCTTCTTATTATTTAAAGGGCCGTTTTTTCAGTGTGTATATTAACTACTTTTATCTAAGATATACAGGTGTGCTACGGAATTCACTTCCACTTGAATCTCACATCAATTTCATTTCACTATGACACAGTCAACTCAACTTTTGAGGGAAACGAAATCAGTGCTCAAATAGTCTGCGCCCGATGCTTTGAAAAAATTGTCAAATTTTTTGTCCGAATTTTAAAATTAAAAAAAATTTAAATTTAGAGCTGTCGAGTAACTTTTATTGATTGTCGCGCCAAAAACTTTTGAATTTTTTTGAGCTATACAAAATCAATTATTACGTAAATAAATTAAATTATATTTACTTGGAAAATTTAATATGAGAGCCTTAGCAGCTGAGTTCGAAAAGGTTGGTGAACATGCTAATAAAATTAAATCACTCGAAGTTCTGCGGCACTGTTAAAGTTTTCGAGCGGAATTTCTTTACTCTGATTTCGATTTCTACTGTGATTTCCGTAGCGCACCTGATATTTTGAAATTTCATATAAAACTCTTCTTTCTTTGAGAAACCAAATGGATAGTTTGCTAAACTGCACAAATGTACTTTTACTCTTTTTCAAAACAATAAAGGAACGTAGGAAAATGTACACAAACTTGCAGTTGAAAATATTGCTAATTTCGTTATGCTGTCATTCTCCGTTCGTCATTCTCCATCAATAACAAAGTGTTCTTTTCGATACAATTTATTTATTTTATATTTTATAGTAGCATTTTCACAGGTTTTTTGTGGTTTGCAAACAGTTTTGTCCCAGTGTCATGTCGAATTTCTTGCGAAGCGTCCAAGCAACATTAAAATCAGCGGTCAGCTGGCCAAATATTTTGACAACAACAACTACAACATGACACTTTCTAGCCATAAACGCTTGCTCACGTCGTTGTTGCGGCTAATCTTTTTGGGCTAAAAAGAAGCAACAACAACAACGACAACTTGATGCTTAACGGTAACAGCTACAAAAATTAATAAGCGCCAAGTGCGCCCAAAGGCAACAAAGGGCGATGAAAGTGCGATATCATATATATGTGTACCACTATATACATATATACACATACACACATCACTTGTGTATTTGCTTTATTAATTTCTGGCATTTTTTTTCTTTATGATTGTAAGCCATTAAAATCAGTGCTTGGCCAATTCTTTTTGGCCAAAAGGTCTGTCTACAATTGCCGATTGTTTTTTTTTTCGCTGTTGTTGTTGTTGTCGTTGTAGTTGTTATTATTGTGGGTAAACAATATTAAATCTCAACACTCGTGCAGAGAAAGTTGGCTTTACGGCCAAAAGCCGCAGTGTTTCGTCTGCTCCTCGCTTCCCATTCCCCCCTTCTTACCACTCCCACCCCCTAGTTCGATTCCCTTTGCCCTGATCTTTTTTCTGTTGTTTTCATTTTCTTTCTTTCTTTTTTTTGCAAACTCACTCAAAGCTGAATCAACTTTGGCGGTTTGTATTTCTATTTGGCCAGGTTCTATGCGTACTTGCAACTTTTGTGGCAACTCGCAAATGAAGCCGTTGACAGCTGCCACAGATGTTGCACAGATGGAGAGACTCGCGTTGTAGATACCACGCATATATAGATACACATATGTATGGACAAATTATTACAGTTATTGTGAGTCTTAAGGGACGACTGCGTCACGTTTGCTACATTAATTTCCATCAGTCTTCGCTATTGGCCCAAAGCCTTTTGGGCAACAAGCAGATGAAGAAAAACATCAAAGACTGCTTCCATCGAGTAAGCCTCGTTTTTTGGTTTGGATATTTTAAGACCCTCGACTTTGACTAGGCCAAATCGCAGCCATAACAATTGACCAAAGAGTTGGCTTTAACTGCGGCACAGCATGAGCAACAGACCCTAAAATTGAGAGGAGTCGAGTGAGATCGACTGGGAAATACTCTGTATGCATAACTATTGTATGCAAACGTAAATAAATATATATGTGAGTAGAAACTTATAAATCTCAACGTCATATGGCAGCTAAATAAAAGAGAGAAACGCATGAGTCGAGTGTGGTCGACTGGCAAATACCCGGCACGCCGAAGTTAGTAAAATTAATAATACAAGATCGCCGTTTAACAATACACTCTACTATCTATGGATATTTACGAAAATATAATATTGACAATTAACAACTGCAGAAAAAAGAAGGATCAGAAGCGTCGTGTGTGATCGACTGGTATAAATAACCAACCTACTTATGATTAGACAATACACAGGTGACTATACTGTATATATGTACAAACTAATTGCTAAAAACCTACATTTATTTGTTTTTGTTTTGCTGTACTTTCATCAAAAATAGAAATTCTATTCATCTTTAAACTACGTACCTACATAGATTAAAAAAAATAGCTGCAACATTTACTTTATCTCCTATTTATCATGAAATATTATCTTTTGATAATGAATTCGATGTATAAATATAGAATTTTAAAATTTCTTCTGTCTATCTGTTTTAATCTGAAATTTATTAGAAACTTGTATCTTCTTTTCATCTTTAAACTATTTATATAGATAATTGTCACTTTATAAATGCGGATATCTATTACAATATGTTCACAGTTAGAATAAAATATGCTCGTATTCCCGTGAGTTGACATTAACCGAGAGAGCAGCACATGAATTATAATCTGCATTATGTTGCGCCTTAGGGCAGAACTGATAGAGATCTTTCCAAGTGTTTCATTTAGCCGCACAGAAACACCGAACTGTAACTGTAACTGGCGTCGGCAAACGGTTCTAAGTACTTTCCTCTCCCCCTCCCCCTTCACTGCGCCTTCGTTCCCACCAAAAACTATGCACGGTCTAAATGGCAACCAACCAGCGGCGGCAGTCAAAACAATGCGCGAAGAATATAAACCTGTTCGCCAGTCGAAGCATCGGCATAAATTTATAGCCACTTTCAAGTGCGAGGAGGAGGTGGTGGGGAGGGAATTAATAAGAGGAAACAGGAGGAGGGGGGGGGGGACGGAGGAGGGAAGGCAACGGCAGCACCGTTATAACTTTTGTTTTTTCGGCTGCGAGTAACTCGGCAATGAGCAAGTGGTTTAAGCCAAAATAGCAACCACAATAAAAACAGCATGTATGAACGCTCCAAGCGAGTGTGCACGACTGCGAGTTACCCAGCAGACAGGCCTTTAAAGATAATAGAGTATATTTAATCTTTATATTTAGAATGTATTTATTTATGATCAATATTTAAAATAAATAACATTTGTGATAATAAAATTTAAAATGTAAAAATGTATTTTTCTTTACATTTAATTTGTATAATCATTTTATTATTACAATTTAGAGTTTTGTCATTAAAACTTCATTCAAGTTTAGAGTAAGTTTCAAATTAAAAAACTAGATAGTCTGGAAGTATTCAAATCTTCAACGTACGCTGTTTTTAACACAGTTCGATAAGTGTTGATTGATACCAGGTTATATTTTATATCCTAAACTCAATATATGTATTTTAAAAATGGTTTGATATGCGGACAACATTTATTTCAAATTTGGTAAAGTTCGAAATTGACTAGGCGATAGAGACTCATTTAGAATAAGTGTATATATGCTTTATGTGGTCGGAAAACACCCTAGAATATGTTTCATGAATTTGCACATAGCTATAATACCCACTTAAGGCCATTTTCAATGGTTGCAGGGTAAGACAATGGTAGTACAAGTGTTTATGAGGCTGCCAAATGCACATGAGGTGCATGGGTGTGTGTGTGTGTATGTGTGTATTTACCTATTAGATATTTGCGGTTCTATTAGGGTTTAAATTGAACGACGCGACGTCTGGAACTATTGTGCGGTGTGTATGTGTGTGTGTGTGGTTGCCACTTTAGTATAAATTCGCTTTAATTGCGCAACATAACGGCGCATTGGCAATGCCAACTGGCCACATTTTCCAACACTGTGCACTTGACGCGGCAACAACAGCAACAAAAAAAACCACATAATATCCATACCGCGCCACCTCACATAACTCACATATGCAAACTCATGCCGTGGTCCAAACATCCACATCCAACCAACCTGGCCAACGAACCTGGCCAATTCCAATTGCCAGATCCGCATGCTGCCAGTTTGTGAGTCGCGGCCATTTCATGAGTTTCCCACGCTCGTTGGCTTCGGCTTCAGCTTCGGATTTGCAGCTGCTCAAGGAGAGAATGCTGCCCAGTTGGAAGCCAATACGATACGAGGCGACTATTCTAATCCGCCAGACATTTCCATTAATTAATAGTGCCAGCTTTTAGTTTTTCCCCTGCTAAAAGCGTTCACAATTATCTTAACGATTAAACAGCAGAAAGCGACAATATCTTGCAGCTTGTTGTATTGGAAAATAGAGACCAATTTATCACAACTTTAAACTTTCATAACTTTCCCAAAACTGATTCGATTTCGAAAATTCATTCTGCATACAAATTTAACTAACTACGTTTAAATATATATACTTGCCTCAACTTTCGCATTCTGCTTTTTCAAAGTTTCAAAATGTTAAATCTCAATTTTAAGCTGTTCGACAACTTCATATAAACATTTTATTTATACAATTTTATTCTGAGAAATTGGATTTTGTTGTAATAAATCATGTCAAAATGAGCAAAAATTTTGACTTGACCAACTTCAAACTCTCATAACACGGCTTAAACTGATCCGATTTTCAAGCGGCATGTTATTTTTATCATTATTTGTTTTCATTACTTAAATTCATCCAAATTTTTATTGATTTCGTTCAATCTTTAGCAGTTAATCAAAAGAAAGAATTTGCAAGTGAAACCATGATCAGCATTGAAATCGATTTAGTTTTGAAAAAGTAACAAAACTTTAAATTTACCTGTCACGAATTAATTCAAAATATTATTTATTATTAACATTGAGATACAACTCTAGTTTAATTGTTAGTCCCTGAATTGTTAGCAACCTCACAAGGCCATCTAATTAAAGTGTGCTTAAGTAATATAGTATGTTGGTTAATTCTTATTCAGCTCTTTACTCAAATCAACAAACACTATCGATTACAAAAACAAATCTATATTAATAGCAGTGTATTCGATTCCTTTGGCATTTGGCATGAGGCATGTAATTGGCATTCAATGACACCAGACATTAATTACGTGTTGAAATCATCATCTCGGACCGTCCATCCGTCAGTCCCAGTCCCAGTCCCAGTCGCAGTCCAAGTCTCAGTCTCTGTCGAGGCATTTCAATTGCAATGACTGCAAATTATGCCCAAGTCAGAGCAGCTTCCAAATGTCAAATGAAAGTTACAACGAATCACTTTTAAATGGTTTTAATAATTATGCAGTCGCATGTGTGCGCGAGGGACGCTTCAAAAGTAGTCGGTATTAAATTTAGTCATGAATTTATATCAATTTCATTTAGTGTAAAATTTTGGCGCGTTTTCATAGTTTACTTAAGAATAAAGGGAAAGTGATTTTTGAATCTTCTAAGCCAAACCTCTTTACGAAATAAAAATCTAGTGACGAAAACATTTCTATGCCCCAAAATATCTGTTATCGATTTTTGTGACGAACTATACTAAATTGTATATTATTATTAAAAAAAAGTTTGCCATTCGGCACATTGAGCAATAATCTCCCGACTGCTCCAACCTAAAAACAATTACTTTTTTTTTGTTAGAATAATTTAAAAATACAATTTAATATCGTTCGTCGCAAAATTCGATATGAGCAATTTTGGGGCATGCAAATGTTTTCATCACTAGGTTTTTTGAGAAGATATCTTTTATAACGACTAGAGTTATTCAACAGAGATGTTAATCACTGACTGGCCCTCGTTTATTTATATGGCTTTTCTGCAAACCAGTTCAAAGCGAAGACGATGTGATTACACAAGTTTGTAAATACATACATATGTATGTGTGTATTTGGTGATTAGCATTGATTGATTTGTGTTTCAGTATTTGCATATATTTTTATCGTTTAATGATTGTTTTACGCGTTCAATATACGTTAATGCGCATACGCAGCGTTGTACAAACCAGTCCTAAACTGTTGTCCAACAACATGCCACATTGTTATGCAACTTTCGCTGCAAATTGTCGCAGGAGATGAACGTGACCCACGAAAATACGTAAAACGACTACTGACATACACTACACAACATAAGCGTGTAAACAACAGTTAAGTCCAATTGCTTGACCCCAAAAACAAATTTGAATGCTATCAAAACATTGTCATCAACTAAAAATACAAAACCAAATTTTGCCGCTAGCATTGGTTTTGAATTTCTAGTTGTTGTTGTTGTTGTTGGTGGCACTAGTTTTATTATATTGTATGGATGGAATGGCGTGCGCCAAGCATCGCTGTCTTTTTATCATAAAAAGAAAAAGAAACAAAATAAAAAAATAAAATAAAAACATTGCCAGCGGTGGTTGCTGTGGTGGCTGTGGCTTTAGCTTTGCCTCACATTGTGGCTGTGGTTGCGATGCCGCAGACTCCAAAATCCCAAAGCCTGTTCTGTTATGCACAGTGGGCTGCATTGCCAAGTGAAACGCTAAGAAACTGTGGTGAGGTAACCGTTACAAAGACAGCAGCAATAACAGCCACAACAGCAACAACTACTAAACTGAAGCGTCGCTTTAATGCGTCTATTGTCTCTTAGATTGTGTTTTAAATTATGATAATATCACAAGCGACTTGAAAGATATTTCGCTTGGACTGTATTATAAATAGATTAGCTAAGATGTAATCACATTACAATACCCTATGCTCTTGAATGAAAATGAGTATGACAAGTTTGTGTGAAAGTAAAGAAATACTCTGAAATACTAGAAAAACTTAGATGTTCACAAAAGATGCTGAAGATTTAACTGCAATCGAATAAAATCCAAAACTCAAACCATGGAAAAGTAGAGTTTGTTATAATGTAAATAATATAAATATTTCATATATACATGTGAGATGCGATCTTCAGATGTTAGTTTAGTTTAAATAAATATTAAATTAAATTCGATATTATTCAATAAATATTAGCGTTGAGCGCAGTTAAGAAAATATCTAAGAAAAATAAAAAAAATTAACATAATTTAAAATACAGTCGAATTTGAACATTTAAGAAAGAATTCCATAAGTCGATGTCCCTATAATTCGAACTATTTCTTTGATTATTGATGAGTTAGGGAAGTTCGACTGTACTATATATCTAAAATAAGATCCTTGGATCTTTTGGATAATTTAGAGTCAATATTGTCACTAAAATTAAATGCAAAAATTAAAACAACACAAGAAATAAATCACTTTCAATAATATTTGATTAATAACAATTTTATTTATCATGAAATATAAGTCTTTAAAAAATGAAAACTAGCTTGAATAGTTGGACTAAGTATTTATATAAGTAGGAAGAGTGCAAAAATTGTTTTAGGCCAATCAATTTGACTTTACTTATTTGTCCGCCTTATGCAGGAAAACTGAATATGTCGCTGGCTATTTAAGGCTAAGCAACAGTTGACAATTATCCATAGACAAATGGCGTGGACCAGCTGCCCAATTGGGCTCAAACAGCAACATGTGCAATTGGCCAAAAGTCGTTGTTGCTGCTGTTGTTGTTGTCATTGTGGTAGCCAAGCTAATGATAATTTCCTGCACTTAAGTTGAGTTTGGATGCGGATTGCATGAACAGCTGTTGGATTTCCGCTGCGCTGACAAATCTTTGCCAAATGACATAAGCACTGAATGAGAAGCAGAAGCAGAAACGGAGAAGAAAAAAAAATAAATCCGAATCATGCTCATAAAAGGCAAAAAAAAAAGAAAAATAAATAAAGAGAAGCAAAAACTTGGACTCGACTTGGCCTTTTCACGGTCAACCGCCGTTGAATCCATTGAGAATTCGGTTTCGGCGCCCACGCACTCAATAAACACACATACTCATTATTTTTATTTTGTTGGCCAACAGTTCAGAGTTCAAGACAGCTACGGAAATGACCTTAGTTTTATAGAGTCTACGAGCAGTGACACTTGCACTTAATCAAAAGTTTAACTTAAAGACAAAAAAACAAAAATTGATGGCAATAAATGCGCAAATAAATGCATGTGTATAGTGTGTGTGTGTGTGTGTGTGTGTATGGGATGTGTGTGTGTGTGTATCCACGATTGTGGGCTAAAAAACTGGCTTACCTTCTCTGCTCATTGTTGTACAGTCAACTGTTGTTGCTTTTGTTGTTGTTGCTGCTATTGTTTTCGCCTTTATTTATTGTTAACGCTTTGCCAGCGACAACGACAGGTTGTTAGTATTTCGTTGTTGTTGTTGTAGTTGTAGTTGCTGCACACATTTCATTACACTGTCAACTCACTCGACGGCTGTTGCACAAATAAACAAATGTATGCACAATATATTGACATGCAACTACAGTCGGTCAAGTAACTATTTTGACAAAATAAAAATGAGCCACAAAATTAACATAAGTCTAATGCCAATTTAATTACAAGTTAAAAAAGAATTTATTGTTTTTTTTTCATTGTCAAAAGATTTACTTGACATACTGTTCATCAATAAATATGTATAAATATCAGATATCAATGATGTCGTTGCTTATTAATTCAAAAGCCACTGTCAATCTGGGTGTGTGTGTGTGTGCGTGGATTCTATGGCTTAAACTCTGTAGTTTTGGCCAAAATGACAGCCAACACACACATGTGTGTGATATAATCGCTTGGCATGAATGGAAAAAGGCGTTGCAAATTTTCACACAACATTTACAGGCAGCAGCGCGAGAGAGGAAGAGGTAAAGGAGAATAGAAGCAGAGGGAAAGGGAGGACAGCCAACAATGGGCAAAGTGTGTGAGAGAGAGAGAGAGAGATAGAGAGACTCAACTCAAGTCGACACAGCCAAATCGGCCATAATCTTGGCTAAAGCTAATAATAGCAGCAGGTTTTTGGCTTGAGCTCAAAGGCAGAGTTATGCGCCTACACACACAAACACACACACTCACACACACACACACACTCACACCGACTAAGACAGTCAGCTAAAAGGGCAACGCATGTTAGAAATATTTGCTGCTTTGTGTTTTATACACTTTGCAACACTCGACAACACTTTTTCACACTTTGTTTTTTGGCGTACTCCACAAAAACAAATTCGAATGACACTCACGTAATATGCTAAAAATAGTTGAATTTTTATTGCGCGCTGCTTTGTTGTTCTTCCTTTTTTTTGCGAGTTTTATTTGTTGTATTCATTTATTTGTTTATTAATATGATTTTTAGGCGCTTTGCCGTAGCGAACGCATCGCGCTTTCAACTCGAACTGATCAACGCATTCGTTTGCACAGCTTTTGGGCACCTGTGTTTGATCTAAACTGATCTAAATTGATCTAAAAATAGAGTCGAAAAACTGGTTTCAAACGGTGAACTCAAGAGAGCGTAGAGCGAGCGCGGGAGACAGCGACAAATTGAGAGCGGGAGAGCGCGCTTCGTTGTGTTTGCACTTTGCACTTTTTGTTGTTGTTAAACTGCATTTAATAACCGTTAACCGAAAGTTCTGCGACACGTGCACTGAGCTTAAGTAATGATGAGTGCGAGAGGGAGAGAGAAAGAACGAGGCAGACATATGCCTTTCACAACAATGCTGTTAACGGCAGCGGAAGATGGCAGGGGGCGGACGAGGGCGCGAACGAGGGGGCGGGTGGCCGGAACACGGCCACTTCATTAGACGCTCTGCTTGTCAGCGCTGCATTCGACCAGCTGCCGCACGTGACTTTGCAACGTTGTGTTGCAACAGGAGAGGGGGAATGGGGTTGGGGCTGTCAGCCGCAATGCCTAATTTGCAACAAAGCTCTGGCTGTGGCCGCTGAATAGCATCGATAACGAATGCAGTCTTGAGGCAAGTGAAATGTGTGTGGAGTGTGTGTGTTGCACCGTTTAAATTTTGGACAAACTTGCAACAACCGCACTGCATGCAACTATATAAAAATTCACATGCAAATTTATGCGAACAGCTCGCGGGCAAAACACAAAGCCGAAAAAACCCAAAAACATGGCGCAGGAGAGCGAGAGAGGATAAAATAATATGGCGTTGTTTACAGTTCCGGTTGCACTGAGCAAAAAAGGCGCTGTAGAAAAAATTACTATAAAAAGCAGCAGTAAATGTGACTAAATTTGCCGAAAAAAATGTGTACACTGAAAACTTTTCTTACACATAAATTATAAAAGCTAAAAAATTTGATAGTCGAAAATATTTATTTAATTTATTTAATTTAAATAATTTATTTTAAATTTTAATATATTTGGTTATTTTTAATTTTAATGTACAATTTAAATTTATAGAAATAAGTTTTAGCTAACTTGAGGTCTAGTAATGTCTATAAGACACCAACAAACAACAACACACAAAACACTTGCAGATTGCAAGGAGCATGGCACGGTATACAGCTGTTTCAAGAGATGCCAATCTCTATCATCAGTACCGTTGTGCTGACTTGACCAGCGATCTCAGCCTAATGTCACTTTTGAGAAGCCAGAACCAGTTGTGAATTTTAGTTCTCAAAAGTGAAAAATAGCTGTGAAGCTGATCTAGCCCTTTGTGTGTTGTTGTTGCCGTCGTTATTGTGCAAATTCACAAACTGGTTCTGGCTTCTCAAAAGTGACATTAGGCTGAGATCGCTGGTCAAGTCAGCACAACGGTACTGATGATAGAGATTGGCATCTCTTGAAACAGCTGTATACCGTGCCATGCTCCTTGCAATCTGCAAGTGTTTTGTGTGTTGTTGTTTGTTGGTGTCTTATAGACATTACTAGACCTCAAGTTAGCTAAAACTTATTTCTACAATATAGAAAGGTCGCAAAAACAAACATTTTTAAATTTAAATTTATATTGTTGTGGCTGCTTTTAGTTTGACTGTAAGTAAATAAATAAATAAGGCATATTTTTCAGTCAGTGCATACTGCGTCTATCTCTCTCACTCTAACATTTCGCATAGTTATATGCATAGCTTTAATTTAAATTGCATTTTTTTATTTGCTGCTGTTGTTGCGTCTTCAATGCCACAATTTGCCGTGGGTTGCATGCAACCTTGTTGCGAGTTTATGTGTGTGGGCAATTGTCATTGTCACAGCAGTTGCAGGCCTCAGTTCAGTTCCATAAGTTGCACAGGTCTTAGACATTTGTGTGGCATGCCTCAAGTGGCACGTTGACGGCACTTGTGTCCCGCTTTTATTCGATATGCGAGTATGTAACACAGAACTCAGCACGCATTTCTTTCTTTATATAAAGCATTTTCCCATGTTTTTTTTTTTTTACTGCGTTGAAAGTCGTAAAAAAGTGTGTGCAACGCAGTGTTGCTGCCACTGCTGGTGTCATAAAAGTTGCATAAAACTGCAGTGATTTTGCTTTAACAATATGCTGCCCTTGGTTACAACTTAAAGGCATTAACTTTTAACTTTGTCGAGGCGCCAAATGGCAAATCATTTTGCACGTCTGTTGCAGCAACTGAAACGACTTTGACATGGACTTGCCACATGTGTGTGGGTGTGTGTGTGTGTGTGTGTGTGTGGCATATGCCTGGCACTGGATTTAATTTAGATAAAAGCTTTGGCTGTACACGCTCAGGGCCCCATTCATGCCCAAGATAATGCACTGAAATCAATTCCATAAACACTTGCCACAACCTTTGCCAGCGATGACAATTTATTTTCATGGTCTCAATATATATTGATGCCCCAGTTATGCGGGTGGGTGTGGGGGCCCAGAGGCACTTTAAGTGGGTTAAATTCTATAATCAAGTCTCGGGTGGAGCGGTTCAAGCTAATTTCTTATCAGCAAAAACAGCTTTTTATACACTTACCAAAAGGCAGCCGATATTTCTATTCCAAATATTCAAGGGTGCCACAGAAATCGCTTTCGCTTGAATTTCACTTCAATTTGTATGAAATTTAAGTGAAATTCAAGCAAAAGCGATTTCTGTGGCACCCCCGATTGGTTTAAGATCAGCATACTAATTTATGTATTGATAAAAATGATTTTATAATACGAATAAATAATAAAAAACATTAAATAATATTTAAATAAAGGATTCCCAAATGTTTAATAAATAATCTAACTTAAGACCTAATATTTTATCAAATAAAATGCTATAAAACTTTAATTTTAAGAAGTCATAGAAATATTTTCAATCAAATATTATTCTTGTGCGTCATTCAATTTCTAAAGTGCAATTTTGGAATACAAGACTCAGCCTTATTCCTCACTTACCATTCTTTAATGATACTCCTAAGTCACGTTTCGGGCTAAAAGGAAATGTTTGAAAAATATTCCTTGCAAATGGCCGAAAAGGTTGCTTTCAATAAATAAAAAGAACAACAGCTTAAATATTCATTGACATTTATTGATTGAATTTGATAAGGTTTTATCTTTTTGCAGCATTTGTGTTTTTAATTTATATTTTCGTTTTTTCTTCTTGTGGTTTGCACATACATTAAATACATGTATTTTAGTTAAATTTCAATTAGTTTGCTTTGATTATGTTTGTTGTTGCTGCTGTTGTTTCTTTTAAAACTTATGCACACACACTTTTTGAGGTGGAATTTAACCATTTCAATTGGAGTTTTTTAGGAACCTGAACGTGGCTCTGTAGGAGTTTTACTTTTTTTTCTTGGTAACATGTAAAGCACACATTTAAAATTATGATCTGTTTTTCTCGCTCTAATTCTGATAACTTTTGTTAGCATGTTTCGGCGGTAAACGGTTGCTTTTGTCATTTTTGGCTTACAAGTAAAACGTTGAAAAAAACATAAAACTTATAACACTTACAGCTCTGTTCCGACTTTCGTATTCTTAGCAATTTCGCCAAAGCACAAATTTGGAACACATTTTTTGCTAACAGTTTATGCACTTGTGTTTGTCTGTGTGTGTGTGTGTGTGTGTAAAGTTTGTATAAATGCCCTTTTTAGGTAGTTATAATAAATACATATATAAATCAAGAATAATCAAAAATAGTTTCTTGTTGTTGTAGTTTATAGTTGTTGTTGGTTTTTGCTTGTATATAGCATTCATATGTATGTTGTATATATATGTATATGTATAAGTATCGTAGGAGGGCTCATTGTAGGTTCATTTGTTGCATATTTGTAACCAGCATTGATATAACAATTGTTTCTATATATTCAATAATTCTCTACTCATTTTCCACTTTGGCCAACTTTCATCTCTCTGTTTTTTTTTTTTTGGATTCTATTTGGTTGTTGTAAATGCCTTTGGTCTCTTGGTTCGGCCAATTTTGCATTTAATTTAATAATTATATTTGCTGTTTTGGTTTAAACATGACTTTTTGTTTGTTTTACAATATTAATTTACTTGTATTTATTTTAATTTGTAGCTAGTGCTCGTTACATTAACCATGCGTAGTTTGATTTGATTCATATGTATGTATGTAGTTTGTTATTTGTAGGAAATTATCATAGGTACACATATGTATCATCATTTCAGTAGTTGGGGTTACTTTAAGTACAGCAAACATTTTCCTATTTATGTATAATATTTACTTTTACTTTAGACTGGAAGAGAGCAGTTTGAAGTTACATTAAAGGGAAGCATACGAAAATGATAAGAAAGACAACGCAAAAAGTGTTTCGAGTAGTTTGAAAATTAGAAAGTAAGGGTATCACATATCAAAACCTTTCAATTTTTACCATTGTCCGATGCCACATTCGATTTCTAATTATACTTCGATGTTGCATGGTTGTTACTTGTGTCGATGTGTGACAACCCTATTAGAGCAGCGTCAACTGTTTAATCATGTTGTATATATAGATGAAAGTTGAAAGCAAAACTGGTGCAAAGTTTACAAAAAAAATCAGTTGTCTTTAGTTATATATTGTAGTTTTCTTTCTTAATTACTAAGTATATGCGTACACATATATAATATAGTATATTTAATATAATACTCTTTTATTTGAGATTAATTTTAATCAAATTGTAGCGCATCTTTTGAGTGTAAATTTTAAAAATATTATTTTTGTATGTAATTTGACTTGGATTTTGTTGTTTGTGCAATTTGAAATGTATTATCTATGTATATATATTTTTGCGCCACACATTTTAAAATTGTTCTCAGATGCCTTGCGAAAGGTATAAAAAAGTTTTGCTTCAGTTTACAGTTAAGAATTACAGTTAACAGTTAACGTTCCTTATTATCCGTTATCATATATATATATATAACATATATCATAGAGACCATTGTATATAGTACAAAATTTACAATCGAAGTAATACAACTTCAGTTTTTCAAATCAAATACTTTTTATGTTTTTCGGGGGATTTTAGAAATTGGTTTTAGGATTTTTTTTTTTTTGATAAAAGCCTCAAGTCAAGTGTATAAATAGCAAATCAGCTGAAGGCTTACTTTAGGCACTCACTGTGCACAGTGTGTGCGCATGTGTGTGTGTATGTGGGTGTGTATGTGTGTGTGTGCAAGCGTGTGTTTAATAAATTTATACAAAATCTGTGCTCAGAAAATAGTTTACAAATATTCTTTAGACTTAGTTACACTGTCCATTGGGCGTGATATACTTATACTCACTGTATACAAGTGTGTGTAAGAGAGAGGGTGTGTTTCTTAGTATGTGTGTGTGTGTGTGTGTTGAAAGAGTTTTTATATAGAAGCTCGGAGTTACGCATATTTTGATTGTTTTAAAGATTCATCTTTCACTGATATTTCATAGAAAATATTTTTTAAATAGCTTGCAATATAATTTTCTTTAAATATCTTAAATTGACCCAAAAAAGATGGTTTATTTGTTTTTATTAATTTTAAAATCACTTGCAAATCGCTTAGAAATTTTGTTCATATATTTATTATTTATGCATTAATTTTTTGTTGAAATTACTTAAAAAGTGGAATTCAAATGAGAGATCGTTTAAAGGAATAATTGGAACTAGTTATTTTTTTTTGCTTCTTAAAATATGCTTTACTTTTTTATGTGGAAGCGTTGAAAATTTAAAACTCAAAAACAATTTTTTTTTTAAGATTCATAAATTTTAAGGGCCTTAATTTTCCGGAAAATCGGAGTACAGTTAAAGGAAGTAGAGCTTTCATCTTCGAACAGCCTTTGCAAGCGTTGACTTCGGTTAACCGAAGTTGGATTTATTTTCAGTGTATCTTTCTTAGTCGTGTTGTTTTTTAGTAAAAGTCTTCAAAACGCAGCTGGGTGCTAGAAATGTTTGTATGTATGCAGTTGTCAGTGTTGCTACAAAGTAATATGTAAATTTGATGTTAATTTTGTATTTATTTTCTATTTAGCTAATTAAATATTTGTATGCTTAGTTGTGGCAATTTCAGCAATGTCTACGCTTCTACTTAGATAGTCCCTAATGTGTGTTTTTAAGTACTCGTAATTTAACATTAATTTTACTTTTTTGTTTTGCTGTCGTTTTATTTTGTAGAACATGCGGGCTTCGATTTGGGTCAGTTTCGATTGAGATTCCGCCCGTTAAATTTGCCCCGTAACTTGTTACTTTATGCACCATTTGAATTTCAATTTGCAAACATTTACAAACAGAGAAGGACATTGGAGTTGAAGGAGCGGGACTAGTAGGAAGAGGATGATTATTATTTTGACAACTACAGTACACAATACATAATAACAATAGATTACAATGCCGAATTCGTAACTTTATATGTTGGTTTGTCGCTTGTTTATGGTAATTACTTTATACACTTTGGTTTTTTTTTCGTAGTTTCTTCCCTTGCAATTTAATTGCATCCTGGCGGCGTTTTTCAAACGAAGCTCACCTGGACTTAGAATCAATTGATGAAACGAGCCTTCTGTTTGCGTACAAAGTCCTGCGCCTGTTTGTCATTGATGCGCAGCTCGAGGATTTGCAAAATTGGATTGCCTGTCACCAAAAGGTTTTTTTTGGTGGTATTGGTAAAAACGAATGTCAATATTGAGTCAACGTGTCGAAAAGGGTAGAGAGAGAAAGAGAGAGAGGAAGAGAGAGGAATGGAATGTACTCACATTTATCCTTTTGCTGCATCAGTGGCAACTCAATCTGCTTGAGCCCATGAAAGTTATCCACACTGGTGCTGTAATCCGCCACGCCGGGTATATTGCCCAATGCCAAATAGGCCTCGCCACCGAAATCATTTGCCGTAAGGACATCGTGATCCATGACCGTAAAACAAATCATTGCCCCATCGCTCAGACATTGCTCCAGCGTCACCGAGAACTCAAAGCATTCATCGAAAATGGGATTCAAAGTGCGCTGCAAATGGAATTCATTATGAGCTTTGTTTATTGCGATTTTTCGCTGGAAAATCCAAAGTTTTTAGGGAAAACTTTTCAGTGAAAACAACGGTTTTCTTACAACTTTAAAATAAAATGAACTAAAATCAATTTTAAAAATTAATAGTTTTTCATCATAAATACTTCGAGCTTATCTTCATATATAGTTATAATTAATTTTCTCTCACTTTTTGATTTAAAATTTATTTATTTTAGTATTTTGCTCTAAATTCAAAAGCTTAAAGTATATTTTTTGAATTTATAGTTTCGGAAAACTTGAAAAAATGCCTATTAGTGGATAATTTTATCTATATATTTTTAAGCAGCAAAAGTGGAGGTGTGTACTAATTAAAACTATGATGAATATATAGTCGAGCTTCCCTAACTCAAATCACCATAATCCAAAAAAAAAGTTTGAATTATGGAGACTTTGACTTATGGAATTATTTTGTTTAAGTTCATTAATCGCCATTGCAGCTTGATTTGATGCGAGTTAGAGAAAATTCGAGTCATAGATGGTCGATTGTATTTAATTAAAAACTTATGAAATATAATTTTAAAAACGAATTATTAATTGGTCATATTTAACTTTTTTAAATATTTTAGTATTTGTATCAAAGGTAAATCGAAACTTTTTTGATATTTAAATGCATAGATATTATATAACTAAACATAAATATTATAAATATTACTAAACATAACTGTAAATTAAATAGATGAAGTTTTAATTAATCCACGAAATGTTTTATAAGAGAAAGCTTAGAAAATCGCATTCAATCCAGAAAGCGATGCTAGAAATTGATATGTGAATCAGATTCACATAACCTATTTCCAATTCAGCTTAAAGTTGGTTTAATCCCCATTAACTCATTAAAATATTCATTTTGTAATTTATAATTACTATATTTAATAATTTTAAATTATGTTTCAAATTTTAATTTTCAATTTAATTTGATTTAGGCGACGTTAAACAAAGAAATATGAATATAAGTTGCACTCACCTTGTGCACATTGGTTTGCTGTTCCATGCAGTGGACAAAGATGCGCCTGGGCAGCAGCTCGATGACCACAAAGGGATCGCTGAAGCCATTCGGATCGAGGGGCACCACATCCCGGGCGTGCAGGACCTCGACGCACAGAGAGTCGTGATTGAAGTAAGCACGCACGGCCAAGGAGCCATAAGGACCTGGACTGATGGCCACCAGCTGCTCTCGCAATCGATTCAAGTAGAACATGTCAATCAATCGATCCGTGTCCGTTTTATGGAACTGCAAACGCTGCTCAATCCGCCAGAAATCCTCGGTATGCAGACACTCCAGGAGCAATCCCTGACCCTCGGCATGGAAGAAGTCGACGAGCAGCTGCAGCGCCTCATACAATCGCTTATGGAAGTGTGTCGGCTTGTCGGTCTCGTCGCCCGTCTCCATTTGCCTGGACATCTCGCCCAGCACCGTCTTCCAGATGAAGCGCAGCGAACGATTAAAGTTCTTGGTCAGCAATGCACTGTTCAAAGCGGCCAAATGACAGTCGAGATATTCCAGGAGCGGCACAATGGCCTGATTGGCGGGCAGCGAGTCCGGAGACCAGGCCAAATGGAAGACGGCCTTCTGCAGTGACATTTGCATCAGTGGCGCCAATTTGGACAGGATGCGTTCACATCGATTCTCCATGTGCGTCAAACTCGATTCGAGCAGATTATCGGCCGACTCCTCCAGCGGCTGCTCGTCCGAACGGAACTCGGCGAGAGTGCGACGCACATACTCCACATTGTTGACCGTCACACACATGTCGTCGGAGCAACGGAAGGGACCCTGTTGCTCATAGTAACCACTGTCCGCCAGTGTCGTGTGTATGAGATCACAATAGTGCATCGCAGCCGAGCAAACGACATCGATCAGTTGGGACTCCAGCATGATGGCCGTGTCCTCGTCCGGCCAATTGATGACCTTCCAGAACTCCTTGATATTCAACAGCGTGCTGGCCGTGTCCACCGAGGAGCTACTGTAGCGCACAATTCGCTCGCCCTCGCAAATCGCATCCATGCGAATGGCAGCCCTAATCCGCTGCAGCGCCTTCGCCTTGCTGATCATCATCCAGCGCTCGAAGGTCGGAATGAACCATTCGTGGCTGTTGCTCAGCGCCAGCGGCTTCTCCGGCGGCTGCGGCTGGGCGGACAAATTCCGCTTCAGCTGACAGAATTCCTGCAGTGCCAGAAACAACTCGAACGGCTTTGTGTCCACCGGCTCAGCGTCGCCCTCGAGCACAGCGTACTGCGAGAGGTTCATTCGCACTCCAGGCACCTGGCCAGCTGCCATCCGTGTGTAGACCTCCTCCCCGACCATCGCGTCGTACTGCTTGTAGATGATGCTGAAGTACTGAATGCCATTCGTGCTGCATGCAACAAAACAGAAACAGAAGCAGAAGCAGAAACAGAATACCAAATGGCACAATGAGATAAACCAGCGTACAGTCGGCTCTGCCTAAAGTTCACTACATTAAAGCTTTCTATATTACATCAAAGTATACTTTTTTTATATTTTTTTTTTGAAAAGTCGATTGAAATTTAAAACCGTAACTGAAACCGTAACCAAAAAAACAATTTACATTTAACAGAAACCTAAAAACCGAAACTCTGTAAACCGAAATAACCGTTTAGTAACCGTTTCACTTATTTCGGTTCATTTCGGTTATTCATACATCCAAAAACAGATTATTTTTCATTATTAATTTTGATTTTTGATTTTTTTTTCTTTTGTTTAATTTTGAATTTTTATTTGTGATAATCATGAACGAATTGTTATAGCACTGAATAAGCGCAAATATAATAAATTTGTTAAATGAAATTTAAAATTGTTTAAATGTAAGTAAACTACATCAAACTAAAGAAAAATAAATAATATGTGAAAGAAATGTGTGAATAAAAAACAAAATAATAATAATAAATAATAAAATAATGTCTTTTAAATTATTATTAATATAACTATATTTTTGCAAAAAAAAAAACATTTTTTTTGTGAACCGAAACCATACCGGTATTTTAAAGCATAAGCTGAACGTAAAATAAAAAATTAAATACCATAAATTAATATGTTATTTAGTAACTATCAAAGTCCAACAAACTGCCAACAATTACTGCGTTCTACGTATTTAAATTTGCTCTTTAAAAGCAAATTATTTTTTGTGTTATTTTTAAGTTGTTACTGCTCAGACACTTTTGTGTTTTAGATGCGAAAAACGGAGCGTGTTAAATTTCTTCTCTATTTGAGTTAAACCGCATTGAAAATATGCGTTAAAAACAGTGTGTTTCTTTTTAAATTTATTTTTGAAAGTTACTCTATTAATTTTTAACGAAAAATAGAGTATTTTGACTGATCTTAATAGGAACACATCCAAATTTAGAAGTGTTTATTTCCACTCGTTCTTGATACCAGGTGTGCATTTTATTCAGACTCGACTGCACTTGAAACAGCTGCTTTTGATGCAGATTTTGTTGCTGCAACTTTGCATTGGCCGCAGCTTAGCTGCGAAAGGGAGATAGAGGAAGGGAGAGGGCAAGAGTTGCCTTTAAGCTGAAAATCGATTCAGCAAAATGCAGCTTAAAGTTTTATTTTTAAATTGCACAAATACTACAATTAGCCAGAGGATTCAACTAAATTTGCTAATGCTGCTGTGCAACACTTTCTGGCCATGTGGACGTAGAACATTTAAGTTAAATGGCCCATCAAACTGTCAGTCAATGTCGATAAAAGAGAGAGAGCGAGAGAGAGAGAGTCAAGGAATTGGGCCAAGTGAACGTGAGAGCATTTTTATGACAGCGCAATTAATTTAAGGCTTATATGTGTAAGCCACTTGATGTGCTCATTAGGAAGCTATAATGGCCACGTTAACTGGCAAATATGCGACTGATTAGATGACATGACACGAAGCTTGACCAGTGTTGTAAAACGTGTGAACTAGTTCAGTATTGGGTTGATCATTGATTAGGAAAAACCATATTTTTAATTTAAAAATATAGGGAGTTAAATGCAAAACAGAGAATATTGTCAACACTAGAAAATGTTTAAAGCAGATTATTGACAAAACTTTTAAGTTTATAGAACTTGTAATTTATAATTTTAATTCAATAAAAATGGTTAACATACTTTTCCGTTTTACAAAATTGTTTCATTATAAAAATTTAAATTTTTTTATTTTTTTTTAATTACAATAAATTTTTATAAACTAAGGCAAAGCACAAATTCAAAAGTAACTCAATTTGGAGCTGCTAAGCGATAAAAGCGATTCAATAAACTCACAACAAACCAGATAAGAAATTCATTACGAAGCTTTATAGCTTCTAAACAAGTAACTGACCAACTGATTAGTGGCGACCATCAACTTGGCCAACTTCAATCAACTGGGTCAGCACTGAATTACTACTGCAGCTATGACGTAATTTAAAGGGTAGCGAAGAGGTTTTGGGTCAATTTCGATGTTCGCTGTTTGCTTTTGTTAAACTGTTTGTGAATTTTACTTGGCCAGGAGGCAACGTTGAAGCGTGTTTTATATGAGACACGTGGTGCTGCCCATATTTAATTCAATGCAGAGCTGGACACAAGAAAATGATTGGACATGGATTGCGGCATCAACATACAGTGATGGGAAAAATTATAGAAACGAGAGTCGCTTGGACATAGAATATAGAATTCCGTTGTTTTGTTGAATTTTGAAACATTGCCAAATAGGTATTAAGTAAAAATTATGAAGCTAAAAAAATTAGTTTTTTCTACGCAATTTTAAAAATACAAACAAATTTTCTTTTTTTGTCAGGAATGGCAAATAAGAGTTATGAGTCGGAATAAAATCAAACACTAAAAAAATTAGACTATCCAGGAACAGGATACATTTTTCTTTCCAATATTTATGATTAAATTATTTTCAACTTTAATTTTAAATTTTTATAATAAAAATAGAAAAAAAAGGTTTTAATTTGAATTTAATTTTTTTTAATAATTTGCAATTTTTAAAATAGAAATTTAAAATAAAATGAAAAATCGTTATGATTCCTGGCTTCTAATGTTTTTGCATTACTGTAGTTGTAATCATGATTTAAAGTTTACTCACTTGTCGAAGAGCGCATGATAGTACGTCTGGCCCAGCTGGATGTCGGCGGTTAATGTCGTTACGAAGTTCGACAATGGATTGGCCAAACACTGCGATTCCCGCAGCACGTTCTGTCCCCACATGATGGAGCCCTTGCGCAGTGCATTCACCACCTCACCGCGCACCCCCTTGTTGAATGGACACACGGCGCGAAAGGCTCGCATGGAGCCAAGGAGACCCAGACATCGCAGCAGGAACTCCAGTCGGATGAGCGACGGGGGATTCAGGGCCGGAAAGATGTCGCGATGCCGGCGTATCTGATTCAATGAACGCTCCACAAAGCCATTCATTGCCTCCGCCAGCCATTGCTCCAGATCCCGGCTAAGTGCCTCCTGATTGGGCTGATTCCATTGCTTCTCCACATCGCTCAGCAGGCGGTGCAGAAACTTCGGGTCCAGCGGTGTCGAGCGATTTAGTTTGGCGGCCGCCACATATCTGCAAATGTGACAACAACAACGAGTTACCACAAAATTATTCACAAATGACAATTTTATTAAAAAATTACTTTCGAATTTATCAATCATTGTGGGCAGCTAGGAAATCTGAATAAAATTTTAATTCATGCCGTAAATAAGTCAAAATTTTAAAAAATAAAAATGAATAAAATATCAAATATTTCCATTATGTTGACCAGTAAAACACATTTTTTATGAACAAAAAATTAAAATATTGTGGGTTTGAATGTCGGACTGTAAACTACAAAAATTTAAAAATTCAAAAACCTCCAAAATGCTTAAAATTAGTTTTTACAGTGGCTATTTAAGTTTTTTGATAGCTTAAATATTAGATAAAATGCATGGAAATTCATGTCAAATCTGAAAAAAGCATAACTTGGATAAAATCAAATAAACGGCACTCAGAATTTAAAATGATATCAAGCTCTGAAATATGCAGGGGTTTTTCTAATTTTCTTTTTGAAATTTAATTTCAAAATTTGTGATGGAAAAACATATATGTATGTAAATAGTTGAATTTTAGCCATCAATAAAATCGTTGCAACATCGCTTCTAAGATCACTTACCTGGCCATGGCGCACTGCAGATCGCTGAGCTCCGACTGCACGGCCAGCTGATGGAGTATGGTGAGTGCCGGACCGGGAAGATCTCCGCACCAGGTCCACGATGGCTCATGTGTGGTGACCTCGTGTTGCATGAATACCATTTGCAGCTGCTCGATCTTGCGCAGCTGCTGCTCGTTGTTCTCCTCTGGGACATTGCCGCGATCCTCGCGCGTCGATAGCCACAACTTGAGACGGATGCGTCCTTGGACCGTGCTGCGATGACTGCGCGCCTCCAGCTTAAACCAGGCATCCAAGCCAGTCGAGGGTATATCCGAAATTGGTATATTCACCGAGCCCAGAAAATCATCCTGTGAGCCTTGGCGTGCCGACTGACAGACCTGCTTGAAGAAGCGTCCCAGTCCCCGAACTCCGCGCACTTCGTTCAGTCGCGAGACGGCGTCCAGGACACAGCTCTCGTCGTCGTGGTCCCAAATGTCCAAGTGAAAGGTGTCCGTGTTGATGTCATCGATGTCGCTAAAGAAGATGACACAAGGAAAAGAAAATACATCATGCTATTAGCCGACCAGACGTCGACATTGCCTCATTGTTTATTATTTAATTAGTTCGAGCGCTCATAAGTATGCTACACTTTTATTGTTGTCCTCTAGACGAGAATTCCAGCTGTTTTTCTTTGGAAAATATAATACCCGTTACATGTAGAGTAAAAGGATGTATTGAACTCGCTTAATGCTTGTGAAGGGAAGAAGGAGGCCTGCCATAATCTAAGTATACATGTTCTTGATCAGTTAGGAACCGAATTAACCGGATTAAGTTATGTTTTCATTGTTCGTCTTAATAAACAACTGAATTTCTAAGACTTTAAGTGCTAAATTAACCAAATTTGTTACGCTGACTACTCTGAATCCAAATTTAATATAACTTCTGAAATTTAAAAAGCACCAGTAACTAAGTTACTGTAAGAGCTAGAGACTCCAAAATCTTGAGCTCATTTACACGAACATAATAGTGCTTTAAAATTTTGTATGCCTCTTTCCCGTACTCAGATCGGAAAAGACCCCGATACATGCACTACTTTTAATATATATTGCTCTTTTTTATGGTAAAAATTACCTTGTATATTTACTAACCATTATATCTAATCGCATTAAGATTGGCTAAATATTAAACTAGTTATGTCTGCAGTACATGCAGTAAATTTTCATAGTTGCAACTTATTAAATTGTATTTAATTACAATAAATTGACATAGAGTACCGGGTATCTTATAGTCGGAGCCTCAACTAAATCTTTCTACTTTTACATGCTTTTATATTCAAAACAATTCTTATCTCTGTGTCCATTTGTAGCTGCTGTTTGACGCTCTGTTTATTTTATCGGCTATACACAATGTTTGTATTTATGGACACAGTCGTAATTCTCTCCAGCTACGAGATAATTCAACACATGTTCCAGTCTCATCTCAAGTAACTCAACTAGAAGCTGCTTTAAAGCCCATTTGGTTGCAATTGCAACATAAATTTGATATCGCTTGCGATTGGAATTGCAATTGTTATTGTCGATTTTATGTTACAATTAAAATTGTTTTTTGCCAAGCTCGTAAATTACGAAACACAATGACACTGAATAAGGAGAGAAAGGTATGTTTAAAACATTTATCATGCGGCCAGATATAAATGAAGTCTCCGGGCACCTTTTAAATCGCATTCCCAAGCATTTTTAGACTACGTTTACAAAAAGCCAAAAGAAAGAAGCGTAATTGAATAATTTGAAGTAAATCTGCCATTGAGCTGGCATCGATTTGGCAGATAATGGACACGTGATTGAATTTAAATGCCCGCCCAATTGTTCAATTGTCCGTGCAATGACTTAGGGTGGAAGGCGGGGTTTATTTCTAGGGATGGGCATCGATATGATTATATTGATATTGTATCTACACAGAGAAGCAATATTTGATTTTCAAAACGATGTGATATTTGATTTTAATGTCAAATATTCTTAAATTCGGTTAATTTTCTGTAAAAATTAAAAAAGCGTAAGATATGAATTATTTAAATACTAAATACCGAATATTGTTATCGATAAGTTTCAATAAGCAACCCTGTTAATTGACAGCATATCGATATATCGATATGCGAGCGAGCAGTCTTATGTGAGATTGCGAACCGAGAGTTGAATTATAATTTATTTATATAATTTATTTATAATAATCGGAAATAAAACATTTTACAAAAAAAAAATCCACTTATTTATGATCCCTTTTTTTAAGATTTTAAATTATTCCATTTTTATTTTCTATCAATTCGATAATTCCTTTTGCCGTCTTGTTTTAAAGATTTGAAATTATTTCATTTGTGTTTAACTCATGCTTTCATTATTTTATAGAATTTTTTTAAGTAAGATCGGTTTATTTATTTTATTTTTTTTAATATTGATTAATTGCTAAAATCGATATACCCGAAAATTTCCAATCAGTTCGATACTTTCTTGTGAGTTTTTTTTGAAGATTTGAAATTGTTCCATTTCTGTTTAACTCATACTTTTAATATTTTTTTTGAAAAATTTTAAGATAAATATTTCATTTTTTAAATTTTAATTTTATACCCGATTTTTTCTATCAATTCGATACTTTCTCTATCGATTGCCATCCTTAGAGCATATTGATTTGAATGCACTTACAATTTGAATTTCTCATTCCATTTGGGGCTTAGTGTGTGCGGCTTAATGCTGGTGGCCTTGATGAGCTTGGCCGGCACCGGGCCGCCCAGAGAGTCGCGCTGCTCCCGTCGCCCCGTCGCCTCGCGCCGCTTGAAGCTCAAGCGGAAGCTGTGCTTGCGGTGCGGTGGCGAGTCGGTGGCACCACTGTTGTCAAAGCCACCGCTCATGTCCGCGGAGAGGGCGCGCGGAGTCGGCGGCAGCGGCAGCGGCGAGACGGGCGGACCGCCGTCCGGTTGTATGCCCAGCATACAATAAGGATCCGAGAAGCCTGTCAACACCAAAGAGAGAAAGAAAAGACGCAAACAATGTTAAAGCGAATCAGAATGAACGAGAATAAAGATAGTGAAAGGATTCGTGTCACATTAATGAAATGCGAGCGACATTAAATGGCAATTAATGACAGTCGCCTGCAGCGAACAACTGACAACAGACGCTGGCACACACGGCGTATGATTAACATTTCATTTGCATAAAGTGCCGCTCAATTATTAAGTGCCTGTGATTGACACACGCATACACACGCCGTATCACACTCACACACATACTTTGCCAACTGATAGGCAGTGTTGCCACTACAACCTGACGTCACATCCGCTTTTATTGATACAAATTTAAATGGCTGTTTTTTAGCTGAAATCTGTAAATTGTTAAGGAATAAGTATGGACAAAATTTGGAAAAAATCAAATTTTTTAAATAAATTAAATTTTAATGTCAAACAGTTTACAAATAGACATTTCGCATAAGAACCGGTTAAGTTTTGACAAAGTTATGAGAGTTTCAAAATTTTGAAAAAAATTAAAAATCCAAATTTAACAAAAATTAGATGTTTAATTATTAAAGATGCCAACTAATGTTCAAAAAGATATTCCGTGTGGATATCGATTAAGTGTTGTTAGAGTAATGAGAGCTCTTAAATTTTTAAAAACTGTTGAGGAGTAAGTATGAAAAAAAACGAAATTTTCGAATAAGTTTTTAAATAATTTAATTTGTATGCGGCATTAATTTAAAAATGATCAATGATGAAATCATTTAAGTTTTAATAAAATTACAGCAAATTATATAAAGAAGATTAAAGGTGGCGCAAAATACTGTGGCAACCATGGACACAACACTGTCTAAGGTACACACACATAAACACACCGAATGCCAAGCACAACAGAGAAATGATAATCGATTTAATGGGCGTTTCACATTTAATTCCGAACTTCAGATTGGGTCTTTGGTTTTGCTTGGCATTTGGAGTATTTCGAACTTGTTGTTGTTGTTACTTCATGCTTGACCTGGAGCACAAAGCTGCGATTGCTGCTAATGAAAATTGAGCCTTAGATGCCTAGGCATCCGCATCAGCGCTGGCAACGGCTTATTTGCCAATTGCTGAGATGGCCCCCAAAAACAAAAGGCGACTTCACTCATCAGCCACGTTTCATTGGCAACGCGTTGTTGTTGCTGTTGTTGTTTTGTTGTTGCCATCAGCAGTACATTTAGCAGCTGGTACAAAGAAGAAGTTTGCCCAACTGGCAGGACCTTCGAGCACTGCAACAGCGCAGCAGCAACAACAACAACAACAATAAGAGGAGCGCCACTCAACGTATTCCTTACACATCCTTGAGCACATTAAAATGCGAAATTGCGTTGCCTTCGACGTTGTTGCTCTCGAGCATAATGAACAAAATGGGAAGCATTAAATTGCAAATTTATTGAACGAGCTGCGGAACAGAGTCGATGACTTTGCTCTCGGCAGCAAGGGGCGTGGCATAAAAGAGGGCGGAAGATGGCGGGGGCAAAGGTCGTTGCTGCTGTGACTGTAACTGTGAATGCCTAACAAAAAATATATATCAATAAAATTTGTTAAATAAGCGTGCATGACACACATGCCACACACACACACACACAGTTGATGACTCGTTTGGTTTTCTGATTTGCACACACACACACACACACACAAATTCATAATGCAATTATGGAGGCAACCACAAAATCAATTTGTAAAAAATAAAAAAAATATTTACACACAACTCTTGACAGATTGCTACATTCAAGATGCAGAAGGAAATTGAGAAGGAAGGAAAGAAGTGAAACAGCGAGTAGAAGCAGGAAAATATAGAGGAGTGGGTGAGTAGAAAAAGGGGAGGAATACACAGAAAAAAATTAAACATTCCAAAAACATGTTTAAAATTTCAGACTTTAGTCAAATGGGGAGGGAAGTGAAGAGGAAGTAGAAGCAGGAAAGGAAGAAAGAATGAAAAAATTAATCATTCTAAAAATCAAGTTTTAAATATCGATTTTAAGCACAAAAATATTTATAATATTTTACCCACATTAATTATTCTGTTTTTTAGTTAATGAAAATCTAAGATTATTAAACTTTTAATACCGTCTAAAATTGGATTGAATGCCGCTTGTTTTTGTATTTTCGCTGTGTAGGATAAGACAGAGGGTTTTTCAACTTACCATTGGCATCCTTTGCCTCGAGGCCATCCGCCTCAATGACGACCGCTGAGAGGACGATTATCTTTGGTTTATCCTCGGCGGAGGCGTGCAGCAGGCGATAATGACGATCCGGATTGACACCAAAGGCGCGCTGGGCATGCAGATACATTTCATCCTTATAATGCGCAAACTGCAAGCGAAAGAGACAGAGAATGACAAATAGAACAAGATAGAGGTAGTGAGTGAGTGAGAGCACGTGTCAGCAAAAATTACGTATACGCCGCGTTACTGCGACACGCGTTTAATTTAATTTCATTTAATTATTTTGTCATTTATTTGTGCATACTTTTCAATGGCAAACAAACGAAATTGTAATATCATCAGCTTCAGCATCAACAGCAACAACAATAATACAAATTAGCATATTTTCACAAACAATTTTTATTGGCTTCCGCCAACGCAACAGAAATTTGGTTCTTTGTTTGCTTTTGACGCCACCCACAAAAAAAAAAAGAAAAAAGGAAAGCCAAATTTATCAAAATTGTTTCTTTTTTTTTAAATTTATGTATATATGCTTATTTTGCCAAACTCGTATTGATTTATCTTGTCGAATTCATAAGCCTCGTTCTCCTATTGCCCAGTGTCGAAGTGACTTGCTGATTTGCACACGCTTCGCATGGCGCTTTCATCAGCTTCTTTTACTGCTGATTCTCCTCCCTTCAACCCCTCCCTCACTGTCAGAACCAACTGTCTTGGCGTATTATTTTAATTTGATTGCTTTGACTGCAGTCGCCTAGGCAGCGTCCATCTAAATTATTAAGATTCTTACTTTGCCAGCTGCCACTTTATCATTTGCTTCCCTCTCTTTTCCCCAGCTCAAAACTCATTTGCTTGCATTTTTCTTTGTGCTTCCTTTGCCAGAGTACAGCACATGTCCTGCATAAATACAGTCATGGCCAATATTTTTGCCATTTCCCTTTGTTAATACTTATTTAAACTCAACCATCGGCATTTGTATTAAAATTTCAATTATTTCAATTTCAATTCAACAATTTTTACATACAACATTTTTCCTACCTTGAGTTGATTAAACATTAAATTAAACTAAATAATTTTGCAGTAAGAAACACATTAGTTTCCACTGTGAATTAATTGTAAGCAATTAAAACGCCTTCCCTCCCTTAGATCAAGCCAATAAAAGGTCTTAAGGGTTTCTCTTTCTGTAGATCCTCATAATTGTAAAGTAAAAACACCATTTTATATTGGCCGCGTTCACCAGAACTAATCAATCAGTAATCATGTATTTTGTTTGTTCGATAACAAAGCATCACAATCACAGAATTTCAGCGTACTATTTTGGTGATGAATTTTCAGTCATCATACATCACAAAATTTGAAATCATGATTGCTAATCACTGCATTTCACCAGAATAATCATGCAAATTTCATCGATTTTCTGTTGTCGATTTGTTCTGGTGAACACGGCCAATAAGTAGTAAATATTTTATATAATAATAAACTATATCTAATATTTTACACGCTTATGATTATTATGTTATATACTATTAGACCTGGTTATATATAGTCGAGGCGTGAGTCAATTGCAATTTATCACACAACGAATCAGAATTTATATAACAGTTTAAGGAAGACATTCTGTACACATACTTTCTGAGTAGACCTGTTTATCTAATCGAGACGAATGCAAAAGCGATAAATTTCTTAATTCAAATAAATGTGAATCAATTGTAATTTATCACACATCCAATCAGAATATCTATAAAAGGCAACAAGAGTAAGGCCATTAAATTAGTTTGCAAGCAGTTGGTTTGTAGTCAAGATCGGGAAAATGAAATCTTTGGTAAGTCACATAATCGTTTATCTCAATTGGAGGATCCTTTTAACAATAATTTGCTTTTATCTAGCCTATTTTAGTGACCTTGTGTGCCCTTTTGATCGCGGGGTATCGCTTTATTAGGACTACTTCTACTTCTGGTTTAGATGATGTAGACAGATGATTTAGATGTCAATAGTTCACCAAGAGAGGGCTCATTCTGTAGAGCCTCATAAAGTAAATTGATCATGTCGAATGTGGAGTTAAAAACTCACAATTTTCTAAACTATTTTTTTGAACATTGGCAGAATTAAATAAACAATATCTGAAATATAACACGCTTTTGTTTTCAATGTTCTCTACAGTTGACGAGGGATCAGTTTTTAAACTATTCCTTTTAATTCTTTAAGTATTGTAAGGGGGAGATTGGAAAACATAAAGTTTGTTATACGAGACTCCAACAAATATTCCAAAAATAGTTTTGCGACCTTCAATAAAGTTTGCGTTTGGTAAATAAATTTTTCTTCTGTAACGATCTAAATTGGATTCTATAACATTTTTTAAAATTGTATTAATTTACAAATTTAACGCATATTCATTCGTCTCGGATAGTTAGACTCACTGACTGACTGACTGACTGACTGACCGAGAATTAACGTGCAGCCCAAACGGTAAAAGATAGAAAGCTGTAATTTGCACACAACATAGATGAGATAATTTCATCGTGCAATAAGACGCCGTTTTGGGGAAATTCGACCTCTAAGTAGGTCAAATCGGGGTCAAAGGTCACGGAATTGCTTAGTATGAACAACTTTTTTGTTTCTTAAGATATCTCAACCAAACTCAGATATTATATGTTTGGTACTGTCTCTTACATTCTGACCAAATTTGGTCAAAGTGGAATGACTATATCTTATAGCTGCCATAGGAACAATCCGATGAAAAACACGTTTAGTATGAAACACTTTTTTGTTTCTTAAGATATCTCAACCAGACCCGCAGATTGTTTGTTTGATACTGTTTTTAACATACTGACCAAATTTGGTCAAAGTCGGATAACTATAACATATAGCTGCCATAGGAACAATCGGATGCAATCAGAGATATCCTAACAAAACTCGCAGATTAACTCTTCTTGCCAAATTTGGACTAATTCGCTTTATTTAGCTTTTTCCCGCCAAATTTAGCTTTTTTCCGCCAAATTTAGCTTTTTCCCGCCAAATCCCTAAATCCGACTTTTTAGCCAAAGTTCAATTGCAAGGAAAAAAATTAAGGCAGCGGACAGCGGAAGCTAAATATTTCCGTTTTTTTTTAGAAAAATTGTAATATTAAATAAATTTGTTAAAACGGGCAACTAAATACAATCTTGCGAGCGAAGCGGGCTGCGGGTTGGCGAGCGAAGCGAGCAGGGGGCGTAGCCCCCTTGTTTTTAATAAAAAGCTTAGCGCATTTGTATTTGTATTATTTGGGCATTTGACACAATAGACTATCATTCAGAAATTTTGAAAAAACTAAATATTCCTTACATTACTCAATAAAAGGATCAGTTTAAAAATAGTTTCCTAAGTGCGAAAGCATCGAAATATTGTTCTATTCATGATTCGCATTTATTTGAATTAAGATATTTGAAGAAATTTATCATTTTTGCATTCGTCTCGATTAGATAAACATGTCTAATCAGAAAGTATATGAAGAGAGGTTTTAAATGCTTTACAACTGTTTCTTAATCAACTGTAGAGAACAACATTATAATCAAAAGCGTGTAATATATCAGATATCATTTATTTAATTCGGCCAATGTTAAACAAATATTATTATTTTAGAAAATTGTGTGTTTTTGACTCCACATTCGACATGATAAATATACTACAAGAGTCTCTACAGAATGAGCACCTATAGGCAAACTTTTGGCGGTCGATAGATATCTTTATTGGTAGATTTCCCACAAAGGTCTATCAGTAGAAGTAGGAGGAATCAACCTATGGGAATCCCAATCGGTACCGGAATCTTCATCGATTTCTAGATGACAATAGCCCACTTTCCAAAATGCACACAAGGCTGCTAAAATAAACTAGATAACAGCAAATTATTAATAAAAATATCCTCCAATTAAAATAAACAAATATGTGACTTACCAATGCTTTCATTTTCACTATTTTGACTTCAAAGAAATTACTTGCAAATTAATTTAATTGCCCTACTATTGTTGCCTTTTATAGATATTCTGATTGGATGTGTGTTTAATTACAATTGATTCACATTTATTTGAATTAAGAAATTTATCGCTTTTGCATTCGTCTCGATTAGGTTGTTTACCTACTCAGAAAGTATGTGAACAGAAAGTCTTCCTTACGTAACTTAATTAATCAACTAAGCATCTTCTATTTGTTCTTTCAATGCATAAGTTATTTACCATTGTGTAATGGTGTTTGTTACTTTACAATTATATCAAATTTTCATTGTAAATATTAGGCAGATTCTGCAGTCTTTCATCCTCAGACTTTGTTGAACCAGACGCAGGGATAAAATTGGAAACACACGCGTCTAAGAGTGTGTTCAGGGTCGTATAAAATGTATTAAGGGCAATATAAATCTCAGCTCTCTTGTCAATAGATGACCAGAAAGAAATGAAACAGCAACAATTTCAACATCACTAGGCACTATAAGTAAGATTCGTTCAGACTGAAGACTGACATTCATGAGAAGTCAATTAATTTAAATATTATAAATAATTTTCTGTTTCTTTCCTGTCAGCTGAAACAATAACAAACGAAGAGTGAAGAGAGAACGTAAAACGCTCGCCAAACTATTTTTGGAATATTTGTTGGAGTTTCGTCTAACAAACTTTATGTTTTCCAATCTCCCCCTTACTACACTTAAAGAATTAAAAGGAATAGTTTAAAAACTGATCCCTCGTCAATTGTAGAGAACATTGAAAACAAAAGCGTGTATTACTTCAGATATTGTTTATTTAATTCTGCCAATGTTCAAAAAAATAGTTTAGAAAATTGTGAGATCTTAACTCCACATTCGACATGATCAATTTACTTTATGAGGCTCTACAGAATGAGCCCTCTCTTGGTGAACTATTGACATCTAAATCATCTGTCTACATCATCTAAACCAGAAGTAGAAGTAGTCCTAATAAAGCGATACCCCGCGATCAAAAGGGCACACAAGGTCACTAAAATAGGCTAGATAAAAGCAAATTATTGTTAAAAGGATCCTCCAATTGAGATAAACGATTATGTGACTTACCAAAGATTTCATTTTCCCGATCTTGACTACAAACCAACTGCTTGCAAACTAATTTAATGGCCTTACTCTTGTTGCCTTTTATAGATATTCTGATTGGATGTGTGATCAATAACAATTGATTCACATTTATTTGAATTAAGAAATTTATCGCTTTTGCATTCGTCTCGATTAGATAAACAGGTCTACTCAGAAAGTATGTGAATAGAAAGTCTTCCTTACGTAACTTAATTAATCAACTAAGCATCTTCTATTTATTCTTTCAATGCATAAGTTATTTACCATTGTATAATGGTGTTTGTTACTTTACATTTATATCAAATTTTCATTATAAATATTAGGCAGATTCTGCAGTCTTTCGTCCTCAGGCTTTGTTGAACCAGACGCAGGGATAAAATTGGAAACACACGCGTCTAAGAATGTGTTCAGGGTCGTATAAAAAGTATTAAGGGCAATATAAATCTCAGCTGACTTTTCAATAAATGACCAGACGGTTGCAAGACAATCTACAAAATCATGATGATTTGAAGTAACAAGATAGTAAATTAAAATCACCAATGTACATAGCACAACAAATACTTCACTATCCCTAACTTGGAGAGAAGCTTCGTTAATGCAAGAAAAGAAGTCGGGGGTATTTAAAGTATAAACATGTGATAAAAATGGATCGATTTGGAAATGAAACAGCAACAATTTCAACATCAATAGGCACTATAAGTAAGATTCGTTCAGACTGAAGACTGACATTTGTGAGAAGTCAATTAATTTAAATATTATAAATAATTTTGAATAATTTTGTTTTAAATTTTTTGCGAAAACATTTTCTTTTCTGTCAGCTGAAACAATAACAAACGAAGAGTGCAGAACGTAAAACGCTCGCCAAACTATTTTTGGAATATTTGTTGGAGTTTCGTCTAACAAACTTTATGTTTTCCAATCTCCCCCTTACTAAACTTAAAGAATTAAAAGGAATAGTTTAAAAACTGATCCCTCGTCAATTGTAGAGAACATTGAAACAAGAGCGTGTATTACTTCAGATATTGTTTATTTAATTCTGCCAATGTTCAAAAAAATAGTTTAGAAAATTGTGAGATCTTAACTCCACATTCGACATGATCAATTTACTTTATGAGGCTCTACAGAATGAGCCCTCTCTTGGTGAACTATTGACATCTAAATCATCTGTCTACATCATCTAAACCAGAAGTAGAAGTAGTCCTAATAAAGCGATACCCCGCGATCAAAAGGGCACACAAGGTCACTAAAATAGGCTAGATAAAAGCAAATTATTGTTAAAAGGATCCTCCAATTGAGATAAACGATTATGTGACTTACCAATGCTTTCATTTTCCCGATCTTGACTACAAACCAACTGCTTGCAAACTAATTTAATGGCCTTACTCTTGTTGCCTTTTATAGATATTCTGATTGGATGTGTGTTTAATTACAATTGATTCACATTTATTTGAATTAAGAAATTTATCGCTTTTGCATTCGTCTCGATTAGATAAACAGGTCTACTCAGAAAGTATGTGTACAGGAAGTCTTCCTTACGTAAATAAATTGATTGAACAGTTTGAAACCTGTTTTTGAGGCACGAAAGCATCTTCTATTTGTTTTTTCAAAGTACATACAATTTTCACCATTATATAGTGGTAATTTTTACTCTATATTTATATTAAGTTTACATCACCGTCTGTCATACTCGGGCTTATCGATTAAGACGGCGCACAGTGTAAGATTTTGCCAATCTAGGGGGACTTAATTCAATAGCAGTCGTAATTTTAAAGCTATCAACTTGAAATTTGGAGTGAATGTTCGAATATTCCCAAAGAAATTTTTGGACTAAAATTTAAAGTGGGCGTGACACTTTAAAGGGCGTAAAATACGGAAAAACCAAAAATTTTTCATTTTTTTAACACACAAATCACTATAAAAAAAAAATAAAAAAATTTATCAAAAAAGTGTCAGGCTAGTATTTTTTGTTTTTACTTAAGCCAACTAAAAAATATTTTTTTAAAATTAATAATGAAAAAAAAAATTTTTTTTTATTTTAAAATTGCCTACTTTTGTTATATGTTCATGATTTTGCTTGTAACTTAAAAACTATTGGCCGAAAAAATTAAAAAATGGATTTGCTTTAAAGATAATTAATTTATTGAAAGAAAAAAGCGATTTTCATATTTGTCACTATTTTTTTAAATTAAAAAAAATCAACTTAAAGTTGATAAAGTTGATTAGACGAAATAACTTTTTGCAAATTTAGTCAGAATCTGAATTTGAATCACAACTTTCATCATTAGATTGATCATGAGATAATAATTGGACGGTTTGAGGTTGAATACGGGACATCAATCTCATAATCAACGTCTTTTATTGTGCCCTGAAGCCAACTTGCATTATTGGTCATAAATCTGGATTTACCTCTCCTAGATTCACTCCACATCAACTCAAACTCATGACACTTGTTTGTTAAGTGCAACTTTAACTTTATATAATCAATAAAATTGCCAAAAATCATCGCTGCACGCTCTGGAAGTGAGTTAAGCTTAACGGTTCTTATGGTGCTTGACCAAACCTCGTAAAACTATGCGCATGTTATTGCACTTTTGCAAGTCCTTTGGGCAAAATATGGGCAAAATTTTATTTATGATCCTGATTCAAAATTATTTTTTACAAACGATGTATGTTCTGGTTGATTTGAATGTGATTGAATGTTGTTAGTTTTTTTCCATCAAAAATGGAATATTGTAAAAAATTTACTTACTTTTTGGCGCTTATTTGTCGTAAATAATAAAAATGTTCAAAGCCACTTATAAAGAACATTTATATTGTCAAAAATCAATTATGTTCCAAAAAATATAGAAAAAATACAAATTGACTGCTCACAGTGATCAAACGATCTAATTGAAAAGACTAAACTTTGTCAACTGCTGAACGTTGTCCGACGCCATTTTGCATGCATTTCAAATGCGCCGGTTTAAGAACCGATAGTTTCTGAACAAAAATTGTTTGTTTTGTTTTATGCTTGTTTTCGTTACATTTGAACATTTCTAAATTGACTCCTAAAAGCTTATTGACCTTAAAAATAATTTTTTTTTGCAATTAAGTCCCCCTAGATTGGCAAAATCTTACACTGTGCGGCGTGGCAAATAGCGCACAAGGTCACTAAAATTAACTGAAAAGCAAATTCAGAGTTAAATGGATCCTCCAATTGAGATAACCACACATTTGACATTCCAGTATATTCATTTTCACGATCTTGGCTTGAAAGAAATTACTTGCAAACTGATTTAAATTAGATACTGATGTTAACCAGACCTTTGTCTCAGCAACGTCTACACAACACATTTTTATTCAGAAAGTATGTGAACCGAAAATCTTTCGTACGTAAATAAATGAAGAGTTTAAAAACTGTTTCTGATTTACGAAAGCATCGCTTATTTATATTTCCAAAGAACATAAAGTATTTACCATTTTATAATGGAGTTTTTTACTTTACAATCATTTTACATGATTTGGGGGCAGCTGCAGTGCTTCTTTAGACTTCACAGAATCAGGCTTATCGAGTGCGAAGGCGTGGCAAATAGCGCACAAGGCCACTAAAATCGGCTAAAGAGTAAATTAAGAGTTGTAAGGATCCTCCAATTGTGATAACTACACGTTTGACATACCAATATCTTCATTTTCACGATCTTGACTTCAAAGATATAACGTGCAAACTGCTTTAAATGCTTAACTCTTGTCGCATTTTATACAATTTCTGCTTGGATGTGTGTCAAATTACTATTTATTCATATTTATTTGAATTATGAAATTTATCGCTTTTGCATTCGTCTCGATTAGATAATCAGGTCTACTCAGCAAGTATGCGAACAGGAAATCCTCCTTACTTATAGAATTAAAAGCAACAGTTTTAAAGCTGATTCTATGAATTCGTCTCAAACGGCACAACAGGAACTTATGTGACTACATTAGTTTCGGAGATAATCGATTGAATAAAATAATTAATTTAAATTAAATAACATTTTAAATTAGTTTCAGTGATATGAAATTTTTTGCAGGAATTAAGTTGACGTTAGGGGAATAAATGGGTATAAATATAAATATATAATATACAAACAAAAGTAAATAAAAAAGACAAGTGGGAAAGGCTATAGTCGAGCTCCCGGCTATAGGATACCCGTTACTTACTTAAATAAATTTAACTTTTTTTTTATTGCATGCTTTTAGGCACTTTTATTGCTTAAAAGCTTTAATCCGCCAGTACCACCTTTCTGTTTGTCCGATCTTGTTGGGATTTAGTAGGATGATAGGTAATAACAATAGCTAACGTTCACCGTTTAAAAAAACCTAATATCTTAAAAACTGTGCGTGTGGTGGATTTTCGCGATTTACGGAGGCGGAAAGGGGCGTGGCAAAATTTTGAAACAAACTTGACCTGCGTGGGGTTTATAGAAATCTGTGTGCCAAATTTGGTTGCTCTAGCTCTTATAGTCTCTGAGATCTAGGCGCTCACACGGACGGACAGACGGACGGACGGACGGACGGACGGACGGACGGACGGACGGACGGACGGACGGACAGACGGACAGACGGACATGGCTATATCGACTCGGCTGTTGATGCTGATCAAGAATATATATACTTTATAGGGTCGGAGATGCTTCCTTCTCCCTGTTACATACATTGCAACGAATACAATATCCCCTTTTACTTATTTTTATAAGTAACGGGTATAATAATAAGCAAATAGGCTAAAGTTGAAGAATAGGATTACATCAGAAAAACATTTTCTGCATTGCTTAGCAACAATGTACAAAGTACAATTTTTTGTAGTGTTTAGCGCATTTATTTATCCCTTTAGTTTCTATTTAAGACATTAACCCCATTGCAACTATAACGCATTTATTTGTAATTATTTTCCATTAAATGAAACAGGGAAATGGGAAAGTAGAAGACGAAGAAGAAGCACTTTGCTGAGCCGCCTGCTGAACCGCTGCGGGACGGAATAAATAACTTTAGTGACTCGACTTTCCTGACTAGGCGAAAGGCGAACGGCGAAAAGCCCCGCGAGACTTGACCAGCTTCTGAACTCAATCACAGCAGGACTAACGCTATTTTCCTGCCGCTGTTGAAACTTTTATTATGCTCTCTTGGCCTCAAACCCTTACGATCCCCTTTAAGCCCCTTTCAACTGCTCACAGTCAGCTCAAGTTTCATTAGTTGTGCAATTTTCTTACTGTTAAATTAAAAACGATAATTGAAAAATGAAGCTGAGTGCCGAGTGTAGAGAGGGAGGTAGGTGAGAAAACAGCAGTTATGCCTTTGAAAACTTTGTGAAAATACTTATATTGGAAAATTACAATCGAAATGAAAACGGCAGTGAAAACACTTTTATAATTACATTTTCTGACCACAAATGGGAAATGGACAGAGAAAATTCTAGCTATATTCGTCTCATCTTGACCTTAATCCATTTGAGGCTTAAGCATTTTAGCCTTGGCAGCCACCGGTATTAATCATTTAAATTGCACAACATTTTGGGGGCTAAACGCATGTGATTAACTAGACCCGCACAACAAATATGCTCGTTAATTTTCAGCTAAAATACAGTTGGTATAATTTCCAACTATTTGCATAAGTTGTGAGTTGAGCGTAACCTTAATCAAAGATTCATATGATTTTTCAACCCGTTGGAATGTTCCTTTTCCTATTCTCCCTTTCCACACTGTCGGCAACTTTTCATGCTCCCCGTTTTATATTGATTTCTATGTAAATTGTGTTGACTCTTACCTGTCCGCCTGGCGCTGGCGCTCCCACCGTGTTGGCAATCGTATGCAGCACATCAACGTAGAGCTTCTCCTTTTCATCCTGACGGTCAATGGACTCCTCGGGCGCTGGCGGATCACGTTCATTTTCTGGATTAGCCTCGGCACGTGATTCGGCCGCACGCGTTGCCGACATGCGACGATTTTCACGTTTCCAGCCCAACGATGTAAAATTCTCAAAGTACGAGCCATCTGTTTCCTGCACACTGAAAGAGACAGAGAGAAGAGATTTAGAGCTAGTCGTATTCATGAGTAAAATTCATATGAGGGTCACAGAGCAACCAGTTTAGCTACTTTAACGTCAGAAATTTCTTTTTATAATTGTAAATATTTAAATGTAAATATTTTATCTATTATAGGATTCATAAACTTAAGTTTTAACTATTTGTTTTGGCAGCTTAAGTAATTTTTTTTAAGTTATTTCTAGCTATTTTTTAAATTAGCTATTGTAGCCTTTTAAAATATGAACAACACTGGTAGGCATTTTATTTTATCAGACTATTTTTGGGCTATTGACTTCACTCCCTGAATATGTCAGCTGGCACTGTCATTATGTTTTAGCTATTTTTAGCTATTTTTAGCTATTTTTCGTATTCTGACAACACTGTCGACACTTCATTTTATCCAACAATTTTTGGGTTATTGACTCCTCTCTCTGAATATGTCAGCTGCCTCTCTAATTGGCGCTGTCAATATGTTCTCCTTCACAAGTATTAAGTATTCCATTTTCGCATTTCGCATTGTCAAACCTTTTTCAACATTGATGTGGGTCGACGTTTTGCCCTGTTGCCAGACTTGTGATGCTAATTGTATACAAATATACATATTTAGCAGCCAAGTTTTATTGAAAATTCTCTTTGTGTGACTCGATTAAATTTGATATTAATCATACGCCCAGTGCGCCAGCCCAAATCCTACTAACTATATAAAGGTCAAAACAGTTGGCAAATCTGATGATGTTGTGCCCAATCATTTGATTTGCATTGCACACACACACACACACACACTCACTAAAAACACAGAGTGTCACATTTCCTCTTTAAAAAAGTAAAAAAAAGTAGGAAAAATGTGAAAAAAAAACTTTTCACACTCAGCACAAAATAGGCAGCAACTAAGCGGCTTAACTTGGTCGCCAGTATTTCGGGCTTTTTACGTTTATAACGAAGCTAGCAAAATAATAAAATGAATAAGGAAAAACGGTTATATACTTTGCTTTTTAGCCTGGCTCAAAATGTGACCAACACTTTTCTGTCGACACTTTTTTGAGTGTCGTGCAAAATGCTAGGAGGCCACGGGTGACTTTGGCAGAGGGGGACGCATCCACATTGCATTGTTTGCAACTTGGTCAAAAGTTGATATATTTTATACCCTCTAAGTCATGAAAATTCATAAAGAGGGCTTATTAGCTAAGCACTGATAAATTTACCGGGGAAAAGAAAAAGTTAAATTATACAATTCTCAACTGGGTAGGCGCTAGTCCATCAGTTTTCCACTTTAGTTGTTGGTAAAAATATTTAATTTTAAACTTTTTGCTTTATGATTTTCATCGTCTTTGTCGTTTATCGCTTACTCAACTTCAGTTTAAATTTCTTAACGATTTTCTTTGCGAATTTTCATTTTCAGTTTCGTTTTCGGTTTCGGTTTCTGTTTTCGTTTTTGTTTTTAGTTTTGCCCGCAAAACTTTTCTCTGGCAACTTTTTGTCGCTGTTATTATTATTTATTTATTTTGTGTTTATCTTGTCGCAATATTCAAGTGTAGATAAACAGATCCTGCCACAGGCAGTCGAGCGAACTTTCTTTTCTTTCGCCAATTATTCATTATTTTTAAACAATTTTTTTTCATTTATTTCACTTTTTTTAGTTGAATTTACTGTCACAAAAAAATTGTGTGGCAAATAAATTGCCAACTAATGCGAGTTTGACGTTTAAATTTGTTTGCATTTCGTTTTTCGCATTTAATTAAACACCGCATTTTCATTTGTTTGTGTTTATGCCATAATGAATTTTTGAATTTCTCTTATTTGTTATTTAACGTCTGCGGTTTTAGTAATTGTAACTTTTTGACTAATTAATTGAATTTTATATGATGTTAATTGATAAAGTAGATTTGTTAACAGCATTAAGGTAACAGTGTTTACGTAACAGCTTATAGTTAACAGTGTTTACTTAACAGCATATAATTAACAGTGAGAGGCTAACAGTAATGTTAATCACTACTGATTTGGATTGGAATCTTTTGTTTTAAATTCTTAAAAGATTGTGATTTTGATAATTGTCATAAGAGTGAAGTTTTTGAATGTAAAAAATCTATGACACTGATTTTTTACATTCAAAAACTTCACCTAATTTATAAAATATTTTAACTACAAATTTGTACAGCTCAGATACAAGCTAAATAAGCAACCTCTCTCACGCAGATAATAAATTAATTTCCGGCATCAACTCAACCTACAGAATTTTTCGCTTTAACATTGCCTAATTAAATGAAGCCAAGTTAAAGCTGACGCTATTTTTTTGCGCTCATTAAGAAGCACAATTAAGAGCCTGTTACCTGAAACTCAAGGCTCAAGACTCAAGGTAACGTTGGAGAGAAGTGTATCAGGATTGTAAGTAAGTAAATGCATATTTCTTAAAGCAACACCTTATGAAATCTCATTTCATGCTTAATTAAATGTAACCTCAAGACCAAACGCTCATTATGCGCAAATTTTCAGGTTAAACTGAAGCCGCATTATGCAAAGAAGGCAGAAGATGCAGCAAGATGACGCTTACGACGGTGACGATGGTTGCCCCATGTTGCAGCCTTGCGTTTGTAGCGCCCTCTGTTGCTTCAAAAAGCTATCTGGCGCTCTCTCTATTTCCCTCTGTCGCCCTCTCTGTCACACAGTCTATGGCCAAAAAGTTTCATCAGCTGAAAAGGTTTGGGGCCCGCATCTGAAACTGCCAATGTTGCATAGACTTAGGCGTCGTCTGGGCCCAAAGTTTCTTTGCAAAATAACGACGGGTGGCAAAAAAAAAGAAAATATAAAGGAAAAACGCAAAGACCTAAGAACTTTTGTAATTACATAATTATGAAGGTCGACTCAAAAGTAGAGAGAGCATTGAAAACAAATGTTAGACAACAGCAATTGAAGTACATTAATTAATTGGTAAATAATTCATTTTATTTCTAGCCATGATGCTCCTTTCCCTTCGAACTGAAAAGAGTCCTGATTATTTATGGCCAGAATCCCCAAAGACACCCATTAGGATTCGGAGTCCATGTAATTTATGCAGCACACACGTCATGAAAATTTTGAAATGTGGGTTTTGCTTGTAGTTAATTATAATGAGCAAACATGCTGCCAGAGTTGTCAGCTCGTCAGTTAGTTAATATCGAAATTCATTTGCGGCTTTTCGCACATCATCATTATCATCACAATCATCATCAGCTATTACACAGAGGAAAACAAGAAGTATTTCGTTCTTAAAACGCCACATTTCGAACTTGATTTCTCACTAAGATTGAAATTACTGCAGTACGATATTTAGAGTAAGAAATTTAAGTATTTTGGTATTTTTAAATTACTTTAAAAGGTTATTAATTTAAATACAATACATACTGATTAAAAAGTTAGACAGAAATTATTCTGTCAAATATAGTCTTAAGCTTTTAATGCCAGTCGAACTGATCCCATAGCAGACAAGCTAGAACCATTTGGGAATTATAAGCAAGAAAACGTTAAAAAGCTATAACTATTAAAGAACTTAATTTAAGATATTACCAACTTAATTTGTGAGTCGAACCTGAGTTCCGAACCTAAAAGTTTTAAAGTTTAGGTAGTTATTTCTAGTATTTTTAGAGTTTCACTTGATTCAAGATTCGTGGTTTTTATATAAAAATTGTAAAAAGTGCTTGGTTAAAGAATTTATATGCTAATTTTTACTAATTTCGACTTGTATCAAGTATACATTTTTAGTATATCAACTACTTAACTTTAGTAAGGCTTTTTTCTCTCAGTGTATGAACTTTGCACTTACCCAGAGTTGGAACGTGGATCGACCTCGGGCCAGCTAAGTCGCCGCTTGCAAAATGCCAACGGTGGTCGCGGTGGCGGATCCGGTTGATGCAGTGCCGAATTCCGGCTACGAAATGAACCCGTTCGCGGCGGCGCCAAACACTCGAGGGCACGTGATTGGCGACGCGAATTGATGGGCGTACTCCCAGCGGATGATGAGTTGCCGCCTCCTGTCGCCATGCCGCTTCCTGGCAGTGGCACCACCTTGGGATACCCTGTGGAGTAAGTAATGCACAATATCGAATACAACACGTTATTGAGTGCACTTAATGACGCAGCTATTTTCAATCGCTTTAATAAACAGCCAAACAATTAGGTCGAGTGTACTTATAAGTTTATAGTATAGTTAAATATGTAGCACTTAAGCAAAAAAAGTAATTACATTTTATGTATATTTTACATTAAAAATAATTATTTATTTAGGAATTGAACTCGCGAAAAAAGAATTTTTCGGGACTTGAACAGAGTTTGAAGCCCAGCTCATTTAATTTGATTTTTGCTTGATTAAAATACTATATATTAATATTATATATACATATTTTCTGTAACATTTATTTTGTGCCATCGTTGTAGCCAAAGAAATTGATTCACAATATTCGAAATTGTTTTTTGATCTTTCAAACTTTTAAAAATTACAGCAAGTGAATAATTTACTCCATATTTTAAATTTTAAAATAATGTCGATAAACTAAAAAATCACAGTCTCTGTGATTAACTTTTTAAAAATAAATTAATTTGAATGTGAGTATTTGAAAATTGAACCTTCTAAATAATTACATAGAAGAAAAACTAAATTATACGACAGTCTATTAAAATGCGCGTGATACTCAAATTTCTACTCTCTCTTCTCAAAAATGTTTATTTTAATCTTTCGCCGTATTTACACTTTTTTTTGTATAATTTAAAATGCCTGTAAAATTTTCTAATGAAAAGCGGGTTACTGAGTCAATGGATCCTTCATCTAAAATGAAACTTAGAAATACAATATTTACTCTTTTATTTTTCGAATTTCAAGCAAAATACCAGTGACTTATCGAACATAAACATCATGTTGAATATCTGCTTTCCAACTTAAGAAATAAGCAGGACAATGAAAGAAATTTTTCAACTGTTTTAGAAAAACAATTAACAAAAAATAAATAAACTTACGAAGTTGCGCATAAGTCAAATTAGGTTTTCATGTTGTTTGCTGAATCATTTACTCTCTCTCTATCTCTGTCTTATTTCATATCATTTTTTATAAGCATTGTTGCTTTATTTTGTTGTAAAGAAACTCATGCAATTGTGATAAACAACTAGATGGCGACGGTCGTAACTTTTGATACAATGGGAACTACTTAGCAGTGAAGCGAATGTTAATGGATTAGGGGCAACTGCAATTTAACGGCAACAGGCGACAGCTGGAGGGAGGAGAGAGGCAGGAAGGAAATAGGAAGGAAACAAGCCAGCCAGCCAGCAAGCCGAGTGAAGTCAATGTGATGCGGTCAATGTGGCGTGAGCTGAAAACGTTCCTCTATGAAGGGAGGGAGGGATAGAGGGAGGGAGGGATGGACGGAGGGAGGAAGGGAGTCCTTGGAATGTGGCATAGAGATGCGATGCGATGCGAGATGCTCTGGGCAACACAGCCGCAACCTTGACATGCATTTGTGCGGCTGCTGCTGCCGCTGTTATTGCTGCCAGCGACAAGGACAATGTTGGCCTGGCTAAGGACTAAGGACTAAGAACACTGCCTGCTGCCACTCCATTTGCCTAACCATTGCTGCGGCTTCGTCACGAAAGCTTTTGGGCTTTAAGACTGCCAGCCCAGCTGCTTATGCAAATGCCAAAAACTAGTTGGAATGTGATTGTAGTCAAGCGAAAACGACTGTGAGAGACCCTGTACTTATTATAAATATGTTTGCATATAAAAAAAAAAAAAAACTAAACAAATAGAAATAAAATTACATAAAAAAATTTGTAAAAACTACGTTTTCAGACTCTCAAACAAAAATATCTCTATTTCACGTGTGTATTTAGGATTTTATTGTAAAATAAAAAAAATAAATTAAAAGGTAAAATCAAACAAAAGCATTTGATTTAAGTAAAAAACAAATATTATTATGAATGATAATATGGAATAAGTGACTGAAATGAAAAGCTTGATTAAGAGACTTTAGCATCGAAACTCCAAAAAACTCCACATTTTTATCTCTGCACCAACTTATTATACCCTTAGCACAGGGTAAAAAAAGAGATTGGAGTACCTAAGAAACTTGCTCAATTTTTCAGTTGCTCTGGCGAGCACAAATACACTTTCGCACACACATAAAGAGCGAAAGGAGACTCGAACATTCAACATCCCACACACACACACACACACACTCTCATAGACAAATTCGCTTACACGTTGGCGGTTTTGGAGCAGCTAAGACGACGTCGGCCCGTTGCTGCTGATGTGGCCAAAACCACTCGTTCGTGGCATCTACAACAAGATAAGCCAATTTCAATTTGATTCAAATGCTGCAGACGTTTGTAAATCAAAAGCCAAGCAAATGCCTCGATCCACAACAGCTCGGAATTTCAGTTGCAGCTCAGCAGCTGAGACAGCATCATTGGACACCAGGACACCAAGAGTCAGCGGTTTTTGTGGCACGCAACATCAGTGGCAACGGCAGTAGCAACGGCAGCTCTGAGTCTTGACTGCAAAATGTGTTTGCACAACAACTGCGAATGCAACCAAAGGAGGCAGAAGGCCCGGAAGGACCTCATATGCATGCTGATTGCTTTGGGCGTCGCATACTCGTACACTACGAAAAATTCAGAATGATTCGCACTACATAAAATAAATTCCTAAGTTAATCCTATTTTTTTTTAGAACTTTTAAGAAAGTTTGGGTCTTTAATTTTCTTATTTTAAAGGCGATTCGTTCTTGAAAAATTTTTTATTCAAGATATATATTTTTCTTAATTTAACAGATCAAAATAATTCTTTAAATACGTTTGGAACTCTAGTTCGACTCACAACACAAGCTAAAAAACTTTCAAATCCAGATCAGTAATTTTAATATACTTTTTGCATTTGCTTGCTTAAAATTCCCAAATGGTTTTGTAAAGTATTACGTATTAAGTAATTACAAATTAAATATAAAACAAGCAATGCAACAATAAATTAAGTGTAAATTTTTTTTAATACGGGTTTATGTAGAGCAAAAAATTCTTAAAACAATGCCGAAATGTGCTTAATTTAACTTGAAATTAAGAATTTCAAGGCAGCTCTTAAACTTGAATGTTCTTACTTGAATCAAGAATTTTCAGGATCATTGAACTTCTGACACGGGATTTTTTTGATTCAAGTACGAACGTACTAAATATTTCTCTCAGTGTAGTTTTGGGTGTCTTGCAATTTCTGGCGGATTTGCGTTTGGATATTTGTTTAAACATATCCCAAAAGTCGAAACGACGCGTTGAGACAAGACGAAACTCTTGCCAATTTGCAGCAAATGCAAAAAGTTTCTGGTCACATTTGCTGCTGCTGCTGCTGCCAAAAATGGTTGTAAAATTTGTGTTTCGATATAACGAACATAACGCCTGGTGAATTCAATAAACTTTTGCTGTTTGCATTTTTGCGGCTTGCCAATGACAAAGTTATCGATTACACATTACATTTTACTTTCCCCACATGCATACTATGATGTAGTTTTTGCATTGCTTTCATTTTTTGTTTATTTATGACTTTTGTGTGCAGCTGTTGCGATTCGATTTCATTTTAAAATCTACACAACATGGCGTATACGCAATATAATATACGTACATATGTATGTATAAATCAAGGAAAACAAATACTGCGAAAAATTGTGTTTCTATTCTGTAACTGCATATCAACACACAACATTACTCGGTTCAGTTAATAATGCAAAAATGAAATGCAAATTGAATTGCATGTTGTATGATTTAAATCAACTTAAATGGGGAATTAATTTTGATTTTCATTTTACCTTAATTTAACATTGGTTTTACTCGACAAAAGACCATTGTTTTGTTGTCTGATGCATAAGTGTATTTATTAACCTTTTTTTTAATAAATATTTTGGCATACTTTGCATATTCAAGAATAATAAGGTAGAAAAGTTCTAGTAAATTTTCGAATGAATTGAAGCTTTCAATTCAGAAAATGTAAGAAACGAAATCAATTATAAGTATGCCAAATATTGTTAAAAGCGACATTTCGCACAGAAATCACAACATTTATGACAAATTTAAAAGAAAGTATGAAAAAATCGAAAATTTTTAAAACAATTTAACTTCTGAAAAAGAGATTCCACATGGAAATCACAGAAGCTTTTATAAAGTTTTTCTAAAGTTGACGAAATATTGATTAATTTGATATTTCGCATGATGAATGATGGAATAATAGCAATTAAAATGACTTAGTGTTGGTCTAAAATGAACGATAGGTTTGTATCTAAGTGATATTAGTACATATCTTATAACAACTAATTATCATTATTTGTTTTGTATTTAATTAGGCTTTGGCAGCGTGTTAAAATTGCTTTTGCCGGGACATTCATCAAATAAAATAAGTGTCTTGAGTTGTTCATGGAATTTCATTAATCTTGACACAATTTGGGGGCTGACTGTCTGCCACACACGCAAACACACACACACACATGCCACACACCAGGCCATTTATCACCACACGAATTTGTGGCTGTATTTATTTCCATTTTTTTTTTGTTTTGTTTTGTTTATTTGATGAAAGAGAGACGAAAATAGAGGAACTTACCTAGTAATGGATTAGTGGCATTCGGATTGCCGATTACAACGCCGCCGGCTGGGTAATTACTGCCTCCTCCCGTTGTTGCTGCCACGCCCACGGTGGGTTGAGTGGGCGGGCCGTAAACGTTGCCGCCAGCACCACTTAAGCCACCCAAACCGCTGCCAATGCTATGTTGTTGTTGCAACGGAGGATGTTGTTGATGTTGATGTTGTTGTTGCTGCTGCTGTTGCAGTTGCAGTTGCTGCTGTTGTTGCAGCTGCTGTTGCTGTGACTGTTGCTGCTGCTGCTGCTGCTGTGGCAGCAACTGTTGTTGTGCTGCAGCAGAAACGCCTCCAGCATTTGACTGCTGTTCACTTGACTCCTGGCGCGATAGGGAAAAGCGACGATTGCCGAGTCCCAAACTGGATATGCCACTTGTTACATATTGTTGCATCGAGCTGAGGAAACTCATGGCGGCATTTGTTCTTCTTCTTGCTCTTTCTTGCCTCCCTTAATTGGCTTAAATTGTTTTGCGCCTTGTCCTTGTGAAATTAATCAGTTGGAAACTTGGCGATTGTTAAGCTTCTGGATTTGCTTTCAAATTTCGTTATGTTTTGTAATTATAAAATGGTCCTTGTTGTTGTTGCAGCCGTTTTAATTACCCCAATGTTGAATGCTTAGAGCTCCACAAGCTGAAAGGAGAAGAATAACAAGTTTAAGGCAAGGGCTTGAGATATTTGAATACTTGTTGTTATTTTTAAGCTTAATTGAAATGCTGGCCAGGCTTAAATCGATGCCAAGTAGGTAAAAATATATATATACTTATAGCAATGTAGAATATGCTTTACCAGAGGCAATTAGGACACACACACACAAACACACACACACAATGACATGCTAAGCTTCCTTTATAGCTATTTTTGTAGCATACTTTCAAGCGCTTCGATTGGGGGCAACAACTCCAAGAATGTTGTTGCCTGTTACCTGAGTTTATTTATCTTTGATTGAGTTGTCGTCGGCCCTGTGTATATATTGTCCCAACGCCTGCTGTTTGTGCAAGCAATTTTGAGCCAACAACAACAGCAGCAAAAAACAAAACAAACAAAAAATGATTGCCGCTTTTGCGTTTACTTCATTTATCGATTGAATTTTGCGCAATTTTTCTGTTTTTTTCCTGCATTTTTTCGTTTTGTCACTGCTCTTAATTAATTTCGTTTTGAGTGACAGCTAAAGAGTGAAGAAAAAGAGTGGGGAAATTAACCTGCCACTGTTGGCCACTTCTATCTATCTCTGTCGAACTTAATTAAGGTTTCATCCGCCGTCTCTGCGGTTCTCACCTAATGCCACTAATCGATCTGCATGAATAATTGACCCACCTGGATGCCTGCGATTTACATTTGGACCACAAAACTTGTCCATAAATTCACGAGCCGCCAGCTGTGACCAAAGCTTAATAATCGCCATTATAATAAGGCCATAATAAATATACAGCAGCCAGCTGGAAATTGGTTAATTAATTGCCAACAACAAACCGCGTATTAATATACTTAAACAGACAAATAGAGCGCAAAGTTTTCTATCACATTTCGCAGATAAATCGAAGCGTGACTGGATTAACATTGCCAAGAGCATTTATTATCACAGCAAACACTATGCAACAAGTTCTCGGAATCAAGAAATACACACGCTTGTTTATTATGCATCAATTTTGCTGAAATAACAAAGGATTTCAACAGTACTCATTATAGTAACAGTTTAATCTGGTTTTTGGTATTAAAACACATTGCAACAAGTTCCTGGAAAAAAGCAATTAAGCCACAAGCTTATTGTGTTTGCATTCTACGTTAAAAGAAAAAAAATGGGTATTCGTGTAATTTAAAAAAAATAAATCTAGTTTTCTTCGAACAAAAAAATCTTTGTACATGATTATTCCTGAAAGTTTTTACTTGAATCTGTTCTGAGAAAAGCTGTCTGTTTTTAAAAAGTGCTCTTAATAAATTAAACTAAATCTAGTTGCTTGTTATGCTTCCGTTCTGTGTAAAAAGAAAAAAATTAGGATTCGTGTAATTTATAAAAATTAAATCTAGTTGTATAAGAACAAAAAAATGTTGGTATAACTATAATTATTTCTCAAAGTTTTTATTTAAATCTACTCTACGAAAAGATGTCTGTACTTAAGAAGTGCTCTTAATAATTTTAAATTAATCTAGTATTCTTTCTTTGAATTACCAACTATTTTATTATTTAAATTATCTGTTTTTTAATCATTTAAAATTTGTTTGCTGGCGTACAAATTTTGTGTATTTGTGTGCATTGAATGCTTAAATTGGTTGCCTTGTAAAACGTTGACAATAATTGGCATTAAGGCTTTAAATGCCATAAAAGCAGGCACAATTCAAACAACCGCATTTTGTATGTTGCGGGGGCAAGCAAGTGGGCAGTGGCAAGTACACAGAAAAAAAATATTTATTCCAAAATTAAAGTTTAAAGTTTTCAACTTTGGCAGTTATTTTTTATGTTTGTATGCAGGATTTTATTGTTAAATTAACACAATACACGGATAAAATGGCAATCAATCAACATTAAAACAATGAAAATAACCTAAAAGATTTTTGAAATTAAGGAAAATATTTCTTAAATAAATTATTTGAGGAGAGGGAATTTAAAAACGTACTTGAATCAAGTGTACATCTTGTACATCTTTTAAGAAAATCCAGGATTATTGAACTTCTGATTGATTTTATCCCAGAATTCAGAATTTTTTTTCTGTGTAGCAACAACAAATATTGCAGTTATTGTTGGCAGCTTTGTAATAATGGCAGCAAAACAATTTGGCAACAGAACAATACAATAGCCAATTGTAAGCTGTTTGTGTGAGTATGAATGTGAATGTGAATGTGAGTATGAATGTGAGTATATATTCGTGCAAGGTCGGCAAGTAACGCGTATTGAGCCCATTTTGCAGCTGATTGTTGCATAATTAGCGGAAGCGAAAAATACAAAAAAAAAATCAAAAAAAAAGGAAACCAATTTGCAACACATTTGGGTTAACTATTCATGTGGTTTTTGTTGTTGTTGCTTTGTGGAAAATGCTAAAAATAAATCAGACAGCGGGAAAAAGTTGATTTATACGCGGCACGTAAATTTGCCATTAAGAGGCAGACAAATGTATTACAATTAAATGAAATGGAAACGGACGCAGGACGAAAGGACAATAGGACAATAGCAACAGCTGCTGACACGCCCACTCATATGTGTGTGTGTGTGTGTGATTGTGTGAATATGAGTGTGTGTGCTCTACACTTGAGCTGAACTTTAATTAAGATTAATTGAATGCTGGCCAAGTCAAAAGGGGGCGGAAACTTTAAGACACAAGCTCGCGAGTTTAAGGCGTGTGTGTGATTGTGTGTGTGTGTGTGTGTGTGAGTTGGGGTTGGCTAGCGGGTGCTAATGAATGCCATTAAGCAGAAACAACAACAACAACAACCGAGTCCCGTTTCAATCTATTTAGTTGTTTTTATTAATGATTAAACATGGCGACATGTGGCAGCTACCCCAACTTGCCACAAAATCCTGCCACAAGAGACAACAACCAACTAAATGAAATGCGCATCTTCCCCTCTCACACAACAAAAGTCACTTACTTTCATATTGAGTCAATGTAATTTACTTTTTTCCCCTTCTACACAAACACTAAATGAAATCAGCTGCCAGCTGAGTTCCGAGTTGCCAACAGCTCCGCTTTCTGTTTTCTGTTTTCTTTTATCATTTTCGCTTCCTCTTTTTTTTTGTGGCCCAATTTTCACACATTTTCCGGACAGCATTTTGTATGCATATCTTGACAAACAAACATATGAGTTGCGGGGTTGTTCCAAAAAAGCCTGTTGATAAAAGCGAATGGCAAATCATAAAAGAAAATCAAGACGCATTTTCAGCAAAGACGAAGCATTTATATGCTCACCGAACGTTGAGAAATTTACTTGAGAAAATTATAAAGAACAAAAGCGTGAATAAAACTTTTAACAATTATCAATTTCCTAGCAGAGTAGACTTGGATTTTGTAATTTCTATTTTTAGCACTAATTTTTAACCATAATTTTCATCTTAATAATAAAAAAAATATTTCAATATTATTTCAAAAATTACAATTTTTTAAATAGCATTTTTTCCCATTTTTTTATTAATATAAGACCATGCATTTTATGTATTTTTGGTAGTTGCAAATGCAATATTGGAATGTTATATTTTTTTTAACGTTTACTTTAAATGGAAAACCAAATTCCATTTTTTATTTGTGTAATACAAATTGAAAAATTTGAGTTTTAAATAAGAATCCAAATTTAAACTTTTATTTTAATTTTCTTTATTAGAAACAGAAAACCTTTTTTAAAGTATCCCATTTATACTACCTGATTTTTAAATAAAAATTAAAATTCAACATTTTTTTAATTAATATGTCAGAGAAAGAATACGTTAATGAAGTTGCCATTTATACTAACATTGTTACACTTTTTGACACTCATCAGAGACTTTAAACTGGCTAAAAAATGTTATTGCCCGTATGTCAAGTGTATCAAAAAGCCGCAGCGCGTAAAAAAGGAATGTGCACGATGCGGCAAAGTTAAAAATAAGCGCGTCCTGCGTGGGAGGAATCGAATCCCCGCCCCCCAGCACACACACGCACACACACACACACACGCACGCACATACACTTGAAAAAAAAAGCAATTGTAAGGCAATTTCAAAGGCAAAATTATTATGTCGCTTTATGTCATTTTTTTGTGGTGTTTTGTTGTTGATTATTGTGTGTGTGTGCCAAGGCAACTTGCAGATGAATGTGTAGCGCTTTGTGGGCGTGTCACCGCCCGTTTTTGGGGGCGGTGTTTCTATATACGTGAAAATGACAAAGCAGCTGCGGCATAAAATTTATTTCCACTTCTGCCTCAGCTTGATATGTGGCTTTAAAATGGCAACGAGCCACATTGCGGCGTATTCGACATTTCACAGTTAAAGAAAAAAATAAGACAGAAAATAACGGAAGAAACAGACAAACAAACAGGTCGAAGGCGAGCTTAACAAATGTGTGGCATTCAAATGTCTTATTTAGCTAACGTTTTATGGGATGCAGTTCAAATGGGCGTGGCACTCCATATAAATTACCTTACGCACGAGCTGTGTGCGCCACAGACAGACAAAAAGATAAACGAGTCGCGATAACAGTCGGCAATTGTGGCTAATATGATTTAGTTGAGGCGACAGTTGAACAAAAACAGTCGTAACATTTAACAGGTTAAAATAGCAACAGCAGCAGCAGCAGTACACTGTACAATTAATAACAGTAACAGTAACAATAACAGTGAACATTGCAGAAGAGCATCTATAAATACATTAACAGTACCAATAATTTAATCAAAAAAGCAATAAATGGAGTAGCAATAAATGTTTTCAATGAAATGACTCTTTAAACTCTCGTTTATATATTCTGCTGTCATTGCTGTAGAAAGAACATTTTGTCTTTTCGATTTTATTCCACATTTTATTCGATTAGCACATGCAAAAAAAAGTTTTAGAGTTTTTAAAGTGTTTTTCTACACATTTTTCGGTTGAAAGAGACTTCGCGGCTTTTTATTTTAAGCAAAAAAAAAAAACAAAAGAAACATTATTTATATTTAAATCATGTTGGAAATAAATATGTTCACTAATGACTAGCACAATCATTTATATATTTTTAAATTGAACAAACATAAATTAAAAAACTGTAAAAATAAAGATATATTGTATTATTTGAAGCAAACCACCGAAAATTTACTCATTTCATTTTATTTTCCACCATTGTACAAATGTGCTTTTCTATATAATTACTGCTCAGAAATTTCTGTGTTTTTGCTCAATATGAAATCCAACATAGGTACATGCTCTGCTTGTCATAGCAATAACAGCTCTGTAACCCTAAGATTAACAATAACAGAAATAATAAAACTAACAGTGGCAGTAACAGCTGCTGCAATTATCATAACAGCTGCAATACAAACAACATTTCCCGCTTTATACTAAAAAAAACATTTTTCATTTGGAATTTCTGTTAGCAACAATAACAATAACTTCGAGTACTTTATTCATTTCAGTGTTAGCAAACATGTTAATTGAACTTTCAACTGGCGAGAAGTGCTCTTCAGAGGCATTGTGGCTAAAAGCATTGTTGCCTGGCTCTACGCAGTCTACACAGGCTATATACTACAGTCTATGCTGTCAGCAGCTGCAATTTCAAGCCATTATCATCATCATCATAAATCACCCAGTGCAGCACATGCATCACTTTCCACTATTTCCACACTTGCCTCACACTTTTCATTGCGTGCGCTGCCAAGCAACAAGAGTAAAGGATGTGAGTGGGATGATTTGGCCACTGTCAAATGCAATAAAATAGAGCCACAAGCAGATCCTTCTTTTGTCTGGCACTGGAAGATGTCAGATAAATAACAACAAGAACAACAAGGATAATGTAGCCTGACCATGCGAAACTGCCGATCCAAAGTCCTCTTTGCGCTCAAGAGTCACCTGACTGCAACAGCAGCTGGGCCAGCAAATTGCTAAGTTTGTAAAGGCCAAAACACACGTTCCTCCAGACAAACACACACACAAACACACACATACACCTGCACACATTGAGCATACATGGCGTATGAGCAATTTGCGCAAATGCAACACAAATTCAATTAACTTGACTCGACAGCTATCTCGACTGTTGCTGCTGCTTCTATTAATTACAAAAGAAAATGTCAAAAGTTCTGCACTTGATGCGCCTTTCTATATATACATATATAAGTATATGTGTGTGTATTGTGTGTGTGCAACAAATCCGTTTTGATAAATTGCCAAAGCAGCGAAAACGGAAAACTTGAAAATACTCTCACATAAAAGAACTTTCTTCAACTTCAACAAGAGAGAAAATGCTTCTAATTAGCAGTCGGAAAAGCAAACAAAAGCCACGTGAATTGCACTCAAGCAAAATTTAGTGAGAAAATCTTTTGCATTCACAACATTTTGAAAGACGTAGTTTTCCACCGAAAAACTTTGTGCTTGTCTTGCAGCGAATGAGTTTCATATCAAAAACAAAAACTAAGTTTGCATAAATTATTATGAAATTATTATGACACAAACAGAGGTAATGGTGTTGAAAGGAGTGTGTGTGGGTGTGTGTGTGTGGATAAATATAAAATTTTCCATACAATATTTTCACTTAATTTACATAAATTAATTGCATTTCAGTTCTTTAAAGTTTATTTTTTGATGAATATAATAATATTAACGAGAATTGGTTTTTGTATTTTTCAAGCAATAATTTTTCTTAGTTTCATAACTTTTACTTAATACGTACTTGGCAATATTTCTCCATTTAACAAAACATATTTATTAAAATTGTGTTTTTCTGTTTTTCTGTGCTTCATTTTAAAATGTTGTAATCCATTCTACTTTCTTTGATTTGTACTTTATACAAAGACCAATAATTTTATACATGTATATCTACTATCTATTTTATAAATTTTTGTTCTATATTATTTAAGTCTCTAATATATGTCTTGATTAATTTTGTCGCTCTTTTGTTTCACATTCTATGTGTTCCAATTAAATGGCGTAGTTTAATTAAATATACTGAATACTCTAATCAAATTTCTGTGGCACAAGCAAATACCAATTAAAACTATCAAATTACGAAACGCTTTTGGGCAGGCTAATTACGTGCAGTCCTTGAAGGCATATTGCTCAAATAACCAGGCCTAAAAGGGTGTGAGTGTGTGTGAGTGTCACTTGAATGCGTGTGTGATTGTGTGCTGTGTGTTTGTGTGTGTGTTTGCGGTTGGCCCAAAAAATGCCTTGGCATTGAGTGGCGCGTGTGTCACAGGAAATTTGAGTATTCTGCAGGGCGTCAGAGCAAACGCAGACAACACTCCCACACACACACACACACACAACACACACACTACACAGACGCATGCATAATTAATGTACTGAGCGAACTAATTGTCAAGTATGCGAAACCGCAGAAACACGAGTCCTCGAGGCAGCAAATACAGAAACAGGAAAAGGAAAAGGCGTCTCATTTACTCTTGTATCTGCCTCTCTGACAACAATTGCAACCATTTTCAAATGGCTTTAACATTCGTTTTGTTGCCTTTGTTGACCAATTGGCATTAATTACAAATGCCAAGCATGCTTTTTGGCCTAAGCAATCGATTGTCGATTCCAGCAGCTGCTCAGCGATAAAGTTTTTGATGCAACAACACAACTTTTATTTAGATCCTGTACTTATAAAATACAAAGGGTCTATTTAGTTTGTCAAAAAAAGTATGTGCGTTAAAGGCAAAAGGAGGGATTTTACCATAAAGTATATAAATTATATATTATATTCGTAGCCAACAATCGTTTATCTAAATATCACATACTAGATGCACCAAATTTAGTATGCAAACAGAGTTAAGTTAAGAGATTTGGAACACTTTGTGGAGTATCTTTATTTTTGGTCTGATTGGGTTTCTATTGGATTATCCCCGATCCTAGCAATAAATCTCTATAAATTATTATGCACGCCGGATTTAAATTTTAATCTTAATTTATATTTTAAATATAATTTTATGAATGGTCAATTTTTAATCATTTAATTTTTGAATTTCAAAGATATTCAAATATTATTACAGTTGAACTCGAACTTCTATAACTCGAATTTTTCTTTAGCTCGAGCTGACAGTAAAATTAATAAACTAAAGAAAATGAACTCCAGAAATTAGAGAAGTTCGACTTTATATTTAACCTAAGCTACTTCATATATTTTAAATCCTAAAATTGACTGTTCTTAATTTAAAACAAAATAATATATTAGAATTTAAATGCACACCGAGTCTCTCACAGTCGAACTCGCTGAACTTGCCGCCTTTCTTTGCTAGTTTTGCATAATAAAATTGCTAAAGCAACAGTAAACGGCAGCCCCAAAAACGTGGCTAACAACCTTTAGTCCCTCTTTCCCATCCCCTTTCTATGTTGCTTTGAACTTGAAAGTCACCTTGCGTTTTGATGCGTTTCTTGACGCCAATCAAGCGACGGGACGCCCACAATGGATTTTAACTTTAACCAGAATATTGTAGTGTTGTCTAAGGGGGTTGCTGAGAAGGGGGGGGGGGGGGAGCGGTTGAGCGGTTACAGTGAAGTCTGTCTAGTGGCGCTTTGTTTGGCTTTGTCATGTCAAGCAACAAAGATGGCAAGAGAATATTTCTCCTTGTCGCTGTCGTTGACAACTTGCACTCTGAACATTGTTGCAAATTACAAGAAAATCCAAACGGCTGAATGCACAACAAGGGAGTGTGTGTAAGGGTGTCAGGGTGTGTGTGTGTATGTGTGTGTGTTTAATGGAGAGGGTTAAGCTGAGTCGCTGCCAGACGTTCAAAGTTTCCAAGTGGCTGCCTCGCTTAAAGTTCATTTTACGGGCTCAACAAAAGGCCATAATGAAAATTCATTTTTCCATTTTATTTTCCCATGGATTTTTCCACAGTTTTCTGTTTTTTTTTTATTATTTTTGTCAACTGGCATTGGCCTTTCTGCTGATGGCCAAGTTAATTGTGTGCCCTCAATGCGCTTTGTGAAGCAACCATTTACTGCTGGCAATTAAATGCGCGTATAGTTTATTTACAACCACAACAAATAAACTGAAAGAGAAAGCGAGAGAGAGAGGGAGACAAAGAGAGAGAGCATGTGTGCCTCTCTCACTTAATGCATGCATTTCTGCCTGCAATTAAAATGTGTTTTTATTTCTCATTCCACTTTTTTGTTTGCTTAAATGTGCGTTAATTAAAAAACGTTATGGTCAGTGCGCCCTCAAAAGTATACTATACAATTTTCTGTAAATCGCAGGTGACCTTTTGGCACCTGAGCATATTAAAATACTGCGAATTATGATTAAAAAAAGCGTTAACTGAATTAAATAAATAAAATTAAATAAAAACTAATACTTAATAAATATACTATTATGATTAAAAAAGCTTTAACATAATTAAATAAATAAAACTAATTAAAAACTAATAATTGCAGTTTGCATTTGAAAGCTTGCTTTAAAATACTTTCAAAACTCATAAAGCCTTCAATTTCAAGCTGTTTTCTTTTTAAGCTGTTTTTCTCAAACATTTTAATTCAAGTTTATAATTATAAAACGGAAATTAGCCACGGGCTTTTATTGAAAACAACGCAAAGCAGCAATGCTCAAATTATGTTTAGCTTGAACGCGACTTTAAACATATAGTACATAAAATTGAGCTGCCCCAGAGGCGGTAACCAGGTAAAAATGTTCCATGAAAATAAAACCATAGGGGGATTTACAGCTTTTGATAAATAACCCACGCAACAGCACCTCAGACTTTTTAAGTATATAATTATATATGGAAATGTATACGTAACTTCCATATATGTTTTATGTATTTTATAAGTATATAGTATAAGCATAAATTTGAGTGACTGTGGCGACCGCGTTGTCAACAAAACGTTAAGCGGGATTAAAAAACAATCCCAACGCATTGCGCTTTTGTTTTGAAGATGGCGCCAGCAACAACAACAATTACATACGTGTCAGCAACAACAACAACAACAGCTTATACCTTTACATGCTTTGCATATGCCTTTAATATCATCTTAAGTGCATAAAAAAATAGCAAAAGTCGAAGGCTAAGACAAAAAGGCCGCGACCGCGAGGGGAGTCGCAGGGAAAGGGGGAGTTGCGTGTTGTGGGTGTGGCAGACAGACAGGCTGCTTATAAGCATGTAGTAAGTAGATACAAGTAGCTCTCGTCTTGACAGCTTTGTTTTCGCACATTCTGTTGTGGCACACACAATACACATACACAACACACACACAACACACAGCCTGCGGCAAACAAAACGCGCAACATTTCTGCGCATTTTATTTTATTTTTTTATTTTTAATACATACTCTTGCAAGGGCTATTATCATTTTTTCATGAAGATGTGTCAAAATAAATATATTCTTTATTTCAAAGCTATCCTGATAAAGCATTGTATAGATCCGTCTATATTTTGTACAGATATCAAATAGCTTCCTTAAGAACAATCGTTGCAAAATCGTTCTTAAGTATAACATAATCTTATGTCAATATTTTAAGATATCTCAACCAAACTCATATTTTACACATTTCATATTCTCTTACACAAATCTTTTTCAAATCGATTAACTATAACATATTGCTACCATAGCAACGATAGGTTGAAAATGGAACTTGAGTATACAAAATTTTATTAATAACATGATAAACTTTTTAAATTTTTTATATATAATATTTAAGCCCAACGCTCTTAGAATTGTCCTATATAACCTAACCAACTTAAGTTTAAGTCTGATTTCAACATTATCTATAGATTTTGGAGTAATCAGTCAATTAATGAATAAGATTAATATTAATTCCGCAAGAGTATTAAATTTTCGGTGTGTCAAAGATAAACTTTGTTTCTTCATTTTTTCACTCTTTTGCTTTTCTTCACAACAAGAGCAACTTCTGGCCGAGAAGAGGGAGACAGCTGAGCACTTGGCATTGTCAGGCTGCACAAAGTTTTTAATTAAAATAACCGAGCAATAAAACAGCGCAACAAAAATGTTGCAAATATAATCAGAAATGGGGTAGGGGTGACTGTGGAAATTAGCAATGATTATTATGCTGCTTATGAGGCAAACACATATCACGTATACGCCGCTTGTGCAATACAACAGAGAATCGAGAGGTAAGCAATGTGCCTGTTAATAGCTTTTGGTCAAAGGGCAAAGCAATTAAAATTTTACAGCACAACGGTTAGTACAAACCCTTCTCCCCTTTAACTTTTAGCTCCTCCCCAGGCAATTATAGGTCGCAGCAATAGCCTTGAACTTTGTCCCTCTACAAAGGCAAAAAAAAAATACACTTGAAATTTGCAAATGGTTTTGATTAGCACAATTTTAGCGCTTCCATGACAATCCGTCGAGACAAAGGCAAAGCAACAACAACATTTATAGCAGCTCATTAAAATATCATAAATCAAACTGCAAGCTGCATAATGAGAATTCTGTAAAAATTATTAAAAAAGAGCCGAGAAGAAAAGCTATAAAGAAATTTCACAGCTTGTCAGAAAGAGAGGGGAAAGAAATGCGTAAAAAATGACGGCAAAGCGAGCTTTACATTCTCAGATTGATTGATGACATGGCGTCAATTTGCTTGAGCTGCGCCTCAAAGTATGCAAAGCGAAATTGTGCATGTGAATCCACCCAAAAAGTGACAGAAGGATGGCAGGATGGAACCCAGACATGCCAGTCCACAATGTGTAAGGACAATGAAAAAGGCATTAAAATGCGGTCAGTTCCCGAGTTGCTGTTGTTGCCTCCATCTTCCTAACTGACAAGAACTCAAACTCGATGCTCTCGATGCTGTTGTGGTTTTGTTCGTGGGCGTTACAAACAACTTTGCGAGTGTTTTGTGCTCTGTGTTCTGTTGTTCCTTCCCAGTACTCAAGTTGAGTTTTCAGTTCCCAACAGTATCCCAGTATCCCAACAGCTCAGCTTGAATAACAAATAGATTTCTTTATGCGTTTAGATGAGTAAATTTGTCATAGTTGATTGACCGAAAAATTGTTCAATGGTTGCGCTCACTGCGTGTTTTTCTCATAAAAGATTTTGCAATTTTTTGAATAGACCAACATATGAATAGATGAATAGCGCTAATTGGAGAGTGAAAATAAATGGAAAAAGAATACTTGCAATACATAATAAAATATTTATAAATGCAATTGAAGAGTGAAAGACCTCGAAGTTTGTTTGCAGTTGTATAAAAAAATAATTTGGTCTAAGAAAAATACAATTGCAAAAATTTTATAATTTTTATATTTAACACATTAGATTTTTGTTTTGTTCGAGTGAACAAATTTTTATAAACTCCTTATGTTAAGGCCCATTTTGCAATGTCTAAATAAGGTGTTTGAAAACAATTGAAAATATATTTTTACATAAAATGTGCTGAAATTACAGTCAAATTTTAATTTATAACTTAGATACAGTTTATAAGTACATTGAAAAAACGGCCCTAAGTTGGATACTTTACAAAATTGGGAATCATTTTTATACATCATTTTATTGGCGTTCAAAATAAAAAAAAAAATAATTGAGAATTTAAAAGAATTTTATCCATGCAATTTTTTTATTTTTTTTTTATGTATTTAATTAAATCAATAGCCTATTTTAGCTCTGTGCGAAAAAAAAATGGATGTGAGAAAGTATATGTGAATGAATTCTGTAAAAAACTGCCCAAAAATTTTATGCAAATTGTTAAAAGCTACACGAGTAATCAATTTAGAAAAATCGACCTCAATGCAGGAGTTTTTTCAGTTTTATCCTAACTCTGGCCTTTTTGTAGAACCTCAAAGCCCATCATAGTTTTACTTGTCTGACGTTGACAGGCGTTTAAAAATATTAAAAAAAAGCCAGGTTTATTCTATCAACTGCTTGGACACGTCTCGTCTGCCTGCTGCATGATTAATGCAGTATTTGCTGTTGTTGCCACTGTTGTTGTTGTTGTTGCCGAGGGCTGTCACATGAATTATGCATAATTGCTGTCACTGTGTCAAACAGGAGGCGTTAGTTTCCCAACAGCATTTGGCCAACTCAAAACTGACATCCAAAAAAGTATTTCCGGCAAAAACATGTGCTTGAATGTGTGTTTACTGTATGTATGTGTGTGTGTGTGATTGTGACAACTTGCTGTTTGTTTGCTGTGAACTGCGACACTTACCAAAATAAAAGTTTCAGGCAAATTGTCGCCGCATAAAATTTGATTTTCATTTTGAATTTAAAAAGAGCACAAATTTTTGCAAATACGCACCACAGTTGAACCTCATTAAGAGCGCCAGAATTAGCCACGTTAGATTTGTTTCAGCAGCTACATGTTTTGTTGTTGTTGTTGTTCTTTTTCTTCTTATCATGCGTTGCACGTTTCGTTTTGTGGCGGCAGCTGCAAAGATAAAAACCAAGACATCAAAAATATTCTTATTGTATATAAAAATCGCGCGCCAGCAATTACTTGCGAGTGATGCTTTTCTAATTTACAGCTTAATTTGTGTGGATTTAAGACGCCGGCAACAACAACGACAACAAGAGCAACAACAACACAAAGTGTGTTTACTGTTTTTTTGGGGGTAAGGCCATAAAATGTCAGCTAGGCAGGTACAACAACAACAACAGCAACAAGAACAATTTGCAACACTTTATTGGCGCCCAAAAACAGGCGCCAAGTCACGTTACGTATACGCCCCCATTCCTATTCCTGGCATTCACATAAATTTAATGCTACAAAATGCTTGACGCGTCTACGCTGAACCCACACATAAATATACAGTGCTGGACAACATAATAGAAACGAGAGTCATTTTGACATTTTAAAGAGTTTTTTTATGATAAAAAACTGCTCATGAATATAAAATGTTAAATTTTGAAACATTGCTTAATAGGTAAAATTATGAAGCTAACAAAAATTTCTTTATCAAAAACAAATTTTAAAAATACAAAACAAAATTATCGTCTCTATTATTTTTCTCATGACCGTATGTATTAGTATTTTTTGGGTTCACATTTTTGGTAAGCAGACCGACAGACAGACACTTAAACTGACACTGTCAAAGTCGCATTCAACGTCCTTTTAACATTTCCGCCCAAGTTGCATGGAGTATCCGTTTCCGTTTTGTTGATTTTACGCACTTAAGTTGTCTCCCCTTTGCGCCTCTCATTTCTCTATCCACTGTCCACTAAATTAGATGGCACTCTGCCACATTTGGCAACTGGCAGCTACGTTTTTTATGCCATTAATTGCCTTGGCTTTTCGACTTGTTCGTCTTCTACTTCCTCAGCTGCTGCTTCTTCTGCCTATTCAAGGACCTGCCAGTTGCACGCTTGATTGCTCGCCCGTAAACCATTTCCACGGGGGGGGGGGGGGGGATGATGCTTAGAAGGGACTCAGGGAGGGTGGGGGTTCAGGGGTCGACAGGTGAGCTGCGTAGCACATTTGTAGATTGGTCATTTGACTAAAGCAATTGGTTGAAAGCAGGCAGCGAATATCTATAAAAGTGTTCAGCACAGTGGCACAAAAACAATTAAAATGCATGCATACAATGAAAACTATCAAATGGTTTAACAAGATTTAATTAAGAAACTTGACAGTTCTTAAGGCATATCTAATTGTTCTTTTTATTATTTATATTAATTTGATTTTTCACTTAACTTTATAGTTATAATACTTGTAGCTATAAAAATCGTCGCTCAAATTATTATTTAATGATAATAGTCTTTTAATGTTTTTTGAAATATAATTTAATGAGTAAAAACCGTCACAACTTTTTCTTCAATATAGAAATCTTGGTTTAATTTTTAAATATATAATTATAATCTCATGGTTATTTATTTTTCTATATTAAAAATAATATAATATAAAGGCTTAGAACATTTACAAACTCTTCTTCTTTAAGTTATGTTTTTAGTCTTATTTGATCATATACTTGATAAATTATTTAAAATTTAATCGATTCATTTTAATATATTTAAAAAGGTCGACTGAATCTCAGGCACTCACAAGCTTTTTTTATTCATTTAATAACTGCAATATTTTATTTAGGCCTTTATTTATTCATGCATTTCAGAATTTTCCTTCGTTCTTTTCCTGCGCTTCCCTTTTCTTTGATAAACTTAATGTGAAACTTGACCGGACAATTTGAGTGAGCTTTAATTTTGTTTTCCAGACAGCACAACAAATATTTCCCTCTTAATCCTGGCCAGATACAAGCATGCATGTCCTGTGTTCTGTGTCCTTTGGCGAGGGGTTTCAAGTCAAATGTGGGACTGCTTTGAATTGACAGCACAAAGTCAAATCAAAGCCACAGAGAACAGAGAAGAGAACTCAGGACACTGAGCAGGGACACAGACAGAGACAGGACACAAACGCCTGTCAACAGTTGTTAGTGTTGCTGTTGTTCGTTTGTGTTGTTGCTATACCCGTTACTTAAAAATAGGTAAAGGGTATATTGTACTCGTTGAAATGGCAGAAGGAAGCATCTCTGACCCTATAGGATATCAGTTATTATAATATTCCGTATTTCTAGTTAATTAACGTTATCTACAACTTAATAGCATCAACATCGGCCAAGCAGAACGGTAGTAATGGCTGAATCAAGGTTTTTATGCAATGTACGTGCCTAAAAGTATGCAATAAAAATATTTGGTATTTATTTAAATTAGTCACGGGTATTCCATAGCCGATTTTCGTTGTTGTCGCATATAGTAAAAGCGAAATGTGCGGAATCGTCAAGAGAGAACAGCAACAATGCAAATGGAAATGTGCAGCAAAGCGGCAACTGTGAGAGGCGTGGCAGGATTGTTGGGGTGTGGGCGTGGCAGGGGTAAAGTGAAGCTCGCAATGACAAAGCTGTCAAAGTGTCGCCTCTCTAGCAGCGACTCTAACCGTCGTTTGCCCTTCGGCCAGTTTGTATAACTCACTTGCCATTCTCCCACCATTCTACCTGCCACATTCTACCTGCCACATTCCACCTGCCACCTGCCATCAGCCACAACTGGCCGAGCTCAGTGGGTCATCATTTGGTTGGCCAGCTAAATGTCAGTTTTGAGCTGTATTTACGCTAAAAGCTTTTGTTAATGGCAGCGTCAATAATTTCCATGCTTTAATCAAAAACAAAAGGAAAAAACATAAAAGAAACTAGTGGAAAAGAAAGAAAGTCGGACCAACTTGAGTCTGAGAGACCCTGAACTAAATCCAAAAAAAATTATATATGCAAAACTAAACTAAACAAACATTATTAAACAAAAGAAAGAATTCAAATAACTATTTATTAAAAGACACATTCTCGATTATCCCAATTTTAAGCTTTAGCGTGTGCATTTATTATTATTTTTATTTTTTATTTGTTATTATTGATTTATTATTCACATAATAGTCACATAAGTTTCTGTTATGCCCTCTGAGACGAAAGCAAATGCGTTCAATTGTTCAAATCAAATAAATGTGAATCAATTGTAATTTAACACACATCCAATCAGAATGTCTATAAAAGGCAACAATAGTAGGGCAATTAAATTTATTTGCAAGTAATTTCTTTGAAGTCAAGATAGTAAAAATGAAAGCATTGGTAAGTCACATATTTGTTTATTTCAATTGGAGGATTTTTTTAACAATAATTTGCTTTTATCTAGTTGATTTTAGTGGCCTTGTGTGCTCTTTGTCACATGTGCTATTGTGAGCGAGATACAACAATAGAAGACCCTCCACAAGCTGTTTTATGGAAATCCTAGAGGCCGATTCTTCGTTTAAAAGGCTTACATATTACACTTGCCTACAACATTAAAAAATACACAACTTTTCAAATGCAATGCGATAAATTTCTTGAATAAATGTAAATCAATTGTAATTTGACACACATCCAAGCAGAAATTGTATAAAATGCGACAAGAGTGAAGCAATTAAATCAGTTTGCAAGTAATTTCTTTGAAGTCAAGATCGCGAAAATGAAGATACTGGTATGTCAAATGTGTGGCAATCACAATTGGAGGATCCATTTAACGCCGAATTTGCTTTTCAGTTGATTTTAGTGACCTTGTGCGCTATTTGCCACGCCGTCTTAATCGATAAGCCCGAGTATGACAGACGGCGGCATCAGCTTAATATGTATAATGTAAACTTAATATAAATATAGAGTAAAAATTACCACTATATAATGGTGAAAATTGTATGTACTTTGAAAAAACAAATAGAAGATGCTTTCGTGCCTCAAAAACAGGTTTCAAACTGTTCAATCAATTTATTTACGTAAGGAAGACTTCCTGTACACATACTTTCTGAGTAGACCTGTTTACCTAATCGAGACGAATGCAAAAGCGATATATTTCTTAATTCAAATAAATGTGAATCAATTGTAATTTATCACACATCCAATCAGAATATCTATAAGAGGCAACAAGAGTAAGGCCATTAAATTAGTTTGCAAGCAGTTGGTTTGTAGTCAAGATCGGGAAAATGAAATCTTTGGTAAGTCACATAACTGTTTATCTCAATTGGAGGATCCTTTTAACAATAATTTGCCTTTATCCAGTTTATTTTAGCGACCTTGTGTGCCCTTTTGATCGCGGGGTATCGCTTTATTAGGACTACTTCTACTTCTGGTTTAGATGATGTAGATAGATGATTTAGATGTCAATAGTTCACCAAGAGAGGGCTCATTCTGTAGAGCCTCATAAAGTAAATTGATCATGTCGAATGTGGAGTTAAAAACTCACAATTTTCTAAACTATTTTTTTGAACATTGGCAGAATTAAATAAACAATATCTGAAATATTACACGCTTTTGTTTTCAATGTTCTCTACTTTGGATGAGGGATCAGTTTTTAAACTTTTCCTTTTAAATGGGTGATTGGAAAACATTAAGTTCGTTAGAGGAAACTCCAACAAATATTCCAAAAATACTGTGGCGAGCGTTTAACGTTCTGCACTCTTCGTTTGTTATTGTTTCAGCTGACAGAAAAGAAAATGTTTTCGCAAAATAATTAAAACAAAATAATTCAAAATTATTTATAATATTTCAATTAATTGACTTCTCACGAATGTCAGTCTTCAGTCTGAACGAATCTTACTTATAGTGCCTATTGATGTTGAAATTGTTGCTGTTTCATTTCCAAACCGATCCATTTTTATCACATGTTTATACTTTAAATACCCCCGACTTCTTTTCTTGCATTAACGAAGCTTCTCTCCAAGTTAGGGATAGTGAAGTATTTATTGTGCTATGTACATTGGTGATTTTAATTTACTATCTTGTTACTTCAAATCATCATGATTTTGTAGATTGTCTTGCAACCGTCTGGTCATTTATTGAAAAGTCAGCTGAGATTTATATTGCCCTTAATACTTTTTATACGATCCTGAACACCTTCTTAGACGCGTGTGTTTCCAATTTTATCCCTGCGTCTGGTTCAACAAAGACTGAGGATGAAAGACTGCAGAATCTGCCTAATATTTACAATGAAAATTTGATATAAATGTAAAGTAACAAACACCATTATACAATGGTAAATAACTTATGCATTGAAAGAACAAATAGAAGATGCTTAGTTGATTAATTAAGTTACGTAAGGAAGACTTTCTATTCACATACTTTCTGAGTAGACCTGTTTACCTAATCGAGACGAATGCAAAAGCGATAAATTTCTTAATTCAAATAAATGTGAATCAATTGTAATTAAACACACATCCAATCAGAATATCTATAAAAGGCAACAAGAGTAAGGCCATTTAATTAGTTTGCAAGCAGTTGGTTTGTGGTCAAGATCGGGAAAATGAAATCTTTGGTAAGTCACATACTCGTTTATCTCAATTGGAGGATCCTTTTAACAATAATTTGCTTTTATCCAGTTTATTTTAGTGACTCTGTATACCCTTTGGAACGTGGGATATTGCTTTATTAAGACTACTAAAAGAACTACTCTTGATCAGATTGACAGATGATTTAGATGTCAATAGTTCACCAAGAGAGGGTTCATTCTGTAGAGCCTCATAAAGTAAATTGATCATGTCGAATGTGGAGTTAAAAACTCACAATTTTCTTAACTATTTTTTTGAACATTGGCAGAATTAAATAAACAATATCTGAAGTATTACACGCTTTTGTTTTCAATGTTCTCTACAGTTGACGAGGGATCAGTTTTTAAACTATTCCTTTTAAGGGGGAGATTGGAAAACATAAAGTTTGTTAGACGAAACTCCAACAAATATTCCAAAAATAGTTTGGCGAGCGTTTTACGTTCTCTCTTCACTCTTCGTTTGTTATTGTTTCAGCTGACAGAAAAGAAAATGTTTTCGCAAAATAATTAAAACAAAATAATTCAAAATTATTTATAATATTTAAATTAATTGACTTCTCACGAATGTCAGTCTTCAGTTTGAACGAATCTTACTTATTGTACCTACTGATGTTGAAATTGTTGCTGTTTCATTTCTGTCTGGTGTACTACTCAAAAGAGAGCTGAGATTAATATTGCCCTTAATACTTTTTATACGACCCTGAACACATTCTTAGACGCGTGTGTTTCCAATTTTATCCCTGCGTCTGGTTCAACAAAGCCTGAGGATGAAAGACTGCAGAATCTGCCTAATATTTATAATGAAAATCACTGCGGACGGCAGTCCGCGCTAGTGACGAAAGCAGCACGAAGGGTGCGAAAGGAGACTAGCATATATACACAGGAAGAATGGAAAATTTGCTATGACAGTCCGATCGGGTCGAATTATATACCGATCGAAAGGTATCAGTCTAACTTAAAAATGTGCATACTAAGTCTTTTGAAAACTCACCTGGTTCTTGAGATAAACAGGTGTAAGTGGGAGGGACAAAATTTAAATGATTGGAGAAAATGGGGCCGTTGGAGCCTTATTAATTTTTTATATAATTTTTTACTATTCTTATCAAAAATTCGCGTCGAATGACACCTTGATCATCAAAATCCGACCACTGGTTCAGAAGATATTTAATTTCGAAATTTTTGGTGCCCTTTTCAAAACGAGATGAAAAGTCAGTCTTTGTTTGTTTGTTTGTTTGTTTGTTTGTTTGTATAGATCAAAGCGTTGATTTAGCTTAAAAGTTTGAATGAGGACTTGTTCCCGATCAAAAATCTAGAAACGTTTGTTCTACGACTTTTTCGAAAAATCGCTAGTTTAGCGGGAAATCGCTAAAACCCGCTATAACTAAAAACCCCTATAGTGTCCAAGCCATAGAAGCTACAGATATGATCTATATGTCGTTGGAAAGGTACTTTGAAGGGCTTTTTAGCATATGTGCAAACTTTTTTCTAAAGTACACAGGTAAAAAGCTACAGGTGAAATAAGGTAATTTTTTCCACATTTTGGCGGTTTTCGAGAAAACGCCGCTAACGATTTTTTTTAATTTTGAATATGTTTGAGCTTGTTGATTGGTTTGGAAGATATAACCTATTAACTGAATATATTCGTTTTACTTTGAATTGAAATATAACAGCAGCGGCAATTACATTTGACTAACAGTTCAGTAACAATGAAATCTATGATTAGACAGTCGTTCTTAAAGATCGCCAGTGGCGCAAAGTGTAGAGCGCCCGATTTTTGCATGAATTCTCAGCTCGGGTTAATTGATTAATTAAGTTACGTAAGGAAGACTTTCTGTTCACATACTTTCTGAGTAGACCTGTTTACCTAATCGAGACGAATGCAAAAGCGATAAATTTCTTAATTCAAATAAATGTGAATCAATTTTAATTTATCACACATCCAATCAAAATATCTATAAAAGGCAACAAGAGTAAGGCCATTAAATTAGTTTGCAAGCAGTTGGTTTGTAGTCAAGATCGGGAAAATGAAATCTTTGGTAAGTCACAAATCGTTTATCTCAATTGGAGGATCTTTTTATTAATAATTTGCTTTTATCTAGCTTATTTTAGTGACCTTGTGTGCCCTTTGGAACGTGGGATATTGCTTTACTAGAACTACTATGAGAACTACTCTTGATTTAGATTGATAGATGATTTAGATGTCAATAGTTCACCAAGAGAGGGCTCATTCTGTAGAGCCCCGTAAAATAAATTGATCATGTCGAATGTGGAGTTAAAAACTCACAATTTTCTTAACTATTTTTTTGAACATTGGCAGAATTAAATAAACAATATCTGAAATATTACACGCTTTTGTTTTCAATGTTCTTTACAGTTGACGAGGGATCAGTTTTTAAACTATTCCTTTCAATTCTTTAAGTATAGTATGGGTGAGATTGGAAAACATAAAGTTTGTTAGACGAAACTCCAACAAATATTCCAAAAATACTTTGGCGAGCGTTTTACGTTCTGCACTCTTCGTTTGTTATTGTTTCAGCTGACAGAAAAGAAAATGTTTTCGCAAATAATTAAACATTTAAAAATTATTTATAATATTTAAATTAATTGACTTCTCCCGAATGTCAGTCTTCAGTCTGACGAATGCAGACGCGATAAATTTCTTAATGCGAATAAATGTAAATCAATTGTAATTTGACACACATCCAAGCAGAAATTGTATAAAATGCAACTAGAGTTAAGCATTCAAATCAGTTTGCAAGTTATTTCTTTGAAGTCAAGATCGCGAAAATGAAGATATTGGTATGTCAAATGTGTGGTTATCACAATTGGAGGATCCTTACAACCCTTAATTTATAATATTAATATAATATTCCACATTTTACATACAATTTATGTTTAGTATATTCGTTTTTCAGCAAACATCGCCAAAAATAATAGTTATATTGTAAAAATAATACTAACTCTCCCTCTGCCTATGAACACCCTTTTGTACTATTGAAGTACAGGGTCTACAAAAAAAGGGAAAGAGTAGAAATCCAACAGGCAAAGGGAAAATACGAATACGAACATGGAAAACATTGTGTGCATTTTGACGAATAGCATCAAATATATACCGCACACACACTCACACACACACTTGTACACAACATATGTATACATCACATGCGGCCAAAAGCCACGTAAATTCATTTGCCACAGGGCTTTGGCAGACAGAGAGAGAGAGACAGTAACGGAGCGAAAGAGATTGAAATACTAACTCTTTTTTTGGCTCCCGCATACATTTTGCCACAAACTGTCAAACTGACCCCACCCACCAACTTCCTCCTTCCTTCACCCTCCACCAATTCATCTACCCCTCTTCTTCCCTCTCACGCACATCCTAGTTACATGCTACTCGACAGTCCTTTGCCTTCCTGTTGACTGTTGCCTTTTGCCTTCGCATTTGCACAATATAAATTTTACACGTAAACTCATAGCACACACACACTCACACACACACATACATACACACTCCAAAATTTTCGGTATTTTGGACACGTAGAACATCAACGCATAAATACAAAAAAACATGCAACGTGTGAGGCGCAAATCGAAGAATCGAGTACACAGAAAAAAACACTTCTTAAAATCAAGTTCAAATTCTTGATCTAAGCCTGCATTTCTTTTTAAAGTATAAATTGTTGCATAAACACAATATGCACATAAAATGTCAACTACTCAGCACTAAAATAGTCAAGAAAGTATAAAACATTTGATTTCACTGAGAAAAATTCTTATAGAATCCCCATAATCAAAATATTTGCAAAGAAGGAATCGATCAATTATACTTGAATCCAGTATTTGTTACGTGGTTTAAGAAAATTAGCGCTTTTGGATTGATTTTATTCCTGAATCCCTTTTTTTTTCTGTGCAGCAGTCACATTAAAACAGACAGTTGCTGTGTTGCTGTTGCTGCATGATTGATTGATTGATCGATTGAACAACAACTGACCTTTGCCATCTCAAGCATCACTTAAAGAGATTTTCCCTTTATGCATTTTAATTAGCATTTCCACATTCAACTTTTCAAAAGGTTTTTGTGCCCTGTGCGGGACAAAACTAATAAATGAATTTTCCCATTTTCATTTAATTGGTGTTAGGAATAGCTATTTGTTACATTTTCATTAAAAATACAATCAGAATTTGTAAATCAAAACCTTTAAAGCGGAATATCCCAGGAAACCGATATGATGGCATAAATAAATAAAATCATTCATCATATTTTATTAGTTCCGGGAATTATTGAAATTTAATTTGCCTTTTATGCAAATTTCCATGACAACTTTGCCTTTTACATTTACTTGCCAATTAGGAAGCGCACAAAAGGTCGCAAGGGATTATTTGTTTTTAACATATTTACGCAAATCAATTTAAGCATTACATAGTATGTGATTAAGAATTATAATTATTGGCACTAACTCAATTAATTCAAATATGTTTTTAAACACGTATTAAGATCTTTCAACTATAACTGCTGAGTTAAAGCTTCTAATGATTAAAATTTCCTTAAATAAAGTAGAAATTATTTTGATTTAATCATTGATGTAATTAAAACTAAAAAGAACTAAAAAGAAGTTTCAATTTCTCAAGTTAATTATATTCGAAATTAAACTTTTCAGTATAAATTTCCAAATAATTATAATTAGTAAAAATTGCTCAAATTAATTTGTGTATATTTATATATAAATAAAAAGTTTTTTTTTATTTTTCTATAAGCAATAAACTTTTATGTACACAATAATTTTACTGTATTTATATTTACTATATTTAAATCTATATATTCTTACTTAAAATACATAGTTTTTTTTCCTATTTGGAGGCAATTCTACAATTTGAAAATTTAATTCATAAAATGTTACCAACTAATTCTACCTTCCCATAACATCTTCTACCTTTTTGTGAATGTTTTACTTTGTTTCTTTGACCGTCTTTTTAGTATGCCAAATGCCTTTTCTTTTTATTTTCCCTTCGCGTCTTTTGCATACGTGAAAATTCAATTTGTTATAATTTGAAAATTTCATTTGACGTTATGGAAATGCGAACGATAAGCCGCAAACGTAGGTTTGACTACCAAAATAAAACACACACACATACAAACACTAAGGACTAGTGGGCGTGGCTGAGAGGCAAGGCGCTACAAAATCCAATTTGTGGCAGCTTAAATGTCAATACGACATTTTTGTGGGTTATTGCAAACGGTTAAACCATTTCTTGCTGTTGTTGTTGTTGTTGTTGTTGTTATAGTGTTATAGGCACAACATATGCTAAGCACAAGGTGACGCTATAAATAGCCAAACACGTCTTGGCCATTTTTAGCCTTGGGCCGCCAATTTAGGGGCGTGTTCCGCGTGGCCAACGCCTACGCCTACGTTTTGGTCACATCAAAATAAAAGTTCGTTCTGTTTGTGCAGCTAAAAACAAATTGCTAACAATAAACAGAGAGCTGCCAACCTTTGCTAAAATACACATGTCTACCAGAAATATATATAAACACAGTGATGGACAAAATAATAGAAATAATCATATGATTAACAATTGCGCATGAATATAGAAAGAAAGAAAGAAAAAATACAAAAAAAAGTAGCGTTTCTATTATTTTTTCCATCACCTTAACTATGTAAAATTTAATTTAAAATCATTGCTAAATAAATATTAAGAAAAACGTATGAAACTAAATACAAATTTTTTTATCCAAAGCAATTTTACAAATACAAAAAAAAATATTATCGTTTCTATCATTTTGTTCATTACTGTATTTATAAGTTACAAAGAACAACAACTGTTTTCAGGTGCCAAAAATTGTCAATGAAAATGCTTTTCGTGTCGATTTTCTTATTTTCAGAGCTGTCAGTTTGTTTTGTGGTCCATTGATTGTTTTTACCCGCAATACATTGAGTTGAGTTTTGTTTTGTCTCTCTGTGTTTTTGGGTCCTTTTGTTAATGGCTGTTCTGTCATTGATCCACAAAAAACAAGGCAGTTTCTTGAGCCTTGCTGCTTGTTGCTTTGCACCTTTCAATTGTCTGTTGTTCATTGAAATTTCATTATCATTTTAATTTTGATTCCATTTCATGTCAAATAAGCATCAGTTGTTTTTTTGAAGCATCACAACTGATTATCATCACTGTCAGAACAACAAGCAAGCAAATCATTTACTTTGATTTTTAAAAAGGTGCAATCGGGCGTATGATTAATATTTTGCGTACAAACAAATTATATTAAAGTCTTAAGGACACTCTCTCTCCAAATGAATAATTTCGACACTTTAATGGCACTTTTATAGACAGCACACAGTCAGTCTTTTATCTGCTGTGCACATTAAGATATGGGCTTGTTATTATGTATTATTATTATTATTATTATGTCAAACAGGAACAACAATGCATGCCAAGCTCAATAACTCAATCAGTTTAGACAGCGCGGCATTTCTCCATTGCTTTTGCTTTTGGCCCTCTGCAATATAACCAATAAAATGTTGTAATCTTCGTTTTGGCCCACACGTATTTGTTACAAAATCGATGAATCAAAGTAAATTACCAGAAATAAATGAGATAAAGTATGTGTGTGTTTAGACGTTAAGCTGCAACTACCTGTGTAAAATGGGCAATTTTCACATTTTCTTTGGCATTAATAACTTTTGAATCAAGCTCAGATAACGGCCTCCACATTTTTTAAAATTATCACGATCGAACTAAATCACAAGGCTTAAAATAATCTGGGAAACACAAATTCTTATATGCAAACCTTTTTAAATTTAATACAATTATCTTTACAAGTTATGCAGATCAGTCTGATATATCAAAAATCGGTTAAGAGACGAGTTACTGTATAAATAAACATTTCTTAGGTAATTTGCGTCATAAGAAATCAAAATTTAATTTTTTATGCAGTGCTTGTAACAAAAACTCGTTTATTTTGGAATACTTGGGAATGATCGATAATTGCCTATAGAATGTTAAATTTCTCCATAGTCCTGTGCAGGCCAAACAAGCAGGGGGCAGTTGCCGATACTGGCTTTGATTTAGCCAAGTTAAGCGAGTGGCAAGCTTACACGTTGACCTGAAAAACAACGCGACTTGTCGCACATTATGAGTGCCAGTCAAACTAATAGAATGCCGCACTATGACACGTACTCACACACACACACACTCACAACAACACTCTTTCCTCCATACACACTCACACACACATACACTCAAACATTAATAGAGGAAATTGAAAAAGTTTGTATACACCAGACATCCGTTGAGTGCGCCAACTAATTTAATAAGGCAACGCGACATGGCCACTTTTTTACAGCATACACACAACTTACAAACAAACAACTCACACACATATACACACACTCACAACATATACAAACGTACCTTACACTAGAAAATGGCCGCGTTTTGGCCTTTCGCTTGGCCATTTTCCAAAAAAACTTTACCCTCTAAGTAATCATATAAATATATCTTTGTAAGTGTGTTAGCCAAGTTGTATCTATCTATATATGTGTGTGTGTTACGCTGCGCATATCCAAAAAACTTTGGCGTGTTGCGTGTTTATTAAAAACTTGGCCGCATTTTATTTGCTTCGACTTTTTCAAAAAAAAAAAACACAGCGTATGTGCAATAACTGAGTAAATATATATTTCTATTGTCTGGCATATAAACTGTAAATTCATGTGTTAGTTTGAGAGCGAGGGGATGTGGCCCAAACCAGGCTAAAAAACTATTAATGTGGAACTTTAAGTAAAGCTGTAAAAAAGTAAAAGAAACGTGGCAAAAGTCAAGCAAATTTTGGGAACAAAAATAAATATGGAATTTTATGACTAGAAAATTCTCAATGAATTTGCTTGTGTTCCATTGACTTTAAAGAAAAACGTCTAACATTTAACAATATATCTCACTTAAGGTAATAATTTTAATATTATAATTATTTAAATATTTTATTTATTTTATTATTATTAATCAAAATTAAATTTTAATATTTTTAATTATTATTTGTGCACTGTTTTGAAATCAAGCTGAAACTTAGTTATACACATTTAGTAAAATGTATAAAAATAACTGGTAAGTTAAAAAAAAATTAGGCTACTTAATTTATTTGCTTAATATGGAGATTTGCTTATTTATTATTTAATTTAAATTTAATTCTCTATTTTTCTACAATTTAGCTTAGTTAAATTTAAATTTCCAGCCTTACATTAGAGTTGTTATTGCAGCCACGCCTCCTCTGCAAGCCCTAGTGACAGGTGTGCTGCCACTGAAGCACTTTCCACACACAATCCGCACACAATCCACACACAATCCACATGCAATCCACTTATGCACACATCATTATCATCAACAGTTCCACTTTCCATAGCTGACTGCGATGGATTGCGTCTGCTTCTGCTGTTTAATTTATCGTACAGTTGGCCAATATGTTTACTTTATTCTCTACTCCTCTCCTCTCTCTCCCCCTCTTTTTCACTTTCTCTCTGACTCTTTGGAACACGCCCTCAAGCCGTTGCGGCGCTGCGATAATAAAGCCATTAAATTGCAAGCTGGCTAAGAGGACAAAACTGTCAACGGCCATGTGGCTTGAAGTCTGCTCGAGTGGATTTTCAGCTGACTCCTCGCCTTGACGGCTATTGTGGTTTGCATGTACAACAACAACAACAACAACAACAACGATTACAACAACAACTGTAACATGTATCAACCCTTGGCCATGTTAACCACGCTGAACCAGCTTTATAAACGCACTGAATGTAAAAGTTTTTCCACTTTTCTGCCAGCTGTTTGCCTTGTTTACATTCGCTACCTGGCGTACCACCTCCAACCCCCTCGCACCCCTCTCCTTTGAGCCACTCTCACTCGCCTTTCTAAGTGGGTCAATGTGCGTTGAACTGATTAGCGTAGTGTTGCCTGTGTGTATAATTATGTCAGCTATAACAAATAAACGAATATTCTATACTTCTGCCACAATTCTTTTATCAATTCCGTTTTGATTGTAGAAAAATTTCTTCGGGATTTTTAAGAGAAAACCAAATACACAATTTGTGAGCTTAAGTGAGGTACAATATACAATACATGTAAAATAACTATATAAAAATATATAAAAAGTCCGTGTCGAATGAAAGTGCATTAAGTTTGCAATTTAATATAATATTACAATTTCTGCTTGGATGTTTGTTAATTACAATTGAATCACAATTACTTAAATTAAATAATTTAACGCATTCACATTTGTCTTGATTAGATAATCAGGTCTACTCAAAAAATATCCGAACACAAATTCCTCCATACTTAAAGGACTAAGACGAACAGTTTTAAAACTTTGTCTTAATCAAATGTAGAGAACAACATTACAATCATAAGCGTGTAAAATTTTATATATTTCTTTCAAAGAACAAAATATAGGAAAATTGTGTATGTTTGAATGTTGTCAAGTCAAGTCCAATATATAAACCCTTTAAAAGAAGAATCCTCCTCCTTAGGGTATCCAGAGTAAAATTGATCGACTTGATGTGCATGATCACAATAGCACACCTGACAAAGAGCACACAAGGCCACTAAAATCAACTAAGAAGCAAATTCAGAGTTATAAGGATCCTCCAATTGTGATAACCACACGTTTGACATACCAATTTCTTCATTTTCACGATCTTGACTTCAAAGAAATAACTTGCAAACTGATTTAATTTCTTCCCTCTTGTCGCATTTTATACAATTTCTGCTTGGATGTGTGTCAAATTACAATTGATTTACATTTATTCGCATTAAGAAATTTATCGCATTGCATTTGAAAATTGTGTTTTTAATTAGCCTGTGCATTTAGGATTCCCCCAAATAAAACATGGATCGAGTTCTCGCTCACAATAGCACACCTGACAAAGAGCACACAAGGCCACTAAAATCAACTAGATAAAAGCAAATTATTATTAAAAAGATCCTCCAATTGAAATAAACAAATATGTGACTTACCAATGCTTTCATTTTCACTATCTTGACTTCAAAGAAATTACTTGCAAATTAATTTAATTGCCCTACTATTGTTGCCTTTTATAGAAATTCTGATCTGATGTGTGTTAAATTACAATTGATTCACATTTATTTGATTTGAACAATTGAACGCATTTGCTTTCGTCACAGACGTCTTATGTAAATACATTAGTTTCGGAGTTAACCGAAACATCATAATTTAAATAATATAAATCTTATAAAAAATAAACCTCTTTACGATTTAAAAGTCTAGTGACGAAAACATTTTTATGCCAAAAAATGTCTTATGTTTTATAAATTATTAAAAAAAAAAAGGTTTCTTGAACAACAAAGCTTCAACTTTAAATGATTGGCAAGGGGAAAGAAACTAAAACTATTTAAGCTCTCTCTGCTTATTGTGCGTCCTTAAAGCCATATGCTGTCTATTGGCCAAACAAAGCAGCGCTCACAATGGCCAAAAAGCATAAATTGTTTTGACCAAACTAAATCGATAATCTATAGCTGCCTAAGCGGCGTATACGTAATGCGAAGGCAAACATTCCATAAATATTTTCATATAATTCTTTTCCTTTGCTTTTTCCTTTCCTTTCTATTGCTGTTATTGTTGTTGCTGTTGTTGTTGGGTCTGTAATTTATGCCACGCCCCTGCCATAACGCAGCCAATAATATAGAAAATTATGATCGCAAACATTCGCATCATACGCGCATTTTCCTCTCTGATTTTCAACGTGCTTTTCCAATCTCCCTTTCTCTCTCTCTCTTTCTTATTCGTTTTGCTTATGTTATTTTGTTTCTTTTTTTTTTGGTGATTTTTTATGTCCGTTTGCGTCAACGTTTTCATAAATTTTAAATGAAAATGTTTACGCTTTTTATTTATATTTATGACCCCGCCCGTAGGCTCATTAGTAAGCCCAACTTGATGTCTTTATCTACATAAACAACAGTAGCAACAACAATCGAAAATGTTGCAAATTTTATGTTTGTTTTCCAACTGTCATTTTGCTTTTGGATATTTTATCCGCATTTTTCAGATTTTTTTTTTTTTTTGCCTTGCGCCTTTTTTGCATGTCAAGTTGGCAACTTCATTTTGGCGTTTATTGACAGCGACAACAGGCAAACAATGCAGAGCAAACGACAGCGACAGACAACAACAGCAACAACAAGAACAACAACATTGGGCTGTAACTTTTTATCAAGTTATTAACTTATCTAATTCGATTATGGGTGTTATGCCGGGAGGCGCCTCCAGACCAGGGACAGACTCCGACTCCGACTCAACGTTGTTGTCGACGTTTATATAGCGAACAATTCAATTAGAGATGTGTCCTAGCAACAACAACAGCAACAGCAACAACAGCAACTACGGGAACAGTTTATCAAAAACGTTGAGCTACAACAAAAGCACATTAAACGAGTGTTAAGCCTCTAGGCCAACTGTCTGTCTGTCTGTCCTTACGTCTGCTTGATAGTCTATCACTTTGCAAAATTCCCTCTCTCTTTTTCTCTGTCTCTTCCTTTGCTTCCCTCTCTCTATTCTCAGATTATCTTTCTCTTTGTCTCTTTTAAGCAGTCTGTCTTTTTGCCCACTTCTCTGTCGGAATTTCACTTTGATTATCTGTCTTTTAGTCTAAAACTCAACTTTGCATTTTCGAAAATTCAAAATAACATTAAATCCACATTTTATGTCATAATAAGTATAAAATAGCACTTCAAATTTGATTCTGAGTCGTTAAATTTTTTTGTAAAAAAATCATGCCAAAATGAACAAAAGCTTTGAATTGTAAAGTGACCAACTTCAAACTTTCATAACTTTGCCAAAACTGACCTAATTTCATTGTCATCATAGTTTGCCACCTTATTTCTGCATTCTGCATTCTAATTTAATTCATTTTGCATGCTCTATTATATTTAACCGAATCTCTATTTAAATTTATCCGTCATTCATACTTCCCGTGTCTCTGTTTTCATTGACTTTTAGTTCGCTAGATAACACTCCTCACACTCTAACTCCCTGACTCTCTTTTCGTCGTCTAGCTCGCTATTTATATATTTGTATCTGTTACTTATAACCACCTTTTTCATCTCTATTTCTTGCTGCTCATTCATCTCTCTTCCTCTGACTGCAATTTAGTCCATTTCCCTTAGCCTCCAAAGGACTCTGACTTTTTATTGGCAACCTTCAGCAATTCGCAACGATCCATCAACTGAGAACTCGAATATTTGCAATATTATTTTTTTGAAATTCATCATTCATAGTTTTCATATTATTACAGTTAGCACTATCGCATAGACCGTATTTCCGTTACCATTTCCAGTTTCCGTTTCCGCTTTTGCCCAGTTGCTTTTGCGCTTTTGCCTTTCACTTTTGCCTGTCAGCGAAATTCTTTTACTTTCATTTCATTTTTTGTTTCTTCATATTTTATTGTTGTTATCAGCACAGCTACCGAGTGCACATTAAACTCGGCCTTTCATATTGGTCCTGTTTTGCCATTGGGCTCAAAAGAAAACTTGGCCATTTGTTTCGGCTGTCGCCTTTGTCAGTTTCATGTAAAGTTTTTAACCTTTATAAAGTGCGATATTGTTGCTACTTGTACGTGACTGACAGTTGGCAAATTCCCAACACGTATACCCAGCTAATACCCTGTAGTTTATATAAACTTGTGAACTGGTTTGCTTTTTTATAATAAATTTATTAATATTATTTATTTTATTAGTTAATCTAATTCACAAAATTACTTAATCCCAATCGATTATTACTTAAATGTTTAAGCTTAGCATGCTTAAATTTTTTCATTCTATTTCCATTTATATAACTTATTAATTTAAAAAATTACTTTAAAAAATAAAAATAGTAATAAAAACTTAATACGATTTTTAGTTATTATGAATTATACATAAATTTAAATTAAAACTGAAAGTATAGAAACAAATTAAGTGTTAAAAATCTGTAACAGGGTAACTGCTAGTTGTGCTTGCTTTAAACTTATTTATATTTGCACACATTTTTTATGTAATTCTTGTATTTGTCTGGGCATTGTTTGGTAATTGATTTGCGAAATGCAAAGAACAACAAAATACTACGGCATGAAAATGAGATGCTGACCCAAGTACCCTACACTTCCCCATCCCGCATTCCCCCTCTCCTCTCATCACTTCTCTCTCTATCTTTCTGACCGGTGTGCCTCTGTCCTGCTGAGTTTTCCAATCAAAGTTGTCGTTGTTCGACGTTATTGAAAGGAGCTTAATGCCCAAATAAGCTGTCCATTATTCAGCAGCATGTTCAGACTGCAGGGCGAGCGAAGACAGCAAGGGGGAGCACAAAAGCGAGGAGGTGTAGCTGCAAAACACACACACAACTTTTGCGAGCCGAAAGAAAGCTGGCATTCAAATGCGCACCGAGTGCAGAGATGTGCACGACAGAGAGGGCGTGGGGGGAGAAGAGAAGCAGGGAGAGAGAGAGAGAGAGAGAGGAGACAGGGAGCTGGTAGTTACTCCTCATGCATTATGCGCATTGTTTGGCAACTGACAAAAGCAACTTTTATGCTCATGTTGCCTAAAAATTGTGTATATTTTCTTTTCAAAAAGCAATAGACAACATGAGATTCAAAGAGAGAGAGAGAGAGAGAAACGAGAGAAGCGCTCGACAGGACGTCTCCAAACAGCAAGGAATAAATCACGTACGCATATATATCCATGGGGGCAGGGGGCGTGGCATTAGTTGAATGTTACGTGCATCTGCATAAGTACAATCGATGATGCTGAAAGCATGTGCCCAAGTTTGACATGCAAAATCATCAAGAAAAAAAAGCTCCAATTACCAATTTTGCTAGAGAGAAAACGGGCGAAAGATGAGGACACTTAATTGGCGCCGACCTGAGAAACTGAAATGAAAATTTAGATTTTTTAGATTTGAAACTACTAAAATTATTATTCTGTGGAATTTCAATCCAATTAAATTTCTAATGGTTTTTAGACTTTGTGTATAAAAAGAACAATGGAAATGCTAAATGTGCGAATAAGGAATTTTATGGGTGACTTTAAAAACTTATTTTACTTTTTATTTAATGTTCAAATTAAATTAAATTCTTTTGTATTTTTAAATTAAAACCTTAGCTAATGGTTTTTTTTTTAATTTCAATCGATTTTAAACGACTGCTTTTAATTGACGTTAAAAGAAAGCTGAAAATGATTTGATTTTATTTATTTATTTGATTTGATTATTTCTTTAAACCTAAATCTTAAGTCTTCTTTGTTTGTTGACTTTCACTTAAACCACATTATTTATTTAAAAGTTAAGAAAATCATTGTTTTAATTTAAATTTAATTATTTATTCAAGTCCATATTTTATTTTATTTTGCAGCTAAATTTATCGAATTTTCAAAACAGAGTTCTAGCTATTAAATTCAATAATTGTAATTGTAATTAATTGTTCGATTTTCTACTTCTCCTTCTCTACTTTTCTGTCAGTAATTTGACTTTTTTATTTGTTGTAGAGATTTGCACATTACCCATACGCCGTGTGTGCCAGCACTTTAAGCTGTTTCTTAAGCCGTTAAAAGCGTCGTTCCCTTTCTTTTTCTATCTCTCTCTCCCTCTTCATTTTGGCCCTAAGGGCGTCTGTTGTAGCTCATGCAAAATGCAGAGCCAAAGGTTGAATAAGTTACGAGTCGAAGCCAACGATTTTCTTCAACTTTAAGTTGGCATTGAAGATTTTCGGCCCAAAGCAAAGAGTCGTTGCCCGTTTCTTGGCTGACAATGACAAGGACAGCGAGCCAAGAGTTAACTAAATGCTTGACAGTTGCAAACCAGGCCAAGACGAATCCTTAGCCAAAGTCAGGCAACAGTCGCGTATCCAGTAGCATCCTGTGAGTCCTCGGATCCTTCGTCTCTGTCTGCTGTTTCAAAGTTTTGCGTCGCTGGCAATGACAGTTTGAAGCTGCCTGTCTTGCTTCGCTGTGCTGTGTCCTTGTTGCTCCACTTTTACTGTCCTTTGACATCCGCCGCCAACGCCGCACAACTTCCTGTTTACAATTTAAACTAATAAGCAACGTCGCAGCCACAACGAACAACTACGTCAAATGTCTCGCATCGTTTTCAATCTTCATTTTGCCACATATATTCAATAAATCGAAATTGATATGCACCCAGCTCAAAACTCGTGCTCGTATCCTTACAAATACTGTGTATGTATGCAAATATTGTCTATCCAACCAACGACTAGACAAGTCAAAGCCATTAATATTTACTTCCTTTCGTTTTTGGAACTGTAACTTTGTTAGCTTAGCAGCAACTATCAATTCAGACATCAAATATTAAGTATACGCAGTGTTTATTGTGGTTATTAAATGTTTGCTTGGTATTATAAGTGATTTGAATATAAATAGAAAAATATATAAAAGAAAAAAATATCTTTTAGGATTCAATTTTCCAACAATCTTCAATCTGCTAATATTAGTTTAATTTTTGATTTCAATAAATTCTTTTGAAATTGTAATTAAGATATATGTAAATTACACAAATTTTTAAAGCTCCAAATAATAGTTAAATATTGCAACGCAATAACTCGAGTTATTATCACGATAAAAGCTTCAAGTATCAAAATCCATCTTTTGTTTTTAATGTTATTATTAATATACAAGTAACAGACATTCCTTTTAGGCTATTTATTAGCTCTATTAACGCACATCTATTTTACACGCTTTTGTATTGAAATTCTCCATAAGTAGATGTTACACAATTTGCTCCTTTCCCTTTCTTCTTTAGCTTCTCACCACTTGTTGGAAGACTCAATTAACTTGGAGAATTTGCAGAAAACTTGTAAAAGGCTGCGATGCGCACAAATATTTGCAGATACTCAAAAAGTGAAGAGCACTTTTGTTAGAAAAGCGCAATCAAAATGTCAGCATAACAATAAATTAGAGATAGCATCAGCGGAAGAGAGAGAGCGAGAGAGCTAAAGAGAGAAAGTTAAAAAGTTGGCAACTTTAAAGTTAGTCCAAAAGTATGCAATAATAATCTTAGTCTTTTTAGCCAAAAGAAATTGCTAGGCACTTGCTAAGGCACTTGCACTTGGTTATAAAATATGTGACGCTTTAAAGGAGGCGTGTTAGGCCCTTTTAAAATGTACATATTATCAGGAAGTCTACTTAGAACCGAAAGGAAAAACTATATCTTAGCTTTAAAGAGTTGTCGCATAAACTTTTTCGATTTAGTTGACTTTTCAGTTTAAGTAAATATTCTGATATAACACTCAGAGGAAAAAACAGTCGAAAAATTAATTTTTTAAAGGAAAAGCCTCTAAAGGAATTTCCATTAAATACATTATATCCCAGTTAAAGACCAACTTACATATCTTGCCAAGGTTTTACATATATCGGTTAAACTTACTATAACGTTATCTTATGAAAATTTTATCCAACAATGCTTATCAGTAAAAAAATCTACAAATTTTCTAGAAATTCAAGCTTCAAGTGAACAAAATATAACAAAATCTGTTCAAAAAAAATATAGTTATTACATCAAAAAACTCTGAGGGCCGTCTTATAAAATTTCACATTATCAGGCATGCCACATAAATCTCTTTCACTTGAGTTTCACGTCAATTTCATTTCTCCGTGCCACAGTCTCAATCACCTGCACAATTTTTGGTGAAACGAAATCATCGCTCAATTCACTGGTGTCCGATGCCATGAGAATAATGTCACATTTTTTTGTCCGAATTTCAAAATTAAGAGTTGTCAAGTAACTTTTATTATTTGTCGCGCCAATAACTTTTAAATTTTTTTAGGCTATACAATATCAATTATTAAATAAATAAATTAAATAATATTAATTAAAGAAGAAATAAAATAAAAACCTACTTTTCAGCAATAATAAACTTACAAAAATTGCTAAACAAACCCTTGGGAAATTTAATCTGAGAAGGGGCCAACACTTAGCAGCCTAGTACGAAAAGGTTGATGAACATGCTTAAAAACCTAAATCACACGAATTTCTGTGGCACGGAGAAATTTTCGAAGTGGAAATGCTTTTTTCTGAAATCACTTTCACTAGTGTTTTTTGTGGCATGCCTGTATTTTCTAACAACTTACGTCAAATTTATTTTTTTAAATGTATCAAATTTATCAAAAACTATTTTTGACATTGAAAAAACAGACTCCAGGGTATTTGTTTCTTTTCAAGAGTATTTTAATTTAGCAAGACTTTTCTCTGTTTTTTTTTTTGTTGAGCCTAAAAAACTTGCGCGCATTATTTTTAATAATTATTATGCAGAGACTGTCGGCTGAGTGGTTGGGGGTGTGTGTGTAGTGAGAAGGTTGCCAAAAGGGTGGGGTGTAGGCATAAGAAGCGAGACAGAAAGGGAGAGAGAGAAAGAGAAAGATTGAGGGAGAAGGAGGCTTTGCAGCCATCTTTAAGCAAAGCAATGTTTGCGTTATCTCATTTGACACTTGAGCAACTTTTTACACACACTTGTGTCTCGCTTTGTCCCGCTTTTGTTGTGCGTGTGTGTCTGTCTGAGTGTCTGCCTGTCTCTCAGTCTGTCTGTCTCTCTGTCTGCCTTATTGTCTGTCTATTTTCTCTGCCTTTCGTTGTGAGAGCGCCCAAGCATCGCATTTGCACATTAACAGTGTGAAAAATTATGATTGAGCTATAAAACAGTCAGCTGCGTTCTCTCACCTGGCCCACAGCTGAGTATGGGCCAAGTTAAGCTAAGGCCACACATGAGTGTATGTGTGTGTTTGTGTGTGTGTCTGTTTGTGTATATCTGTGGTGGTAAAGTTTTTGGCAAGCGATATGAGCTGAGTACGGGCCAGGATATGCCTTGAGGGCAACTTTAAGTAACTTAGGACAACAGACAAGGAAACTTGCACTTTGTCCTAGCTTCCTGAGCTGACTCAGAACTTTACCAGCTGCTGCCCGCCAGCTAATGAGGCCCACTGCCATGCCCCCTTATGCCCAAAACACCCGCCTCCTTGCCTATAACTTTGCATATGAGTAAGGCCACAAAAGTTAACTCCCAAGAGAGCGAGTCACAATTAGCTCAAAGCGAACAGTTGCTGTGTGGTGCTGTGCTGTGGTGCGACTGTGGTGCGGCCCAACATTATAAATATTAAATGAGCCAACGGCTCAAGTGGCTCGAAAGCGCTGCTGGTCGTTTCAATTGACTTGTTGGCCATTAGTAATAAACATTGGCGTATAAATCAATCATGCGACAAGCCGATAAACATCATTCTACAACAAAGTAACTAATAATAAATACGAGTATATACTACACTCTGATTAAAATTACTCCTATTTCGAACTGAAAGCCGAATGTCTCCTTTGACAATGTGCCATTATACTTAAAAAAAGTAGATCGATTTTTTTCTACAATTTTGAGAACCAAATTTTTTAAGCTCATCGGCAAACATTTCTAAAATATGAAAATTATTTATATATTTATATTTTAAATCATTTCAGCAAAAAAGTCAAGGTAAACTGCTTAATCGCTTTAAATTTAGTTCAAACAGCTTTAAACAAAGTGTCTATGTCCAATGGTATTTTCTTTTCAATTTTAGATAAAAAAAATGTTCATATACCAAAGATTAATTATTATAAATAGAATAGACTGGTGGAAAGGATAAACACGGATTAATTTTGCATTGATATTTAGATAATAGAAAAGCGTCAAAGAACCCAAAAACAAGCCTTTTTTCAAATTTGAAAAATTAACTTATTTTTGCTATTTATTCCTATTTTTCCAAATATTAACTTATTATTGAATTTCTTTTTTGATTAAGCAAAATAGTTACAATACTTATAGTTTATTTTGCGAGCTATTTTTTTTTTAATTAAATTGAATTGTAATTTTATTTTAATGAAATGTATTTAACATTTTTTTCCGAGTGTATGTTTTATATGTATATATATATGAATACAATACACAGTTCAATACGATATGTGCTCATAAATATGCTAAAGACAATAAGCGCCAAGCAATTTGGTAGCCTGCTTTGGGGAGCATTTATTGGATTTTATGCTCTGCTTTTGCCACTTGCCACTTGCCACACAGTTAAGCCTCGCTGCTATTTATAGACTACCCTCGCAGGGCAACGCAACAGTTGGAACTGCGTCTATTTATAGACAATGAGCGGGCGGAAAAGCTTGCTCGACAATAACAAGAAAAAAACTACCATAAAAGTTGCTCAGAAATATTTAAACTAGCATAAAAGCTAGATATAATTTGACGCAATGCTGCAAGTTGCAAGTGGCAAGCTGCAACATCAAATTGCTGCAACTGCAGCTCTCTTTAACCTTTTCAACTTGCTGCATAAAAAATGCATAAAACGCAGTTTCTTTTCACTCAAAATTCACCAAAAAAGGCAAAAAACTATTTTTAGAGTTCCAGCAAAACAGTTTTTTGCGCTTTATTGACTCTAGTTTGGTACTCCAGAAAACGTTAAAAGGTTGCTACATTCAATAATATTTAATAAGTTTAACAAATCTATTTTTCACATATGTTTCATTTTTAAATAAAAGATATATTTCCAAAACATTTAATTTTCGTCATAATTTTTCTTGTTCTTCAGCTTTTACATTTACCCTGTTTTGATACCCTGAAAATTGGTAAATGCAGTTTTTACCATATTCCGACAAATATAAATACGTTTTATTCTCAGAATATACTTTCTCTACCAGTTTTACTCGTTACTTTTTTTTTGCCTTCTTTCTGATTTCTTAAAAGGAAAATAAAATACAATTTCTGTGGGATTTTTTCAACTTTCTTGTTCGTCAATTTAAAATAAATGTTTTAGTACCAAAATAAGCAAAAGTCTCTTTACAAACTTCAGTTAAGTTTTCTTTCCCTTTTATTTTCTCTGTTTAAAAATAAAGTTTAAAGTTCTTTAAATTAAATTTGTATTGGTTTTTTAAAACAAATCTATTATTTTTAATACTCAACATAGACTTCCCCCTTTTCCTGTTCCTTTGTTATGCAGTAAATAGACATTTTTTAATACCCTTGAAAGTTGTTTGATGCGATTTCTGCTAAATTTCTTTGAGCATTATTTTTGAGCACACAAAAGCAAATGTTTTTATTTTCCTAAAAGCAAAAATTATTGTTTCCCCTTTTGCAATCTCTTTCACCATTTTCCTTCCCTTTGAAACAGTTGCATTTTGGCTTATTGTTTTGTCTATTTTATTGCTAAGACGAGAATAACTCACAATATTTTCATTTCTTTCGGGAAACTTGCTGCTGTCACTTGAGCAATTTATGTTTTAAAAAGCATGTTTTGCTTTTGCTTTGACGCAAAAAAGTATGCTTTGATTGTTAAATTTTAATTGCTCAGCGCGCTTTATGTCGCATTTCTCTCCTTTTCTTTTTCTCGCTCTCTTTTCTCCCTCCTTCGCATTTATTGCTCAAAAAAGACACTTAACGCAACGAAGTATGGAATGCCTTTAGCATTTCAATTGTTTGGCCTCTAAGTTCTCATTGGTTCTCTTTTTCCCGCTCCCTCTTTGTTCCACTCTACCCCACTCTTTTTAGTCTCTCCTTTCCTCTTCCAATTCGCACTTAACATAACCCATTTCGTCGCCTGTTTTTTGCGCACAATTACGCAACAACAAGTACAACAATAAAATAAATACAAATTCTACAATTAATATTTGAACGACCAACAAATACTCTATAGAAAGTTTCTCTGTTTTATTCATTTATTAATTTAATGTGATTTAAATAAAGCTGAGTAACAACTAATTGTAGATTTGGTTGTGGCTTGGCTTACCCGCTTGTCGCATTGCATGCTTACAGGGTATACGAAAAAGAATGAAACGCAAGCATTGCCTTAATCAGAAAGACGTAAAAATTTTCTACAAGCAGCTAACGAAAATATTTGAAATTGCTTTTTGCTTTGCCATAACCTTTCACTTGGTTTCCCACTTGCCTTGTTCCCTTCCCACCTGCCCCTTGCAACTTGCCACTTGCCACACCTGGCATTACCTTTGCTTTTGGCATTCCGTCTGTTCTAATGGCATAAATTTAGGGAACCGTAGCTACTTGTATTTTTAAGGGTACTTTTTGCCCACAGCTCTTAACGACGCACAAAGTAGACGAAGCTCTTGACATTTTTTTCTCCATTTATTTATTTATTTATATTTTTTTTACTTTATTTCATTTTCTTTTTATTTTATTTTTTTTTTTTTTGATTTGGTGTAACGCTTTAAATTGTTTGATAAGGTTAATTGCCCATTTCTTGGGTTGTTGTTAAATTTCTGCTTATGATTCACTGATTTTTGGCAGCTTTTTTTTCTGTGCGCTCCAAATTCCGATGCCTAATGTCGTTTCTTCATAAAATATTCGCACAGCAGCCGACAAGGACATGAGAACGTATGTGACACAGGTCAAATCAGCGGGAGACAGAAAATATATATATATATATTAGATATACGATTGCGTATTTGGTATTTTTGTTGTTATTTGTTGTCAGTGGCAGCACTTAGGAAAGGACATCAAATACGAGCATGTCCTTCCCTTGTGTGGCGCAATGTATTCAATTTCATCTCATTATATTGTAGAGGACAGGAGTCACTCTGTCTTGGTATTCAACTATAAATATATAATGGACTATGAAATGAATACGCCCAATTCAAGGACATAAATAGCTCAAAAGATTAGCCAAAAACATTCCATACGCGTAGCGGGAGAAGTTTCGATTGAATCTCAGATTACAAACGATGGGTGAATTATGAATATTCATAGGCATTCAATCTTTTCTCAGAAGAAATTTGCATTTTTAATGAGTTTATTTTGACAATTTCATAGGAAAATTGCCAAATAATCGATTATTTTTCGATAAAGCAGCCCCTAAAATATTTATATATGAATTTTTAAGAATTTCAAATTACAATCAATAAGAATAAGAATATTCCATCTTTATCATAAAAAAGTAGATCTCAATTGGATTGATTTTAAATTATCGGTTTAAGAAAGCTAAAGCACTGAGTACATTTAATAAAATGTAACTTTAAAAAAAAAAAATAATGGAAAATTTTACAGCACTGTTCAGTACTAAATAAAGTTGAAATGTCATCAAACATTCCTAATCTTAAGCACTATCCCATTTAATTTCTACACTTAATTTTAAATATTTAATTTTATATGTAATTAAATGTCATATTAAGTTCTTAATTTTATTTCAATTGTTAAAAGTATCTTTGGTCAACTACTCTTAATTATAATTTATTCACTTAAACGAAAGTATTTTCAATAGTTCTCAAACACTAATTAGAGTCACAAATCTAAAGCTAGCGGACTATAAATACAAAAGTTACTCAGTTCCCTAGTAAATTTACTTGATTCATAATTACTTTTGTTTTGCCGTTTGTTTATACAGAACTTCAGAATTTTTGTCACCTTACATAGCAAACTCATACTTATAGTATGAGCTCTAATTACCTTTCAGATTTCTCCATTATTCTTCACTTTTCACTCTTAATGGCATTCTTATTTCGTTTTAGACATACTACATACTTTCTCAGCAGTCTTCACATTTCTTTTTAACAAAAATTCTACAACTTTTTGGGCACATAACGCCCAAAAGGGAAAACTTTGTCCATGTAAAACTATTTCCATATGCTTTTATTGTTGTTACCAGCTGTCTGTTTGTTTGTTGTATTTGTTGTGTATCCTGTGGCTGACACGACAGCAAGCTAACCACAGAAACCACAACAAACAATTGCAATAAAAATAAATATCAAAATAATTATGAGTAGAAAAGTTAGCAAGCAAAAAAAATATCGCAAAACATCCATCATCATTTTGTTTGTTTATTTTTTTTTTGTACATCTTTATTCAAATTAGAGTACAAGTTGTAATAACAATAACAACCAACAGCGAGAAGTGCAGAAGTCAACAGGACAAAGGCGACACTTGAAAGTGGTTTTAATGAAATGTCCACGAGGGTCTTTGAAGTTGCCCATTTAAAGGACCTGTTCCCTCTTTCAACCCCAAACCGAGCCATAAAGCACACAAGTGGCCAGAGCTAAGAAACGGAAGCAAAACAAAAATTATGATAAGGACACGACAAAAATAAAAATAAAAGAAATTAAAATAACTCTGCTGGATTGAAGAGCATTCCATTGAGCAGTACTCCTCTTCCTTCTCGAGTGGCTGTACAGTCATTAAAATGGAACTCGCGCAAATTATGCAGTCCGAAAACAACAACAAGGACAACGAAAAAAAAAACACAATTTGAAAACTGCCACAGCAGCAAAACTGACATCAAAAAAACCTGGTTTGGGAAAGGGTTTTAGCAGAATGAGAAGAGAAGGCTGAAGGCAAAATATGTCGCCGATGTTAAGTGCTTCATTTAATTAACAAAGTTGACATGAAAGCTTCGGCCCTCCATTGGGAAAAACCCGCACCTTGTGCTTGCTTCAATGGCTTCAACTTTTCTTTTGTACGAGTATACCCTGTAAGCTGTGTGCAAATTGGTTTGAATTGCATTTACAATAGTGAAAACAGTTTGAAGCTAAGCACTGCGATTCAAAAGACCATTTGACTTAAATACGAGTAAAGTACATACTTATTTTCCATAGGCTCATGTTACTTATTCTTCTTTACATTCAAAAAAGTTCAATACAATTTTTCAATAATCTAAAAATATATTCAAAAATCGAAAGCTTAAGTTTCGGGAATGCAATTTGCAGGTAATTTAACTCGACAATTTTTTTTTACCATTTTGACCATTTAATACATCACTACAATAATAACAAGACCGGCGTACAGGGTAACTATTAGTCGAAAACTTTTGATGCTTTGACTTGAACTTATTTTTTGCCTCAGTTGTTTGCGCTGCTTTTCTTTGCTCTTAATTGTTTACACTGTAAGTGTGTGTGTGTGTGTTAGTTGGACAGACACACCACGTGGCGTAAACACATTACTCATACGCCCCGTGTGTCAAACGCAAAATGACTGAACTCCTCTTTACTTTGGGTAATTTGATTAGAAATTCGAAAGTTGTGACTTTCGATTTTATAATGTAATATACTTGCCCATAGAGCTTATTAGTTTTTGCTTGTACTTAAAGTTAATTGCAAAAACAAACAACTGAAGGAAGGCAGAGGGAGAAAGGAGAATGGAGAACGGACAAAGGTCGCATATTGAAGTGCGTGGTTTAATTAATTACTGGACACAGTTTCCCGTCCCTCTAACCTCCTCCTCCCTCATATGTCTGTCTTGTTTAGCACATGTGTATCTGTTGCTCAGCTTATGTTGTATCTTGTATCTCTTAGCTACATTCGCTGGCAACAGCTGCGCATTTTTCTCAGCCAGCCGTCGGATGAAGTGTGAATGAAAAAAAAAATATAAAGAAAAATGGTGGCAACAAATTGCATGGCATATGCGTAGTTAACGTTATCAGCGTCATTTTTTATATGCCCTCTCTCGCTGGTCATTATATAATATCTATATAGTCGTAAAAACGTCGGCCCCTTTATAGTAAACAAGGCCATTATTATTTGCTTTTCATCACTTGCACAAATATGCCACAGAGATTTTGGCTTCTTTTTGTGTTTGTTGTTGTCTCAAATAATATTGACACAAATATGGCAAATGAATACATAAAGCAAATTGCCTAAGTGACCATAGAAATGGGGCAAAGTAGAGTTAAATCGAGGGGTTCTTTGTTGTTCTACTTAATTAAGCAGCGAACATTATTAAAGGATGTGTTTTTATCAATAAACAAATATGGAAGACGAAATAAATTAAACAAGCAAGTGGCAGGTTAAATCAATAAGAAAATTTAATAATAAATAACTTATATGAATTATTTATTTTGCATTTAATTTATTCATTTAATATGTATTTGCAATTTTAGAAATTTATTTATTTATTTGAAAAAGTAAATAATTTAAGCCATATGATTGATAAATTTGTATGTTGTTTACATTTGAATAATTTATGTTAATTGCAGATTAACTCAAAAAGAAAACTTTAATAAATTAAATTATATATTTATTTACTGTATTTGCAATTTTATAATTTTATATTATACAGCATTCACATGCCCAAAAAGCCCGCAATAAATTATTTAAAAATAACTTAAGCCATTTAATTGATAAATATTTATGCTGTTTACATTTGAATAATTGATGATAATTCCAAATATCATAATTAAAAAAGAATAGAGGAAATATTTACATTACGCATAGCAAATGAGGCAGTTGCGAAAACTGCGTGAATTGTTAGTGGCAGGAACCAGAACGAGAACTCACCTGTCAATTTGCAACTTTGCTTGCCACAAAACGTTCAACTTTATCTTTTGCCTCTTTAATTCAGCTGCACGTGGAATTATTAAATTCTTAGTTTTGATTTGATTTGTAAATTTCCCAATAGTTTTTTCCTTTACAATTATTTAAGCTTTATTCGATTTGATTTTTATTTTTGGTGTGTGCACTTGCAATTTTTTTTTTGCCTTTTTTATGGCCATGTGGCAGGCTACAAGGGGAAACATTCAAAAGCAAACTTAATGTGGCATGGCGAACTGTAACCGATCGTAAAACCAATGGGTTATAGTGCTAGTGCTAGTCTATAATATATATGTATATGTGTGTGTCTGTGTCCGTGTATGTGTGTGTGGCATGTGCAACAGTTTCCGTTGCTCTTTGGCGAAAAACGTCTCTGGCAAATGAGTTTTTACTTTATGGCCATGGTAGTAAAAGAAAAAAACAAAAAAAAGGAAAAATTAAATTGCAGACCGCGCAACAGTTTGCAATTATGTGCAAATGCAGCAGGATGTCGCATACACAGGACACAGGATACGGGTCACAGGACATGCTGTTGTCTCCACACATGCCACACAATTTGCGTTTTAATTGTTTCGTTTCGTCAGCGCTGCCTCATTTAATTTTCAATTTTAATTTTGAATGAATTCAATTCAATTTGGCTTAGTTTCCAATTTGGCATTCAATTCACATTTCATTTCAGAGTTGCGCGCACTTTAAAAACTCTCATGAATGGCCCATTCATTTAGTCACTTGTATTCACAACATTCACAACGCTTTTGTTTTTGTGTCTGACTTGCTGTTTCTAAATCATCTTCTTCTTCTACTTTTTCTTTGTGTACTGTTGCTGCTGCTGCTGCTGTTGCTGCTGCTGCGTTGTTGCAACCTTCTGCGACGCCTGCCAACTGCGAACTGAATTGCTCCAGTTTCGTGTTACACCTTATAAAGTGCTGCCTGCTGCCTGTCTGCTCCCGTGTTATCCTTATAGACGACTCCCGACTGGTTGCCTGCCATTCTGTCTGAATGTCTGTCCGTCCGCTTCCAGCTGCTTGCGCCCGTTGGTCTGATAAGAAAATGCGTCTGTGTGTGTGCGCTTAACGAGAGAGTCGACCACTGAGAGAGCGTCGGAGAGAGCACGAACGAGAGAGCGTGAGCAGATACTGGAAAGTTCGGAGCGAGCATGGGCGATGTTTCTCCGAGAAGCTTTATCCAGCCGTTAGCAAAAATATTTGAATTTATATTTTTAATTTAATATTTAAGCGAGTGAGTTATTTTATTTATTTATTGATTAAGTACTTAAGTAAAAATAAAAAAGTTTAAGTATGATTGGCTTTACTTCAAATATATTTAACTTTACAAGCACTTTAATATTAATTTATTAGTTCAAGCCTAAGCTTTAGTGATTTTGATCATTTTATTTAAATTACTTATTCATTTACTTCATTTATTTTTTTTTGATTAAACACTTTCTTGTGGGTTTTAAGCCTTAGATATAATTATATTTGAATAACTTTAACTTTTACTAAGTTGACGTTTTTTAATCAATTAACTGTTTAGAAAAATATATTTCTTTGATCTTTTTTGAAGTTACCTATTTTTCAATATTTTCCTTTTTTTATTATTTTTTTCATCACTTTAAAAAAAAAATATACTTATTTGTTATTTCTGGAATTCACAAATTTTTCAATATTTTTATCCGTTTTCTCAAATTTTTTTTTTAATTACTTATTCTTTTTATTTACAATGGAAAAGTTTTTTTTTAATTTATGGCTATCTTGGCATTTTATCAATATTGCCAAAGCATCGCACTGTTTCATTGCACAGCACACAATATTTCAACCTATCTCTGCCTACTTTTCCCTTCTCTCTCTCTCTCTCTCTTCCTGTCTTTCCACTCATCGTACTCCAGAGTTGTAGCTAGTTTTTGGGTGTGAGCTTTCATGAATGAACACCCTCCTGTTGCATTTGTTTTTATTGCACAAAAAAGTAGGTGAAAATCAACCCCACACACCCCAACCCACCTCTGGTCACCCTACTAGAGCGCTCTCTAGACACCCCACCCAAAATCGCCTGGCCATGAAGTTCAAGATGAAGGTTATGCAGCAAAAAACCCAACGTAAAGTTAAACACCAAAAAAAGCTTTTGCTCTCGTGCGCGCTTTTTATGTTGTACTCTTTTTCTCTCTCTCTCTCTCTCTCTCAGCTGTTACAACTTTCTCTTGCTCTCTCGCTGTCACCTTTCCCTCTCTCTCTCTTTTTGGCTGTCACTGAAACATCGCCGTTTGCTAACATGTTGCTGTCAATTCGACTCGATTTGTTTTGTTTTCTGTTCCCTCTTAAAAAAATTATGCTACAACTTTTTTGTGTTAGTGACGAAGCATTTTGGGCGCTTTGCGTGTTGCTCGCTTGCTTCCTGTCCAGCAGCCTAAATGCCTACCTGCAATCCCCCAACTGCCTCCCTGCCCTGCCTGCTCCTTCCTCATGTCTCTGCTGCAGACATTTTTAGCTATTTCTTGGCATTCCTTTCTGGCAATTTGTTGTGTTTGTCTCCGCCCGCCTTGTGACCCAATTTCGAGCCCTCACGTACACGGCGCTCAGCAAAAGCAGAAGGCAGCAAGCAAAAAGCAGGAACAGCAGCATCTCAAATCTCAAGCTGTTGAAGCAGATCATGTCTGGCATTAAAGGCATTTGCTGTGCCCACAGATTTTGCAGTCATTCCTTGCGCCTGATTGCCTTTGTGCTTGTAGTTTTTGAGGCAGCAAAGACAAGCTGAGTAGCTAGGGAGTAGATAAGAGGTAGTTAGGGCTTAGGTGGGGGGTAGTGAATTGGTACAGTAATAAAAACCATTCTAAAATTCTAGTTTTAAATACTTAACCTCAGCATGTATTTTTTAAGGATGTATTCAGGATATTATTGATCAATTAACACAATATGCGGATAAAATGGCAACTACTCAGCATTAAAATCGTAAAACAAAAAGGCTTAAGTATTTGATTTCACAGAAAACTTTCTTATTTTAAAAATCATACTTAAATCAAGAATTTTGTACCTGGTTTAACCAAATCTGTGATTACCAAACTTCAGACACCGCATTGGATTGATTTTATCCCAGAATTCCGGATTCTCTTTTTTTCTGTGTAGAGCTGTCTAAAGTTCACATATTTGCATGGTGCATGAGGGCGTGTGTTGTACGTGGCGTATGCTTGATGCTGGCTACATAGCTGCCAATTACTTGTCAACATGTCGCGCTCCAGCAGCCAGCCAACTAACTGTGATTGATTGTGCGAGCGTGGTGTGTGTGTATATGTGTGTGTAAATATATATGAGTGTGTGTGTTTTGTTGACAATGCTGCGCACCTGGCTGAGTTTCTAGGACTCTAAATGCAGCAAGGCTGCCAGGCAACGACACAAAATTGTGATACATTTCAAAAAGTACTTGAAACTGAGATCCATCCAACATAGTGACAGCAACTGCAAGTGCTCTCTCTCTCTCTCTTTTTCTCTGCTACCTTTCATACATGTGCAACCATGCACAACTGCTAACTAGTACTCTTTCCCTTTCTCTCTCCCATTCTCTTTCCCAACTCACTCCTTTCTCCTTCCATCGCTGGACTGTGCAAATGATAAAAGTTTTGGAGCTTGTCGCTATCTTTTCTTAATTTGAGTTCGCCCAGTTGGCAAGTTGGCCTGTCAATGATGTGAACTTTCGAACTTTGATTGGCTGCCATACACACAGAGGAACAGAGAGAGAGAGGGACACATAGAGAGAGAGAGAGAGGGGATAAAGTACATATAAGTACACAGTTAATTTTCACCTATATTTAGCATGCTTATTGAATCGATTCAATGGGCTAAAAGGTAACTGGAAACAGAGCTCTCATTAAAGGTATTTCAAAAATTAGAGAGAGTGAGAGAGAGAGAGAGAGAGAGAGAGAGAGATAGATAGAAAGAGAGATGAGGAAGAAATACATAAAGATAAAATCCACTTTCAATATTATTCACTTTAAAATTAACATTTTAAACTCAAAATTTTCGTTTTTATTTTTTAAACAATTTTGTTTATTTTAAAATTATCACTAAAAATTTAAAATTTTATGTTGATTAAATTATTTTTAAATCGTTCGGAAAAACGAATAGTTTCAAAAATTTCAAAGTTGTTCACATTATACTATGTATAATTTTATTTTTGATTGATTTTGCAATACTGGAAAAATTTTTATAATAGCATTATTATTAAACTTGATTCTATTGGTTTGTCAAAGGAAAGTAAAGGAAATTAAATAAATCTTAACGTTAAATAACTGTCTATAATCAAATTCGTTCTAAACCATTTCAATTTAAGAGAAAAAGAAGGCGAAATCTAGACTAAAATGCAATTGGGAACCGAGCTGTCGTCCAAATGGTATTTTAGTTACCTCGGGCATCATTAGTAACATAATTCCACAACAAAATGCAATCTTAATTCCGCAGCTGGAACGCAACAAACAAGCAGGTCAACCTTTTCCTGGAATTCAGTTTGTGCTCAACTGTGTCTTATGAATCAGTTGCATTCAGCTTGCAAAAACAACAGCAATAGAGCTGTACTATACTTTAGCTGATATAATCCTTTTGGCCCCCCCAAGCGGAGAATGCAAATGAAATGATCCTAGCAGCAGCTACAGTTACAGCTAAAATGTCAGCTATTTGTAAGCCAAAGCCCGTGTCAAAGTTAAATGCCGATGGCGATGGCGACATCGACAACAACAATTGAGCGTCAAGCGATATAAATCACAGTTACTAATTATGCTTTCATTTGGATCCTCTCGGCTAACGAAATCTAATCACTAGTGGACTGGGAACACTTCAGTTAAAAAACAAAAACAAAACGGCAATGAGCTTAAACACGCAATGGAAAATACTTGGAAATTAAAAGAAGAAACCGCAAAATAAAACTTCGTGTGACGTGGCGGCTATTGCCATTATCATGGTACTATAGCACAGGCAGCACATAAATAAGCAGGTCACAACTTTAAGCGCTTTTTACGGCCACAGAGATGCGCAAGTAAAAATTATGTGGAGTAAGAGAATTACTTTAAAAAGATTAACGGAAAAGACTGTTGATAGTTTACTAATTAAAGTGAACTTAATTTCATAAGATTACAAATATTTATACAGTTGAACTTCCATAACTCGAATTTCTCCCTAGCTCGAGCTAAATAAGTGGCAGTAAATTTAAAAAACTTAAGAAAATATCTCTATTTGTCGAATATCTCCATAACTCGAAACTTTTCTTCGGATAAAGGTGATTCGAGTTAAGGAATTTCGACTGTATTTGAATTGTAAACTAAAGCTTTGATTGATTTTCGCGGTACCGATTTTTAAACTCTTTAACCCGATGCTTTTTTTGACTATCAATCGAGTTAATTAAATTGATTTTTAGGAAAAATGTACAGCTCACTGGAATTTTTTCAACGTCGTTAATTTACAGAATTAAGTTAGGTTAAATATGATAGGAGAAGTTTAAATTTGATTTTAAATTTTTTTCGTAAAAAAATCCAAGAAAAATGCTTTCTGGTGTAGAAAAATATTTAAACGATTTCAATTAAATTTGAATGATGAATGAATTTAGAGGCAAAACCTTGTAAACGTCATTTTGCTTGGAAATTATATTGGTTTTGGCAAAGCTCAGAAATTTTAAAGTTCAGTTATGGCAAAGTTATGAAATATTCAAGTTAGTCTGGTTAAAATTTACCTGTGCACAATTATGTTTTCTTTTAAAACATTTTTTTTTTTTTTGTAAATACGATGTATCGGTATATTTGAGTGATATGTCTACAACTCGATTAATTTTTTGTCGATTCTTACATTTCGATATTAAACTCGATTCACAGTTTGGACTTACATCACCAACTAACACTGTCATCTCTAATTAGACGATATAACAAAAAGCGTAGCATACTTTACGGCGCGGGTATTTAATGTGTGTGCCACACGTTGCGACAGTTTTAGCAGCGTGTGATAAAGCGACGCGATAGGCGCCTCCGTCAGACCTGTTAAGAAAATGCCACGCCCCTGTTTCGGGGGCTGTACAAACAAGTTTAATACGCTGACCTGAGAGTCGTCCTTGTTGCTGTTGTTCTACTTGTTTATTTGCCTCTTGTTACTTTCGGTTTGGCGTCTTTCAAGGGTGTGACCGCATTTGCACCTGAGGTCGGTCACGAAAACGACGTTGTCTGTGGCGCATTTTAATTAAAGTTTTCTACAAATTTCGTTGCTTTTATTATTGCTTTATTTTCAAAACCAATTCCCTATCCTTGCTCCCGCTTTGACAATCACTGAACCTGAAGGACACAGCTTGTGTAGACAGTTGTATGCTCATAGGGTAAACGGAGAGAGAGAGAGAAGAAGAAAGGGAGAGAGAGAGAGAGAGAAAGAAAGAAAGACCACTCGTGGTCCACGAGTACAGAGTATGGAAGACAGAGATTGCAGACATCATTTAAGGTGTAAATTCTTTGTTTTGAGAATTTACGAAAAAAAAGTACAAAATTTTAAATTTTCCAAAAAAGACAAAAAGACATTCCGCATCAAAATCGATTGAGCTTAGACAAACTTATGAGAACTTAAATTGTTCGAAAAATTATTAAGGGGTAGATATGAAAAAAAACCAAATTTTTGGAAAAAAAAATTTAATTTCCTCAGGAAAATAGGCAATGTTTATATAGAAAGTGAAATATAAGTGAGTTCTCCAAACAAGTGGAACCCACCGAAACCCTAAATAGTATATTGTGTGCACATCGCGTATGCGTGTTATTCTGTTATATTTATTTTGTGCAACGCATGCAACTTGATTCGATTGCACTTGATACGTGCAACCGATATAATTATCATTAATTTGGAAAACCACAGAAATAGAAAACCTTTACTCAAACTCCAGTTATTATTATTATACTTTATTCTTTGTTCTCACATTGTCTGCCAAGTTTTGTCACGTAAATCAATTAGGCAAAGGTTCGAGTTGAACTTATTGGATGACACAAAAAAGTCTCAAACAGGTGCCAGACAGCGAAATGAATCAAAAAAAGTGTGAAGACAAAAACGATAAGAAAAGTGCTTAAATGTGAAAAGATATTTATGTTACTGCAAAGATTATAAAACAGTCTTAAAGTTGCTTAAACCGTATTTCTAATACTCTTATGGACGCACCCCGAAGTTGAGCAGGCCACAAGGTCGCAGCTAATAAAATTGTATTTGGCCTTTATCTAGTCTGACTTGAATTGACTTGGCTCACCTACAATGTTGTCCATTTGCCAATTTGCAACGATGTCTGGACGGGATTGCGTGATGTGGCCATGTCTATTACCCACACCTGAGAGGCAATAATGATCGATGCGTTGACGATGGCAGCCAGAAATTATGACCATTGATATTAGAAACACGCCACCGTCTTGTCAACCAGTTTATGCGACTCTATCTCTCTGTTTAGCCTTTTTGCATGGGAATTGGTAATTTGCATTAAATTTATTGACTAATTGCAGTTGAACTAACTAATGAAAGCGCTCAAATGCCAAATAAAATGGCATATTTATCAAACCGACGGACAACGCGGCGCATGAGTAATAACAAAATCAATGTCGGGACGCGTCGAAAATTTTTAAAATTATTATTATGATAATTCTCATTTCTAAATTTCTAAACGACATTGATGAAATAGTTTACTAAGAAAAAAAGAAAACAATTTTTGAGCAAATTTAATATTCTTGAAATTTAAGGAAAAGAAAAGTGAAAAGCCGTTGCCCATTTTATAGTCAGGTAACAACTTTTCACTTAGACACTGCCAAAAGATCTCTTGCAAAAATTGTTTGGTTGTCGTTTTTGTATGATGAATAAAACAATTAGCCTGTTCATAGCTCTTTTTCAAGTGTAAGCACTTTCATTAACTTGTTGTTGCTGCTTATTACATGTATTAAATTGGCCAAAAGTTATGGCCAACTAATTAGCTGGCATTAAAGCGAAAGAAAAAAAACGTGTCAGGAAAAAATGTTTTCACTTTGGAGCCATGGGAAACTGTAGCTCTTGTTCAAAGGATATCCTGCCTATTCTGTTTGCCTTTCAATGCAGTCGAGTCAAAAACACACACACTCACATAGAGACAAATATACACTCGATGTGTATCTGTGTGTGTGTTGTTTGCTTGCGTTGTGTATCTTGCATAATCGCAAGCCAAACACGGAAACAACTTGTTGCAACTACAGCAACAACAATCAACAGTGTTTGTGTCCCTCTATGGGCGTGTGTGTGTGTGTGTGTGTGTGGCAGCATCCACAACCTGGCCAGGTGATGAGAGCAATGCTCAGCTCACGTTATAAATATTTGATATTGTTTGCACATCAGGTGTAAAAACGACATTCTTATGTGCGAGTTGTTTGTCCACGTCCATGAAAACTGAACAGCATTATTTATTTAAAAGCTTGAAATAACATTTTGACACCCAAAAACATCATGTAATCAGTCCTTTAGCCTTTTAACTATAAATATATTAGCTCTTAACCCTGACCCACTCTGAGAGGCAATCCAAATAAATATAAACCGAAAATTAAATTGGAAATACTCCGTGTTCACAGTTGACTTAATGGGGTATTTTAAGTTTATAAATGTAGAAAAATGTAGCGAAGAGGCAGCAGATATAAAAAAAAAAGAATAAAAGGCCATCACCAAAAGCTTTGTGTTTACAAATATATTAAAATTATACCTAACTTTTAACGGATTTAAAATAAACTAAAGTCTATAAATATATAAAACTCGCATTATTATTAATTTTTATCAATAGAGCTATTTATATATTTTATATAGCCAAAATTTTATTTAAATGACATATGTAACTATAGCAGAAATTTTTTATTTATGTAAATTATTATTTAACAAGAATTACAGGATATTTTCGAGTTGAGAAAAGAAGAGTAGAATCCTAATGCCTTAACATGTTTGATAATTTTTTCCATTATTAAAAGGATTAAATAATTTTTTGGTTATCTATTGTAAAGTATAATCAAGTTCTAAACTTTGTGGTAGAAAGAAAGTATAAGTCATAGTCCGTCACTCTCGACAATAGCAATCCTATTAAATGGACCCGCAGGAGGGCACTTACCCAAGGACAATAAAGTCCATAAGCACTTTTACATATTGCAAATAATACAAAGCGCAATTGTAACATGCACAAAGCATATGTGTAACTGGCACAAAACAAAACTGAAAACAATGGCAAACAAACAAATAAACAAATGGCGGCATTTCACTTCCGCCCACGTTGATGCACAGTGGTTGCTTTGTATTTATATGTATTATATTTAATAACGATGTCAAAAAGTGTGTGTAATCTTTAATCTAATTCTTATTTTGGGATGGAAAACTTCCCTACTTTTTTTGAAATAAAAAACATTTTTCTAGTTTTTTTAAAATATTTTTTTGTTAACTTTAACTTTAAATCAAATAGATTCAAAAATAACAGAAAGTTCAGTGATCAATGAGCTATCGATAACACAAAACACTTATCGAGCGCTTGATTTAATCCTAGGTAAAATAACCAAATGACCACTGTGTGATGGCACGATAGGAAATTGTGGATGCGATGGGGTTGGTGGTGACGTTTTGGCCGTTGCTGTGATAATTGAAATGCCGTCGCGCACGCTGCGAGCGTCGATGGTGTTTCCGCTAAGCACTGGCAAGCAGTTATAGGCACGGCCATCGGTTGCCACGCCACCACCCACCACCAGCCTGATCCGGGCCCATGGAAAGTAAAGCAAATCAAACCCAAGGACAGCGACCGCCACATTTTCAAACAATGTAACAAGGGGACAACAATAAAAGCAACAAAAGCAAAAAAAACCAACGCAATGCGAAGCCATTTCATTTCGCAATTTTCAAACAGCTGCCAATTGTTCTTGTTTCTATGACGGCCAGTGGCAGCGATAAGGTTTTTTGCCTTTGAGTTGATCGGCATGATAAAACTGGTGACCATTTAAAGCAATTCAAACTTTAACAAAAATGTGTGTGAAATAAAAAATTATATTGGCGATAAGTTCGATTGATTACCTTCTCACTAAAGTGACCGAACGATCTGAAGTCAGTGTTGACAAGTAACAGTTACTGCTTTATTCACTCCCTGCGAATCAGTCACTGATATTCCAACACTGCTCATCACTATTGTACATCTGTCTCGCTCACACACTTGTTGCTCGCAAGACTAAAATTAAATTCTAATATTTATAATATTGAAATGCAGCGATTTATACAAATATTTGGTAAACAGAAATGCAAAATTATTGGCATGATACATGTGGATGCGCTGCCAGGTGAGCCAAAGCACATCCAGCAACAAAAACAACAAAATGCATAGGCAACGCTCTTTTTTTAATCTAATGCAAAAAACACCTTAAGGCACGCCGCAATATGCCGGCAACTGGGAGAAAACCATTGAGAAGGTCAAGCACGAGGCGCAGCTGTATAAGCAGCACCAACTGGTATGTAAATAATGCTTATAGTTTAAATAATGCTTACATTGATGGTACACTTCTCCTCCCACAGGATGCTGTGCTTATCGAGAATATGCATGACATTCCTTATGTGCAGGATCGTCACTTGGGGCCGGAGATTGTAGCCTGCATGACGAGAGTTTCGCAAGTGGTACGCAGCATTCTGCCCAAGGAGACGCCGTGTGGTGTTCAAGTTCTTGCTTGCGGCAACAAACATGCGCTGGCCGTTGCCAAGGCCAGTCAATTGCAGTTCATACGCGCCGAGGGATTTGTGTTTGGTCATGTGGCCGACGAGGGCTACACAAATGCCTGTGCCGGTGATTTGTTGCGCTATCGAAAACAAATCGATGCCGAGGATATTCTGGTCTTGACAGATCTGAAGAAGAAGCACAGTTCACATGCCATAACGGCGGATGTTAGCTTATTGGAAACCGCGCATGCTGCTGAAATGTTTCTTACCGATGGCATTATCATTACGGGCACGGCAACGGGCCAAGCGGCAAGTCCCAAAGATCTGCAGTATCTTTCTGGCAAACTAAAAGTGCCTTTAATCATTGGCTCTGGCGTCACCAAAGACAACATACAGCAATATTTCAATACGGCGGAGGCGGTTATTATAGGCTCACACTTTAAGCACAATGGAAGCTGGAGAGAGAATATTGATGAGCACGCGGTAGAGAATTTCATGCGCAGCATATGTGAGCTGCGTGGGTCCGATGAGTAAATTGTTTATGTAGATAAATTTAATTAAAGTAATGAATGCAACAGGTTGAAAATAAGCCGGGAAAAGAGAAGCTATCGATATATTGCACTGAATTTATTGGTATATCGATGTATGGCAATTGTATTCCCAGCGCTGAATCTATAGACATATCGATATATGTCAATTGTAGTTCCAGCACTAATTGACAGTTGTAGCGGGAAATTTTTTTTATTTTGATTTGTTTATTCTTTAAATGCAGCGATTTTTTCAAATCTTTGGTTCTCAAAAATGCTCTGTGATAGGCATGATACACGTGGATGCTCTGCCAGGTGAGGGCCAATAAGAAAATGCAAGTGGAATAATTTAAAAGTAATGGAATATTCAAAGGCACGCCACGTTATGCCGGCAATTGGCAACAGACGATTCAAAAAGCCACCTACGAGGCACAATTGTACAAGAAGCACGGTCTGGTATGTAATTAATGGAAGTAAAATAAGTACACTAATGTCCAAACCGCCTTACAGGATGCCGTGATCATCGAGAATATGCATGACAAGCCGTATGTACTGAATCGAAACTTGGGCGTTGAGATCGTCGCCTGCATGACGCGAATTGGCCAAGCTGTGCGAGAAGTCTTACCAAAAGGCGTTCCATGCGGCATACAGGTGCTTGCCTGCGGCAACAAGCAGGCCTTGGCCATAGCCAAGGCCAGTCAATTGCAGTTTGTACGCGCCGAGGGATTCGTTTTTGGCCAAGTGGCCGATGTGGGTTACATCGATGCCTGTGCTGGCAATCTGCTGCGATATCGCAAGCTCATCGACGCCGAGAATGTGTTGGTCTTTACGGATCTCAAGTACAGTTCGCATGCCCTTACGGCGGATGTTAGTTTAGGGGATACAGCACAGGCAGCGGATTTCTTTAGTATCGATGGCATCATCATTACCAACAACATTACGGGGCATCCAGTCAGTCACAAGGACTTGCAGGACGTGCTCGCGGGCAAGCTAAGAGTGCCAGTACTGATTGGCTCCGGCATAACGAAGGACAACATAACGCAGTATTATCATGATGTCCAGGCGGTCATCGTTGGATCACACTTTAAGATTGGCGGCGATTGGCGCAATGAAATCTCCAATTACCAAGTGGAAAACTTTATGCATCGCATCTGTAATCTGCGGGAGCGGGACAAGTACACTTGTTTTTAGTTGAATGCATGATTTTATTGTGTAAATAAATGCGTTGAGTTTCAATAAATTGTTATAGTTATGATATGTTCTCTAGAAGAGATTGACAAAAAGAAAGTCTGGAAACTGAAGCTGCTGCTGCATTTCTAAAAGAGATTGGCAAAAAAATCATAGATACGATCACGCAAGGATGTAGTCTTGACAGTGACAGCTTCTTCCACGTTGGCGCTTGGAAATACAAAAGGCTTCTGCTCGTACGCATCTAGCGTAACGTCGAACTTGACGCGCTTCTTTTGTGGCGGCTGCAACAGCAGCTCCTCCTGTCCTGCTCCCAGCTTCAAGGTCTGCGCTGGCGTTGTCCAGCCGCTTCCACCGCCGCCGCTCTTTTGACTGCCGCCGCTGGAACGTAATGGAAAGAGTTGATCCCGAAAGTTGCCATCGCCCAGTTCGGCATCAAAAAGATCCTCGCGCTTAATTGCCGTGGGTATAGTGTTGTCCACATTGTGTGCACGAAAATATGACTTGGAATCGGAGTAGCGACTGGCAAAGCCATAACTTGGATCCGGATCGTTGGCTGTGCCCGTGGGTTTGCTGCGTTTCAGTATGCTTCTCACATTGGTCACTTTATCCCCGGTGGAAATCATTTTGTAGAGCTTGGAAATGCGATTCTCCTTGTGCTCAGTGGTGTCCTGGGGACGTCGCAGCTGCACCGTTGGCGGTGGCGGCGCTGGACGCTTGACAACCGTTGCGGAAGTCAATGTCGATGTCTTGACCGGATGGGGCAACTTGCGCTTGCGCTGGAAGCAATGGCTTTGCACGCTCGCCGAGACATCAGCCTCCTCCTCGGAGTCTGTGGAGCGATTCTTGTTGCGAAACACAGTGTCGTAATCCTGTAGAGAAATTGCAATGATTAGCAATGATAACTGCTGGTGAATCGTTTGCTACTCACGCATTTGCGCTTGTTGGGACTCAGTACATAATCGGCGCCAAATTTCTTCATGTCTTTTTTCCTGATGGGCGTCCTCTTGCTGGAATCCTTGCGCAATGTCTTGCGGCACTGGACATGCAGATCAATGGCATCCCGTATGAAACCCACCCAGGTGCGTGACAATTGCAGATCGTCGGTGCCAAAGATGATGCCATCGCTCTGGCAAGTCAACTTGAAATTTCCAGGCAGCATCTCATAAACCTTGCACTTCTTTAGTGGAAAGATGCAGCAGCATTCCAAGGAGTTCTCTACCTGCGTGTTCGGCGGACGTTCCTTGATCACCTTGCAGTACATAAAGATGTCCGACATGAGTACACAGTAGCGCTTGATCTGCTGACCCTTGTGGGTGATCTTGAAGAGCATCCCCTCCTTGATCACACGCCTCGAAGGCTTCACAATATTTGGAGTACGATTCACCAGCGAATTTTGCAGATGTATCAAATACTGCGTAATCTCCTGCTCCTCCACGCATGAGTTAATGTGCGAGGCGGTGGCCTCAATCTCCTTGACGGATTCTGCAAGAATAAAGGAGCATTAATATCCTGGAATAATGATTAAATAAATCCCACCTTTTAACAACTTGTAATCCGCATCCGCTGGACTTGTATAGAGCAGCACCTGCTCCAGCAGCAGCTTGTAGCGTGGCACGCGCTGTATGGGCACAATCATCAGTGAATTAAGCTTGCGTTGCACCTCCGGACGACTCTCGGTCTCCTCCAAAAACTTCCGAAATACAGGATTCTTACTAATCAAATCCTGCAGTATAAACAAAGCACCGCGGTAATCAAACGCATACACCGAGTACAGCTTGAAGAAGGGTGCCATTTTCAGGAACGCCTGGGCAACATTCTCCATGTTGGCTTCCAGTTCCCGCAAAAATTCGCCATTCAAATTGTGTATCATCTCGACCTGGCCAAAGAGCGCCGTGTGGTTGGAGGCATCAATGATGGCCTGCTCCTTCAGTGGTCGCACAAAGAAGTTCATCAGCTGCTCCAGCTGCTCCAAATAGGATTTCTCCGATGATATGATCTCTTGGACGGCCTGGAGACGGAATCCCATGCGTTTGCCCGACTCCGGGTTGGGTGATCCAATGGGACTGCTCGAGTTACTGTCCAGCATGGAGCATACTTAAAGGGGATATATTGTAATTTGAGACTCCAATGACATCAATTCAAAGCCCCCTTCCCCCTTTCCTACCTTTTTTACGTGATTTTGCCGTCAACAAATTTCGCTCCTGCAAAACCTGTCGAAGCTCGCGGCTAAAACTCAGCGGTGTATGCGGCGACATCCCAACGCCTTGTGTGCGATTCTTTTGTCTCGGCGTAAACATTTTAACTTTAAATTTTAGCCACGAAAAATTTGTGCAACGCGACGCCAAAATTGCAGCACCTGCTGGCGGCTGGGTTTGAAAATTGACATTCACACCGAAAATCAATGATCGATACACATTTATCGATATATTTTGCAGCCCTGTGAAGGCAAATCTTTAATGCAGCCATGGTCGCAGAGTGACTGCATCAACAATAAATATATTTTTTATACGTGGTCGTGTCCCGGTTTTGTTTTCAATCTATTTATTTGAATGTTCCACATAAAATGCATGGAAAGCTGAGTGAAATGGAGCTGCGCATAGCGGCGCGCCTAAACAAAGAGATTGGCAAGGAGGCCAATCAGCTGCATCGAGCTGCATTTCTAGTGGAAAATTACAAGGAACAATTGCAGACATTAAGTCAAACCGTGAGTAAATTGAGAGCTTAACAAGGAAACATGTCATATCACCGTATCAGTTAACAGTTCAACTATGAGGAAGCGCAGAATGTGTCCAGCTACAAGTCGGCGTTTCACTGCCAGCAGCAGGTCTGCGACAGCATCGACTTTGAGCTGGAGAAATTGTCACAATTTAGTACGAAACTTAAATTAAAGCTGGCGGAGTGTCAGCCGGCATTGGAGGGCGTTGCCGAGGATCTGCAGCAGGTGCGACAGCTGCAGAATGTGACGCAGTATTTACGTCTGGTGAAGGACATACAGGAGATCAGCGCGGCCTTGGGAAACGCCATCAATGGCAAGGATGAGGCCAAGCTGGTGAACATCTATCTAACGCTCTACGAGGGCAACGACAGCGAGCACAGTGTGGTGGGACGCCTGCAGGCCGTTAAGGCGCGCACATTGAAATCCTATGCGGAATCCACAGCCATTTATTGGTATAAGCTGCTCATGCAGCGTCTGTCCAGCGAATTTGAGGCTGTGCTCAAGAGTCTGCGCTGGGCGCACATGGAACAACAGCCCCTGAACTATTCCCCCAGCCGAGACACTGCCAAGGCACAACTACTGGCCGAATATATGTTTCTCATCAAGTCGCCAGCGGAGGAACATGCGCCACTTCAGAGCATCACACCCAGCATCGTGTGCCAGCCCATTAGTCCCGTGGTGCAGCTGCTTCTGGCGCCCTATCGCCAGCGTTTCATGTTCCACTTTACGGGCACAAGGCAAACGAATCGCTTGGACAAGCCCGAATGGTTTTACACACAGATTCTCAACTGGGGCAAGGAATCCCATTTCTTTGTGGGCAATACTTTTCAACCCAGCGCCATGAAGGCCGGCAAACTGGACTACAATCTTAGGGTCAGTTGAGCTACCTAAATTAAGTATTCTTTATAAGGTATACATATGTATGTCTTGATAATAATGATAGGCCAACTTTTGAAGTTATCCTAATGAATTTTGATACAATTAATTAATTATATATAATTTATTTCACAGCTGGAATTCGTACGCGGTCTTGTGCAGCTTTCCATTGAAAAACTCGCCGTGGACATTGAACAAATAGAGCAGGACGAGAATCTGTTTGCTCATCTGGTGGATGAGACGTTAGCCTTTGAGGCGGAGCTGTGCGAGACTTTTGGTTATCCCGCCAGTTTTCCCAGCGCCATTTCAGTGCTCACACAGCCCAGATATCTGCTGCGCTGGATTGCCCTCGAGGAGCAGTGTAAGCTTGTCCAGAAGTATAAATTAACATAAATTTTAAGCTTTATTCAATCCTTAGTTTGTGCGGAGAAAATGGATGACATACTGCAGGCGGAGGCGCCGTTTCAGCTGATTGATCCCAACACCTATGAGGATGACCTGAAGATACCCAGATGTGCGGATCAATTCATGCGCCTGCTGGAAGCCATTAAGGATCGCTACTATGGACTCATCCAACCGGGTCATCAACTGCAGTTTCTGCAGCTGCAGCTTGAGCTAATCGACAGCTTCCGACGGCGTCTGGTGCAGCTGCACAGCAGCGGCGCCGTGGCCAGTTTACCCATCTTGAACGCCATCAATTATTTGATCATGGTACTCCGGGAGTGGGGCGAGAATGTTCACTATTTGCATCTGCATTCAGCGCTGGCGGGACCCAATGCCACCGAGATTAACTCGGTGTTTGAACATGCCGTCTCCGAGCTGGAGCATTGGGCGCGTCAATTGATGAAGAATCTGGCCAACAAGTCCGTAAACGAGATGAAGGCCAAGTCCATGAATTACAGGCATGATGCGTGGCCAAATATGCCGGAGCAAAACAGCAAAGAACCGTTTATACTGTCGCCCAGCGGCGGTGAAATGTTCCAAGTGCTGGTCACATTACTCCACAATCTGGAGCGTGAATTGTCCGCCAATCTTTTTAATCAAACGTTGCGTTTGATAGCCCAACAAATTGATGATTTCATGCTGGAGAACATGGTGCTCAATACGAGATTCTCCACAGCGGGAGCATCGCAATTTAATTATGATATGACGTTGTTATTCGCTCTCTTCGGTCAACACACGCGACGTCCCGAGCTGCTCTTCAAGCGGTGAGTCATTCACATGGTGTGCGTCATAGCTACAACTGATACTTTCTCATTTTAACTGGTTATTTAGAATTCATGACGCTTGCAAATTGCTAACGGCGGCGCGGGGCACAGCTTTGTTGTTGCTGGAAACTCTGCGCAGTGGCCAGACGGCGGAGGAGAAGACGAAGCCGCTGCATGAACTCCGCGTGCTCAGCCTGGACAGCAAGCAGTGCATCGAGGTGCTCGACCGACGAACAGACATTAAAATGTGTTGAATTAAATTAAGCAGACGTGGCAACTTTATTAAAGCAATTGTAATTTGTATTAAAATTATGTGAAGTAAACTTCGGCATGTCGAAGCTTTGAGGGAATTCAAGTGATTGTTCAGATTGTTCCTAAACAGTAGCTATATATATTATTGTTGTCTGATTATTTTATTATTCCGCTAAATTAAAATTTAATCTTGCTGTAATTAAAAAGCTTTTTATACAAAAACTTATTTGAGTGCGATTATTCCCATGACAACTATATAATGAATCGGTCTGATTATGATTAAATAGTATTCAAATGTTTTGGGGTAAACTATAATCTGTATTGATTGAGTTGCATTACAATTTTTACAATTAAAAGAAGCTTTTCATAGTTGAGTTTTATTTCAATATCTGTAGAAATAACACAGTTTTCCTTAAACTTACTTTTAAACAATTTTTTTGTATGATCGCTTTAAGTTGAAAAACAAAGTTTATAAAAAAAAAGGAAATATCTACACCAAGTTAGCAAAATAATTTACAGAAAGTGGGAAAAAATTATCAACTCAAGATGCTTATCATTAATTTTGTACTAAATATATAGTACTATATAGGAATTTCCACATTGACGTTTTGTGTCATTCGTATGACAAAATTTGCTCTTTTTCTAAAACTTTTTTTTTTCAAATGATTTAAAATAATGAAAGTCTATTTTCCAGATTATTGAATGATTGTCGTTTTTTTAAAATATTTCAGAAATGGAACTTTTATAAACCCAGATTTAAAACAACATTGTTTTTAATGCAATATCAATTGTATATATTTATTGATTATTTGTTTAACATTTTTTTGTTCCTAGAGTTTGTTATTCGTAATAGATTTTTTTGTATTTAAAATTTATAAAACATTTACACAAAAAAAACATGCAATAACTTTTTTGTTTTCGTTTCGTACACGTATTAATAATAATAAATTGATCTAAAAATACATAGCGTTAAAATTAAAATATATGTGTGTACTATTTATATGTATAAATGTGTGTTGTGTGTGTGAGTGTGTGTGTGTGTAATATAAACTAGTTCCGACGACAATAAACAATTCCGTTTAGTAAAATACCAATTTGCGACTCAATATGCGCACATCACATTATCAATTATCAAAAGGATCAATGGAGCCAACATTTCAAACTAATCAACATCTATAAAATTCTTTTCCACAATTGATTTTAGGAGAAGGCGCCCGCATTCGCCCGTTTCCAGAATTGCAGATTCACTTTGTTTCGAGCTGGATCTGCGGGATGATGATAAGTTTGTGGCTCTGTCTCCTGTCCAATCCTCCCCCTATTCAAAGTTCTGATAAGTCGCCGAGTTGATAAAATTGGCACGCTGTGCCGGCGTCATGTTGAGATTGCCACGATGTTTCTTGTCGTAGGCCCAGATCACACAAGTGGCAATCAGTGCAATGCATAACCAGCCAATAAAGAACAACTGCACCCAGGTATGATCATCTTTGCTCTTGTCCGCAATAATGCCAGCCAGAATTGTGATGACAGCCAGCCCAAGATTCTGGACGGACTGACAGAAGCCGTAGGCAGTGCCCAACTGATATTCGGGAATGATGAGTGCCACCAAAGGCCATAAACTGGCAGCCAGCATGGAATAGGACAAGCCCATGATGACCATGCCCACGTACGGATTCAATTGCGTGAAAGTGAGCAACAAATGGGCGGCAATTGTCGTAGTAGTTGCACTAAACACCCAGGTTACATTCCTGCCCAGCTTGTCAATGATGAAGCCAAAGATGGGCGAGGATACGGCAGCAATTAGATACACAAGCGAGTCCACTGTATTGGCCTGTGATTCGGTATAATGAAAGCGATCCATGAAGAACTTCTGACCCAGAGCGATAAATGGAAAGATGGCCACGTAGTAGGCGACACAAATGATGGAGACCATCCAGAAGGGCGGCTTAAATGTAAACACATCCGTCAGCTTGGGAATCTCACCCGATGGATTGTTGTTGCGCTGCAGAATCCGCTCGGCCCGCTTGTCCATGAAGCCCAGAATGAGGGCACACAGCAGGGACATGACACAGGTGAGCGTGGCCAGCAACAGGACGACGCCCAGAGCACGATGTCCTTGGTAGAATTGACTGACATAATCATAGATGGGCTGCATCACCCAAAAGTTGACAGTACTGCCAAAACGGGCCACGGACAGCTGCAGACCAAAGACCATGTTGAGTTCCTTGCCCTTGAACCACAACACGGCATAACTGTTTTGGGCCACCGCCAAGGATTCAGCGCCAATGCCAAAGATGAAGCGTCCCAGTATCATCAGCCAGAAGGCATTTAAGATGCCGCCGCTGGCAAAGATCAGCTGACCCACTAGCAATATCAGCATATAGATAATCGTGCCAAGTCGTATGCCAAACAAACGATCAATGAGGAATCCGCCCAAGAAACAGAGCACGACATTTGGCCACGAATAAATGGAATATATGAGCGTAAATTCTGTGGCACTCAAGTCCAGATCCCGTTTGAAGACCGTCTGCAGTGCACCGGGATTGTCATAACAAAAGTACGATCCAAATCCGAGTAGGCACATAAAGATCAGGGCCAGAAACCGATGACATGTGCTCGATGGCATGCAACAGCCGCCCGATGGCAGCGACAGCTCATTATCCTGTCGTCCGTTGGATTGCTCCCCCTCCTCCGCCGCCGTTGACACCTCCTCGTTGTCCACAATACGCTCCTCATCCTCGCGAGCCATGACTAAACGGCTCAACGTTTAAAATTGCACTGATCGCTCAAATGAAAGGCCGTTGGTGACCCGCATTAAGGGCGTATTATAAATTGATATCGTCGTTATTTTTTTTTAGATTTCTGCAAACGAGAGAACAAAAAAAATGAAGTATGCAAAAAAGCCATTTGTATCTGGTTCCACTTGTCCCACACACACACACACACACGCACATAAAATACATGTCTAAGTGTGTGTGTTTTCAACTCTTTTTTTTTTTTTTTTTGCTTTTGCTTTGTCTGCTTTTATTGTTATCTCATTCGTTTTTGTTTACTGTACTCTGTACTCTTTGTCTATCTATCGGTTTAGATGCTGTTTTTGTCTGCGTAGTAGTTTTATGCGTTAGTTTTTGTTGTTATTATTACAAATGCTTATCAAACATTTTCACAGTCTAGTTACATTTGAACTTACATTGTTTTGTTGTTGTTGGCACTCAACGCACTTTAATCGGAACAGCTTCTGTTTGAGCACCTGCACTTTGTTAGCGCACTAATAAAACTAAAAATTCAATTTTTGATTTCTCTCCTACACTGTGCGCTAATTAACGTTAATTGCGTATCGTTCGGACTAAGTTCAGTTGAACTATTCACCAAAGTGAACGAACGAACAAAATTCCTGATTGTAGGTCATATAGTTCAGTTGCTTAGTTCATTCGTTCAATAGTTCGTTCGAATCCCATTTTCGTTATCTAGCAATTGATTAAAACTTAATTGATAAAAAAACTTAATGGAAAGTTTTAAGATAAATCTTAAAATAATAAAATAATCTGAGTTGTAATTGCTAATGTTGTCAGCTGATAATTTCATGTTGAGCTTGTGACGACATTTACTCGCTGTGCAGCACTGGTCAGTTTGGTATTTGTGCAGCCCTGGTCAGCGGCACATTTGCAAGTTGTTTATTTTATGCAACATAAAATGTATGTAATTATATAATTGCATCAAAGGAGACAATTTGGAAGTATCGGTAATGGCATCGATTGATACTAGCAAGCGCAAACCGAGACGCACACAAGGCACACCATCATTTAAATATCGCAATCGTTTCGCATACGCTTTAATTGCCGCTGGTTCATTGCTCTTTGGAATTTGGAGGTAAAATGAATAAAATAAAAAATGTGAACAAATTGTAATACATTGTTTTTAGTTTAACACCCATGCAACGCATTGCCAACGAGAAAATTTACAACTCCCTAGTCACGCAAACCGAGGAGGAAAAGGATCGTCGTGCATTGTTTGATTTTGCGGCTCCACGGCGAGCGGATTTCATACGGGAAGCAATTGAGGAGGCGGACAAGCTCGCAAAGGAGCGCTAGCAACAATGGACAGAGAGACGCGCAGGGCCAACTTTAAGAAGCTACAACAACAACAACCCGCAACCACAAAGCTGCGGTAGGTTAAATTCCATTGATGTTGAACAATAAAATGTTTTAATTCTTTAAAATAACTTTTGTTTTTCTTGATCCTCTAAAGAAACACACGCAGCAGCAAGGCGGTAGCAGCGACCACAACGCTATCCGACTATTTTAGTACACAGGAGAGTGCCACTAATGACGAAGTAACTCAGCAGCCTGAACTCCAAGATGATCTCTTTGCGGAACCAAAAACAAAAAAGACACGTGAAAGCCATGACACTAAACCCAAGCCAAAGAAGGCGCCGAAGCTCAAGTCCAGTGCTCCGGTGCGACGTGGACGTGGCAGGCCGAGTAAACAGCCCAGCATCAGTGATTTCCTGCGCAACGAGCAGCTCTTTTCCGAGGTTACAGCTCAACACTGCATGGCAGACAACTTCAGTCCGGATGACATTGAAATGGCACTGGCACTGTCCAAATCCGAGGCAGAGAAGCATGGTGCATTGCGGCTGCAGGACACAATGGACGGGAAGGAGGAGGAGGAAGTGGTCAACTTACTCGATAACAAAGGAAATCAATCAACGGAGAATATACGCCGGAAATTGCAAAAGTATGGCTTTCGAACCGCCGCCAAAGAGGGTAAGTCTAGAACTTGCCCAGCTACCAAATTGATAACTAAACATCATTACTTTATAGATTACAATGTGCTCTCCATTGGCGTCTTGCCGGGAGCAGCTGGGAGGCGTGGTAAACGCTGCAAATGGGCCAATAAATTTACGGCTCTCACGCTGCGTAATCCCGAGGAGCAGCGGATGAAAGTGGACAACAAGGTGGCGGCTTTAATGGCTCAACAGGTGCGCACAAAGCTGCCAAGTGCCGAAGATCTCCAGATGCTGCCCATTCAACTGATTAGCGCGCGTCTCCAACAACTGGAGGCCACAAGTCGCATTACTCACGAACCAAGCGAAGGTTCCATAACGAATGTCTGTGCTTACTATGTGGAGGAATTAATAGAAGTGGGTAAAACGCCAGCGGATCATTTGCTCAAGAGTTGGACGGCGATTCAGGGCAGGGATTTGTCGCCAAAGCGACCAAGTGAGAAGAGTCTGCTGCGCCAGCAGCAATTGGAGCAGATCTATGCAGAGCTGGAGGCGCATTTTGGTGCAGGTGCAGAACTAGCCAAGAGCCCAGCAGCAGAGCAAGCGGAGTTGGATGAGCTGCAAAAGCTGGTGGCTGATCATATGGTGGAGGAGAAGGAAAACTCAAGTATATTGAAGGAACCGCCGGATAAACGTGCCAGAATGTCGGAGACACCTAGTGTGATTGAATATGATCAGCTGAACCCGCAACCCTGCACTTCATCCATGTTAACTGTTGTAGAATTGGAGGATAGTTCTTCAAGCGGAAGCTGCTTATTGAAGGAACCGCCGGATAAGAAGAACCTGCAACCCAGCACTGCATCCATTGACACTACAGTCAAACAGCAGAAAGAATCCTTACGTGACAGATGTTTACTGAAGGAACCGCCGGATAAAACCGACAGAATAATAGAAACGCAGCAGGAAAAGGAGAATATGCAACCCAGCAGCTCATCCCTGCTAACTCTGCCCACGCAGACCACGCGCTGCACTTCACCCGATCTATTTGCCGACTCGGATGATGAAGATGACCTGGAATTGAAGATTCCTATGCTGCAAAACTTTTCATTAAGAGTCTACAAGGACACAACCAGCAAGGACATCAATTGTTATGAGATCTACTCCAGCGATGAAGGTAAACAAAAAGCAAAGCAAGAAATTTAAATGCCCATTAAGCTAATATACAACTTTTGTTTTAGTGAAGACTACTGTCGATACGGAGGAGAAGCAGGAGGCGAAGGAGGAGCAGGAGGCGGAGAAGGAGCATACTAATAAGCAATTCGTGGAGAGCTTTGTGGATCTGACTGAGGAACAGGATTCAACAGAATTACCCGACACTAAAAAGTCCATTTTGCAGCAGCAAATTTTGACATTGAGTCCAACAATCGAATTTGATGATGAAATTGATGTAGTTAACTGCACGCTGGCCGGGCACATAGACAAAGTGCATAAGGATTGTGTAATCTCTGATGAATTATATGCCAAATACGCACCCAAGTCGGAGGAGCAGAAGGAGATGCATAGGGATTACTTTAACACAAGTAAGAGCAGCTTCCGGCTGACAACAAGTCCACTTAGCTCCAAGGATGACAATTCAATGGCAACCACATCCTTTCACCTGGCAACAACTCCGCATAGCTCCAAGGACAGTTCCTTGAGTTTTCCTCGAAGTTTCAGCATGACACAGGCACTCAATCTGGAGCCCAGTTTCAAGAGTCCGAGGAACAACTCCTTTACGGATAAACCCGCCTCGGAGAGCAATCTGGAGCACAGTTTCAAGAGTCCATTGCGTCGAAAGAGCAACTCCTTCAATGATAAACCCGCCTCAGTTTGTAGTCACTCCGATGTCAGCATTGATTTGACCCAAGACAGCTGTGATGATGAAGATAATGATCATGATCATGATGATGATGGAGTCTTGCTCTCCGATGATGAAATCAATTACTCCATTTGGAAGGCTGACAAAACGCAACGCGGCAACGACATGGAGCTGGCTCTCCATGAAGACGGCATTTCACCTTTAAGAAAGAGGAAAACCATGCCATATTTTAAGACCATAGAAGACTTGGACGCATACTTGGACGCATCACCGGCTGCTTCTCTTCAGTCGTGCAATTCCCGGTCGCCCAACAAGAGCGCCTTGAGCAAGGAACGTGCCGAGTTTGGCATCCTGGATGCGGCTCTTTCGCAACCCTTTACACTCTCCCAGCTGCCGAGTGAAAAGGCCGAGACATCCCAAGTGCATATTGATTGGGCAGAGGCATCCTTTCTGGACTCACCCACAGCGGAGTTGCCCATGAAACGTTATTCCAGCAGTAGTCATAAATTTAAAGAACTGATCAACATCATTCCAGACAATCCCAATGATGATGAACTCGATGAATTTGATAGAATGGTATTCCAGAATGCCAAAGATGCCACGATAGACCAGGTGCCAAGTGGTCTGGACCGTTTACTACTGGGTGATATCAACCTGGATAGCTTGCCAGAGTCTGGGCAAGCTGTTCCGCGTCCTACTCCCGCTCCTGTGCCGGAGCAACTGGAAGTCAATGGTCAGTTGTACACGGTGAGAGTATGTCAGTCGCCAAAGCCGGATTTTGTGCACATGACGGAGCCGGAGCTGCTGCAGCATCTGTATAATTATGGCATAAAGCCGCTGAAGCGCAAACAGGCCGTTAAACTGTTGGAATTTATTTACAACCAAACGCATCCCATTATGCTGCCACTGGAGGAGGAGTCCCAAGTCGATTCCATGCCCTTGCCACGCTCCAAATCCACGCCCGTCACCCGTGACGGGAAGAGCAAACCGAGGAAGCCTCTGCTGCAAAGTGTGAGCAATGATTGCCTGACTCCAACAGAAGTGGATCCAAAACAAACCTTTCAGTTCCAAGATGCTCCCGGCACGGAACTCTTGCGATTCTCGCAGGCTGTGCCGCCAGCTTTATGCGATGACTTTGAGTGCTATGTGCTGCAAACGAATGTGTCGAAGAAGACGCCACAACCTTTATTGCCCCTCCACATAGCCTGGCATAATTTACTCTGTGCCAATCCTAATCTGCACGAGAGTGTGCTCATGTATGAGCCCATTGATCTGCAGGAGATTTATCTGTACCTAAAACAGCTTGGACATCGCTATGATCCCAAGGACCTCAAGTGCTTCTTTGACAGACGCTCCATTATTTTCCGCTATGAGCTCGCCCCGCCCACCAAACAAGCGCAACGTCACGTGCGCAGGAACCCCCACAAAATTAAGAAACCCAGCTCCAAGTTTTAGTACTATAAAAAAATGCATTGACAGAAGTATTCTTAACATTGTAATTAATTTGATTGTCTTTATGAATTCGCATCTGTAATTATGAAATAGGAAATTTATTGTTCCTCAAATTATTTGTAAAAGTATGATAATTATAATGATAATGTAAGACAATTTTCCAATAGATTCTAATTAATCACATCATTAATCATAACATTGTTATTTGGCGTTTTTGGCCTCTGTAATTAAGAATCGATGAATTTTTTTAAATACACAAATTTATTTTTTATTTTTTGATAAATATATTCTCAATTGGCCACTGCAATTAAAAATCTAATCTTATTTTGAAATACACAAATTTATTTGTTATCGTTAAATATTTTTTTTCTATTTTCTAGTAAATAAAACTTTTTGCCTTTATTAATTGATTGAGCAATTGTCATTTGATGTTTTTGGTCTCTGCAAGTATGAAGTAATGCATTTTTTGGTCCAAATATATGATTATCTCGGTTATTGCTTTAAAAATGTATTTGGCCCAACATTTTATCAATGGCCACTTCTAGAATATGGTCAACATTAGGGGACGGTATCGGTTCATCCATCGTGCAAATTTCGTTTCTCATATATTTATCAATATATTCAAAGCGACGTTTTGTCGAATGTTTGCCCTTGAAAACTTCCTCGCATTTTTCAGCAATCGCCTCGGATAATTCGTCAATATTCTCCTCTTCGTATGTGGGATCCGTTAGAAACTGGGAGCACTTCAAAAACGTTTGCAGGCAATTCATTTTTGGGCTATCAATTTTATTTTCGAACGAAATTCAATAAATGTCAAACTTTAAACTAAAAATTATGGCATGTGTTGCTATTCAAAATAAATTTGTTTACTTTCGTTCAACAGAAAACAAAACCTAAATTTACAAAAAAAAATATAAAAATGTTATTTTTCAAAAAAAACTAAAAAAGTTCGTTATCAATAGTATCGCTTGTATTATCGTTAATTCGTGCTTTATATATCGTTCATATCGATAGATCGATGCTGCTCACTTCCCTAGTAGAGGTGGAGAAACTTCGAAGAAAACATCGAAGTTTCTAAAGACACTCTCATCGTCCCAAAAAGATGTTTGAACACATAACATTTTTTTGAAAACGGGTTTTAATGCTTTGTCCTGAGTAAAAGATATTGTTATCAAACATATTTCTCAGAATACAGTTTGTTGTTTAAAAAAACATTCGATAGTGGCTTATCGAACATCGATGGTTCCGATGTTTTGCAAACATCTATGACATCGATGTTTCACTCGATGTTTCTCCACCTCTAATCCCCAGCTGAAATCGTGAGCAATTTTTTTTGTTTCAACACAAAAGTGAAGCTGAAGCAAAGCCTGCCTAAATCTTTGTGCAATCTCCTACAACAACAATAAAAATAACAACAAGTGTATGCCCAGTGATTAGCTAATTGTTATTAACATTTTGCAAAGTCAAAGTGCAGCTTGGTGCGTGTTGGACCATTGTGTGTTGAGAGTGTGAGTGCATAATTTACGGTTGGCCTTCCACTGGGCAACAACAAAGGCATCAGTAGACGGCGACGACGACCCACACGCTCACGCACACATTCACACACATACGCACGCACACAGGCATACATATGCGCATAGATTGCGATACCTGAGAGTGCGTTTGTCACCAATTAACAATCGAAAATAAAACAACAACAACAACAAAAAACGTTCGTTTCACACTCCCGCGCGCGAAAATAACAACAGCTTTGAAATGGGCCTGCTACTATCGCGATTATGGCGGATGTTTGGCAACGAGGAGCACAAACTGGTAATGGTTGGCCTCGACAATGCGGGCAAAACAACAATACTGTACCAGTTTCTTATGAATGAAGTCGTCCACACCAGTCCAACGATCGGCTCCAATGTCGAGGAAGTCGTCTGGCGAAATATACACTTCCTGGTATGGGATTTGGGTGGCCAGCAGAGTTTACGTGCCGCTTGGAGCACTTATTATACAAATACGGAGCTGGTCATTATGGTTATCGATTCGACCGATCGCGAACGTTTGGCTGTGACGCGAGAGGAGCTTTATCGTATGCTCCAACATGAGGATCTTAGCAAAGCCAGTCTACTTGTCTATGCCAACAAACAGGATCTGAAGGGCTCAATGTCAGCGGCGGAAATCTCCAGGCAATTAGATCTGACCTCCATCAAGAAGCATCAGTGGCACATACAGGCGTGTTGTGCGCTCACCGGAGAAGGATTATATCAGGGACTTGAATGGATTGTGCAACGCATTAAAAACAAATGACAGACACACACACCGATCGACGGCGCTAGTTTATAGTTAATGAATTAATTTAGACAAATAAATAAATTTTTATAAATGTAATTGTATATGAGAATTTTGAAAAGCGTTTTGCGTTTTCTCAAAATTTGTTGAAAGATGAGAAAAGATAACTAATGTTAAAGCCAAGCCAATTTTTACAGTGCTTTAGTTATAAACTCCTGCCTTTTGTTTACGATGAAAAAAAAACTATCCCAGAATCCCTGAATTCCAGAATTCCTCCCTGCCAGCGTACCCACAATAAAATATAAGATAATGCTGTATTAAGATAATGCTAATGTTAAGATCTAAGAGAGCAGCCAATTAATAACTTCCAATAAATTTATAAAATAAACAAGTTTATTTGCAAAATGTTTTCAAGTTACAAATACAGAAATTGGACGTACGTTCGGTTTTTGTTGTTTATGAACTGAACATGCATTGTAATTGACATTGTTAATTCATTGCATTGTTTGGTGTTGTTGTTAATGTGATGTGTGAGATTGTTTTGTACTCTAGCCACCAAAATAAATATAAATACAAATATATATAAATGAATATGTAAAGTGTATAAATTATGATGACAAAATTAACAATCTAGTTAAGGTTTTAAAATTATAAATACTACAATTATAGCCACACGAAAATTTGATCACAAAATCATAAAAATAAAATGAAAGAAAACAAAAAATATATATATTTAACATGGAGATGTCTAAGTAAGATTGCACGAACTGCTGCAGCTCTTGAGGGGCTTCCCCTGACCCAGCTGCACAGTGTTCTCGTCAATGGCTTGGACACTACTCGAATCGTGTTGTCTCTAAAAACAAAATAACAATAATTATGACTTCAGTAAATTAGCTTTTTACTTGTAGAGTTTCATGCACTTACCTTCAATTCAGTGGCCAAACAACGGAAGGCATCTTCGACATTGGTATTCTCCTTGGCAGAGGTTTCCATAACAAACAAGATTTCAGGTATATATTGACACATTTGACGCGCCTCCTCAAAGTCAACTTCGCGCTCCTCCTCGAGATCGCATTTGTTGCCTATTAAAATGATAAACACATTGGAAGCCGTATATCTGCGCACCTCTTCGATCCATTTTTGCAGATTAGCAAAAGTTGATCGCTTTGTGATGTCATAAACTGAAATCATACAATTAATAAATAAGCAGTGATGCCAATTATTTTCCGGAACAGAAAAACGGGCAATTTATATGAACGGCAACAAGATTTGTGTCGACGCAATCCGAATCTTCAGAAGATAAAATATACATATGCATATAATTGAAGTAGCATTTAACGTCTCTATTCCTAGAAGGTTCCTCAATTTAGTGTTTTTCAAACTAACTTGGCTAAAAACCCTTTCTACTTTTGACTTTGACCAGTTTTGAAAACGGGTTATTGCCTTGAGAGTCTCGATATTTTTTTTTGCCTCGGACCAAAACTATGACGTATTTTCAACATTATCCCATTTTAAGAGGTGAATGTTGGAACTGGGAAACTATTTTCGTCTCCAATTTCAAAAATGTCCAAACTGTAATTTTTGAATCGCAGAGCACGATGGTAAGTTGAACCTAAAAAAAAGGACAGATCTCCGGATATGGTATGTTTGAGATTTTTCCCGGCTGAAGCAGTTAAAAACCAGACAAATCTATCCGGAAAAAGGCCAAATGTGCATCACTGATATAACAAGTAAACATCTTGTAATCAACAATTTCAGTAGCAATTAGTGGCACTTGCAGCCACTGATAAGGCGTCATGGCCCGTTTAAATCACCGCAACGATAATAAACGAAAGTGTGCGCGACACCTTATCAACAACGACAACAACAACAACAACACCAACATGCCATGACAATGGACTCGGGGGTCATGATGATAACGTCCCGGGTATATCATAAAACTAGCTAGGGCGTTACCTATTTCTCTATTGGTTTTTACTCACCTATAATAACGCCATTGTTGGCACGATAATAGCTCTGGGTAATGGTACGAAAGCGTTCCTGTCCGGCCGTATCCCAGATTTGTAGCTGTACCAACAACAACAATAAAAATCATCAGCATATTTTTTGTATTTAATGTTTTTTGTTACCTTGACTTGTTTGCCCTCGACTTCAATGGTTTTCATTGAGAAATCCACACCAATGGTATTCCCATGTCGCTCCACATAGTTGCCAGTCTTGAAACGCTGCAATATTGATGTTTTACCCGTGCAACAGTCACCGATTAACACAATCTTGAATAAAAAATCAAAATTCTCCTCATTCGGCAGTGCCATCAACGTTTGCGGATTACGCGCCGTCATTTTCTGTCCCACAGTCCAGTCCACAAGGAGTTGCGCCTCCGTCAACCGATGCTGGTGCCGATGGGTGTGCAATTATTTATTGTTTTGCATGGAAAATATTAACTTTTATTATTTAATTGGTTGATAGCAATGGAAATGCGTTGCACAAAGACTGTGTTGTTGTGCTCTGTACACACTGCTACAAAGTGTATATCGGTTCATTAGTATTTCAAAATAATTGGCCTCATTTATCAACTCATATATTCATATTGGTTGTTTTTTATCATTGTATATATAAATATGTTGACCATTTCTGTGTAAATTCTTGTTGCTTATAGTCGCTTAACACATATTATTCATTTATTTTCTTTGGCATTTGTTATAATAGGGTATGTTATAGTCTTTAGTGATCATATTTTTAGTTTTCGACGCTTGCAGGTGTATGACAGTGGACGCCGTTGTGCAGTACTGAGCTGCAAGACGTTTGTCAACACTAATTTTGTGTGGCGCGCAGACAGTTGTTTTTGAAAGCATATGAGATGGTTATAAGTCAACTCTGTTTATTTAAACAAGTAAAGCGTTTTTTTTTTTACAGATATGGTTTATTAATATTAGTTAATAATAAATTAAAAAACAAAATAAAATGATAAAATAACAATAATGTGCTGCTATCGCTTTTATAAATGGTCTTATCGTTGAACGCGATTGAGCTGCTGATTATAATAGATTGCTTTGATTGGAACAAGATATCTCTGTATAATATAGACGACTTAAGCGTAACAAGAGATATATTTTTTTATTAGACATATACAAATCTGCACGCGTGTTCAAATTAAAATTCCTATTAAATGAGGTTTGCAGCCGAGTCTCGAATGACTTGTATATAAACAAGCCATTTGTTAGTTTATTTCAATTGAAATCAAAATTCTGCTGTTGTGGTTGCAAAAGCTCTGTGTAAAAAAGCACAGCCGGCTTTGCTTTCATGAAGCCTCAAAAGTTCTCTATCTCTATCTCTTGTCGACAATACACATATAAATAGTTGTTGCCGACAACACACCCATCTCATTTAGAGTTTGCTCTCGTTTGTGCTCAGAGCTCAAGTTTAAAAAGTAAAAAAATGTCCAAGTTGGTGCTCTATGGTATGGACATTAGTCCTCCAGTACACGCCTGTCTCCTGACACTTCGTGCCCTCGAATTGGAATTCGAATACATTGAAGTTGATCTGGTAGCTGGTGAGCAGAACAATGAGGAGTTTCTGAAGAAGAATCCACAGCACACTGTGCCCCTTCTGGATGATGATGGCACTTTAATTTGGGACTCCCATGCCATTTGCTGCTATCTGGTGGATAAATATGGAAAAACTGATGATCTGTATCCAAAGGATCTGGCTAAACGGGCTCAGCTGCAGCAGCGCTTGTTTTTCGATGCTAGCGTTCTCTTCATGGCTTTGAAAAATATTTGCACACCATTTATTCGAAACAAAGTGACAACGGTCCCTCAGGAGAAGATTGACAACGTTCGAGATGGTTATGATCACCTGGAGACTTTTCTGGCTGACAATCCCTTTGTGACTGGCGATACTCTCACCATTGCCGATTTTTGCTGTGCCGCCACTGCCTCCTCTCTGCCCGCCTTTCTGGAAGTCGAGCCAGAGAAATATCCTAAGATCACCGCCTGGCTGGCACGTCTTGGTGAGCTGCCTTACTATCGGGAGGCCAATGCCGACGGTGTTGAGAAGTACTTGGCCCTTTTCAAGGACGCTCTGACAATTGTCTAAGTAAAACACTATAAAAAATATGCTTGGGCTGTCATCAAAATTACTTTATTATATATTTTTAAATAAATTCTATCGATACCAAATCGTTACTTTGATTAGTGATATTTGTACAGCACTGTTTTAGCTGCTTGCTACAGCAGTCTGGCATTAAATTTAATGTCAATAAATTTTAAACAGGAACCGCAAATAATGATTATTAAAATTTATTCACATCAAAAAATCCATGACTAAAATACATACACAAAATAATGATAATGATTAAATTTGAGCGAACAAATAAAACTCAACAATAATTGTTAATTATGATTTGTATTTTTTTTGCTACATTTTTCATTAGTTCTTTCAGAATTAAATTACAAAAAAATATTATATTTAATACGCGAAATTGCAGCATTTGCAAGTATTATAGGGTATTTTGCTGTTCATATAAACTTTCTAGTTTTTTTGTTTGAGATCTCAAAAAGACAAACAATTTCTATGTGTGCTTACTGATAAGACTACGTGATTAAAATTTATTTACTTGTATGTATACTTTACATAAACAAAACCAATGTTATTGTGATTTATTTCAATCAGCATAGTAACTACAGCTGAAAAGCTTTGTGTATTAAAAAGCTCAAGTGTCGTTATCTCCAATTGACAATATATAGAACAGTCGACAGAGCCCCACTTTCATTCTTAGTTTGCTATCCAAAGTGATCACAACAAATTTCTCACAATATGGCGAAAATTGTGCTCTATGGCATCGATATAAGCCCTCCAGTTCGGGCCTGTCTGCTGACCTTGAGGGCCCTTGAAGTGCCCTTTGAATACATCGAAGTTAATCTATTTGCCATGGAGCAGAGGAATGAAGATTTTCTAAAGAAGAATCCACAGCACACGGTTCCATTGTTGGACGATAATGGCACCTATATTTGGGATTCTCATGCCATTTGCTGTTATCTGGTGGATAAATACGGAAAAACCGATGAGCTGTATCCCAAGGATCTCGTTAAGCGGGCTCATATCGATCAGCGTTTATACTTCGATGCCAGTGTGTTCTTCATGTCGTTGAGAAACATAAGTGTGCCGTATTTCTACAAGAAAGTGAATCAGGTGCCCCAGGAAAAGATTGATAACGTCAGAGATGGCTATGTTCATTTGGAGAATTTTCTGGCCGATAATCTCTATGTGACTGGGAACACCTTTAATGTCGCTGATTTTTGCTTAGCAGCAACAGCGTCCTCACTGCCTGCTGTGCTGAAAATGGATACCAAAGAGTTTCCCAAAATTGCAGCATGGCTTCGACGTCTTGAAAAGTTGCCATACTACAAGGAGGCCAATAAAGATGGAGCTGAGAAGTACATCGAGATGTTAAAAAACAAGCTAACAATTGTCTGAATCAATAAAAATAAGCATTATATATTTTTAAAATCATATTAATAAAATATGTACACTGTAAATTTTACACATTTGTAATTATTAAACACTTAAGATTTAATTTTATTACTTTTTTCTAGTTGTTCCAATAATAATTGTTCTTATAATACATAAACAACTGAAAAAAAAATTAAAGAATTTTTTTTTTAAAAGGATATATTTTTTAAGTCTATTAAAAATATTGATAAAAAATGTACACACTTGGAATATTTTATTCAATAAAAATTAAGCTCAACAGATTTTAATTTTTTTTTTGTCTTTAAATTCTCAGAATTGTAAGCAACTTAATTAAAATGAAAGAATAAATAACATAACATATTTTTTAGCATTGTCAAAACAATGACTTGCCGAACTGTATCTATATTTATAAACAAGTGCTCTTATCGATAACAAATCGCCATTTGCTGCCATATCGCAGATCTGTTTTCCAGCACTGTTCGTGCGGTATCTTGCAGCACTTGCGCGCTGCCGTTTGAATTTGAATTGCGGCCTGTGAACGTTATAAATAATTAAAGCTTTGGATATTGCGCAACGCTGATTTTAAGCTGATTGTGATTTATTTAAATGAAGCAATTGCAAAAGGAAAGCGATTGACTGTGCGAAATTATGTCAATTAACTTGGAGCGCTTCATTAAAACGTTCATTTATTCAGCACGTATGGAGGTCTCTGTGATAACGATTTATTGTATTTACATGTGGCTCAATAAATTTTCACCACGTACTTGATGATGGCGCCATTTAGGCAACCAAATTGACTTAATTATGCTGTAAATATTTACTATCTTTTTAATATGTATATCCACAATTTTCCCCAATGCTATTTTTATGGCTTTTCCTTATGAAGAACCTTGACCTAATTTGGTCACCACAAAAAAAAGAAAACAAATTCTAGACTTAGACTCACTTTCAAAACACAGCTTGTTACGGATCACGCACAGAAAACATGTTCTATACTTGTTCTCCAAACAAATGTTAAATGGACAACTGGCCAACTGATTGAGAAGTGGATTGGAAAACCACATTCACATATAGGAAGTTGGTTGTACGCGCTGTCGCATTCACTACGCATGGAAAGTTAAAGTAGAAGACTTTATATAGTTAGTCCGTTGCACATCTAGTAAAACGAATTTGTCGTCTGAGCTGTAGTTGTAGTTGGCGCCTTGCCTGAAGGCGCGACCCAAATTGTTAGGACTATGACTCAGTGCACTTCCTAGTACGCCCAGCAAGAAGCCCAAGAAATCACTTGAATAACATCATAGGCCAAATGGCTATCACTGTCTGCTTGTGGCCAAGAGGAAATCAAGCAAGAAATAAAAGTTAGCTTTGACAGAACGACGATTAAATACTCTAGAATTTGGAATGCTCGTGACTTTAAATTTACTGCTTATTTCAATTTCTAAGCTTGTAAGTGTCTTTTAAAAAAATTAAATTTAACATTTGGTCAATATTAAACACATTAAAATAAGGTCGACATATATAATACTGATTTTAGTGTTAAAAAAATTTTATTTTCTTTCCTGCTTAAGTGATTTTTTTGTTTATAGTTATAATTTTTATTTTATTTATTTAAATCTTATCTTTTCAATTTAAAATTAAAAATTGTGTTCATGTGTTAACTTAAATCTTTTTTGAGTTATGTTTTGAGCTCATAACAATTTGTGTATCAAGTGCATATTTAATATTAAATTATATTTTAATTTATTTGTTAATTTAAATATTATTTGGAATAATGTTGCAACAGATTCTTGAATAATTTCAATTATTTAATATATATAAATATATAGTATGCAAACAAAACTCATTTCGTGACTGAATTAAAATACCCTTAGCCAGACTATAAAGCACACACACACATGCATGTACAATCAACGATCGCCTTGGTCAACTGCATGTCTTTCATACTGGTTTGTTGTTAGTTTGGCTATGAGTAGCTTCTGCCAAAGTCTCGCCTGCTGCCAATTCCTGCTGCTTCTCCCTCCTCGCTTCTCCCCACCCCGTTTGTTATGTGGCTTGCACATTATTGTGGCGGTTTTCGTTGTCGGCCGTCGTTGCTTTTATCGTGCGCCACAACCGTTCTTCACTTTAGTTGAATTTCAAACGTTTCCGCGCGCGGTTGTTCAGCGGCTTCCCTCCAAAAAAAGCCAAGGAAAAGAAAAACGTGCAACTTGTAACGGTATTCAGCTAAGGATAAATCGTGCGTTGGAGTACAAAAAAAAAGTGAAAAACGTGTCAAGAATTTCAAGAGTCGCAGCTGTAGCTTAAGCCTAGACTAGAAAAGTGAGTTGGGAAAAAAAGTTGAAGATATTTTTAAGTCTTAGCATAAAAGTGGAAGTAGCCGCAAAGTGGGTCAAGGAGCAGAGTTCAATTCAAGTCGCTGCTTATGTAAGCAGCCCAAGAATGTGTGTAACAGCAGGAAAATAAAAAATAAATGTACATGAAACTGTGGCAATTGTTATGCTAACAACATTCAACGACTTTCTATATCAACGAATTTGATTGATTTTTTGGCTGATTTGATATCACATGCGCATCACGCATTGACAACACTTGCACTTTCCATTGCCTTTTTCCATGTACATAGTGTTTAATTTGAAATTAGCTATGCAGCGCCATGCCGCTAGCGGGTGTTGCAATCTGCGGCAGCCATAAAACAAAAGACTTAGGGCACGAACTTGCTAAAGCGCGCTTACAAACAAAAGACTTAGGGCACGAACTTGCTAAAAACATACAAGCAGTTTTTTGCTGGCATATGTGTGCCAGCTTTATTTATTGGCTTATTATAAAAGGCGCATGTAAATATTGATTTAAATAAATTTTGCATCAAACCTGTTGACCCAGAAATTCAATTCAATTCAATTTAATTTCATTTTCGTTTTCGTTTTGTATTAAAGAATTCTGTTTATCGACTTGCGTTTTATGCAGTTTTGTTGCTGCTGTCAAACAGGAAATAAAATGCAATAAACAGGCAGTTATATTGTGTGGAAAGATATATACGTATATGTTCATATGTATATGTATGTCATTTGGTCCAATTAAAGCAGAGCTTGTACTAATTCGCCATAATATTTGTTGCAATGCTTTTCACTCTTCCCATTGTTGTTGTTGTTGTTGTTGCATACCACACTGACATTTGTTGCGTGTTTGTTGTTGCCACTTGTTGTTGTTGTTGTTGTTCAAGGCGTTACTCTTGATTTGCGATAGAAATCAAAAACTATCCTTAAAAAATGCAATGCCAACAGACGCTTATGGTCAGCTGACAGCGGTAAATTGCACTTGACTGCTAGCTTGATAATTGTTGCAACAACAACAACAATATGTGCAACATCTGCGACATTAACAGCGCTAGCAAACATTCGCTTTGACAGTGATATTAAAAGTGCGCCCTGGCATCAATTACAATTTTCTGAATTCTCTGACACAATTTCTCTTTCTTTCATGTGCCATGTCAAAACTTCATGGCTAATCATTGAGCAACAGACCCCCCTCCCCTCTCCCAGCCACGCCCACTGTCTAGCCATGTCATCGGCCAACATATTTGCATACAGAATTCACGACAAAATCGTTAAACAATCCTTGCATTTAATCATTATTGATTTTAGCCTGCGGTTTGAGTTGTGTTATTTGAACCAGTTAACAAGTCAACCAGTTGGCCTGGTCAAGCACTGGGAAAGTGCATTAGAATGCTCTTGATTTGGGTTGGGGTGGCGAGATGAGAGATGAAGGATGAGGAATGGGTGGGTTGTCTAACGGCAGCAATCCTGTGAAACCGGCTGCCAAGTTGCATAATCCACTTGCTAAATAATTGTGCCAATGCTCGCTGAGTATGTGGTGCATGTGGTGTATGTGGTGTTGTGTGTGTGTGTGTGTGCGGTAAAAGTGCGTCGTCGAGTACAGCAAAGTGTTCCATTTTGGGCGAAATTCGTCGTTAGGCAGGTTTCAGCTTAGAATGACAAATATATTAAGTTTCCTTGAGATGCTTTCACTGCTTTCCACGCACAACAACAACAACAAAAAAAACAAAATCAATTTTGCATTCGTGTTCGAATTTGAATTTGTTAAACTGCAAATTGGCAACTTGTATACAGAACGTGCTGTTAACGGTGCTTAAATGTAAGCTATGATCAGTGCTGCCAAAACTGCTTTATTCTGCAGTCAAATTTGGCATTTTTTGAAAAGTTAAGCTCAGGAATTCATGATTTGAAAAAAAATAAAATATACATTTATAGAACATGAATTTGAAGACTTGATTGGGCAGAAATTTCTAACACTGCGAGAATTCCATTACTTTTTTAAATTTTTTTTCTTTTTTTTTTCTTTTTTTTTTGGACGCTGAACTATTAGAACCAGGGACCGTAACGATTATAATTTATAAAATATAAATTATTAAATAAAAGCCTTTTGTTGATTTTTATCAAGAATTTTAATTTATCAACTTTTAAAATAAAAATTGAAGAACAATTCTTATTTTAAATTTGTATAATAAAAATTGAAAAATACCTTTTATTTTCAATTGCTAAAATGCAAATTAAAACATAACTTTTATTATAAGAATTAAATTTTATTTTTAATTTTTATAATAAAAATTGAAAAACAACTTTTGTATTGCGCTCCCTGATTAGAACATTTTATTCTAAATTTATTTTAAAAATGTAAAGCATAAAAAAACATCAGCTTTTTTTCTTAAAAAGTTTGGCTTCTTTTAGATCTACTCCTTACTAAAAACTGCTTTTTGCATCTAAAAAATGGTATCGCATACAAGAAATTGGCAAGCTTTCTTCCCAAACGAGATACGAGCTGATTCTGATTCTATGTTGCAAAACCTGTTGCAAACGTTTTTTTATACTTGGTAATGTACGAAGAGAATGTTTTGGGTGCTGTTATGCAACAGTTAAATAATGCAATGACAATTATTGTCTTGAGCCATTTGGCTAATCTCTTAGTGCAAGTTCGTTGCCTAAGTCTTTCGTTTTTCTCATACATTCTTTTTGTTGTTTTTGATCATAGGATGCGTGTTGCATTTGGCAATTTGCCACAGCTGCTGTTGACGCTGTCGCTGCTGCTGCTGCTGAGCTGTCTACGCACAGTAGTTGCCACATTGAATGACGCACTGGCCGCACAGCTGGCGGATGCAGAGGCTCAAGCGGATGGCGATTTAAGTTTCGACTCGAATGCGCCGCACATACGCAAAAAACGTCTCGTTTGGATAACGGATGATGGACGCTTGGCGCTGCCGCCAGGCACAACTCTAACATTTACGCCAACAATTGCCATGCCATTGGTACGACATCCGCCCGAAGGCTTCTTCTCCAATCTGACCATCAGTTTTCCAGTGACAAGTGAGTTTCAGTTTCAATCTGTCGAAATTTAATCTATTAATTATTTGCACTCTCTCGCTTCTCAGTTGACTTTGACAAGCTCGGACTGACGGACAATCAAAATCCATTGGGAGATTTGCCCTTCTTTGCGCGCTCCTTCGGCCATGGGGCGGGTCAAATGGTCGGAGAATATGTCTCACGTTATTTGCATGTCCAGCGACGCAAGCGGGATCTGAGCGAGCAGCGCAGCAGCTTCGAGGAGAAGCAACCCTTCAAGGTGCACGAGGAGCTCTTGGATTACCCAGAGTTGCCTGCGGGCTTGAAGCACATCTTCCACGGTGGGGAGCGTGTTTTACTCTACGGCGTCGTGGAGGATTTCCTGGCCACCTTTGGCATGGACGGCAAGGCGTGCCTGCTGCGCACCATTTGTGAGATGCACTCACGCAGCCTGGAGAAGTTTGGCGTCTTTGGCGAGTTGACGAAGCTGTTTTTAACGTGAGTTGGGAAGGCGGCAAATGTTGATGTTTTTGTAATGGGTGCCTATAATTTGCAGAAGTATTAAACATTTTAGTATCTTGAATACAATAGAAATATTTGACGTGAAAGTACAAATTTTTATACCCGTTGCTTAAAAAATAAGTAAAAGGCTATATTTTATTCGTTGAAATGTATGTAACAGGGAGAACTAAGCATCTCCGACCCTATAAAGTGTATATATATTTGATCAGCACCGTCTGTCCGTCTGTGTGAGCGTCAGATCTCGGAGACTATAAGAGCTAAAGCAACCAAATTTAGCACACAGATTAAGTTTAATTCCAATTTTCGCCACGCCCCTTTCTGTCTCCGCAAATACTACTATTATTAGCCATTATCCTACTAAATCGCAACAAGATTGGACACATAGAAAGGTGGTAATGGCTGATTTAAATTTTGAAGCAATGTAAGTGCCTTAAAGTATGCAATAAAAAATAGTATATATATTTTTTTAAATAAGTAACGAGTATCCTATAGTCGGGAGCTTGACTATAGCCTTTTCCGCTTTTTAATAATAGTAATATTTGAGTGAAATTAAAAACAAAAAATAAATGAACTTGGTGAGCAAAGTAAGGCACTATTAATAGGGGCAAATAGTGGATCACTTGACTCACCGAGTTCTTTCAATTATTTGTAAAATTTCCATTTCTTATTTGCACTTATTGTTGAAATCTTTTCGTTTCTAGCGTTACGAAGTCGCCGTTTTCGGAGCTGATTCCAGAGTATGTGCGGGCACAGCGTGTGGGGGAGGGGAAACAGGCGCCGGGGGAATGTTTTCCCTACTACAAGGCGTGTCCCAAGAGCATCTTCAAGGCGCTGGCCAACAAATACAAGCAACAAGCGACGACGACAACGACGACGACAACCAGGCCAGTGGGAGAGTATCAGGAGCAGCAGGCGGTGCTGTTGCCCAGCAGCAAGGAGCAGGATCGAGAACAGGAGCAGGAGCAGGAGCAGGATCGAGAGCAGGAGCAGCTGAATATGAATGCTCTTTACATGTAAACTGAGAACCTCTTCTAGTTTAAGCGGCAACAAGTATACGCACTGTTTGCCGAAATGAGTGCACATTGAAAGTCATTAACAACTAATTAACTAACTAATAATAATAATTAGAATGATAATTATTTATTGTATGTGTATTTGTATTTGTATTTGTATTGTAACTATTTATTGCTTAGCTGTTAAGCGTTGTTATTAACTGTTAGTGAATTTATCTTTGTTATATACCCTGTAAATAAACATTGTCGCACATATTTTTGTGCCGAAACTGAAATGATATAGACAACAATAAATTGCAGCTGACAAATGTGTTTTGCCAGCAATAAACATTCGCATTTGTTTATTGCGTATACGCAATGTGAGACGCGGCATCTGTAATGTGATATTCATCGATTTTGATTTGATCAAATGAGGCCAAACAAACGCTTCAAGTGATCCAAGTGCATGTAGCTCATATAATAGAACATGGACACATTGCGGGCAATCGCGTCCAGCTTCAATGCCTCCTGCATACAATGCTCCTGGCAGCCACCGAAGAGCAGCAGTTTATTCATCGCATCGTTGTACATGATGTTGGTGTGGATGTTGAGCAGCTGTAAGCAGAGTTTGAGTTTATTATAATTAATATTAAATTAAAATTAATTTTGCGAAAAAAAATTACAGCAGGGACTCTCAATTGAAGAGAACTGCATTAAATTGATTATTATATAAAAAGCAAAGAAAATTAATTTAAATAAAAAATTATAATATTTGATTGTCTGTTTAGATATACCACAATAAATAAGTACATGTAATTGGAAATAAGCTCTTTTTTATTTCCCAAACTATTTACCTCCATGAAGAGCGTAGACAGCGATAGATTGCAATCGCAGCTCATGCTGTAGCGCAGGCGAAAGAAGTGCAGACCCTTGATCACAAATATATCGGATATATCGGGTATATTGTTGCCAATGCCGATCTTGACCAGCAGTCGCACCACATTGCGATACTTGAGCATCCGCTCGTCGTGGATAAACTGCATGCGCGGCACATAGGGACAGAAGCTGCGATGATCGTACTGTGGATACACCTGCAACAGGGCCAGCCAATAGTAGACGCTGCTGCAGTGCGTCCACGATGGACCCGAGGGCACAAATGTGGGCAGTGGAAACTCGGCGAACTTGAACTGCAGCGCGGGCAGAAATACAAAGGATATGATGCACGGAGTGCCGCTGTCACGTTTCTCGCATGCGAGAATCTCATGCACGAATCCCTGATCCCCAATCTCATGGGTGCGATAGCTCAGCTTGTACTGCACTCCATTCTCACAGTAGATGCACTTCAGCTGATTGATGGCATCTCGCAGATTGCCGCGTAGCAGCAGCTGAACATTCTCGGGATTCACATAGTTCTTGGTGATCATCGGATGGGTGGACGGGGCATAGAGATTGATGTATCCGGGCTGCGAGGCATTGAAAATGGGCGTTACTGGGAAGGGCATGTGAAAGCGCAGATACTGCTCAAAATCGAGAGGGACATCGATCTTGGAGCCCCTGTAGAAGGTCGCTGTGGTCAGCAAATGTTCCAGCACAAATTTGTATATCCAATCCTTTTTGCACATGACATCGCTGATTTTTTTGGATATACATTCGGCATCCACAAGCCATTCCGCATCGGATTCATCGATTTCCATTAGATCAGAGACCCATTTAATGCCCTCCTGGAAGTACGAATAACCTTCGGGCAAACTAACTTCACTTTTCGCAATCTTCTGATCGCTCATATTGAGTGTAATGCTGACACGTTGTTCACTTTGCACTGAACTTGAGGAACGAAGCAAATAAATTGTGCATGTATCATCATCACTCGCTCGATAATTTGATATGCCCGTTGTTTAAACAAGCGCAAAGCATGGAAAATGAATTGATGCCAAATAGAGTATCGATATTGCAGCTGCATCTTTAAATATCGCCAGCAATTCAACTAAACTCTGCCAAATAAATTATTTTAAATATAACTGCACATTTAAACTTATCGATTATATCGATTTTGGGCGCCTAACATTTTGTGCACTTTTGCAGCACTGTCTCGTGCGAGTGACTCTTATGCGATAGTATCGATGACTTTGACATCGATAGCATTGCGAACAGCTGTTCGCTTGTTTTATCACGCTCTCTCGCTCTTTTGTATCTTTGTTTTCTTTGTTTCTCGCTCACTCAAAACATCGATAGAAATTTTGGGAATGTCATTTCTCTAATATTTTCAAATATCAATTTAAAATTTCAAAAACAAAATTCAAAAAAGCAACAAAATCCAAAATTAGGTAAAATAATTAACTTTGTTTTAAAATTGTTTTAAAAAATTACTGACTAGCTCCGAAATGATCGATTTAGTTAATGATTGACTGAATAAGTTCATTCGTTCATCTTAATGAACCGTTCATATGAACTTTTTCAGAACGAAACGACACAACTCTCATGGTTTTATCACTAGAGGTGGGAAACATCGATGTGTATGTCCATCGATGCTTTCGATGTTTAAAAAAAAGCATCGAAGAAAACATCGATGTTTCTAAAGACACTCTCAGTGTCCCAAAAAGATCTTTGAGCACATAAAAATTTTTTGAAAACTCGAAAACACTAAATGAGTGGCTGTAAAATTAATAAACTTAAGAAAAACAACTATATAAGTCGAATATCTCCAAAACTCGAACCTTATTTTTGGATAATGGTTATTCGAGTTGGGTAAGTTCGACTGTATTTTTAAATTCTTACCTCCCAATATTTTAGAGGGTCGCAATGATTAGGATTGTTAATTTTTGTTGCGTAAAAAAACATTCGATGGTGGCTTATCAAACATCGATGGTTTCGCTGTTTTGCAAACATCGATGACATCGATGTTTCATTCGATGTTTCTCCACCTCTATTTATCACGCGTACCAAAACCGAAGGGGCTTTTTTTATTTCGTTATTTACAAAGATTGCAGAGGCACAGAAACTACCAGGACAGTTACGTGTCGCACAAATGTGTAAGCAAAGCGACGGCAAACAGTAATTCGCTAGTTGTAGGTGAGATTTACGAGCGAGGCGCCCCAAACACAACGTCATCAAAGGCCAACAACAACAATTAGAAGAATAAGAACCCGGTCAACGCCAATTAGAGCAAGAACAAGAACAACAACAACGACAAGCAAATTTCACTGAGTCAGAATCGTACCATTGTTTGATAATGATTGAATTGTGCATTATCACAAGCTCGACGCTTCAGATTGGCAGCCGGCGTTGTTCGCATTGTTGTTCTTGTTGTTGTTGCTTATATTACGTAGACGTGGCGCAATAGAATTTAATCTTGATGGAAACCCGCTGATTAAGTTTATTTTTTGCAGATAATTCAACATAGAATTTTGGCATGGACGACCTGGACAACATAAAGGCAGCTGGTTCAGCCACAACCATCACAGCTGATCCAACGGCAAGCGGCGACACATCCGATGAGGAAGAGTACTTGGATAACAGCATTGAATTGCGTGGCTATTTAAGCAAATGGACCAACTATATTTACGGCTGGCAGCCACGTTATATTGTACTCAAGGATGGCACACTCTCCTACTACAAATCGGAATCCGAGTCTGATTTGGGCTGTCGTGGCGCCATCAGCCTCTTCAAGGCGACCATTAAGGTGGGCAACTACTTTTAATTGAACTAATCAAGAGCCAAATGGGTGTGAGTGTGTAACACTGTATGTGTGTGTATTTGTGGGGTCGACCCCAACCGAATGCACAATCAATGTAGCCACAATCAATTAACGTTTGAATGTCGCCACCAAATGGTGGTTGCAAACATGCCGTATAAGTGACAAAAATAAACCAAATTCAAGTCATCGATGTGAGTTCCGCCCCATCCCCAGCCCCACCCTGCCCACTCCCACTCCTTCCTCCTACTCGCTGAAAAGAGGGCGTCCCCCAATTGCTAACATTTAATCTATTTTTATACACTTGCAGAGGGCATTTTAATTTAGTCACGAAATGTGTTAATGCATTGACACCATAAATCAGGAGTCGCTAGCAAGCTTTAGAATAAATATCTTTGTTGTTTTTTAAGAAATCTCACAGATTGTTTATTTAGTTTTGAATAACCTTTAGTATGACAAATTTATTTCTTTTTTGAGATATCTTTACCAAACTTATAGATTATGTAGTTACTCATTCTGACTACTATATTATATAGCTGTCATAGGAACTATCAATTGAAAAACAACCTTAAGTTAAAAAAAATTTTATGTTTATTGAGAAATCTTGTATTTGGCTTATTCCTACACATCCTGTCAAAATTTGAATCGGACTACCATAACATATATTTCAAATAAGAACGATCAACCGAAAAGTAAATACAGGTCTCTGCAAGGGTATCAAATCTTCGGCTTGTCATTAAAAACCTTTGTTTCTTTATTATTGTAAACAAAGATGACTCATTGCTTTGTTTTTCTGTATTTTGCAGGCGCATGAATCGGATGAGTTGCGTTTCGATGTCGTGGTCAACAATCTGAACAACTGGTGTCTGCGCGCCGAGACGAGCGAGGATCGGATGCACTGGGTGGAGGTGTTGCAGCTGTACAAGGAGGGCACCGGCAGCACGGATACCACCTCGTTGCGTCGCCATGGCAGCACAATGTCGTTGCAGTCCAACACCATATCGTTGGCCAGTGGTGGCAGCATGAAGAGAACGATACGAAATCTGCGCGAGAAAGTTGGCGAACTGGAGACCTTTAAGGATATACTCTTTGGTCAAATTGAGACGCTGCAACGCTACTTTGATGCCTGCTCCGAGCTGAACAAAAACAATGCACAGCCGTTGGATTTAGGCGATGGCCTAAAGCCCATTGATTTCAGGGTAAGAGTATGAAATCCGACTGTTTTCAAAAGAATTACAAATATTTTAAAAACTGAAAAAGAGTGAATAAATTAAAAAAGAAACTAGTAATAAAATTTAATTAAAAAATAGTTAAATTAAATTTATAATAATATTAAATTTCTAAATTACATGCTTTCCAGTTTTGGTTTTCTGAGAATTATTTGGCAATATTCTAATAGGGAATCAAGAGTGCAACCATTCAGAAATACATTTCTAATGTGGTTTTCATTGCAGGGCGAGTCCATCACATTCCGCGCCACAACAGCTGGCGTGTTGAGCACATTGCAGCATTGCCTGGAAATCATCGCTGAAAATGATGAATCATGGAAACGCAAATTGGAGCGTGAAATTGATAAGCGTCGTCGTGCCGAGGAGCAGAATAAGTAGGTTGACCTTTTCCTCCGATCTAATTGTGATGTGTCAGCTAAATGATTGTTTTATTTTATTTTTTTTCTTGCAGAAAGTTCAGGGATGAAATAGAAAAGCTTAAACGTTTATCATATCCAGGCCCAGACTTTGAGGTAAGTCTAGCAATAATTTCACACGCTTTTTTGTTGGCCAGAAACGCGTTCATGGTCGATTTGATTATGCGCTCAAGTGAGAAAGTTAAGCAAATTGTAAATACAAACAATACCATTGACGTTAGACACTTGCAACACGCCCCAGAGACGCCTCCGCCTCCTCTCCCGCCCGCTGACAACCAGTTTAATGGCCCAAAAATAAACTTGGACGTTTTTGTTGATTGTTTATTGTTGATTATATTACAATTTTAGTGTACGCAGCAAGTGTGCCATATGCCGTGTTATTATTTAAACAATTTGTTGATTTCTTACCTGATTTGTTTACTGTAATTTCCTCGCACTATATCTATACTTAATTATAGTTGTAGCCATGTTTTGGGCGCTGATTCCGCCTGGTTTCCGTGTCATGTTCCTGATTCTTATCGTATTCAGCTTTAATTGACTCTGTTCCATGTCCAAATGTTCAATTTACATCCGCAGGTCTTTAATTGGTCAGTAGTCAACTTTTCTATTTATAATATTTATTGTTTATATTGCATTGACAAATGTGTTCTTTTGATTTTGTCACTTCCATTTGCTTTTACTCGTATTGACTCCACTTTTTGGGCTTCTTCTGTTTTGCTTGCATTTAAATCCCCGAGTTCGTTCACTTGGCGACAGAAAAAAATTTACTCAGGGCACATTAATGTTAAACTATTGGACACTTTGAGGTTGCAGAAGTTTTGCCAAGAGACAATATTGCAGTAGGTCATGTGTAGTTAACTTTGGCAAGCCTCTTCAGGCATTGGCAAGACCAGTACTCTTGCTGGATGAGAGTCTAACGATATTGTGACGATAGTTAATTATGCAAATCATCAGTAAAAACAATAAGGTCTAGTAGTAAAATTAAACAAGAAACCAAAACTAGCATAGTTAAATTGAAAGATAAATTAAAAAATGCAATTAAGAAATAAGAATATCACTCAAATTACAAGCATTTTTTTAACTAAATTTTATTAAATTTAAAATAGATTGGATTTCTTAGCAATGTGAACATAATATTTAGTAATACTAAATTAGTATTTAAATTTTTATTTTCAAATTAGATAGTTCCAGAAATAAGTTTTAGCTAACTTGAGGTCTAGTAATGTCTATAAGACACCAACAAACAACAACACACAAAACACTTGCAGATCGCAAGTGTTTTGTGTGTTGTTGTTTGTTGGTGTCTTATAGACATTACTAGACCTCAAGTTAGCTAAAACTTATTTCTACAATATAGAAAGGTCGCAAAAACAAACATTTTTTATTAGATAGTTCCTAGATTTGATAAACTACAGTTTAGTCTACTTACTTAATGCTCCGAAATATAAAGTTATTTTCCTGGATGCTAAATATTCTTGTATATTATGATATTGAGTTGTGATTTATTAAGTTTTCTTAAGATAATTATTCTACTTGTAGATATAATTTTTTTTTTCTCTGCCTCTTTGGTAATTAAAAATGTCAACAAGAATATTAGACATATTTTTATTTAGGTCTTGATTAATTCAGCCCTTTTTCAGTTAGAGCATAGCAAATTCGTGTTGCAGCTCTCGTTCGAAGCTGGCTTTAATGCGATTGAGAGCTGTTTAACTCGGCTCGTAGTTTATGGCTCGACTGTTGGTTGACCACATTGGTTTATTCAGTCGGCGGTCAGCGATCGGTTCGAGTACACGTACACAAGTCATAAACAAATTTTGTGAAGAAGCAAACACAAAACGTAACAAAGTGTAATTGTGAAATATACCGTTGAATTGAAGTTGTTGTTGTTGTTGTTGTTGTTACGGCACGTGCCTGCTACTTGGCCAATTTAGCAAAGTTTGCAACTGAATTCATTTTTGTCCAATTGAAATTGGAGGATGCCCTCGGTGCGCTTTCAATGGCGTTGCGGTTACAAGCTGCAACATGGAAAGAAGAAGATTGTGGTGTGTGCCCCAGAAAGTGGCAGTATTCTTGTGAGTGCTCTCTTCAGTTTTAATCCAGCAGAGTTAAGCCCTTAATACAACCTGCTCTTTAAATAGTACAAAGGGTCCATTGAGTTTGTGAACAAAAATAAACATAACACAACTTTACTCAAGAAATTCAAAATTATTAAGTATTTTGATTTACATTTAATTAAATATGAAATTATAATTAAATTAAAGTTTTGTATTTAATATTCAAAAGAAGTACAACTCTTGTAAAGATAGAAAATATTTTATTTTTAAATCTTTATAAAATAAATTAAAGAAAAAATTAAAATGAATTGCACATTAAAAAAAAGATTTTTAGTATTTTTTAGTAATTTTTTTTAAGTACTATTAATGTAAAATTGATTCTATAATGATTTTGAAAAATAATGTGAATGTTTAATTTTTATTTTTTTGTCTATATTAAGTATGAGCTTAAATTTATTTTTAAAATGAGAATTTAAATTCAGTTTAATTATTATTAGTATATCAGTTTTTTTTAAATGGTATAAATACAGGGTCTTTCACAGTCGTGCTCTCTTGAGTGTATAAACTTTATCTATTAGTTATTCAAGTGCGTGTAATCCTTTGCTTTGAAAGCTTTTAAGCTTTTGTTGTTGCGTGTTGAGCAAGCGCGCGCTCTCTCTCTCTCTATTCCTAACTCTCTCTCGCTCACTCTCCGAGTCAGTCAATAGGATGCTGGTGCTTTTGTTGCTTTTTTGTGGGACACCAAGCAACAGTTTGTTTTGCGTTCTCGCGCCTGACGGAAGGATTCGCTGTGATTGTCGCATTGCTGTTGACGCTGCTCAGTATCAGCTGACCTCTTGACCTCACACACTCACTTTCACTCTGTCCCTCAGTCTCTCCTCTCTCTCTCTGTGGCTAATTGGTGGCGTCAAGGAGCGTGGTAAGCAGTGAAAGGCTGTTTAATTTATGAAACAAATGGCGAACAAATGACTTCATCGTTTCAATAGTTTGTTTTGTGCCACATCCTGTATCCCTTATCCTTTTTGCTGTTTAAATGCACCCTTTCCGCATTAATTAATAGATTTCATTTGAAAATATGACAATTCTCTATGCACGCGTCAGCCAGCTATAGAATTTATGAGATCCAGACGAGACTTGATTTTAATATTCATGACGCAGAGAAGCGCGCGCCTTTGTGTACCTTCTACATATTGCATGATTTGATATGATGTGAGTGTCTTCTATTATGCTCAACCAATTAAACATGCCGGCACTGTCTGTACCTCCCAGTTGAAGCTTGGAATACGCTAATAATTCATATACGCATCACGTTCTCAAATTTCTTCGGGTTTGTCCAGTTTTTCTGCGATTTCGTCATTAAAATTAATTAGGCCGAACCTTGGAACTTTATTTGTTTTGATAAAGTTGACTTAGTTATTGTTTTGTATGTATGTTTTATGCTTCTATATGTGTTGTTATTCATTTAAATTTTATAACTTTGTTTCAAGAGTCTAAGAATTCCGTTTGGAAAATTTTCTTATTGCGTCAGAAAATGTTTTTTGGGTTGGAAGCTTTTTGGTTAGTTTAGCGGTCTGCGATCTGGGGGATCCGAGCTCAAATTCAGAAAGGCTGGTATTTTTGTAATCTTTAAAAAAACTTTATTTAACTTAATATCTTATTTTTTCACTTTTCATTTCATTTATGGTGATTGAATCGAATTGCTGCAAAGATACGGGTACTAGGCATTTAAACTCGACTGTGGCTTTCTCATTTATTTACTAATCACTTTTGTTTTTCTCACTCTTCTCTTGCAGGAGGGTCCACATTCCACATTGCCCGAGGATGAGTTCTTTGATGCTGTCGAAACGGGCCTGGAGAAAATCGAGGAGGACATGCAGTTGCGCTTCAAACTGAGACTGCAATCGCAAATCTCGCAAACATTGGTCAACGTGCCGCACGAGGCCGTTGCCGAGGGCGAGGAGGCACGCGAGGAGTTTGGCACCGGGGCCGAGGCGAAATCACATGCCCTTTGGCCGGAGGTAAGCCGGAAATTGTGCACACATTCCATCAAGTGTCTCTAACTCAATTTATTGACAGATCGATCGCGTGTGCAAGGAGCAGCTGCACTATGCACGCGAGGGTGTTGGCCAGGATGGCAATGGCTGGCAAATCTTTGCGGATGAGGGCGAGATTAAAATGTACAAACGCGAGGAGGAAGTCAATGGCATGGTTATGGATCCCCTCAAGGCCTATCACTCGGTCAAAGGAGTTACTGCGCGCGAAATGTGCCATTATTTCTTTATGCCCGAATTCCGCAACGACTGGGAGAGTGAGTAGAGAAATCCTGTCTCTCTCTCTATACATGAGCTTTAAGATTGACTGATTGCCTTTTGAATGATTTACAGCCACGCTGGAGGATTGCACAATATTGGAGAAAATCTCAGCGGACACATTGCTCTTTCTGCAAACACACAAACGCATTTGGCCCGCCAGCCAACGTGATGCACAATTCTGGTCGCATATGCGCAAAATTAATGATGGCCTCGAGCCGGACACCAGAGACATGTGGGTCGTCTGTAATAACTCCACGGATTATGCCAAACAGGAGGTGGGCTTTCTTTTTGTTTTAAGAAAACGCCAGAGCTGTTTAAAATGGCAATCAAAGATTTAGTAACTAAATCGATTTGCTAACACAATTGATTGTGAAAAAGTGCAATCTACAAACAGTTTAAATCAAATTATGGCAATAGTTAGTTTTAAATTGTTTGCAGATTGATTGCTATTTACTACAGCTTTAGCTTAAGCTATTATTATATTAATATATATTAATTTTGTGTCTCTCAAATCAACAGTCTAAGAATGGCAAATGCGTGCGCATCTTTCTGACGGTCATTTTAGCCTGCCAAACATATTTGCCGGAGGATTATGTCAAGGGTCAACCGCTGAGTCGCGATGATCTAACCTGCAAAGTAACCTACTGTTCAGTGGGTGCGTATAATTGATCTAAATGAAGCTTAATTGAATTAGTTTACTAATGTTTTCTGTGCCTTTGCAGTTAATCCCGGCGGCTGGGCGCCAGCGAGCGCTTTACGTGCCGTTTATAAGCGCGAATATCCCAAGTTTCTGAAACGTTTCACCGGCTATGTGATAGACCAGTGCAAGGATAAACCGATAATGTTCTGATATTTTGCCATAAGCAACAAAGCAATCAATCAACCAATCAAAAAAACAGGCATATGTTTATCGTCTAACTGTCGTTTTTGTAATTTAGTTAATAAGCTGAAACAACACGATCTAAAATCCAGTTTTTTTTTACACGTTAAACGATTGTGAATTGAGTTTTGGACACGCCTACCTACCGTACTACTCCCCGTAATAATACTACTACTACTACGATGTAAATGTGCTTTAAGTGAAATGTTAGATTGTTCATTTTGTATTCCAAGTAAACATGTCTAGCCTTAAGTTATTTGCTAAGTGATATAAAAAACAAAACACACCCACAATCATCATTGTATAGCGCTCTCAGCTCTCGATGTGTTGTAACTCTATTTGAAATGCTTTAAATGCAACAATTGCAACAAAGAATTGTTTGTTTTTAGGAATGAGAAAGTAATACTATAATTAACTAATTAAGTTTTGTTCATTTCGATACGCCTGAATCTATATATAAATTAGTGTCTGTTCGTTTATTTTTATCAAACAATCAACAAAGTGTCGAGTGTAAATAAAAGCGATTTATTGTTAATCAAACAAGTGAAATGGTGCACTGCAAAAAATAAAAGACCAAGAGTTTTGCTTAAATTTTTCGCATTTTTATCAATATGTCTTGTCATGTATTTCGACCACAAAAGTACATCAACTGTGCTGTTTATAAGTTTTTTGTGTGGAATTTTACAACTTTATTTCGTTTCTATTTATTTGTTTTATTCAAATTCTTACAACCAAGTTAATTTCAGAATTTGTAAATGCCTAAAACTGTGCAGTCTGAAATGTTGCATAGCCGAAAGAAACAATGTCTGAATAGATTGTTTAAGTTAGTTAGTTGCTTTAAAGTTCATGCTTTATAAGTACTCGTAGTATGCCTACAACTTTGCCTTTAAATCGTATTATTTACCATAATGTTTAATGTATTTGTTTTATCATATTGTCATGTAGAATTGTTTTGCTTTTGGTATTGGTTTCATCTTTGAGCTATTGCAAAATAGAGTCATATATTTATTTATGATGTATCTGTCTGATTTGGTTTATAATTTGGCAAACAATTGGATTTAGCTTGAGCTGCGGTATCTTTGGATTTCTATGCTAAATTCTGGTTCTATGAAAATGCATGCTGGCTTACGACTTTGGCTTTCTCTAAATATTCCACTAAATACTTTATGATTTGCATATATAAGTATTTATATTACGATTCTTAGCTATATACAACAGTTTCATAAACTATTAGATGCTTTTGTCGATTTGGTTTCATAAATTAATTTAATTTATTTAAATAACTAGCTAACATTTTTACTTTTCAATTATTTGTCTTACAAACTGATGCAAAAATTGAGGGAAAAAACACAAACAATTCAACCGAATTTACTACAAATATATTTCTATATGTGTAAGTGTGTATATTTATGTGAGTGTAAGTGTGTTTATGTAAGTGTTTATTTTTTTAAGTACAGTATAATTTGTTTAATTGCAAATGCATATTTTACATGGCCAATTTCCATTTATTGCATACTTTAAAAAAATAAAATTCAATAATCTTCATTTAATAATTAAAATAATTATAAATTTTTGAAAAATTAAACAATTTTTGTAAATATTTTTTTCAAAGTGTAATTAAGTTTTCGGTGCAATTAAAGCAAATTATACTGTAGCCATCATTCATTTTTACTGTGATTATGACTTGTCCTCATGCTCTGCAATCGAGTTTAACTGTGATTCCCTTTCCTTCTCGTAGTTCTCTGAGCTATGCAAAACATTTTAACTGCGGCCTGCCGCTGTTTTCTATTTTAGTCCTTTCAACTTTTTATTACATTAAATGCTTAACATTAAATTTATGCATAATATAATATATTTATATATTTCACTTAATTCTTGTTGTTCTCATTGTTTATTGTTTTTTTTTTTAAGTTTAAACTTATCATATATGCAGCTTTTCAAGTACAACTAAGCATAATCAGTGTGTAAATAAGTCTTATTGTTTATATTTATTTTTCTTTATTTATTTATTTGTTTCATTCTTTTGGGCTAAATCAAAATGCACTCGAAAAAGGTAATTTTATCTTCGTTTTTTTCTTTTGCTGTTGTTGTAAATAGTTGAACGGCATACACATTAATTGTTTATTAAGTTTTACTGCGTTTTCAATATTTTTTTCAATTAGTATTAGCTCATTATTTATTAACAATTTATATTGTTAAGAAATGCAGCTCTGGCCGCCGGCTAGTAGAAGTACATTCTGTGTGTGTGTGTGTGTGTGTTTAGGTGTGTGTGTGCCATATCTGACTTATATATTGTTACCATATTATTTTACTTTTTTTTTTTGGGTGGATTTTACAACAAGTTTTACAATTTCGTTAAACGCTTTTCGTTTTTAATCGTTTTGTTTTCAACTGTTTCTTTTTGTTTCATTCTTAATTTTTCCATAAATATTTATTTAAAAATTATTTAGTTAATATATGTATGTATTGTTTTAGACATTGATTTGGAATGCTTCCCGCTGTAGTTTCTGATTGGCACGCATACGTGGCGACGTTTGTGTCTTCGTCTTGTCGTTGGCATCCGAAAAACGCGCCGGTGGATTTATGTGGTCCTGATAGTTTGGTGGATAGTTGGATATGCTAAACGTACAGGGTTCTAATTATGTTTATAGCGACTAACAGTTATGTCTATCATATGTGCTGCCAGCCAGCACAACTGTCTCATACTGGCCTTACCTAAATGTAGTCTCTTCATTGTGGCTCGAATAGCCGCTGGAACTGCGTACATGGCGTTTACCGCTCGTTCCCGGTTTTCCCGATTTGCGGGCGGCAAACGGCGGCTTCGATTTACGTGTCATGCTAGTGGGCGTGGTCTCCGACGAGGATGATGTCTCATCTTGTGTATCTGCAAAAGCAAAAAGAAAATAAACATATTTTCGTAATACTTTGCGTATACGTTATATTAAGGGATCGCAAATAAGAGTTATGAGTTCGGAAAAAATCAAACCTTAAACAATGAGAGGCACATTGAATAAATTCCAGTAATAACTATCCAGGAACAGGATAAGTTTTTATTTTATTTTTATTATTTTTAACTTTTATTTGTAACTTTTATAATAATATTTAAAAATAAAACTTATTTTTAAATTTTTTTTTATTAAAAATTAAAGTTACTTTTCAAATTTTTTATAAAAACTTATAATAGTAACGATCCCTGGTAATGTTTTAGTCATGCAATGCGGCGTATACGTAATGTAATTAGACTTACCACGTTGTGCGCGATATTTGGCCGAGTTAAGAGCGCGTGCGGACACATCATTGTCGGACTCGGAGCCGAGTGTGTCATATTCTGTAATTGGTATGTGAAGCGTTAGGATTTTCCTAACTTCGGAATCTGTTGAACCTGGATTGTCCGATTCTAAAAAGTTTAATACGATTCGATGTTTTTTTTTTTTTTTTTTTTTTTGGATGAAGTTTTGAATGTGAATGTTAGTTGTTTATATTGATTGAATGAAGTAAAGTTATATATATATATATATATTTGATGGAAATTATAAAGTGGTTGTAGTTGGAAAATGGAGGGCGGGATTAAAGCGACATCATGATGAGCAGAACAATGAGCAAATTTTGCTTAAAGCTACAGTTCACGAAGGGGAATCTCAAATGGAAACGATAACAAACGATGACGGATTAAATTCAGCTCTATAGCTACCTTGGCTTTCCGAGTGCGGATCACGTAGTCTGCCCACTTTTCGACGCACCTTGGTGTACTCCGGCTCCTTGGACTGTTTGAAGGTTGGAGAAAGGTTAGAAATTTATTTAAATTAACATACAATTCATAATAATTTAATATTAAATTAGGTTATTAATTTTATTTTTATTCCAAAAATTACTTTTGCTCAACTGCTCTTAATTGAAATTTAATAAATAAATAAATAAATAATATAAATTAATAAATAAAATAAAAAACATTTAAATAAATATAAAAAAAATAAACTAAAAATAAATAAAAACATGATTAAATAAATAAATAAATAAATCAATAAATAAATTTCTTTATAAAAATATTACGTATACGCCTGGACTTACATGGTAGCTCTCCGGCTTGACATCGTGATAGACAAAGGAGCCTCGGACCGAGTGATAGGGACCGCTGTAAACATTTCCGCTGTAGGAGCTCTCGCTGTACGTTTGTTTATTCAGCTGAAATGTGGCATATGGACAAATGTCCTCGATATACTCGTTGCCCTCGGCCTTGCCAAAGCTGCCCGAATCGTTGGAATTGGAGCCACGTGGCGCCGAATTCGATGGATTGCAACGCACGGCCAAATATTGTTGATCCCGATTCTGTTTGTTCTGCAGATTGGCCAGCGACGGAGATTCCGACATCGAGGAGCTCGCCAGACGCGCCTGATTGTTGAGCTCTGCAAATGTTGGAGTAGATATTGTGAGCACTGAGGTGTTTAATTGCTTAAAAGAGATTGGAAAATGAGATTCTGCTGTTACTTACTACGCTTGCGCAGGAACAAGGCGGCGGCAATCAGTGCCAGGAGCATCAGCAGGGAGACGCAAATGGGCAGCAGCAATTTAAAGTTGGCATAGAAGGGCAGATCACTCATGTGGGAGACGGGCGTGGAGTGATCGACATTATAGAGTACTGTAAACGATATAGGAAATTAGAAAGAGTTCCGATTCAACAGATCACCTTAAGGACTTACCGCCCTGCGGGGAGAGTGTGGTAAAGTTGTAGACGGACGTTGTGGAGCCGGCATTGTTGTGGGCCGTCACCTTGATCTGATATTTGGTGGCCGGCACCAAATCGCTGACCGTGTAAATGCGCTCGGTGGGAGCTATGTGATTGGAGATGACATTCCAGGTGGATCTGCCGTAGACACGGGATTCGATCATGAAATACAAAATGCCACAGCCACCATCGCCCCAGGAGTCCAGCCAGCAGGTGACGCTCGTCGAGTTGTTGGTGATCATCTGGGAGTGCTTCGGCTGCACGGGCGGATTGCCCTTCGTGTAGGAGTTGACAATGTCGCAGGGCAGTCCAGTGCCAATTTTATTATAGGCCGTAATGTAGAGTTGATAGCGAGTGCCGCACCAGAGATTGCTGAGCAGATGCGAGTTGGTCTTGGCGTCCACCTGCAGCTCCTCCCAATCTCCGTTGTCGCGCTTGTAGTTGATCACATAGCCCAGAATGGGACTGCCCCCGTGACTATTATCCAGCCACTCCAGATGCAGGCTGTCCGTATATGTGTTGACCACTGTCAGATTGGGCGCCTCCGGTGGCACCTTCACCACAATGTTGTACACGATCTCATCCTTGCCCCAAGTGTTCTCCACACTGCATGTGTAGTTGCCCGCATCGCTCGCCTGGCATTCCCGCATATACAGGGTGCCATTTTTGGCAATTGTCTTCCTCGCACTCGTCTCCATGTTGTGCCCGTCTTGGCGCCAAATCGTAACCGGAGCAGGTGCACCCACTTTGCGGCAGGGCAGCTCCAGATGCTCCTTCCACGGTGTGACAATGCGCTGGCTGAAGGAGACAATGCGCGCTGGCACCTTATTGTTGGGAGGCACTGTCACCACCTGCGTCTTCTCGCCCTCGCCCATCTTCGTGGAGGCAGTCAGCCAGAACTGGTAGGTGGCCGACTCCTGGGTGCGCACCGTCTCGTGCATCTCCACATAGGGTCCCAGCAGACGCTTGTGCGTCCCCTCCTCGCGTCCACCCTCCAGCATCGACATGTAGAAGGTGTAACCCGTCTGCAGGGGGGATTGGTAAAGAAGAAGCAGGTTAGCGATGGGTCTCGATGTGGTGATGTCGATACAGACAAATCATATATTTATATACAAAGTGACACGGCAACTACGGCCATTTTATCCAAGATCTAGATGGATCTAAATAGTAATTTTGTAAAAATATTTTTTATTTCAATCAGTTTTGGGTGCATTTACACTTCGAATTTTCGAAACATATTTTTTTCTTTTTTAAACTATTTTCTTTTGAATATTTTCGTTGTTTGTTTAGCTTCAAAAGCAGATGGTTTTCACGGACAACAATTCTTGCACTGAATGTGTTATATTTTTACTTCGGGAAATTTTATATATTTTCATCCAATTTTTTCACCGTTTTTTTATGTATTGATTAATTTAAAAAAATTTATATTTTTTGTTCTTTTTTTTTTAATTTTTTAACAAAGTGATTTCAAAATATGTTAAAAAAATTAAGAAAAAATTAAATTTAAATTTAGTTTTAAACAATCAATACTTGAAAAAACTGTTAAAACTTTTAGTCTATGTTTGTTTAAGAATTAATTAATTTGGCATTAAAGGTAGATCTATCTATCTAATGCAAAACTGTGAATTTTTGTCCGATATCATTATATAGTATGTCAAGTAACTGTTTTGATGTATAACACAAAAAGGCTACAATATTTATTTTTTATTTTGAATTTTTAATATTTTTAAACTGCTTTAAAAAGAAAATATGTTTGGTATTTAAATTAGTACAAAATTGCGAAATATACGAATTTTTTAAGCGGTCAAAAAAGTTACTTGACTAGCTGTAGCTCAATGCATCCAACTTTGGTGCTGAACGGGAACTACTTACGATGTCACCATTGGGTAGGTCTGGTGGCAGCCAGGATATGATGATTTTGGTGCTGGATGCGGGTATTGCCTTGATTGCTTGCGGCGCCGAGGGCACTACGAAGAAGAAGAAGCAGAGAGAATGAAGCAGCCAAAGACAGAGAAGGAAAAGAAAGAGCGAAAAGGAACAACAAACAAAAATACATATAAATAAAAGCAATTGCAATGAAAAACGAAGCTCAGAAATAAATAAAAAGCGCTGCATGAAATTGCAAACGAGGCGACGACGACGACGACGACGACGATGACGTCGTTGGTGGGGACTCGTAGGGGTAGAGGGGGGAAGGGGGTGCGCCGTGCCTCGTTTGCGTTCATTGAACCGCTGCCACTTACCATCCTCATGGGTGCGGCAATAGAATGGTTTGGTTTTCATCCCATCGCCCACTTTGGTGTAAGCCAAAACCCAGACCGTATAGTTGGTATATTTGCGCAGATTCTCAATGGTGACGTATTGATTTGTTGACTTGACAACCTCTGGATCGGTTTCTGTTTCGGGCAGCAGCAGCAACAACAGCAACAACAAGAAGAACAAATGAGAGAAACAACAACAATTAGCATTGATTGGTAAGCAACATGAAGACGCCAAAAAGGCAAAGGCTAATTAAAAGGAACCATGGCAAAGAGTTTGTTTACTAGAGTCCAACAAGGTGGGGAAAAAGCAAAAGGATTAATATGACTCCATTAAACTGTAACTAAAGATGCTTTGTTAAAATGTAAAAGAAATAAAATAAATATGTTTCAATTAAATTAAGCGATTTTATTATATAGTTTTTGGATACAGGAAGCTTTTTAAATTTATGCATTTGAACATTTTTTAATAATAAAAAAATGTGTAAACAATGCAGAAAATATACAACATCATTTTAATTGAGAGATGGTATAAATATTGTAGTTATAATCATTACTTTCCGTGCAAGTAAATTAAAACTAAGGACAAATTTAAAGCCGCTTTTCATTAAAATATATTGAAATATATTTTTATTTTCTGTTTATGCACATTTTTCTCCCTCATTTAAAATGTATATTTGTTTACTGCTCAAATTACCAAAAGGTCACAACTTTAAAATTTGTTGTTCACTTTTTGAATAGCCCCAAAAAGTATGCTATGTTTTCTGTCAAAGTGCTGTTGCATTATTAAATTTTTTATTTATTTATTTATTTATTTATTTAAAGCAAACATTGCTGCCAAAAGTTTAAAACAAATACAATATAGAATAGATATTACAATAATATAAGAATTTATAAAGAACAGAAAGCCTAAATGAACTTACAAGTTTAGTCTAATAACGTCACCGATTTTCTTCAAACTATTTTAAATATAACAAAAATAAAAATTAAAGTTGTGAAAAATGTATGTAATTTTAGCAACAAGTTAAAGCATAATGTGAAAAGATATTCTCGGGCCTTCAGCTGTTTGGAATCGCAACGAGAACGAATCGAATCGAATCGAAATTCACATACGCGTAGTATTTGCGTTGTGCAGGTTAATGGGTTAATGGCATTGCATAATTGCGCTGAAATTCCCCAATATAAATCCCCGTTCCCATTCTCGTTTCCATCACCATTCCCCTTGCCAGCACAAACTCAATCCCAACGCCGCTAAAGTAATTTGCGAGGCAAACAATTCGAGGTATCCAGAGATACGCAGCAATTGCAGACAGACAGACGGACAGACAGACGGACAGACAGACGGATATTGAGTGAGAGGGGGCTCTGAAAGGGGGGGGGGGGGCGTGTTGAAGGACTTACCGTAAAGCTCATCGACCGATATGTAAAACACTTTGTAGCCCTTGATTTTGCCATTTTGTCCGTCGATATCCGGCGGTGACCAGGTGATATAAATCGATGTGGAGCCAAGCACATCGCATTGCGGCGATTCTGGCGGCGATGAGGGCACTGCGAATGAGTGACAGAGACAGAGAGAAGTGTGTGAAGAGGAAGGCAAGTTTATTAAACGTTTTGCCAGACGGCGCCAGTTTGCCAACACCAGCTCTTTTTTCTCTTCCTCGCACGGGCAATTAACAAATCCAATCAATGTGCGCCATGAGGCTGAGAATGAAACTGAAGTTGACGCTGAGGGCGTTGCCACGCCCACTTACCATCCTCCATTGTTTGCACGGCAATTTCCTTGCTGGGTGGCCCGCTGCCTTGGCTCGTATAGGCCTGGACAATCACATGGTATTGGGTGAACTTGTTGAGATTGCTGAGCACCGTCTCGCCACCGAAATGGGAGCGCACTTCGACCGTCTTGAAGCTGAAGCCCTGCGTGGGATTCACCTCCTTGTCCTCGGGCGTGAGGGACATCTGATAGCCCACATAGTAGCCCAGGAGGATGCCATTCCAATGATCACGCTCGGGGGCATCCCACGTCACGGATATCTCCGTGGAGCTCTTGGCCTCGGCACGCACCGTCAGCGGTGGACCCGACGGCACCTCCTCCAGCGTCGTCACCTGCACCACCTCGGAGAACTCCGAGGCGCCCAGCTTGTTCTCCGCCGACATGCGGATGTGGTAGGCCTTGGCCGGACGCAGTTGCTGGATGTTGATCACGGTCTGGGCTCCGCTGATGTCGATGTGCTCGGCATTTTGCCAAATATCTAAGGCGGGGATTATAAATTAAACAAAATATTCAATTATTAAATAAATAAATAATAAATAATATTATTATTTGAGTTAACTCTTTGAGGAAACTCTGATGAACATATATTTTTATCTCCAAAATTATGAAATCATTATTATAATGTTATTTAAAAGTTTATTTTACATAGTCTAAAAAAATTCAGAAAATATAAAACTTAATTTTTTGAAATTGTCAGGTATCTTTGCTAACATAATTAACTAAAATACCAAAATATATAAAATATTAATTATATTTTTACTTATTTTCTGGTTTGTTTCCTATATTTATACATTTTATTATTTTTTTAAATAATTTTAATGTTTAATATTTTTTTCCCAAATTAAAAACTAGCATTTATTTTATTAAAAAATATAAGAACAAGTTTATTAAAACATATACATACATAATTTTAAATTAAAACAGAAATTTAGTTATTTCATAATTTTATTTTAAAATGGTTGAAATTAATTAAATGAAATTTATTAATAATGACAGTTTTTCCTATTTCAAAATAATATATACTATAATGCCCATTTAAAATTAATAAATCTGATATTTTTCCAATATGTAGTTTAGATATTTATTTTCAGCCTTGCTTTTTTACCTTTCAACTCACCTGAGATTTGCTTGTAGTAAATGTGATACTGCTCGATGGGACTGTTGCCGGCAAAGGGTTGACTCCACGTCAACTGCAGACTGCGCGACTGCTGCGAGTTGATTCGCAGATTCTTCGGCTGTTCCGGCACCTCCTGGACGATGAGCTGTATGGACATCTCGTCCTGTCAAAATGCAAAAGTGTTGTCTTGGTTAAACACTCGAAAGACTTCATTAAACGACGCCTCATTGCAAAGTCCGACAGCGTCAGTTGCTGTTGGCCAATTCGAAGTGCCATAAATTAGGGTTAACAACTGTTGCCAGCTGGACAATGGGCGGCAATGAGGCGTCATTCGCTTGGGCCAAAACCAAAAGCGTCACGCCCGTTAACAACTTGCAAACATACGGCGAGCAAGTCTGCATGTGTGAGAGTGTGTGTGTGTGTGTGTGTGTGTGTCTGTGTGTGTGTTTGGATAGGGCTGGTGATCGATCACAGTTATGGTCACTCTTTACTGCACTGCATCAATTAGCAACATTAAAATTGTTTACGTAAGCTTTAAGCCTGATAAATTAACTGTCTACAATTAAGTCTGTTTAAGCCAAAGCTGCTTATGGCGTACAACATATGTAGCTCTTAATTAATAGCCAAAATTCCCTTTAAATAAATACTAAGAATAAGGGCAAAAATATGAAATCAAATTTGGCTATAGTTAGACTTGTTATTCTTAAGAAAAGAAATGTTTGTTCACAAAAGTATATTATTCGAAAATTTAGATAAAGTTGAGTCCCATTTTTAAGTTGTAATCGAAAATTGTGTTAATTAATTAATGTCAATAACTTTGTCGCTGAAGTACATGGAAAACTTGAAAGCATTGGAAGTTAAGATTTTATTTATATAGTTCAATGAATTTGGATCTTATGGTAAAATTTTAGTTATAAAAAGTTGAAATATAGTTACTATTTCGAACATGGCCAATCGTATCCGAAACTTTATTTAGGGTATTCAGAAACTTTGCTATTTGTGTTATTTTATAAAGTAATATATTTTGTAATGACAACAAACACACCGAAACAAGAATATCACAACAAACTCTTACTATATTTCAATGTGCTTGTTGTCATTAGAAAATATATCAAAATTAGAAAATATATAAAATAAAATAACACAAATATCAGTTTTTTTACCCCTTATTATTTATTTATTTAAAAACTCAACCAAGTTGATATATAGTAAATGAATAATAATATATAAGAACTCAGCTAAGTTTACCTATAGTAAATAAATAATATATAAATGTTGATTTGAGCTCTTATCATAAAGTTGACTTTCAATGAATAAAATATTAAATATTCTCCTGATTCAGCGATTTTCGTATAGATATATCAACTTGAAGTCACATGTCCATAATTATACTTATTTTAAGAAATAAGCAAAAATTCTTTTGGCTATTGTTTTATTTTGAAGTGTTGCTGCAGCCCTGGCAGAAGTGTTGTGTGTGTTGTGGTAGCAAAGTGCCAGCCGTGCTCTTACCTGTCCAAATGCATTGCTGGCCTGACAGATATAAATGCCAGTATCCTGGCGATATGTGTGCGAAATGCCCAATTCGGAGACCATGCCGTCGTCGAGCACTTGATCTCTTATTGTGTAGCTACAGTAGTGTGTGTGTGTGTGTGTGTGTGTGATTTATATGCAAGTAAATGCATTTAAGAGATACAAGATACACACACACACATAACGTTGACATGCAAAACGACGATGGCGAGATGTCGAGTTGCGGATACGAATACGAAATACGAGAATACGTTTGAGTTTACGTATGCGTTAACGTATACGTTTGCAGTTACAGATACAGATACAGATACATTTACAGATACAGATACAAATGTAGATACGGATACGGATACGTGTTTGCGCAACGTGAGCGACGCAATGCAATTTTATAACAATGTTTTTCACGTTGCAGTTGTCGTTGTTGTTGTTGTTGCAGTTGTTTGTTGACAAAGACGAAGACGAACGAGGCCAACACATATATACACACACATACAGGCACACAAGTTCAGTGTGTGTGTGGCATAAATAAATAAAACGCGTGTTGCGTTCAGTTTGTTTTTTGGGCAGCAATCGCAGCGACAGTTAAAGAGGGAGAGAGGGAGAGAGAGAGAGAGAGAGAGAGAGAAAAGAGAAAGCCGGAAATACACATACATTAAAATACATACAAGTGGAAAATACTTAAATACTAAAATACTATTTAGTATTTGGCACACACACAAACAAATGAAACAACTCGAGTTGCTTTTACTGCTACTCAAAAGGAAAAACAAAAAAAGAAACTTTGCAAAAACCTTGATAACTTTTGCTTTTTTATTTGAATTTGGCATAACTGTAATACTTATTGCCTTGACTGGCAAATTGAATTCCGTCTGGGGAGGGGCTAAGAATCAGCTAGGATTTGCCACGCCCCCCCAACCCCGATCCAATTGGCTATTTGCACAGCTCTTTTAATTAAAAGCAATTTGCAGCATGCAATCGACATGGAATTGATTTCAACAGTTGTACACCCCAAGGCATTTGTATAGAAACGCATTGCGTTCATATCAAAATGCAAACAAAGCTTTGATCTCAAATTTGTGTTTAAATAAAAAGCAACCAAAAAGTATTTAAATTTTGGGACATAAATCAAAATGTTTTATGTTTTATTTTATATTTATTTCAATATAAACTACTTACAATATATTAGAAATTAAAAGATTTTAATAAAGACATATGAAAGAATAATGAAATAAAATGTCATTTATCTCATTTAAATGGTTAAAAAGTTTATTTTTAGATTTTGAAGGCATATTTTGTTTTTGAAAATGATTTTAATTACTTGCACATTTTAATATTTACAATCAATGATTTGTTAAATTTTGTAATACATTTTCTATAACATAATGTAAACTTTTTAAAAGGTTCTTTTAAAAAGCACACAAAAATTTTGCGTAAAAAATTTTAGACTGCTGAGAAAGTTAAAAAATATATTGAATTAATTTTCTGAAATCAACTTGTTAAATTTCTCAAAACTCAAAACTATAAAAAAAAGAAAAAAAAGTAAACAAATCATATGTATTGATTACTAAAAAAGATGGCATTTCAAAAAAAGTTTCACTTTTGTTTTATTTTATTTGAAATGCAACTGCTTCTAAGCAAGTGTCGTGGAGTGTCGTGAAGTAACAGTCAAACGTTAAGAGGGAGAGAGAGGGGCAAGGGGCAGGTGGACTTACCGTGAATCCAGAGACTCGTCAAGATACTGTTGCGTTGCCTGGATCTTCCATTTGAAGTCAATTGGATTGTCGCCCTGGACATTGCACTGCACATGGACCTGTTTGCCCTTGGCCACAGAGATTTGTTTCGTTTTCGTTGGGAAATGTGCGGGCACTGCAAAAGGGAAAAGAGACAGAGACAGAGAGAGAGAGAGAGAGAGGGGAACACATTAATAACTGTATTCAATGCGAGAGAGACAGTGATACCCACCATTGACTTTCAGGAAAATCACTTTGCTGACACCGGAGCCAATATTGTTTTTGGCCTCGCACAGAAAATGTCCTTGTGACTCCTTGCTGATCTTCTTGAAATAGATGGTGCCATTGGGAAATAGTTGAACGGTCGGCTCATATAGAAAATCCTTGTACTCCCCCGGCGTTGGTCCAATCGCCTTTTTCCATGTGATTGTCGGTTTCGGATAGCCAGCGGATTGGCAGTGCACCAGGACATCGGTGCCACTCTGTGCACTCGAATCCTTTGGCTCCAATATCCATTTGGGTGGCACATTCACCGTCAGAGGCACGGTGAATCTCTCCGTGCCCGCCACATTGCTGGCAATGCACGTATAGTTGCCCGAATGATCCGAGGCAATGTGCTCAATGACCAAACTGGCCGAATATTCATCCAGGCGACGGATAACCTCATTGCTGCAGGACCAACACAGAGAGACGGAAAGAGAGAGAGAGAGACACAGAGTTAATACTGCGGAGTTGGGGGCATTAATTGGAATCCCTCACCCGGTGCCTATAAGGGGTTTGCTATTGCGCTCCCAGCGAAAGCTGACCGGTAAATCACCCTCAAGGATCTGGCAGGATATCGCCGCCCGCATCCCCTCGCGCAGCATATTCGTCATCGCCTGGATGGGCATGATTTTTGGCGGCACTGTAAAAGATAAATCATGTATGTTGAATGTAAAGATGGGCATCAATATAATAATATCGATACTGACAAGCAATATTAAGTTTAAGAAATATATGTTATTATAAATATTTAATATTGACGCTAAATCGATTTATTTTAACGATATATCAATTTTTTTTTAATGAAATTTTGGTTTTTGCTTAAAAATTTATATGTAATGCGCTTGTTTTTTTTTTTAACTAGTTTGTGTTTCTTCTCAAATGTTTCCTTTCACACTGATACAAATTTTTAAATGTGTTTCCATCACATTTTTTTGATGAAAGTTCTTAGTTTTGTGAAAAAAATGTCTTACTAAAACCATTTGTGTAAAAAATTAATCAAAAAAATAGAGATTTTAAAAATATGAGAGAACATCTTAATTGTAAGACTGTGTGTCTTGTCTCATACTCTTAAAGTTGTCATTTAAAAAAATTAAAATTATTTAGGACCTCTTTCTGATTTTAGAAATGGCTGTTTTTATCAGTGAATTTTCGTTTTGGGGTAATATTTATTAAGTTGGCTTTTTAATTTATATTTCCTAATTTAACAGATAATTATTGATCCTAACAATATTTTATGAAATATGGCCCATACTTCTTGCAATATGATATTCTATGTAATATAATAACTTTAATCAATATCGATACTTTATTTTTTCGATAATCATCCCCAGATCAATAGAGAATGTTCAATGATAAAGTGGCAAGGACAAAAATTCATGCAACACGTAACCAAAAAAAAAAAAACAAAACCCAATCGAAACGAAATGAAACTCATTACGATTGCCAAGTTGGCTTAAGCCAGCACTGATGATTATCATCAAACCAGGCAGGCAGCTGGCAAAATATGGCAAAAAGGCGGCAAAAGGCAGATGGTGGGCGTGGCAAGGCAGGCCACATCAATGCGGCTTAGCAACAGCTGCCGCACTGATAACAGCTGCACAGCAAATTATTACAAAGAGCGAGAAGAGATGCAGAAAGCCAGAGGCATTCAACAGAGACAGAGACAGAGATAAAGAACGAGATAAAGACAGAGATAAAGACAGAGACAGACATGCAAAAGTCAATGACTTTATTGTGGCACGCCTCTCCCTTCGTCTATGCCTCCTCCTCTTCCTGCTTCCTCTCTGCATGTGCATTAAAAGTGGAAGCTGGCAGCTGCAAATAGTTGATGCTGCTGCTGTTGCTTGCCGCAGTTTGCTGCATAGTTTGGTTGCCATTCTAATTGGAATAGTTTCCATTCAGCAGCAACTTTCTAATTTAAATATTGGAAAAAAAAGATATAGCGAGATCACATTTCATGCGCATATTACGCATACGCTGCGTATACACAGAGAAAAACTAGTGGTCGGTGCTACAGTCGAGCATACTCGACTGTCGGAGTTTCCGTACTTACTATGGAAAAGCAAACACTGCATAAAATAAGATTACATAAATCACTATTGGTTCAGATATCTTAAGCAACGAAAAAGTTGTTCATACTAGGACTTGATGCTCGACTGATCGTTCCTATGGCAGCTATATGCTTGCAATATAGACGAACCTACTTACAAAGTTTCAAATCTCTAGCTCTTATAGTCTCTGAGACCTAGGCGTCAATATAAACAAACAGACGGACGGACGGACAGACGTACATGGCTATATCGACTAGGCTGTTGATGCTGATCAAGAATTATATCAAGGTATCACGAAATATCTTTTTAGCGTTCGCTTGCTTAGAATTCCCAAATGGTCTTAGCTTCTCTGCTAGGGGATCAGTTAGACTGGCATTAATATTATTTCACAAAATTAAATTCTGTAGTCAGTCTGTACTTATTTTCTATTACATTATTTTCAATTTTTAATAACATTTCATTAATACAAATCTATCTTTCAAGAACTTTTCAATCTGAGTGAAATGTTTTGAAATGTGGCGTTTTAAGTGCGAATTACTTGATATTTTCCAGCATATGCATACGCTGCGTATACGCAACAACTCACCCAACACTTGAATCTCCACGTTGCGCCGCGACGTCTGCTTCTGTTTGTTCTGGGCCATACATGTATATGTCCCGGCATCCTCCAGTCTTTGTAGCTGCTCGATAATTAAGGTGCCATTGTTGTAGGCCCGTTGCCGCCGATTTATGGGCAACGTTTGCCCATCTTTGGTTTTTTGCACATAAAGTAAAAATGAAAGAGAAAAAACGAGAAAATAGCCGAAAAGTTGCCGCTAATTAATTGCCAAAAATCGCATAAAACAAACTTGTGCAATTTATGACTCGCTCAATACTCGTTCTCGTATTTTTATATTCCTTTCTCTTATGATTTATTTACGCGCACAGCAATCGATAAAAAATTAAAAATATGAGTTTTAACAAATTGAACTAAATTGTATTTATAATGAAATGAGTAAGGAAAGTTTGTGTGGAAATGAAGACAAAATGTAAGAAATGAATTGTGTAGAAATACAACAAATATAAACAATTTTTAGCGAAAAAACCTATATCATCAATCTAGATTGTCAATTTTTTAAAAATAATATTCTGCATAAAAACAGTTTTAGTTTTAAAAGAAATAAAAAAGTTATGAGAGTTTTGATTCCTCTGAATTGAAGGCAGACTCGTAATAATGTCAAATTGTTTGCGTTTAAGCCAGAAAAAATGAATTGAAAATTAAAAAATGGGGTAGAAAAAATGTGCTGCGTTCATTTCGTAGTTTTTAATAATAATATGCATTGATATGCGCAATAACAAACATGACATTTTTAATAACAAATACAGACCGAGGGGCAAGCAAACAAATATAAAAATAAAGAGCAGAGAAATCCAGAAAATATAAATACTATAAATGGTCATACGAGAGATACAAGTAAATATTAAATGGTAAATTGCGAGCATAAATAAATATATGTAGTTACATGTGTGTGAATTGAGTCGATATGTATGCTTAATATGCTTTTGTTGCTGCTTACCCCGCTCCCAGTGGATTTTATCGATTGGATAACCAGCCACAGGACATTTAACAATCAAATCAGAGCCAGAGATTCCTGTTATTTTTGGCATTTCCCGTATGTAAGGCAATCCATAGATGTTCACTTTAGCGCTATGTGAGACCCTGCGGCGATATGTATAAAAAGCATAAAAAACATACACAACTCATAACTAGCGTTTAGTGGGCCATGCAGCTTTGTGTTACAGTATATACTAAAAAAAAGTATTGCAAGACTTTGTCAGTGTGTGTGTGTGTGTGTGTGTGTGTGTGTAAAGGGGAACCATTTGTATACAGTTGCCGCTGCTAAAAAGCCTGACTCAGCAAATTGTTTGGATTTTATGTCGCTTTTGCCAGCAAACAATGCGGTTCCATTGTTCAAATACCCTGTGGAAAAAAAACTGTAACGGGCATTTCAGCCAAGCTTTTAAAACACTGCTTAGGTAGAAAATATTTAGCAAGTACAGTAGTTATAAATTAAACTTATACATCTGGATTTTTATTTGGTTTATTATAAATTATATACTTTTTATTATTTAAAAAATGAGATTACGATATGCTGTTTTGTCTAAATCTAATATCTTTAACTAAAGTAATCAGAAAATTATTTTTGATTTGGATTTTTTGGAGTTTTTAGCTGTTTGCTTTAAGTCTGAAGAAAAGACTAATTAAAGTTTAATCTGCAGATAAGTTCTATTCTACCTTAGCGAATTATCTAAAATTAAACGACATATTTTCAATGTTTATTCCTATTTAAAAGTATTTAACCTGTTTGATTAATCAGAAAATGAAGCAGCTAAACTAAGCTTTAAAGTTCGATTACTTATGTTTCTCGACAAACTAAAGATTCAATTGCTTAGTCAAGCACCTGTCACATTTACAGGGTAACTGCTAGTCGCAGCAGCTGTTATGTTTGCAAACAGTTCTAGTTTTTATTCAGCCAAGCTACAATTAAATTTATGATTTGGCATGGAAATGCTTTTTATGTCCCTATCAGTGAAGTCTTCCAGTTGCATATGTGTATGTGTGTGTGTGTCTGTGTCTGTATGAAGGATTGTGCTTTATTTATGGAACTGTGGCCACTCACTTGCCAATCGCATTCTGTGCCGTGCAGGTGTATTCTCCGCCATCCTCCTCCTTGACATTTGAAATGTTCACATGGCTGATGACATCGTCGTGTATGGTAACATATTGACCCACTAAAAAGCGTGAGCTGTCTGGTATCTATGCAAGTCAGAAGAGTGCAAGACATAGAGAAAGAGACAACATAAAATAGAGACAAGAAAATGTGTCAATTAGACGAGAATTTTGTAAAGTTTGCAGCGCAGAGCAAAAAAGCTATGAAAAATTCATGTAAATCGAATTGATTGAAATTGCATAAAATTTACACTAGGCTTAGAGTAGATAAAAGAAAGGAAGGGAAGGGAAGGGGAAAAGGAGAGAGAGAGTGATAACAGCTCAAGGCTGAAGACGTTTGCAGAAGTGAGAGTCTAAAGAAAATGGAAATTTATGCAAATAAAAGAAACAAATCCTTGAAAATGGCCAGCGAGAGAAAGAGGGAAAGAGAGAGAAAGAGGGAAAGAGTAGAAAAGCAAAGCAAATGCCACGTTCAGCATGCCAAAGTGAGGGGGCTGGGGAAGGGAAAAAGTGGGTGGAATGGGTAAAAAATGGAAAAAAAAGGCAACGCGCTTTCGTAAACATTTATGCATGTTCCTTGGTTCAATCCTGCAGTTTGAACATCATCAGCAAATGCGGCAAACTCAATACGATACGTAACGTAACGTTGCATGTCTGAGAGAGCGACGAGTTGACGGAAACGGAAACGCTGCCTGCATTTCCGCTTTGCGACTGATGCTGCTGCTGCTGCTTCTGCTGCTGCTTCTCATGATGCTGATGATGCTGTAATGCTGCTAAGTAAGTGCTCGGCACGTGATGTGTGTGTGAAGCTCACCTACATCATATGCTGTACTTCTCTGTCTCTATCTCTCCATCTGTCTCTTTTTTGGCACTATCAAGATGCCCAAGCTGTGTGTTTGTGTGTGGGTGTGTGTGTGTGGCAAGGCCAAAACTTACCGGAAATCCGTCCAAAGACCATGTAAATTGCGGCAGTGGATTTCCGGTGGCAACGCATTTCAATGATACAGTTGGACCCGGCTGCAGTGTTTGCTCCGAAAACCAATAAAGCAGTTCCGGCGACGCATCTAAAATGATAAGAGATAAGAGTGCTTTAAGCTACGAGAGTTACACTTAGGCTCTGCGCTTCAAGTCAATTCTCCTTCCCTTCTCTTTTCCCTTCTCTTTGCCACTTTCCTGCCTCATTTCTTTTGCGAAGTTGAGCAACGAAACTCACTCTTTATCTGGCATTTCATTAGTGAGCTCGTTTTAAGGTTGTATGTGTATGTGTATGTAAGTGTGAGTGTGCGTGTGTGTTGCCCACAACAAAGCTAGAAAGCACAGCAATTAAATAGCCTGAAGAAAAAAAAAACCAGGCCTGTTTCAAAATATCGCATAATGTATTTAAAGTAAAAAGCTGAAAGGAAAAATTATTTCACTTTAATGCAAGTTGATGTGTAGTTCAACTAATTAGTACCCATATTTTGTGCTTTTAGTTTTCAAATTTCTGTTTTATTCTACTATTTATTTAGTTTTAATAATAATAATGAAAAAAAAGCAAATATATATTATATACAAAAAAACTTAAAATAAAGTTGTTCTTTCATTGTTTCTGTAAGAGTGGCAACCCTTGAGCAGTTTATGTTACAAGTTGGCAGCCCTACTCGCAAAGTTGGCCCGTTTTTTTATAGTTAAGTACAATTTATAGGAAAAATACTGAAATATAATATAAATAATGATTATTTTTTTTTATTTTTTTAACTAAAAAAATCACACACTTCTAATGGGCCTAGAAGAAAATGTTTTACACCAAAATCTTTATTTTTTCTTAATATATGATTTTTACTTTTTTCTTCACTGATAATAATAATTTTAAAATAATTTTATAAAACTTAAACCTTATTGTTAAAAATTAAAATATAATTATTACTAAGTAATTTTTGTAATATTACTTAAAATGATTACGGTCCCTGAAAAATATGTTTCATTGAGATATTAAAATATCTTAACAAAGTTTTTACTTTTTATATAAATAATAATATACTTTCATTTGTTATATTCTTATTTCAATCTATTATAACTAAGCCAGCTTGTGATGAATAGCTTTGACTACCTGTGCTTATATTTTACAAACTCACATAGCACAAACAGACGTATGAGAAGTTTCTAAACGCTTTTAGACTCTGCTTTAGATCGTACAAAATCGAAAATTTTGCCTACAAAAAACACTACACTTTGATTGAAAAATCTACAACAGAATTTCCAAGGATTTAGCTTCAATGGAGCTAAGCCAACTGAATGGCCCATAAACTGGGCTCAGCTTGAAGTGTCTTTTGAAAGGGCTTATAACAAAAGCTTTGGGCCTAAAGCCTAAGCTAACCTTGTTTGAAATATGTTAACAAATAAGCCAAGTTGCTTTATGCCTTACCAAGTTTTATGCACATAACTATAAATATCTGCTGAGCGTGCAATTTAATCATAATTTTTAATTTACTTTATACTATTTTCGATTTCATATTTCACATTACACTTTTTAGTTTTGTAAGTTTTGTAGCTTACAATCAAATTGAGATTGAAAATATGCTATTGCAGCGTTATTTTTCTTATGGCCTTCGTTTTTCTTTTCTTCGTTTGCTTGGTTTTGCCTTGAGCTTTCACTTCAGCTAAGCGGAAAATGCATTTGACAAGGAAGCAAATGTTATCCAGCTGATGAAAATTGTATCAATTTCCGGAACGACGAAAAACCAATGCAAGTATATATATATTTTTTTTTTGTAGCGTCGAAAATATATATCTTTGGCATCGACATTGCCAGTTATAAGCTGCTGCCATATTTATTTGCTGCTGCTGCTGATGCCACAACACAAAAACACACACACACACATACATAGAGAGGCAACGTTGACACAATTGCTGCCATATCCGGTCGCTTAATGGCGCTTCAAACATTTTTGGTTGCGCGTCAGAAGCTTTTAACACCAAAACGAGTATGTGTGTGTGTGTGTGTGTCTGTGTGTTAAGCTTGCCAATAATATATCGAAATCAATTTCCGTTTGTGCCTAAAAGCAAATCAAAAAGCGTTGCCAAAGCGCGAATCTGTCCCCATCGTTTGTCTAGCTTGTCTTTCTCCCTCTCTCTCTCTCTCTGTGTGACTCTCCCTCTCTTTCTATGTGTAGCCCCAAGGCTGCTAAATGTTACAATGTGTGCTTGCTTCTCATTGTGTGTGTGCGTGGCTGTGGCTAGATTTTTAGTGCTGGTAATAAAATTAAGTTGTCAGCTCTGCGTTTTATGGCCTGCTTCGCTTTTGTTGCCATTATTATGGTTGTTGTCGTTGTTGTTGTTGCTGAAAAATGCCAGCAATTTGCTAAATTAGAAATTAATGAAATGCAATTATGACAAACTTTTTTTTGTCTGTGGTTTTTGCGGTCGTCAATCGAAGCAACATTTCATGCTTTTGATTTGCTGCCACAAATTAGACGAGAGTTCTCAATATATATGTATATCTAAATCTTATGGAAGGGGGCCATTTATTGTTTGTATGTTTTGCTGGCATAAGTGCCCATTTAGTATGACCATCAAGGACATTAATTTATGATAAAGAAGAAGGTCATTTCGACAATTTATGATGTGTCAATAATATTACTAATACGCCCCGGCTTACCGCCTAATTGAAGCTCAGCGGTTGATTGGATTTGCTCCCATTCATTGGACACAAAACACTGATACATGCCGGGATCATCCTTCTGCACCTTCTTAATGATTAAACGCGCCGGATCTGTCAGTATCTAAGGTGCGAGAGGATTAAAGAAATAATTAAGAACCAAGGCTGCAAAAATCACTTTATTTTTAGAAAGTAAAAGTAAAAGATTTGCTACCTAAAATATATAATTACAATAACGGAATACATTTAATATTTTCTGATTTTAATTGAGTAGAAAAATAATAATAGAATCATTATCCTGAGCTACATTTAAAAAACAAATTTTTACACTAAAGTATTGTGAAGGTTTTGACAATTTTCCAAATGTATAAATAGGAGATCAAAAAATGATAAAATGGTTAAGTTTAGACAAAGTTCTGTGAGTTTTAATTTATTTTTTTAAATTGTCAAGGAACAGGTATTGAAAAAGTCGTCAGTGTTGGAGAAAATTAAATTTTGATACAGAATCAAATTGCAGGTTGAAGTTTTTGAAAAAGTGTCCAATTAGTAATGTAAATTTAAACTGTGAAATGAGTTTAAGGCAAATCTATTTAATTAAGCCAATTGTAGTCTCATTTACTCGTATTTAATTGAGAAAATAAAATAATTTAATTACACACATTTAAAATGAGTTAGTTGAGAATTTACCTCGACGCGATTGTCGCGTAGAATGGGTTTGCCGTCATGCAGCCAGTTGACATCGTGCACCGGATGCCCAGAGACAATGCATTGGAATTGCGCATCCTTGTCCACATCAACGGTCTGCACCTGCGGCTGCAGATGCGCTGTCAACGGAGCTGAGGAGAGATGAGAGAAATGTATGGAGTGTTGATTTATAAGTAAGTATCGATGAGGTTGCAGCACTCCCTAACCAACCATCGTCTACGGTCTACTGTCTGTCCGTCTGTCCCTGCACTTACCTGTCACCGTGAGCGACACTTGAATTGTCTCCTCGCCCGCTGTATTGTTTACCCAGCACAGATATTTGCCACTGTCCTCGAGACGCGCCTGCAATGGCATAAATCAATGGCAATCACAATATTTGGCTTTCATTTCCATGCTGACAATTGATGGACTCAAAAGGGGAAAGTGAAGGGTAGGGGCGAAACGTACCTTGGTGATTTTGAGCAGACCCGCGGATACAATGGTAATGCGTTCACTCAACTGCAACGGCAGCAGCTGCTCGTTCTCCTCCTTGAACCAGCTGAAAAGATACAAGGATACAAAATGTATGAAATACCGGTTGATAAAATGCATCTTAATCGAATTATTATGACAATTGCATTGTCATTATCAATAAATATAAATCGACGACTATTCAATTGCCTTTTGTATGCGCGTCCCACTGTGGCCTTTGATTGTCTGTCGATTGTCGTTTGCTTTCATTTCAATAGGCTGTTCAATTGATTACGGCATTCCATCAAGAGGAACCACCAAGTGGCAGACAGAAGAAGAAGAGCTCACAGAATTGCATTCCGATTGCATTCCGATTTCAAGAGTATTTATAATGAGCGTACTCTTTAAGAGTATGATTCATTTTGCAGAAGCGGAAGAATATTTATACTTGAGTATATTCTAAGCTAGACAATTTTTCTTCTTCTTAATTATCTTAATTTTTAATTATAAATTACAATAGTAATTAAATATTAAAAAAAAAGTTTTTTAAGAAAAGAAATAAATAGAAAAGTTAAAAACAAAATACAAATACTTTTATCATAAGTTGATAACTTTGGGACTGCTCTTAAAAGTATGCTATACTTTTTGTACCGATTTCATTTGTTTCATTCTAATTTCAGCTTAAATTACCATAAATTTATCTTAAATATAAATTATATTAATTATAATTTTAAGATTTTCAGCATAGTCTGATATATGCTAAGATTTCAATTTTAAAAATGAGCCTATTTGTTATGAAAAAAAAAATAAAGCGCGAAAGCTTTAATAGTTTCTACTTCAAAAGATTTCTAAAAATTTTGAAATTTAGCTACGACTAAGTTCAATATGACGATTAACTTTAAAGCTTAAGCTCAACTAGTTTTTATTGCCTGATGCTTTTTATATTTTAGCAGTTGCTCTCAATTTCGTTTTTCAGTGAAGCTATAAATTGTTTATTTTCACCTTGACCATTTTCCAATTGCTTGCCCATAAAAGCGCATTGGAACTTCGTTTCATTTAAATTGGTGCAAAAAGTGAAGATTTCTTTTTATGATTTCATTTACGAGAATGTATATATATATATATATTTTATTTTAATATTAATTCTCTGAAAATATCAATTCAGAAAATCAACAGAGCAATGCATTTCCCAAGCACGTGCCATAATCTGTACGATGTTTGACTGCATGCCACGCCCCTCTTCACCCCCTTCTTCGTCCACCTGACGCCTCCGCATATTCTGTTGCATTTTTAATCAAATTATTGATTTTAATTTGGCTTTAATTGCACTTGAGTGCGTTTCTCGTCTTGTGACGATGATGATGATGGAATGTTGCATGTTGCATGTATCATGTGGCATGCTGCATTTGCAACGTCTGGCATTTCCTTAATTAAAATCATGGAAAATCATGCGATGCAAGCGCGTCTAGAAGGATCCACAGGACACTCAGCCATATGCTGAAATGATGTAATCAAAATATGCTCAGGCTCGATTAATGACGTGGGCGAGGCCGAAGGCGTTGAACAAAAGATGGTCAGGAAAGAGGAAAACTATGCAGTAAAAAAGAATATTTATTAAAATGTGTGTATGTATTTCTATGCCAAAAATAAAGAAGCTTGCCCCAAAAAAATGGAAACGAACCGCGACAGCAACATGCCAACTTTTTAAACATTTATGAGCAGCAACAGCAGCGGGACTACAGGATACGGACGTTGCACAAAACAAGGCAGCAAAGCACCCACACAGAGAGAGAGAGAGAGAGAGAGAGATCCAGGGGCAGAAGAAACAAAAGAGAAAGTCGCCGTTGTTATCGCCTCGCTGAATCTCGATTGTGTTGGCTTCATCTTAATGCAGCTCGTTGCACAGCGGGAGACATCACACAAAACAACCAGAAGAAAGAGAGGGTGTTTTCGGAACACTGAAGATTCGATACCCTTGCAGACCTGAGATTACAAATCTTACATCTTTTTATCATTCCTAAAGCATATTATAGTCAGATTTTGCAAATTTAAAGGAAATATAAGACAATACAAAATACACTGTCACTGGCAACTGTCCAGCCAGTTCTTAATAATTTATGGACTGCAAATAAAAGACTCCCCTCTTCCATATTTCAGTAATTCAAAACTGAGAGCCTAATTTGCGGAATTGTGAAAGATTGCAATTAATTTAACTAGAAAATAATGAATTTAAAACTATGATTTTACTACTTTTTGCTATCAAATAATTAATGAGTGCAACATTTTAGATTTGAAATAAAAAAGTTTAAAAATATATGATTGCATTCGAATTTGATTGGAATCTTTTACAGAACGTTACACATTTAGTGACAAAATTAATATACCCTATGCAAGGGTATCCTGTCGCATAGTTTTTATGCATGCATGGACCACGAAGGACACCGGCTACAAGGAACCATTATCCTCGTACATCCATTGCATCGATCGGCTGCATAAAAAGCAATGCATGTTTTAGCACTTGATGATGAGCCAAGTTGCAACTGAGGTGGCAAGTGGCAAGTGGCGAGTAGCAAGCGGCAAGTGGCAAGTGTGTCCTGTGGCCAGTGATTACCTGTTTGAATGGGCGTGGCAGACAACTTTCGATGGGGGACAGGGGGCATTCAAAAAGCAATTTGCCATTTTGGCCATAAACGTTGTTCGTTTGATTGATTTGCGCTCGTCAGAGAAAACAGAAAACAGGTTGCCAACGACGACGACTCCTGGGAAATCTTCCATATCTCAGCCTGGAGACTTCTGGAGTGTCCTTGTCAGGAAACAAGATAAATGTTGCCACTTTCCACGATTGACACATATGAAATGACAGCAACACACAAACACACACATTTAAACACATATGAGATAGGAAGTCAAAAGTCATGAACTGTGTGAAAGGATATTGCCAATATTATATGGGCCATAAAATGACAAGTTGCGAGATATCCTTGAGTTGTCCTTTCATGAATAAAAAAATGCCTTTTCAGTCAATTTTGATAGAGTAATCATTATCAAGCTATGCATGGGAAGTTTTATTGGAAAAGTATTTAAAAAATGAAGTTTCGGGATTAAATTTGTGTCGATTATTATTAATTATTTTCTGATTAAAGGGGTCTTAGAAATTAGTTTTTAATATTAATTTGATTTTTCTGATATTTTAATTTTACAAAAAAAAACAGCTTTTACTTTAGCTGGATCTTTAAATATTAGAGAATTGTTTTAAACATAATTAAAATATAATAAAAACAAGTGGGAAAGGCTATAGTCGAGCTCCCGACTATAGGATACCCGTTACTTACCTAAATAAATTAAACTTTTGTTTTTATTGCATGCTTTTAGGCACTTTTATTGCTTAAAAGCTTTAATCAGCCAGTACCACCTTTATCTTTGTCCGATCTTGTTGGCATTTAGTAGGATGATAGGTAATAATAATAGCTAACGTTCACCGTTTAAAAAAACCTAATATTTTGAAAACTGTGCGTGTGGTGGATTTTCGCGATTTACGGAGGCGGAAAGGGGCGTGGCAAAATTTTGAAACAAACTTGACCTGCGTGGGGTTTATAGAAATCTGTGTGCAAAATTTGGTTGCTCTAGCTCTTATAGTCTCTGAGATCTAGGCGCTCACACGGACGGACAGACGGACGGACGGACGGACAGACGGACAGACGGACATGGCTATATCGACTCGGCTGTTGATTCTGGTCAAGAATATATATACTTTATAGGGTCGGAGATGCTTCCTTCTCCCTGTTACATACATTGCAACGAATACAATATCCCCTTTTACTTATTTTTAATAAGTAACGGGTATAAATATAAAAAGGTAGTAGGAAAAAACTCAAAAGACGAAGTCTAAAATATTTTAACGTTTATGACGTTTTTTTTTTAATTTTTTAATTACAATCTCGATTTCTTTCATTCTTTTGTGTTCCTAATTTTTGTTCCCCTACTTTTGGAATTTATAGTATTATTTGTCTATCATTGTCAAGTTAAGAGTCCTATTATATTTTCTTCAACATAGATATAAAAGCAAATAAATGTGCCACAAAGTGTGGCGTGTTCTGGGAGTAAGCAAAAGCACTAACGACTGACATCTATTAGCAGTTGTTACTATGCATGAGAGATGCCACTGTTAAACTATCCATAAGACTTGATTTGACTCCAAATAGCTACGCAGGACACAGTCGGCAGGACATTTTAGCTTCCGTTCATGTCGTTCACATTTCACAATTTGCCTGACATTTTTATTAGGTTTCTATTTTAGTTTTTCTTTTTTTTTTATTTTTCAACATTTTTTAGCTTGCGTTTTTGCGTATATTTTTTTTTAGCTTTTTGGCAAAAGTGCTAAATATTTCACATTGTCATAAAAAGCGCGCGGCAAACTGTGCGGCCCCCTCTGCCTCCCACTGTCTCCCCTCCCTCTTACCCCCAGCCTCTGGCCAACAAGCAGCTGCTGCTGTGACCTGTGATATCACAAAAAAAAGAAGCAAAACCTGCGGCTGCTTTTGCTTTTTATGCTGTTTTTGAGTTGTTGCTGTTATACCCGTTACTTAAAAAATAAGTAAAAGGGTATACTGTGTACGTTGAAATTTTAGTAAGTGGGAGAAAAGCATCTAGGACCCGATATAGTATACATAAATATTCTTGATGACTGATTTTGAGTTTTAAGAAATATGAGTGCCTAAAAGCATGCAATAAAAAAGCACTGCGGACAGCAGTCCGCGCTAGTGACGAAAGCAGCACGAAGGGTGCGAAAGGCGACTAGCAATATAACTCAGGTCAAGTTATATACCGATCGAAAGGTATAAGTTCAACTAACAACATTTTGTGACGAATAATATTAAGTTTAACTTATAAATTATTTTAAAATACAATTTTTGTCACTCGGCACAGAGCAAATAAGTAATATTTATAAGGTATGAAGTATTTAGCGTAATGTGCCGAGTTTCAAAAACTTTATTTAAAAATATTTTATATGTAAAACTTAATATTATTCGTCACAAAATTGAATATCAGAAATTTTGAAGCATGAAAATGTTTTCTTCACTAGACTTTTACATCGTAAAGAGGTTTTTTTCTATAAGATTCTAATTACATGAAAACGAGTAACGAGTATCCTACAGTCGATAACTCGACTATAGCGTTTCCCGCTGGTTTTTGAACTGTTGCTGTTGTTGTTGTTGTTGTGCTACTCACCGATATGTTGGCACCGGATGTCCTTGAGCAATGCACGGCAACGTTGTTTGGCCATTAAGGACGACATGCCGCATCGAATGCTTCTCAACATTAATGCGCGGCTGAACCATGCCCTTGGGCTCCGTTACAATAATGCGGCCGGGATATGTCGAAATTTGTATTTCACCTGCAAAAATGTTAAAGTACATGAGCAAGAAGAAGCAGCAAATAAGTAAAGGGTTAAGGTAAACATATGTGTGGCAGCAATTTGGCAATTTACAATTTACAGTGACAGCTGTCGTTGACATTTTTTTTATTTTGGTTATTTAAGTGCGCGAACTTTTGGCTAAGTTCATAGTGCATATATTTCTGCATATATTTAAATTTTTTAATTATTTAAAAGTAAGTAATCAAGTTGATTGCATGTGCCGCCTGTGCCACATTCGAGGTCAGCTCACAGCAACAGAGTTCGGTTGTATATTTGATTATGCAAAGGGTATTATAATGTTGTTATGAAATGCATAAACCATTTATATGCTGCATAAGGACAAAGGACTTGTAAGGACAAGGGACTACAAAGTATGTGCATACAAGTAAGTATATACATATACTTATTTACTTCTGTCTGCCGCCTACTAAGCCAATTAGTTGCCTCACTTGGCAGCTTTGTTGATGAAATTTATTTCAGCTGCTTCTTTTTATCAGGCTTAACATAAAAGTATATTTTCATATGATCGCATAATTATGTAAATGAAATTTAAAATATGAAAATTGACATTAAATTTTTCAAATAAACAAAATTAAGATGCAGATTTATATCAGATGTCAAACAATGATAAAATTGACAAGGAACTTCCGCAAGGAAATCTGTTAAGTTTTGATAACGTTATGACAGATAGAAGTTTTTATAAAATCAAGCATGGAAAAGTGGACATTTTTAGAAGAAAAATTAAATTTTTTATATGAATAAAATTTTACTGCAGCTTTAAATAAAACATCAAGCAATGATCAAATTTTTCAAAAATGTGTCAAGGGGTAAGTATGGAATAAGTAAACACTTTTTGAAATAAAATTACATTTTTCAAATGATTAAAATTTTGGTGTAGGCACAAGTCTAAGTCTGGAGAAAGTTATGACAGTTAAAATCAAATTCGAATTCAGTTGACTAAAACCTAACGTAATTGCGGAAAATACGAATTGAATTGTTGTAATAAAAACATTTTTATTTTTAAGAACAGTCTAACTATGCTTACAGGATCAAAGTCTTACTCAGTTTTCTAAGCTAAGGGAAATTTGATAGAAATTAATATAATATATTTTTGTCATAAGAAAATCAGTTTGATGGATACCTCATAATTATTTTAAACTTCTTTTAATTAATTATGAGTGAACTTACTATTCGTCTGTCAACAGTTGATACTTTTTAATATTAATATTAATATTAATATTTTCGCGTCGACCTTCGTTTTGTTGTTGTTGTTGTTGTTGTACTCCTATTTGGCTTTAATGGCAACTGCTTTAAATCATGTCGTCGCATTCATTTCTATTATTTCTGTTTACACAACATGACATCGAATCCAGGAGTGTGTTATGTTAAGTGGGCCACTCGGCCAACAAAATCTGTTTCAAATGGCCCACGCCCCCCAAAATGTTGGACCAGCTCTCTCTCTCTCTCTGAAACTTCTCTTTCTATTTACCTAACGATAGCTGTCTCGCTCTCTTTCTATTTGTCTACCTCTGTCTGACTGTCTGTCTGTCTGTGCCATGGCAATTTAATTTATAATTTTGCCAGAACATCATTATCATCAACATCATCATCAGGAGCAGCAGCAGCAACTGCCTTTCTGCTTTGCCCCTCTCTTTCTCTCTCTCTTACTCTCCCTCTCTTTCGCTGTCCTTGTCCTAGCGTTGCTCTATTGTGCATTAGCAGTCGTATTATTGTTAGCCGCCATTGTTGTTCCCGTTATTGTGCAAAATAAATGGATTTTTGGTTTAAATTGTAATTATGCGCTGCCAGACAGACACGCCCACTTTCAAACCTGCACCGCCCGCACAGCTCACACTAACAAAAACTGTTGCCTACTTTTATGCGCTGCAGGTGAAGGTAAAGCTTAAATTAAGCGTACTAGTCTCTATGGGTGTGTGTGTGTGTGTGTGTGTCTGTATGCAGTTATTTCTCTGTGTGTATATGTGTTCATGTTTGTTAAATGAATTAGTTATGACCAACTCTCTACCTGGCGACCAAAGCAGCTTCATGTTACACTTTTAATGAGTGCACTCTAAGCCATTTATTATGTCTGTCTGTGTGTTTGTGTGTGTATTGGCCACATGAATTGCCATTGTTTAGTTGGTTGAGTGTAGAGTCCACTGGTAATTAATATGCGGCAACTGGTAATAGTCAATTTGTTCACAAATTTCAGGCCAAACTGAAAATTTGATTTAAAAAAAAAATGTTTTACAATTTTCGACCTTCAAACAAACGTTAAGCAATTCAATTTAAGTTGGGCCACAAAAAAAAAAAAACAAATTAAACTTTCAAGAGGCGCACAAAGAACGCAGGAATGTGAAAGAGCGAGAAAAGAGAGAAAGAGATGGCAAGCTACATAAAAGTTTATCGTATTGATTGATGATGTGAAATTTGCGCACAAAAGCTAATAGAAAATTCAGCTTAAGCGCATTTTCACACACAATAAACTTCAAATAAGCGAGCAGCAAAATATCTACAAAAGATCTCACGTATTGACTTGATTCGAATCTCTTAACCCACCACCCCCCTTGTGTGTGTGTCCATCCGGCTTTGTGCGGCAAGTTGGAATTTCCCTTGGCGCATTTTGGCCCTTTTTCCTTGGCGATTGAATGTCACGCATCATAAATTATGCACAACGCACAACTTTGACTTGGGGCAAAAACTAGCATAAACTACATGATTTTACTTATGACTCCAGTAAACAACAACAACAACAACAATATGAACTTAAGCAACAAATGATAAGCATATAATTTTATGTTCTTTTAGTTTGTAGCCAATTTAACAAGACAAAAGCAAATATTCATACATTGACAATGAGAAAATTGAGACAGAGCACAATGAAATAATGAAAGGATGCTTAAGGTCCTTAATAACCATGTGATTGTATCGAATTGTTAATTAAGAAGAGAAATTTTCAAATGAATGCGATGCACAAGTTTAAGCAGCAGGCTTTGCATTCAGTATTTGCTATAATTGAAAATTTAATTCTTCAGCATTATTTAATTATTTAAATTATTTTGCAGCAGAATTACAGAGTTGTGTTGCTTCCTAATCCATATTAGTTAGACGCACACACAAATTGAATTGGAGACTTAAGAGACAGAAAAAAAAAAATAAACATTGAATCACATAATAAAAAAAAAAAAATAAAATAAGTAAACTAGCATAAAAATATTAAAAAAAAATTAGATTAGCTTCAACAGAAATAATATATGAAAATATACATGTAAGGAGTATTATTCTACCACTATTCGATGCTTTTGATTTAAAAAAAAAAGCTCCTGATTGACTAAAAACTTATCAAAAAAGTCTAGAAGTTTTACCCCAATTTTAGTACTGAAAAGCTTCTCAAATTATATGAGCTTTCAGAGTGATCAGAAGCTTTTAGAATGCTTGAAATTAAAGCTAAACAAAAGTTGTTGATTATGTATAAAAACTACTCTTAGGTCGCTTAAAAAGGACAATGATTTTTACGACATGGATTTAAAAAATAAAAATATTTTTTGTAAACTTTTTGAAGCTCATCCAGATTAAAAGCTAAACTGTCAAATCTAGAATTTCCGCTTCGAAATAATATTTAAAATTAATTCAGCAGAAGCTTTCGACTCAAGGCAAAAGTTTTAGAGAACTAGAAGTAAAGCTTTTTTTTTCGGATTAAAGTGACAAATTTGAGATTAAGCCAAGTTGACAGTTTTGCCACACAGTTAGCATAAAGTGCATAATGAAATTAAACTCTATATAGCATTCAGTTGTGTTATTAGTGCACTTATAACCCGAGGACAACTTTCACATTGCAATCCCCCAAGCTGTAAATTAATTATTCAACTTAATTATATGCCAACAGTTGTTGCCACAACACAGGGGAAGCAAGTCTCTCTCTCACTACAGAGGCAGATGGAAAGAGAGAGGAGGAAGGGAGAGGGAGAGATGCATTGAGGCATTGCTGACTGGACGATTAAGCTGAAAATGTGATTATCACGTACCTGTCAGTCTATTTACAGTGCGGCATGTGTAGCTTTTGTACGCATCATTGGGCCCCGCATTATTTATGTACAATTCGCCATTCGATAGGACCGTGTACTTGCCGCCGATGTCCGTGTTTGGATACAGATGCATGCCCGTGTCCTGCACCCAAGCGGTGACCATTACAAATTCCGACATGTAGCTCGGCACCTGCCAATCGAAAGATAGAGACAGATAGACGGTGTGTGAGAGAGAGAGAAATGAGTTAAACCAAGATAAGCAAATTTTGTCGGAGTCGAAATTGAATTTAAGTTTTAAATGAATTTTGTGGTGTGCAAGTGCAAGTTCAGTTCAAAAGTTGCTCAGTTCATGGAATTCTGCCGGCGTCGCAGCCGACTCACGTATAGAGAGATAGAGAGTACGCATGTTCTATAAATAGCACGTTCGGCGGCTTGCTCTCTTACGATGCGCGTCTTCGGCTTTTTGTTCCCTCACGAAGCATCCGATCGGTTGATGCTTTCTGTTGTCAGTCGCTGTTCTGCGCTCAATGAGGAGAGATCGTACGGGGCAAGACTTTGATGATACACTGCAACTTATGCTTTGCTCAATGCACTTTGCGAACTATAACAATGCGACACTTCGGATGTGCTTTTATTTCATTTTATCAGTGTTAAGCATTTAAGCGTCTCATTGACTTCGAGTCTAATTGTGTAAGTTGGACACCACTCTTCTAAGCACAGCTCTCACCTGACATTTCAGCACCGCCGTGTTGCCCGTCATCACGTATTCGTCGTGCACCTGCACCGTGTACTTTTGGTTGACAACTGAAACGAAATGCAAATTATTAATATACAATATATTGCGCATACGCAGCGTTCGCCGCAGCTGTCACAATAACGACAGCATAAACAATAACAAAACAAAACAAAAAACAGAGTTCAAGGCCATTAAAGTAAAGCAAACAATCATGTTGTGTGTTTTTTATTAGCAACAGCAAAATATATGAAACTGTTTGTTTAAATCTTATTTTTATAGGTTCTTTTATTGCACAGGATGATCATAAAAAAGGATTAAAAACCTTTTTTGACCCGGCCAAAAGCGTTGTCCTTTAGCCTGACAGCCAAAATATGTTGCACATTAAACAGGTCGAGGCCTTTTCCCATTTTTTCGAGCGTTGCGTTAACAAAGTGTTAAAATATTGGATGTAGCAATTTGAGTTAAAGATTTTTTATTTCTGTCTTGCCCGTGTCAGCCGAGCACACGAAATTAAGAATGACAAGGATTCTTAAACAGAGCAGCAGCTCACTGCACAGTGGTACGCAAGTATGCAAGAAAAAAAGCAGGCATAAAATGCGCTTAAAATGTTAATTAGGTATTAAACGGATAAGACTGTTATACAATAAATAATTTCACATTCTAATCTTATTATTTAAAATTGAGGTACGCGTCTAATTTATTTGTAAATTTTGAACGTAAATTTATTGCTTAACATTTTAAACTATTTTTCTTTTGGAGTATGTAGTTTTCAGAACAACTTTGGCTTCATAAAATTTTTTCCAGTTTAAAAAATGGTTTCTCATTTTTTCAATGAAATTTAATAATAAATTTAAATTATTCATTGTAATTTTTGTCGTTTATTTTATACTATTAACCTGAATTAAATATATATTGGTAAACTTTTCACACTGTCCAACTTGGCTCTTAATGCTCTCTTCATCAGCTCTAACAACCCTCAACTTTACTGGCTGTTTCAGTCGCTCTTCATTGCCTATCTTTCTTTTCCTCTTCTTCCCCTTTCCATTCAGTGGGACATTGGCTTCTATGCCGTTGGCAGTTGCAAATTAATTAAGATGGACAAAGGCAATTTTCCGCACGCGTCACTTGAAAAGTGTTTGGAAAATGCGATTCGCTTTTCATGTGTACGATTCGTTGAGTTAATCTTCTAATGCAAGGGGTTTGGCGAATTCCACAACTCTATCATATGTACGATATTCATGCTGTTTTGGAATGCGACCCACGAAACAAAAACTTTAATATGCTGAAATTGGATAAAGTTTAATTTGAAAAGTTGTTGTTATTGTTTGTGGGGGCTTAGTTTATTTTCATCATTTTTGGTTTTACATTTTTTTTTTTTTATTTTCCTTGCTGCAATAACAGCAACAATAACAAATGAAAAAGTGGAAAAAACTTTGTGACAACATTTTATTATAATTCCTCTGACCGTTTGGGGAGAGTGGAAAAAACGGAAAGAGCAAAGTGGCTGCTGCTTTCAGTTTGAGTTTGAGTTTAGTGCAATTTTGTTTTTGTATCTGCATTATTTGTATTTCCAGGACACAGCCAGGACTCAACTCCAGCTCCAGCTCCAGCTCCATATTATTATATTTTTTTTTTGGTGCATAGTTTTGTAAAAGTTTTTTTTTTTTCGCTTTCATGTTGCATTTTGTATGAAGAGTTTTCAGAGGCAGTCAACATTGTATTGCATAGAAGGACAGGACAGGACAGGACAGCTGGACAGGCAAGTAAGTATGAAAGCTAAGTTTATGGTCGACTCACAAAGTAACTGAGCAGGACGAGACAGAGTCAGAGAGAGAGAGAGAGGGAGAGACAGAGCGAAAATGGGCTGCACTTGGATTTTATGCGGAAATTCATTTCCGCTTTATTTTGTATGGTGTGTGTGTGTGTGTTTTGTTGTGGCAAACTTTTTGTTGCACAAATTTATGTTTATGATGTGCGCCGGCGGAAAGATGCTTTTTGGTTGCGGCAGTCTTTGCCTGATTTGCAGTTATTGTGTGCCCAAAGTAGAGAGAATAGCTATTAAATTATGACTTAAGCAGCGTGCATTGCAATTTGCATACAGAAGAAGTCGTGGTAAAAAGGGGGGCAGATCACAGGGCAACAAAACTGACAATGTGCACCCAACTAATTACGAACAAATTACACAGGTTTCATATACACACAACGACAACGACAAGAGCAGGTGAAGCCTGTGCAGGAAAACTGAAAACTTTGTGGCTCAATCAAAAAGTTTTGGCCAAAGACTCGACTGCATTGTATGCTAAACTTTTCTATATAAGTATGTGTGTGTGTGTGTGTGTTTGTGTGTTAGTGTTAGTGCATTGCACAACTTTGTGGCAACATCCATCATCAGCCTTGGCCTGTGGCCTGTGGCCTCTGACAACAACAACAAGCCAAAGATCACTGTCTTCTCTCTCTCTCTTTTATTATACTAGTGAAAATTTGTCAAGAGCTTTTGCCAAGCAGACATACACACAAACACACACACAGAGAGAACTTTTTGCTAATTACGCGCACTTAGTCCAAAGCCAAGTCAAGTATACGCCATGGTATCCTGCGTATTCTGCGAACTAAGCACTGGCAATTAAATAACGCAACTAAGCCAAGTCGCCAAGGCGCCATATCCAAAAGTCAACTGCACACATTAGCTGAGAAATTAGCTGGGAAAAGGGAGAAATGGGAGAGAGAGGGCTTAAAGGGCAGATTCATCCCTTGGCAACTTTTGCAAATTAGGCAAAACGTTTTGCGCCAAATCTACGCGCTGTCAAATTGTTCAAGCGTAAAGCAATGAAGGCAAAAAAGAAAGAGAAAAAAAAGACAAACACACATATAGAAAAACAAACAGAGAGAGACCGCAAATAAAATAAGCCAGCGACATGGCGTATACGTAACGTTGTGTTGAGTTGAGCTGCTGAAAAATGACCGCCAGACATTGGAACTTTGCATGTAGCCCAAGGGCGTAGTCAGAGGGGCACAGAGTGGGCATGGTGTTCCTTACATTGAGGGCCATTCAGTTTTTTGCAAACGCAAATTGTCCAGAGTTGTGTTTAAATCATTGAGAATTTATATCGTCAATAAGTCAAGGATATTTGGAACAAATTGTTCCAAGTCCAGTTCCGTAAATAACAGAACGATATTTTGACGCAAATGTATAGAGTATAGGTCAAATTCAAAAAGTTAATATTAAACTTCATGTTAAAAAAATCGGTCCTAAGATTTTGGAACATCAATGTCTGAATTGTTATAAAATGATAAGTTGAATTAAATTTAAAGAGAAAAGTATTTTAAGAGAGCACTGAAGTTTAGTCTTTGAAAAGAAGGCTCGCGTAGACTCTGATTCATATACAATATTATTAACATTTATTTATCGGCTTTTTTACCGACCACTTTTGTAAGAGCTTTCGAAAACGTTATCAAGGTTCGAAATTAAAGGAGAAAACTCAACTTTAAATTAAAATAAATTTGATCTTGAACAAAAAGATTAAAGATTAAATGTGTGACAATGTAAATTTTATTTAACATACGTATAGTTTTCAATTTTACATTATTTTCTACACATTGTACGTCAAATTCTTTTTTCAATAGTTATCACACACCTTATTTGGACATTGAAAAAACGAGCCTAGGAGTTTTGTGTTTTTAATAAAATTCAATGTTCGAATAAACATAATATTCACTAAAAACTTTAATAATTTTGACCCCATTACAGCAAAGCTGACTACGCCCTTGTGTATATCTATATATGTGTGTGTCTGTGTCTTTCTGTGTATGTATGCCGTGGGTGTGCAGAGGGAGAAAGGGCGGGGGTGAGGGGTTGCTTAGGCTATCTTAGATCTTTTGCGGCGGCGACTTCACCGTTTGTTTGCTTTCAACTGTTTCCCTTTCTCTGACTCGGCTCGTTAATTAAACGCACGCAGCGGACCAAAAGTCAAGTGGTCGCTTTGACCATTTTATATACGCATGTATGTGGGGGGTATTCATATCTTTTATGGCCAGCACTAATTGTTGTTTTTCTTACAGAGATTTAACGTAACTTTGACTTGCTAAATGAACCGCAAAATCTATGCGACAAGCGATGCCAATCAAAGTGATTGGATCGAGAACTTGCTCGACAAACACTCGGACTGCCCAATGGCTGTTCATTAATGCACTTTATTTAAGTCATTCCACAACTCTCTCCGCGTTCTCTTCTTTTTTATTTTGCTTGAGGGCCTAATGAATGCGAAACTTTTGGCTAGTTGAAACTGGCCAAAAACAAGACGATGCTGAAGTTTTTCAGCGCTCGCAAAGTAGTTCATAAAGTTGCCAGCTGAAAAGTCGATTTGAATTTTAAGCAAATTTTAGTCGCAACTGAAATACATTTCCCGCGTTGATAAATACTTTATATCAACTATCATTTATTATAGCTCTGAGTTTTTCTTACAAATTACTTGGAGAAATTGGGTTTTCAAATGGATTGCGTGTTCGGAACAGATAAATTATTTTTGCCCAACAAAACATTTCTTATTTTTATTTGGGTAAATGCAGAAGTGAACTTTTTAAGTTTATTTTGCTGATAGAATTTTCAGTGGGCGAAATTATATAGAAATTTAGTGCAGATAATTTAAGTTAAATTTTATATTCCCTAAATTCTTGAATTCTTAAAATGAAAGCTATTTTAATTGAGCTTATGAAGACACAAAGTCTTCTGAGAAGTTAGTGAAATATAGGAAAAATGTATTCAGAAATTTGTAATAATAATTTATAATTTTTATATATCAATTATATTAATAATGTATGTTCAAGTATCTTAATTGAAGCACTAACAGTCTTATATTATTTTGGAGAAATGGAGTTGAAATTTAAAGAGTCATGACTGAAAAGTGCTTTACACCCTATTTATGCGCTTGGCCATTAGACTCGCTCTTTGGTTAGTGCAACTTACCAAAAGTCAGAGTCAATTCCCGCGCTTGGGCGCCAAATTAGCGCCGACATTTTTGGGTGGAGGTTCCCAACAACATTTGGCAGTAGTAATTAAAACTTGCGTTGCCTGCTCTTAGGCGCTATTCCAAAAACTTTCCAATTAAGCCAAAGTTTTCAAGGAAGGGAAATTCGAAGAGTCTTCGTCATAACCGGTTAGACGAAAGACTCCGACGCAGCTGAGTTAGCGCAAATCAACTTTGCATGCTGCTATAGAATTTTTGTAATATAATTAAAAAATGGTGTTAAACTTACCGCCGCGTACATGAACTTCCCGGCTGAGCACCGTGCCGACCATGTTGCGTAGTTTGCATCTGCCCAAAAGAAACAAGAAAGAAAGAAAGCAAGAGAATGTTCAACATTAATTTAAGCAGATATTAAGTATACGTAATGCGCACTCACCTGTAGACAGTGGCATGGACTTCGTGTCGATATTTCTCAGCGGTGAAAGGATAAAACATCATGCTGCCATTCGAGAGCTGAAAAACCATATCCTGCTGCGGTGGTATAGGCGTCCATTCCACCTACAGAGTGAAAAAGGAGTGAAAAAAGGGTACACAGGAAAAAAAACCGAAATTGCGGAATAAAATCAATCAGAAATTCGGTTATCTCGAATTAACTTAAGCCAAGTTCAAAATACTTGATTCAAGTATGATGTTTCAATTCAAATATTTTGATGAGAATTTTCTCTACACTTTATTTTTTTTTACACTTTTTCAAACGATTTTAATGCTGAGCTTAACAATAATATTCTGAATACATACTTAGAAAAAACATGATAAAATTCAGAATTTTAAACTTGAATTGTATTAATTGTTTTCTGTGTAGAAGCAGGAAGGTTCGGTTATTTTTGGGGGGTCAGTCAATTAACTTGGAAATGAGTGCGGACAGCATGGCATGCATAATTAAACGGCGAAAAACAACGGCGAACAAAGCCGAAAGGTAAATGAAAAATCTTCGCTCTCTCTCTCTCTCTCTTTTGCTGTCTCTTTTACCTCGGGCGGTGGGCTGCCATGGCCGGAGCATTCAATCAGTCCGCCGGAATTGTTGGAGAACTCAACGCGATGCGGCGGCTCATGTAGAAATATCGGTCCCTGTAGATCCAAACCATTAACTAGATAGCTTGTCTCAGCTGTAAAGAGAAAGGAAAAGAAAGAGAGGGTGGGAGCATTAGAAAGAGATGGCTTAAGTTATTTGGATTTTAATTGAACAGCTGAGTTTCCACGAAAATCTTTCGGTCGTGACGCATTTTGCACGAGCGTCCAAAGTTAATTTCAATTTCTGTTCTAGCCACAAAAAGTGTGCAGCGAACAATCTCAAAATGAAGTGAATGTTTTTGCTGTTGCTATTGTTTTTGTTGTTGTTGTGTTCGTTGTGGTTGTTGTTCGTTGCCAGCGGCTTGGCCTAAATTTTAATGAGCATTGTGGACCACAACAAAGGCACGCACAAAGCGAAAAGACAATTGCTTTTTACCTGTGGCCATCATCGTTGTGGCTTTTAAACCCCCCTTTCACTACTCCTCCCCCCCCCCCCTAGGCTTCTGCGTCATCCTCTTCTAATTGCTGTGACGCTGCTGTGGGGCAAGTATTGCATAATTTTGGGCTTGTTTTAAAGGCGCTTTTGATGCGGCTTTTATGCCTTATTTATTATTCAGTCGGTAGTCAAGGCAGTCTCCAGAAAACAACCGCACACACACACACACACACACACACTGGTGTGGGTGTGACTTCTCTGTGTGTGTTTGTGTCAAGTTATATTTGCATTGCGGTTGCTTGACAACTTGAGGCGTTTGCCTCTGACAGTGCAGTGACCTGTTTTTGTGCCACAAAATTCGTGTTGCAAACATGAAGATATACATACATTTCGTACTCCCCCTACGAGCATGAATAACTTAATAAATTGCACAAACTATAATAATATTGTGAGGCTGAAAACACTTTCGCCCGCATTTCGCCAAATAAGCACAAGTTGTGCTCGTGTTTTTTCTTGAACTAAAATTTATAGTATAATATTTTATAGTTGCCAAATAATCAGATTTAAAAAGAAATATGCGCAATGCACATTTAGCGGGCGATTTGGTAACTGAGAACAGAGCAAGCTTGACATTTTGACAACTGCCGCAAAGTATGCAGCACTAAATTTGTAAGCAATTTTCAGGCCGCAGCTATAAAATGAAAAATTGTTTTGTCCAAAAGGCATTGGCCAGAAGATAACGTTATGTTAGAATGGCCCCGGAAAATGTTGCAAACTTTGTGTGCCACTTTCGTTGCGGTTCTCTTAGAGTCAGAGTGTGTGTTTGTGTGTGTGTGTTTGTCTGTGTGTGTGTGTTGGGCTTTCGGGCAAGCACGCTGTCAACTGCAATGCCCAAAGGAAATGCGCCGAAAAAGACTAAAATGTGTTTTCTCTTACCAAAAATGAAAAGAAAGTAAAAAGTGTTTGCCGCAAGTTGATGCTGCCACAACGGGGCAGCACATTAAATTTGCAGTTTTTAGTTTTAAGTCACTTAAGATAAAGTTGTTTCATTTTTTTTCTATTTTTTTTTCCTGCAACTTTTACTTCTACTCTTCAAATGTTTGATCCAAATGCTGCAAGCCGAGATTTGTGAGTCGACGCAGTCTAATGAAAATTAAATTTGCCAAAGTTTGAAGGGGACAAAAAGCTAGAGAAATGTAAATAGCGTGGAGTGGGAGAGGAAAAGGATATGCCAGGATGCCAGTGCAAACATTGAGCTTAGGCTGTAAAGCTGCCAGCTAATTGGAGACGCAACCAAGAAAAACCTGGTTAAATGTGCCAGCGAGTCAGACATTTATCAGGACAAACAATGGCGCGACTGGCGAACAATGGAGATGGGAGATGCCGATGCCAACTACAACGGCAACGACTCTCATGCTATCAAAATGTGGCATGACAACGTGCCCCATATTTCTGAAAGCGGCGCCAGCGACTAGGGATGGGTAAGGGGAGAAAGAAAAGTATCGATATTGGCATCGGAAAAATAAAAATGGATTATTATAGCTTAAAAAATGTGCATTAAATTGCAATTAGAATCGATATGATCGAAAGGAAGATAGGATCAGCTAATAATTATTTTTTCCAACTTTTAAAAATAAAATAAGGACAAATTTTAAAAAGAACAACATTTTGTAAAAAAATTAAACATTGGCAAGCAACGAGAAAGGAAACATTATTAAAAACAAAGCTATACGGTTTATCAAAAATAAAACATTATGTAAAGAAAAACATTTTTTAATAAATAACTTTAATGACACTTTTTTTCTGTTTTTTCAAGAAAATCTAAAATCTTTATACTAAAATATTGGCAAGCAACAAAAAAAGGAACAATATAAACAACAAAACTATATTTTTAAAGAAGAGAGACACATAAAAATTAATTTAATAATTTAAATTTATAGTATTTAGATTATTTTTAAAAGAAAGATTTAAAAATAAAAACAAAATAAGTCGAGAAACGAAAGTATTTGTCCATTTATCGTATCATGCACATATCGCAGTGAATATCATTTCGGTTCTAACTAAAATATCGTTTTCGATACAATATCGATATGGGTACCCATCCCTAAAGCACACCGTGACAGGGTGTGTGTTTGCGTGTGTGTGTGTGTGTGTGTGTGAGGTTGGTGATAAAGGTAATATACGAGGTGGCAGGCAGCTGTGGCACTGACAATGGCATGTCTAAGCGAAACACAATGACCGCCTGATAAACTCGATAAGGCTGCCCCCGTCCCCTGTCCACCCCTCGGTCCCTTGCCCCTCTTGCATCGCTGCACGTTTGTTGGCCGCCTTTGTTGCTGCCACTTCTCACATAATTGAATACACGCCGCTCCATTTGTCAGCGTTGTCAATCAAAAACTCTGCCTGGCAACATCAGGCACCATTGGCAACGACAGCCACGCCTACACTTACAGACAAAATCAATTACGCCCCATTGAAGCCAGAGAAGAGAAAGAGAAAGAAAGAGAGACAGAGTGTAAAGTAAATTCTCTTCTAAGCAATGCCAACGGCAGTTTGCATCATTATCACGGATCATTAAAATGGCGCTGGCCGGAAATGACTTGCAAGAAGAAGAAGAAGAAGAAGCAACGGCAGTAAAAGTAGAAGAAGAAGCACCAGCAGTTAAAGTGGAAGAAGAAGAAGACAAAGCAAGCAGGACAGGCATCAATCGCCTCGTTGACAAAATGCAAATGAGCAACTGTCGCTTCTCCTGGCCACAATTCTCATTCTCAGCTCTCATTCTGGCTTTTCCTTTGTCCTTTCTCCTTAGTCCTGTTTCAGCATTGCAGCTGTAATAAATGACAGTCGGCGAGAGGAGCTGCAAAAGCAGTCGTCGCGTAATTAAGGCGGAAAATCTGTGAAAGAAAAGCAGCCAACGGGCAGCGAGCAGTCGACATGTCTTTAATTTCCCTTGCACTATAATGCAAGACTAAGTGATATCCTGTAGTCAGTACTAAGAGGTAAGAACACATATTAGCATTTATGCAAATCAATGGTGGACATTTTTTTATGAAAAGGTATAAATAAAAATAGATTAAGACTTTAAGTCACATCTCTCTAGATTTAGCTGACAATTGCTTTGCGTAAAATATCAAAAATTACATTTACGGAGTTAGAAAAAGCGACTGTAAATAATTTATTTTGAATTTCAATAGAATCTTTTTTATTTGATTATTTTACCCAGTTAATAAATTCGTTGAAATCTATTTTATGTACATTTTTGCATTTTTGAATTTACTTTATTTCAGTAAATTAAAAATTGTAAGAAGTCCCTCAAATAATATTTTGACATCTAAAAGTATTTGCTGCTTTGTTTTATTATTTTTATTTCTAAATTTATTTTTATTGCAGCTTCCATTTGCACAGGGTATGCAGCAAGAACTGTAAATAATGACGAGGAGTCGAGGAGACTTCAAAGCACTGCACTAAATCAAAAACGCTTAAGAGCCAACCTTATGAGGGGCTATAAAAAGCAGCAGCTAGAAAGCAAGTTTGCTAAAAGCTGACAAAGTTTTCCGTGCGCCATTTAAATGAAAACGCAATTTCCCTTCAAAAAAAAGAAGCAAAAACAAGAAAGCAGAGCAAAACAACAAGAGAAATAAGCAAAAAAAAAAAAAAGGACACGTTTAAGCTCATTTGCATATGGAACGTGAGTGAAAGATGCTCCGAGAGTCTCAATGCTTTTGTCTGCCAGTCAGGAGGAGAGGCGGCATAGGGGGCGTGGCAGTCGGGTAAGAGCTTGACAAATATAAACAGCAGAACAGGGCGTTGAAATGAGATGAAATGAGAAAAGCGTCACATTTCGATAGAAGCAATGACAGCGTTCCAAAAAGTAAGCAATGTTTTTTGTGTACTTAAAGCAAAACTCCTGGAAACTCGAGGTTCCTCTTGACCCTCGCCTCGCCCCCTTGGCACGCCCCTTTGGTTACGCCTCCCTGCACGGTTCAAGTGCACGCATTTTTCTGCTTAAAAGCCTCGACTAATGCGAGGCGTCTGCTTCCAAAAGTCTGTGCCACACCTGCCACCTGCCCCTTTTTGCCCCTTAGCATCTGTTTGTGCGCAACAAAGCATAACGGTATTTCTGTGTATGTGTGTGTATATGTGTGTTGGTATGCGCAAAGTGTATTTGCTTAGGTTATAACATATCACGCACCACGTTGACTTCATTCAACTGTTGCCGCTTCGACAAGCAAAAACATGTCCGTAAGGCCACAAAGCTGCTCGACTTTAAGTCATCCTGTAATCAAGTATTAAGTCATTCTTGCAAGCTGTGTGTTAACGAGCTAAATTCTAAAATTACGCCATAAAACTAGGCTTAAGAGGTAAAAGTTGTAAATTTACAGGGTATACATTGCGTTTGTGACTAAAAGCTGCATTCCTAGATCTATAACACAAACTCAGTATTTTAAGTTCAGCTGTGGTCTACCTTTTTGCATTCTAATAGTTATAGGATACAGTTTACCGAAGTACAGGGTATTCTCTGTAGGAAACATTGGGATGTATTGCTGCTCAGGCTGACTTACTTACATACTCCTACATAAGCTCAATGGTCCTATAAAAAGCTCAAAGGGCAAATAATTAACAGCAAAAATTACAGGGTATTAAATCCGTTTAAAGCAATTAACAAGTCCGTCAGCAATTTGCGTAAGCTTAATAATATAGGGACAAGTAAGTTTCTCGGTATCGGGTATTTTAAAAAAAAGAGTTGTACAATTACAGGGTGTGCTGTTATAAATTTTGTGTAGAATATTCTGACTTTAAACGCAGGAAATAAGCTCAGCACTTCTGCTTTTATCTTTAACTGCATTCAGCGCTAGTGCAGCATACCTCTGTGAATTGCGTAAGTACAGGGTATACGCTTAGCATGCTTTTTGGGGTTTATGACTTTGTTGCAATTGAACTAACACATTTTTATGCAACATTTCAAATTAAGTATTGACTGCCGTAAGCTGTAGCGACTGTAATTGCTGTCGTTGTTGTTGCTGTTGTTGTTGCTGCTGCAGTTCCTGCTGTAGTTGTTGCTGTTGCTGCTTTGTGGTTATTTTATTTGCCTTGCACAGAAAAGTATGCAATTAAATTGCAACTGCGCGAGGGAAAGAAGAGAGCAAAAGTGAAAAGCATTTCAATTAATGTTGCAGACGCTGTTGCTGCAGTTGCTGCTGCAGTTGCTGCTGTTGTTGCTGCTGCTGTTGCGTCGTTAATGAGCGCCAACTTTAAAAGTCACAACGACAACTGGAAGACAAAGGCGCTGCGTCACGTTGAGTTTGTGTCGAGTTGCGTTGAATTTTTTTTTTTTGTGCCATAAAACTGAATTATTGAAAAGCACACGTTTCACTTTTGTTTGTGTTGTTGCAGCTCAAAGAAACGAAGTCAACAGCAGCAGCAGCAGCAACAGCAACAGCAACAGCAGCAGCTTTTTCAACAAGGACAATGGCAAAAGTTGGCATGCCAAGCGACGGCGTCATTTACAAGGAAACTCATAAAACTTTCTGCCACTGGCGTGCACCAACACTTCAGGGCACAAAGCAGCAGCAACAGCAACAACAGCAGCAGCAACAGCAACAACTGCAACAGAAACAACAACTGCGCCATGCGGGATCAAATGTTAATTGCAGTTTTTGAACAGACGCAAGACATAATTAGAGATGCTCATTGTCTAATGCATCATGGCATTTAGCAACCGAATATGCCTAACAGCCACAACAGCAGCAACATCCACAGCAGCAACAACAACAACAGCAGCAACATCCACAGCAGCAGCAACAACTCGTTGCAACATCGCATCAAGTTCAACAACACGCCCTCGAAATGTGAATGACCTCGAAAGTCACGTTGCACGTTGCACGTTGCAAAGCTGCGGGTGGGCGTGCAACTGGGCGTGGCAGTTCGTCACAGCAGGCTGGCCAAGATTATGCTGACGACGACTGATGGACAACTGGACGGACAGAGGGACAGACATAGAGACTGTGAAACAAAAAGCAGCTGAGGCAAAAGTAAACAGGCAGCAGTTGCAGCTGCAAGTAGCAAGCAGCAAGTAGCAAGTAGCAAGCAGCAAAGCAGCAAGAAGCAACTGCTGCCTTTTGTGTGCTGTCCAAGGCAGCGACAGCGACAGCATGCAGTGCATAATCAGCCTCATCATCAGCAACATGCTGCAACAACAGCAACTAGTAACGAGCAAGCTCGACTGTGAGAGACCCTACATTGATTCTATAATTAATGCAAATTTTAAAATGAAGATAAAACTAATATAAATAAATGCTTAATGTTTAACGCTTCCACTCGAAGCAACACATTTGCTGGGTATTTTTGTTGTTTGGTTCATTAATTATTTGTCATAAATTATTTTTCGTTAACAATAAAGACGGCGACATTGTGACGCTAATATGCAAAACTTAGGGTTTACTTATTTTATTTTTATAATATTCGCTGATATTATGATCAAGTCTTGTAGATAAATATATCGATTTGAATTTCTTTCGTCAAACAAATATTTTGAAAAGCAAAACATTTTGATTTCAAGATTAACAAATATAATTATTATACTTATGTGCTGTTTTTTGAATGAAACTTTTAGAAATATTTAAGACAAATGTTCTTAAGCTTAGAAATTATATTGTTTTTTTTTTAATTGGCTATTCTATTGTTCTTTTTCGGTAGCTTAAGCTCTTGCAGTCTCTAATAGGACCTTATCGATGTCGTTGCTGAACATGGGATTGAAGATGCATCATCAGATCGTATCATAACTTCTGGACAAACTTAAAAGACCCTATGTAATTTTTGAGTACAGGGTCTAACAAGCAGCAGCAACATCAGCCAGAAGAAAGGCCTCCACTGTCACAGTCAGCAACGGCAAAAGCAACGGCAGCAACAACAGCAGCCTTTGGCTTTGGCCAAAGTGAAAGAAACAAAGCGCCTGTGGCTGCCACACAAGGAAGGAGGCAGCTAGCTCGATGTATACATGGTGGCACTGTCGTTGATCTTTTGCTGATAACTTTGGCTTTTTGAGTTGCGCACAAAAAATAAAATAAAAAAAACACAGCATAACAAAAAATGAAACAGCGTCATGGCCCAGCCTGGCTTGTTAGTTGCAAAGTGGACAAAAGTGCTGCCACAGCTACCGGGAAGTGGCAAGGGATTTGGATTGGGACTGGGATTGGGACTGAGACTGGAACAGGGATTGGGATTGTGTGTTGCAAGCGACAGCGCACAAAAGACGACAGGGCCAAAAGGAAACGACACAAAAAAGTCGGGGAAACGCAGCTTAATTATTTCTTTGGCCAGGCACAAAAAACAGAGTGTTGCCTGGGATCAGAATGCGTAAGCAGCAAATGATGTTGCATGTTGTATGTTGCACATGTAGCAAATACCTTGAAGCAATTAGTAAATGACATCTGCACTCTTTACTTATCGGGTTGCATCTTTAAGCTTTAACTCTTTTTTTCAGACAACTAAGTTGCAAGCGGAAGCTCAAAAGGGATCGAGTTGACTTCACGTATAATATTTAAAAATTTTTGGAATCCGACTACCATAAAATAAATAAAGTTGCCATAGAAACAATATTTCGGATTATGTGAAAAAAATAAATTATTTCTTTTAATTTCTTAAGGAAAAGTAACTATTTGCAGTTATAGTATATTAGGATCTGCTTTTGTCACTAGCGTGGATTTTAAATAAACCAATCAGACCTCAAGATCCCAGTTAAAGTTTATCCCAAATATACAAAATAATTTGAATCAAAATCGGACTACAGAAACACATGATTTCAGTGGAAATATAAGCTAAACAAAAAATTAATTTTCGTATGAAAAATTCTTAGTTCTCCGTAAATGACTAAAATATAAATAGCTGCTATATATTCTGAAAGTATATTTAATTTTTAGCCGTGCAAAGTTAATATAATCTCACTTAAAATTATGCTGCAAATTGTTGAACAACGAAAATCAAACTCACTACCTGAAATTAATCTAATAAAGTACTTGAAAAAGCTTTTGGCTGCGCTTATAAATAATTGAAAGCATTGCATTAAAATGCTGATTCATACTTAATAAAAACAACAAAAAAAAAAAAAACAAAGAGGCAAATTCAAAAGCCAAACAAAAAACGGGAAAATATATATACACAAATTTGTTGTTCTTTAATAAGTAGATAAAATATTGATGGGTTTTTAGTATAAATTGTTGCATATTGGATTGTCATGGCTGGGACAGAGGAAAACAGGATATGGGATAGGAAACAGGAGACAGGAGTTGTCTCTGTTGTGACTCACCTCGTATGATGTACAGGATCAGGACAGCCTTAAAAAGGCTGTGTAAATCCATTTTTTATGAGCACTAATGCTTTCCATTACATTTTTTATGTGTGTATTTTAAACGCCGAATTTCGCTGAATTTTTTCTGTTTTTTGTTTTTATTTCTCTGTAGCTTTTGTTTATTTGTTTTGCGCGTTGTTTCGTTGTGTTCTCTTTGATATTTTTTCTTCAATTTTTTGGCACGATTCACACACAGATTTTGATGCTGTGATTGTAACTGTTTTAATTGTGTTGTTGTTTATTTATTTATTTTATGTATTACGCTCTTGGCAAAATCATTAACATTTTCAAATTAAAATAAATGCAACTTAGCAGTTTTGACGTTTTGAACTTTGAACCCACTTGATGCGCTGACTGCACATGCAAAAATATATAACAGATGTTATGTATGTTTATGTAAATTTGATTTTAAAGCCAAGTTAAGGTCTTTGGCAACGCTTTTGATTTCACTTGACGACAGTCAGTCAACTGCGATTCTCATGTCAGCAGGGATATTAATCATGTCAAGCAAAACGCCACTCACACACACATACACACACATACGCGTACACACACTTGCATAGAGTCGCTGAGTTGGAGAAAAGATAAACGAGGCAAAAGCCAAAGGCAGCGTCCCCCACAGCGCATGCAATACACTCGCATATCTGTACAGTGATGCACAAAATAATAGAAACAGAAAAAACCTTTTGACAATTCAAATAAATTTTTAATACCTAAGTAAAAGTATTATATGCGGCTCATATTTTTGTTGAATTAGAAACGCACAAATGAAAGTTTTAAGATGTTTAGAAAATAAAAATAAGAAAAACGTTGTTTTCTCATTTCAATACTAAAAACAACATTGTAAAGATTTATATGTGACTTTTCATATTTAGCTCAAATTCATGGTTTAATTAACTTAAAGATGTGATTTACTAAAATGAATATTTAATAGACATAATATTATTCATTATAACTGAACTTGTATGAAAGGCCATGGATTTGACTAATGACTTTTTAGCAGTGATTTTAAAAATCCCGTTGTTTCTTTAAATTTTGAATCATTGCTAAAAATTTTAAGTGAAAATTATGAAAATAATAAAAATTTTTTCTTTCGAATCAATTATCAAAATAAAAAAAAATTTATAGTTTTTATTATTTTTTCCAGTGTCGTATATGTATATATTTTTAACTTTTCCATTTTCCTTTTCCTGGTTTGGATTTTGCGCCCCTTTGAAGCGCATTTTTATGCGCGCCGGCAAAAATTATGCATCAGCGCGAAATTGGAGCGCCATAAGTTGAGCTCAAGTGAAGTGATATCAGACTCCGCTTCTTTGTCAGTTCCCCCTTTTCCCCTCCTCATTCCTTTTCCCCTATTCCTTGCATTTAACAAGCAAAACTTTCTGCCTAAGCATATCTGAATATGATGAAAGTATTACAAAACACGTGAGACACTGTCTCTTTCACCCACTCCCACTCCACCTCTCCATCTCTTTCAGCTGAAAATCGCTTGACATGACATTAACTTGCCCTGTGACCCGCCCCCAAGGCGAGCAGTAGGGAAGCAACTCCCTAAGGTAACGTCTTTGCAAGCTGTAAAAACTAAAGCAAAAAATTGCGGCACGAAACGAAACTATGCAAAAGGGACAATCGCTTGATACGAAGCAACAGCCGAAAAAGAGGAAGATAAAAGAGAACAAGGAAAAGAAAAACAGTGGAAAAGCAGCAGTAAAACTGTCAATAACGATAAAGTGAAGTCAGTGAGTGGAAATCAAGGGAGGAGGGGAAAACTCTTAACTGGCAGTGAGAGACCCGAAAAAAGTCACACAAAAAACATCAACAAAATGCCGTTTAAGCAACATGAAAATTATGCCCAGTGCGAATATCAGCAGCAAACTGTGTGTATGTGTGTGTGTGAAAATCTTGATGCTTTTCTCTCTTTTGTTTTTGCTTTTTATTATACTTTTTTGGTGTGTAAAAAATCATGACTTGGCAATTATGCGGCAAATGTGCGCACTGGGCAGGCACAGCAGCAAACAAAAGTCAACCAAAAGCGATATAGAGAGAGGCAGACAAAGAGACAGAGAGAGATGGAAGGAGAGCGAGTGTGAAGCATAAATATTACGCATACGCCGCATTGCACTGCCAACGTTTGCTAAATTGCTGGCAATTAGTTTAAAGTGCGACAACAACAGCAACAACAACAACAAAAGCTATGGCATTTAAAGAAGCAAGTAAGTAAAAAACTCGGTGAAAAGATAGAAAATTGCATGCCTAAGCAGCTTTGCCAATGCAATTTGAGTCAAGCAAGGCGTAAAATTTATGAAAAACTGAAAGACTGCAAAAACTGCCAACAATGCGGGGCGTTCCCAAAAACGCCAAAGCGCGCAATACAATAGCGAATTTGAATTTACATATGAATAGTGCAGGGTTCTTTTGAGTAAATATTTGATTCAAAATTTAAGAGAGTTGTGTTTTTCATTTTCATTCCATTTTAAACAGATTCCAACAAAAACAAGTCATATTAAGTATAAGTCAAATTGCATAGATTTTCGAGTACTTTAACTCGATAATTTTTTCATTAAATTTAAATGTGGAATGAACTTAAAAGCCAAAGCATGATTAAAATGACACTCCGCTTTAAAATCGGATCAGTTAAAGAATAAATTAAGAGGCCAAATTATAAACTAAATGGAATTTTGTTTTTCTAAGCATGTTTTCTCTTCAACATTTTTTTTATAAAAATTTATTATGTAGTAAAACTGAATATTTTCTTATTATTTGGAGTAATATCGACAGCTCAATGCATTTTTAAACTCACTAATTACTGTCTTTCCAACAACTCCATTTCTTGGAATGGGAAAAGAGGCTCGACTAAAGTAACTTGAGCCTAACATAGGCAGTCTAGTGTAGCCATTGATTTTGAGTTCTTTGACGGCTCACTAGCCTGTAAAGTGGTTAGTTCTTTGGCTTCCACTGCTTCGCCACTTCAATTTCTACTCGAATTTCTCCTTTGTAAGCGTCGTTTCTTATGTCGAATTCACTTAGTATTTTTTCGTCGTTTATCATGGCCTTTAGAAAGGGCTTAAACACTTGAAAGTCAGGTTCAATATATTTATATTACACTTGACGTTGTCTCCGCCAACTGAGCGGGGCGTGGCTAAAGGGAGGCGTGGCGTTGTCAGCGGCAATTTGTGCCCAATGCCAAAAAAAAAGAAGGAAATTTCCAAAAAGCAAAGACTGCTGCTTGTGCTCGACTAGACAGAGAAACAAACACACACACACACAAAAAGAGAGAGGAGATTGCAATTTATAGACTTCAACACTCAAGAGTTGATTCAGCTGCCTTTTTCTCCAGCTTCTGCTAAAATACGTGATTTATTTTAATAGATAATCATTACGCTATCGATTTGGATCCATGTCCTTCCGCTTCAGCTTCAGCTTGTTGCATGTGGCATGTGGCAAGCAAGCGTGTGCTGCTCGTGCTGTACGTGCGTCAATAAATCAAAAGCAAATGGCTTTTAGTTTATTGTTTTTGCGTGGGCAAATAGAGAAAAGTGGCCAACGGCACATTGCGCATACGCCGCGTGCACCTCAAAAAAGTCATAAAAAAAATAAAACTAAAGCCTGCCACATGCCGTTGCACGTTGCACGGTTCATTCACATGGCAACCGTTGCGCGTACTAGTATTTAAATTGTGCCATTATGCACTCCAGGACCAGCAGCAGGACCAAAGGGAAATGCAGCGGGGGATCCTCTCACACTAATGACTTTTTATGCCGTCTCTCTCTCTCTCTCTCTCGGTGTGGGCTGCTGCTGTATGTGAAAGGGTTGCCCGCAAAAAATCAATACAATATATGGCCACTGAGCCTGCATAGCCCTGTTAACCGGGCTAAAAACAAAGGCCATAAATGGAATGAGGCGAGAATGGCAAAGAGGAGGAAGTGGCGAGTGAGGAAAATGGGAGGCTGTCTGTTGCATTGTAACACTGGCCGACCGAGACCAACCGGCCAACTGTCTGACTGGCCACAAACAAATGCAGCGACGAGACAAAACACTAAAAAAGAAAATCAATAGGCCAAAACAACAACAACAACAACCGAAACAACTGCAGAAAGAACTATAGAAATAACAGCAACAAAATGTGTGCAAAAGCGAGAAATATACTGCAACTGTGAACTCAGAGAAACCAAAAACAAAACAACAACAGAAAAAAAATGATGCTATGCATAAAAAATATAAAAAAAAGGACAATGAAAACATACCCTGTAATTAGTTTTATAATAGGCATCAAAATATTGATATAACTTCTGTGTTTCCAAAGCGCTTCTATAAAATAAAGCCACTTGAATAAAAACTAAATAGGTATTAAAATTATATCTATAGCTTAAAAATTATAAGTATAAACTATTGAGTAAAATACCCGTTTGAAGGGAATCTATTTATGCATTTACAGTGCACTAAAATTAAAAAAATATGATTTAATTAAATTATATAAAAATAAAAATTAAAAAACTGAAAAATAAAAAATGATATAAAATATTATACGTAGTGATTATAAGAAAATATTCCGCATAGTTAATTAAGATATTAAGTTAAAAAAAAAAACTATATTTTTGAAATGTCACTACAATTTATTAAATAACATTAGATTTAAAATAAAAAAACTCAAAAATAATTAAATAAAATATTATGAAAAGCGATTTTAATATAATATTCATCATAATTAAAATAGATGAAAAGTTAAAAATGTTAAAAAATAAATGCAATGTCTTAAGAATTACAAAACATACACAAACCATAAAAGATTAAATGATTCTCTATCGAAATAGTCAAATGGAAGCAATTCTAATAAAATATTCAGCACAGTAAGATGGGAGTTTAAAATGCAACTCTGCTAAGAATAAAAGTTTTAACCTAAAAATTCGAGAAGTTAACCGTAACGGATAAAATGGCTCCTCGTAGACTATTAAAGTTGACAGATAGTTAAACTCTACACCGAGTTTAAGTAAACTGCTTTCTGCTCAGCATGCTCAACTTTATGTTACCCTTTAGTGTTATTTTAATGCTCACAGGGTATAAAAATATGCAGCAGACGAGACTCTGGACTCTTGTTGTAGTTGCTGTTGTTGCTGTTTTTGCTGTTGCTTGAAGTGCACATAAAAATCATTTAAAAACAGCAGCGACGCCGACGTCGCAGTCAGATAGAGAAGCAGCAGAGGAACATGAGGAGAAGAACAGGCAACTGCAGCTGGCGCAGCTCTAAGGTGAGCTCACGTTGTTGTTGTTGTTGCTGTTGTTGCTGCTGTTGTTGTTGCTGCTGTTGTTTCCGCCGTGATTTGGTGAATGCAAATAAAAAACAAAATTGAGTTCAGCGTCGCCGCCGCACAACACACAAAATGGGTCTAAAGTCATAAACTTTTTGCACATAACAGATGATGCCCAAGTTGAGTAGTTGTTGTTCTTATTGTGGTTGTTGTTGCTACCATTGTTGTTGTTGTTGCTCAGTGATTTTTCCTTGCCACACTCTGCAAGGCTTTTGTTTTCTACATTTTTTATTTACTACTAACGAGCAAAATATTGGGTTAAGTCAAAAAGGGGGTAAACTTAGGAAGAGGGGAAAATGGGTGCCTATTGCCAAATACAGTGACTCTCAGCACATTTGAACTACTACTCTTGCCTTTTACAAATTTAAAATTATTTTTTTTTTTAAAGAATAAAAATTTTGAATTGCAAAATATTTTTTTTCAGTTATAAAGCATAATTTATTTATTTCTTTATTTCGATTTCGAGTACTACAAGTACTAATGCTTATTATTTAATGCACTAGTCACTTTTATCAACAACAATTTTAGCTTTATTTTCAAGATTAATTTAAATTTTATTTTACATTTAATAATATTTATATTTTTATTATATGCTTTATATGTATTGCATCTAAATTCAGCATTAAAAACTAAACACATTTATGTGTACTAGGTCAAACATGCTATGAGTCACTGTATGTGAGTCAGGATAGTTAGAAATATAAGTGTAGAAACAATAGTTGAGCTTGAGCAGTGAACTGACATAATAAGCAACTGCTTAAGTATAAAACTATTCGTATATACTGTAGATCAAACAATGGAAAACTTGATGGAAAGCTTAGAAACTCTATAGAAAATTACTAAGAGATTGCTATAGGATATTTATCTGAGAATATCAATACACTTTCGCAAAAAATTCTATAGCTTAATAATGTGATCAAAATTCGAATTCATAATTTTAATTTTCTGAAATTTTTTTACATATATTTTAAAAGTCTTCAACTTCCTTAAATACGCTACATAACAACACCATAACTTTTCGCACCTTTAAAGGTGTTTTTCAACTTTAGCAATTGCGTCATTTTAACGCCTTCTGTCTTCTGCTGACGGCTACCAAAACAAACGTCTTTTGCTTTGGACCTTTCCTCACATTTAACCAACAACCAAGTACCTCTCTCCCTTCTTCTTCTTGTACAGGCCGTGGGCGCACATCAATCATGTCCTTAGACAGCCTTAAACATAACATAAATGCGAAGCACACTGCAGTAAATTTTAAAAGGCGAGACTCGCGAGGCTTTTGCGCTCTGAAAATGTCACACGCCAATCACAAAATGTTTGCCAACTGTGCTCAGCTCGTTATGGGCACTAAATATAAATATATATATGTATACAGTTGAACTTCCCTAACTCGTATCACCATTATTCAAAGAAAAATTGCGAATTATGGAAACTTCTTTTTCTTAAGTTTACCACTTTTTTAGTGCGAATTAGAGAAAATTCGAGTCATACAAGTGTTATGGAAGTTTAAGTATATATATTTAACGAATAATTTATTCAAGTAAGTATAGTATGCAACAAAAGTGGGATACAAAACTAAGAAGCTTAGGAAATACAAATTAGAAGCACGAAAAAAGGACATAGGAATAAGGGAAGGGAAGGAAGAGTATTCAATGTTGAGCGATTAGATAGAATATTAAAAATTATATATACAATCGAACTTCCCTAACTCGAATCACCATTATCCGAAGAAAAATTCGATTAATGGAGCTATTGCCTCACGATTTAGTTCGAGTTAGGGAAAATTCAAGTTATATACATTTTAGTTATGGAAGCTCGACTGTATTATATATTGAAGAGCAAATTCAATCAGAGTTGGAAAAATCAAATTTACATTTGCCCAATATTAACTAGATTTTTCCTAATTTCATTTCTGTAATCTGATTATGTTTCTTAAACTTCCCAGTTCTTGCTTCCTCTGATTTCTTCCCTTCCTTTTTCGGGCTCTTTAAATTATATTTTCAGTTTATGAGTATTTGTTTTGGTAATCTAAAAAAAAAACTAAATTCCCATGAATTTCATATAGCACTTGTTATGTTAAACACTTTGGCTTGGGCTTTAACAGCAGATCTTTGGGTCTGGAGGGGTGAACAGAGAGGGGGGAGCTAAAAAAGCCTTGCAACCAACTTGCAGGCACATTTGCCGTCATTGCCGACGGGGCGAAAGTGATTTCTTAATTTGTTACAACTAACTTGACAGTCAGCGAACGTCTCCAAACTCTCAGTTACCCAACTCCCCCTCTCTTTCTCTCCCTCTCTCTCTCTTTCTCCTCACATCCTCCTGTACTTCTGGAACTGTGTGTATGTTGAAGTTGCACGAACTTTCTTCCGAGTGGCAGTTCCCTTTTCAAACGCAGCTTGATGTACGTGACTTTTGCGGCAAATGATGGATTAGGGTCGCTTACGTACACACACAGCAACACACACAACAACACACACACAACACTCTGAAAAAAAGTGAAACTTGCTGCACAGCAGCTAATTAATGACAGAAAAGCAAAGGCAATGTCTGCCAACTTCATATATACGACGAAATTGCGCATACGCACAAAAATACACACATTGCGTATACGCAATGTCAGACGTTGCAGCTGTTGCCGAAACAACACCAACAAATAAAGCTCTCGATGATGGCATATAAGGGTACATAAGCCGCTGCACGAGACCAAAAAATTTAAATAAACCAATCCATTTATCGTTCGTTGCCGGCTGCAGATGTTGCTGCTGTTGTACTTGTTGTTGTTGTTGATGTTGTTATTGCTGTTGTTGCTACTATTACTACGACAGCAACAACAATGAAAACTACGCACATGGGTGGCCATTTTGGTGTGTATGTGTGTGTGTGTGTGTGTGTGTGCATGGTCACTTCCGCATGAAATACGAGCGATTTTTACTACACATCAGCAGCAGCAGCAGCAGCCGCCTGATGCCTCATGCGACACATGTCCGAGTGTCCGCGTCTGTGTGTGTCCAGTTCAGCTCAGTTCAGTCCGAGTGTGTGTGTGTGTGTGTGTATGCGGCAATCGATAAATTTTGTGTGCTGTGCAGCAGCATCGTGTGCAGCGACAACAACAACAACAATAACTACTATATATAGTATAGTACTATATAGTGTGTGTATATTGCCGGCAGACAGATTTATAGTTTGTCATGGCGGCACAGGCTCAAAATAGTTGCATATATTCGAGACGACACGAAGCTGCAGAGTTGCAGCTGCAGCTCGTTCATAAAATCTCTTACTACCAACTCTCTCGCATTCTCTCTCTCCCTCTCTCCCACTCTCTCTCTCTCTCTCTCTTTTTATCTTGCCGGCCGGTATAAGCATTATTTATGAGCAGACTTAGATTGCAGTCTCTATATATGCTCACAATAAGCCTAATCCTAATATCCAAAATGAAATTCCTAAACAATGCCCAGTTTGACAGCAACTTGTGCTAATTGCAGTCAAATAAGTCAGTTGCCAACTTTGTGAAAAGTCAAGCAAATAAAAGAAAATTTAATTTACAAATTATTGTAAAAAGGAAAGATGAAATAAAAGCTGCAAATTACTGTTCTGGAGTTGAATGTGGAAACATACACACAAAAACGTCAAACAATTAAGCGGCAATTACAAAATATGTTGTCAGCAAAGGTACAGAGTCTGTGGCACGGGGCAAGTTGCAAGTGACACGGGGCATGTGGCAAGTGGCACGGTGTACTGTGACGTCTCTGCTCAGGCTACGTGAAAGCGTCGCGTTAAACGTGTCTTCCAATTTGGCGCTGAACTCTGCTGAATAGGGGATGGAACAAGGCACTTAATGGGAAGGAAACACACGCTCAACGCTGAAGCGGGTTTGGAACAATAAGGATGCTGGATTACATATGCTAGAAGTGCCTTGCACACACACACACTCGCACACACACACTCTCATGCCTTATTGATGAGCAACGCTTGAGAAGACGAGCAAAAGTGACTTAAGCAAAAGCCTAGGCATAAATGTTTATTTTAAGCATTTAAAATGAATGAGAGTATCATAAAGAATAGCGCAACGTGTTAAAACTCAAAAGGTTACGCATATTTAAGGAGTTGCCAGTTTTATGAAACCTGGAGTTTTATAGGCAGAAGCAGTTCAGACAAGTCAAGGACCTTTTAGAGTTGAGTTGTCTTAACTTTAAGAGACTTTTAACATGTTTCAAATACTTTTAATTTACTTTATTCACTTTCTGTATATTGTCTTAATACAACATTTTATTTGTTACCTAAAAAATCAGAGCTTTTTTTCTTGAATTTCTGGAATTCTGCTGTTTTATCACAACATATTTATATTCAACAGTTAAAATACTTGAATGACTTCACACACATCAAAGACTCTTTAAAAAACACTGGAAATCTAAGAAAGTAACGTAATATTGAGTTTTAGCTGAAATAAAAGTTTAATATTCTAGCATGTTTCAAAAATATATCATTGCAACATTATATTAAATACTTTTCTAAATTAGAAACAAGATTCTAAATAAGAATAAAATTTTTTTAAGAGGAAATTTAAATATTGTTAACAAAGTTCTTAAATTCAGCATCATAACATTAAATGCATTATTTAAAAAATTTCAAATATCTTTACAAAATATTTTAAAGATTGAGAAATTTGTATCTCTATAATAAACTATCACTATAATAAACTCATGGCACATAAAATTATTTTAAGGCACTGATGAAATTTTATTTAAAATTAGAAAGTGGAATCTTAAACTCTATATTTTCAATTCATTTTTCAACTAAGCTAAATTCAGATCATTTTACAGAGTTCACATTCAACTAGTGAAATCAGTTTCAAACTCAAACTTTTAACTACATTTCTATAACCAAAAATAAATAACTTTTATACAACTATTTTTTAATTATTTTCTTTGCCATATCACAAGTTCATATCACTTGAAAGTTTCTCAAACAACTTCAAAATAAACTCATTAGGCAAGCTCTCACACATACATCCCACACACACACACACACATATATAGCTAAAGTAAAAGGATATTCTTAGTATTTTAGTGTCTTTAAAGTTTGTTTTTTTTAATACTTGCCATCAACTAAACAAATTTGCATGCAATTTAGTCAAAAACACTTTGCACTTGCCACAAACGAGAGGGAAAGAGACGACAACAAAGTTGTTATTATTATTTTTATTATTATTGTTGTTGTTCTTGTGCCGTAGTACTAACGACTTGTCTTGATTTTTGCACGTTGTTGCAATTCAATTTATTTTCAATTTGCGCGCATGCAACGCGGCAGGAGAAAGACGGAGAAAGGAGGATGATGAGCAAGTGGAGCAAGTCTAGCACCTTTTTCATTAGACACACAACTTTATCAGCGAAATTTGCGCGTTGAGCATTTCATACTTGGCGGGTAATGTTGTTGTTGTTGTTGTCTCGTTGCCGGGCGCACGTTGTTTTACACTGCAGTTTCTCGTAGTATCTACATGCAGCACACACACATACACACATCAATATGCAAGCAAGTTATGTACATGGATATAACTGTTATTTACACAGCGCGCACGTTGCCGCTTGTTGTTGTTGTTATTGTTATTATGTATATATACACATAGCTGTTTTTATTGTTGTAGTTGCAGTTTCCTTGCTATTGCATTTTGCCACCTTGCATGCTCTTTCGTACACAACACGAATGCAACGGCGCCGACGCGTGAGCATGACTCTCTTTCGCACACACATACATACCAAATCATATATATATACACACACAACCGTTTTGTACTTTTTTCTGTTAGCTGTGTGGGAGGCAGACAGACAGAGTCTCGAGTCTCCCGCTCAGTGTGAAGAGTGCAGGGCCAGGCACAACCGCACGCGAGGAACGTCAAACAGCAACTGAATTCACATTGCGCTGGCCAAAGCTGAGATGCCACGTTGCCATAGATAAAGGCTGCTGCTGCTTTGTGGATGCTGTAAGCGAGTGCGCAGAAGCCACGTGTGTAGTAGTAAGATTTCGTAGTATTTGGATGCTATTTCAATTTCATTCATCTCGTTCGGTTTTGCTTATTTATTATTTCGTTCGTTCATTTGGCAACACTAAATTTGTTGATCACACTCCTGCAGCGTTGCCAACTGTGACCGTTAAAAAAAGACAGATTTGAATAAACGGGGTTTGAAGAAATAATATAATATCCTGGGCAAATTTTTATAATTGCGAAAACTAGGAAGTTTATAAATGCTATTAGCTTTTTAGCACCTTAAATTAAATATTAAAGCTACCTTTTTTTGGCAGTCTTTATTCTGGCAGCACTGGCTGCCAAAGCTGTTGTTGTTTTTCAACACTCACTCATTGCTCGAATTTTAATTGCAACGAAAAATATCAATACGAAAAATGGCCCTGCTTAATTTTGTGGAAACCTTGGAAATAATGGCTTATAATGTCCATAGGGATGAAGAGCAACATCATCGCTTTGGTCGCGATGCTCAGATCATTGTGGACATGATCATTGAGCAACTACAAAAGAATAATTCAATATTCCAAGAGTATCTGACAGAACTGCGCACAACGGGTAACAGAAAAACTCTCTTAGAAATTCCAACTATAAAAACTTTTCAAATTGCAGCCTCTTATGTTAGCGAAATTAATATGGATTTGCCGCTAGCCTTTGAAGTATTTTTGCCACTACGTTTGCCATTTGCATTACATGCGGATTTCAATGAATCCGAGCGAAGTGTGCAATTCAGTAAAAGGAAAGTCTCGCATCCGTTTTTCTTTGGCAATGTGGTGAATGCCAAGTGCATGAATATATTGTTGCAACGGGATCTAAAACTGGCCATCAGTCAGCTGAACAGCGTTGCCAACTACTATGTCAAATACTCAACGATGAGTTTCAATCGTTCTCCCTTTGCCCATCAAGTGTTTGCCATGGAACGTGGCAGCATCGATCGTGGCATTCACTTTGACTTCATCCTCGCCCTGGAGTTTGATGGCGCTGCAATGCCGCTGCCTTCCTATTACAATGCGCCCATTAGCTACAATTGGTTGGCCTATGGTCTCGTCCCTGTCAATGCCAGTTATAATTCCTCTGATTGGGGTGTCCTTCTGCCCAGGTGGCAGAATGCGGATCTAACTGTGCGTCGGCGTAGCCACAACATGTTGTTGCTGTTGTATCGTCTGTTGTATGTGCAACGTTGTTACGGCTTTGCCGTTCCCTTTCTCCTCAAATTGTGCTTCTTCATGGCAACTGCTGATCGAGGGGAGAACTATAAGAACATGGGAGTTGCCGAGCTGATGATAACAGTAAGTTGATTCAGTAAATGTATTTTATTTTATTTATTTATTGCGATTCTAGAGCCAAAAGCTGAAGCTTAATATTTATTACATTACTATAAAACATTTTTAAATATTCAAAAGTACAATTGGAATCAAACATTTGGAGTTTAATAAGAAAATTAAATTTTTTAACTTAACTTTGGTTTTATTTATGATTTTATATTTCTGTTTTAACTACATTGTATTGGGTTTTTTTTTATAAATTAATCAGTCAGTAAACTAATTGCTTTCCCTCTCTCTGTTTGCAGACCTTTGCCCATCAGGTTTTCCGCAATTTCCGCGATCTCATTGCGGCCTCCACAGTTGAAGATCCTTTCGCTAAGATATTCTGCACAATATCAATGGGCCAACTGCAGGTGCACGGCAAGGACATCTTTGCCATGCTAGCCAAGGGCTTTCAACTGAATGTGATAAGCAGTGAACTAATTAAAAAATTCTTTCAAATCGATTACATGCCACAGCAAGTAAAGAAGAAAGGGGAGGACGAGGTAGAGAAGAAGACCATGAAAGGGAATGAGAGGCAGGAGATGGAGTTGCAACTGATTGAGGCATCATCGAGCCGCAAGCGGCGACGCAGCATTTAAAATGTAAAAAGGTCAAAACGAAGAAAACTCAAGAGTGAAATTGTTCACAAATTGATGTGTTCACTTTGTTCTGTTGTTGTTGTTGTTGTTACCACTCTTTGTTGCCAATTGTTGTTGCATGCCACATCAAGAAATTTGAGTTAACTGTAAATTGGCCAGTGCCGTTTTGTGAGAGACAACAACAAAAGTCTGTTGAAATCTCAGTAATAGCGCAACTTTTATGCCCAAAAAATAAGTGTAACTGCCTACACACACACACACACATGCAAAACGAGTCCCAACACACACACACACACACACACACTCGGGCACAGACAAAAGTTAATAAAAAGCCAACTAAAAACTAAAGCTCTGTTAGACTACGTGTCCTTGTTTTGCCCAAGCCCATCCTTTAGCTTTAGTTTAGTGTCTCTGTGTGTGTGTCTGTGTGTGTGTGGGAAAGTTAAATTGCAAATAGCTTGGTTGGCACCCCTTTCCCACTCCCCTTTCCAACCCCACTCAGAGCCAGAGGCGACATGAAATTTTAGAAAAATTTGCTGTTATTGTTGGCAAAACAAAACAAAAATCGGCTAAAGGAGCGTATCAAAAAAACAACAGTAGAACAAAGTGGGCGTGGTCGTCGACGTGGGCGCATTAAATACAGACAGACAGAAAAGGGTTTAGAGTTGCCACCTTTAAGGCCCCCTTCCAGCCCCTACCACTGTCGTCGAGTCACGGCTTAAAAGTTTTTCGCTCTGAGCTTTTTGACGTTTCATTGTTGTCAACTTTTAACTAGTTTTTTCTTTTATTTTTTGTTTGTTTTGTTTTTTAAATTGTTATTATTTTAAAATGCAAATGTGCAAAATACTGTATTGTTACAAGTCGACGAAAAATGCAATTTATATACATACAAATACATATTTATGTTTCAACAATTATGCACAGTATTTGATTTGATTTTATTTTTAATGACGCATCTTTTGCATTGTGCTAAATTCAATCAATGTTTCAACTCCTTCCTCTGTATTTATCATCAGACTTTGCGCAAATGCCTCTAATTGCATTTTGCGAATATTTATTATGACATTTGCATTGCATTGCAGTTCCCTATCTTTCTCTCTCTCTCTCTCTCTCTCTCTCTCGTTATTTTAATTTCATTGCACAGAACTTCAAGTTAAAGTCTTAAAATGTTTATTGAATGGCAATAAATAAGTTCCGTTTCAGTTTCTCATTGAGAAAATCGAGTTTATTGGGTGTCTTTATGCATATTCATTATCCGTAAAGAAAAATAACAAACGAGCAAAAATCATAAACGCCTCAAAGGAGCTTATTGAAAGCAAGAACTCAAATTTTAATCAAAAACAAGAGCTCAACATTCAACGATAAATGCAATATAAAAGAAGCAATAAATAAATATGTGTATGGTATAAGTTTTTGCTTGGAATAAAGTTGGCCCTCAAGCTGCATAAAAATATGAATCAACTTAAGGCAAATATTGCCTTAAGTTAGAGTTTTGTATTTGAATAAATATTTGTAATATTACATATACCTTATCATTTAAAAAGTGATCCGAAAAAAATACACTTATTTACAATGGTGTAAGAAAGCCAAAATAAGAGAGCAAATAAAAGAGCTGAGATACTCTTAAATTATCTTAGGTTTGGAAGAAATGGTATATTAAATATATGTTGGGGTGTCTTCTTAGAGCTGTTTTTCCCCTAATTCTATTATTGAATATGTTTTATTAATACATGAAAGCAATTAGAGGAGTGGCCCTGTTTCTTAGACTAACCAATTAAAGATCTCAAAAGGGTATTCTCCAGTCAAGCATACTCTCTCAGCGTCTAATTGACTTTAAAAATAAAAAGGTGAATGCACAAAAAGTGTTCATCTTTTAACTCGGATCACGGGTTACGCGCTTCCCCAGCGACCCTCAAGGATTCCCTAAAATTGACTCATTCCGTGCTTTTGTTGTCCGCAGTTTGTCGACAGTTAAGGGAGATAAAAAATATATATGCATATATTTTTTTTTTTCAGGAGAAAAGTCGGATGATGTCCAGAGAATTTGCTCAGCATCTTTAATCAAAAAATAATTATGAGCGTCGTGGGAGTTGGCGGTGGCAATGAAATTACATTTGAATTATGATGAAAGGTGGGCGGTGGGGGCGGTTGGAAAAATTGTAAATGGAAACTCTCCGGCTGCCTTGACAAGACAAGACAAGTTGTGAAGCAAATGAGCTAAGCGAAAGCAAAGTGAAATTTGAGTGAGACGAAAAATGGAGGATGGACAACAAAATAATAACAACAACAACAACAACAACGGCAATTTACGCAGCAAACAGAGCGCTGAAAATTGCAGGGGTACCAGGAGAAGGAAGGACACAAATTTATGTGAAAAAAAAGACACAGACAATTAATTTGTTTTGCAAGGACATAGAGAGAGAGAGAGAGAGAGATAGAGGCACACAGGACATGGGACATGGTAGCAGGCAAACAATTTCGTGCTTGTTGGCCAAGAAAATTTACGTGCCAAAGACAAGTCGCTGGACAAGCAAACAGAAACAGAAGAGAGCAGAAAGCGAGCGGGAACTGTAGCAGCGACTGTAGCCAGGACAATGGTCAAACATTTTACGCTTTTTGTTTAATTAAAATAGCAGCAACAGGACAATAACGGGAGCTGGAGAGTGCGACAAATGGAAGGTTCTTAAAGCCAAAGGACCTTTTCGCCTGCTCAGCGCTTTTTCAATTAAGCTTGCAGTGCGTTTAAAAAGAAACTAAAAAAAAAACATTTGTTTAGCCGTTACGCCTTATCTGGCGCTGACCGGAAGCGAAAGCGGAAACGGAAGTTGCCACCACAGCAGCAGTTAAGTTTTTATGCAACTTACAAATTGTTCAACTATTTGTTGAGAACAACAACAGCAAGTGGTATTAAAGGAGCGTGTCCTTTTTACCTGTCTGTCTGTCCGTCTGCCTGTCAACTGCATTCGCCAGTCGCTTAGTCGACTCAGAGGAATTTCTTTCATATTAAACTAGAAATGTAAACGTGACTGGATATTTATCCCTATATATATTTACTGTATTTGTACACTCAGAAAAATAAGTCATCCTTAAATTATATCCGTACCGTTTTCTTCTTAAAATATTTAGAACATTGTGTACTATTATTTTTGAATTTACATACTGTCAAATTATGTTTCGTATGCTTGCGCTTTATAATTCTCAACTTATTCTAGCTGCAAAAAGGTCTTATGGCATTTTTATTACTAGAAACAAGTAAATTTCGGGATAAGTTGGAGATTTTTGTGTATTTATAACGATTTGATTGGACGACACAACAATATAAACTTAAATTAAACACTAAAATTTAAAAATTTTAAGTAACAATATTAATTCAAGTTATCGCAAAAAAAATCATATTTTAACTTAAAATTATATTTTTGTTCTCAGTTTTGGAAATTCCAAACTTAGTCAGCTCTTGAGATCGTTTCTACTTGAATATCCTTTGTTTCAGTACGGAAATCTTGATTATTTTTCTGAGTGTATGTGGGTGTGTGTGTGTGTGGCGTTAGTGTATCACGTTCGTGTCATTTGTTGAATGCCACTTCATAATTCAATAAAACAATAAAAGGCGAAATCCTAACAAATTACAACAATCGCATCAAATACGTATACGTAATATACTACAATACAATGTGATGTGTGTGGAGAATGGGCGTGTCCAAACATATTTTCATAAATTGCTCACAATTTGCTATGCATGGCATAAACACAAAAGCCGACACACGGACACGCCCACAAAAGGAGCGGGCAGAACAGGACAGGATATAAGCACAAAATGCGCGCGCGACATGACAGCAAAAATGGCCAAAATTATGGCGCAAAGGATAATCGCCATAAAGTGAGCTAGAGGAGCGTAAGAGAGGGGGCGGAAGCTAGCAAGCTGAAGGTTGAACGTGCAACATAGTCTCACTTACATACATAGAGCCTTGTCTAAGGACACCGCGTGCGACGTGCTCGGTTTTATGCCCGCAAGCGACTCGAACACAGCCACAAGCCAGGGGCGCAGGCAGAAGGGGGTAGTTCGGGGTCAATGCCTTCCCCCTCCTCTTATAGCTCAAGATTTCTTAGTTCAGCTTACTTATTTATTTTAAAAACAACTCTTGATGATGTTTTGCTTGAAATCTATTTAGAATAATTGTGATACCATTTTTTAAGTATTCTTTAATCATATCAGTTTAAATTTATCATATATATTTACCTAGACACATTTGCTAAAAAAAAAAGATTCTGTGCGACTTTACTCAATAAAAAACATAAAAATTCAATATTTTTGAAATTTTGGGAAAATCAAATGACATTTCCAGTGCTTTTGAGATTTGACTGTATAGTGAATTTTTCAGGATTAGAAAGGTTATACCTGAAAAATACATATAAGAGGCTATACAAAAAATACTAATATACATATACTGTGAAATTAAAAAATAAATATGTCTCCCCCATTGGCTCAAAGCTGACTACGCCCCTGACCACCCGCAACTATGTCCATGTCCAAGAGATGTTGCCTTTTTTGCTATGCTTTATTCGGGTTACAGTTACAGTTACATGTTTCATGTATATATAGATAGATGTATATAAAATATCCATGTTATATTGCCAGTTAACTCGAGAGAGTCGATCTTATGCTCAATTTCCAGATGAGTTAGGGAACTAAGCACATTTACAATGTGACGCCGTCAAGTTCTTCGGCTTCGCTTCATTGTTGTTTAGACTGCAAATTGTTTGTTTTTATTACATTTTGTAGATGGCATTCACATTGGGTCCAGCCTGTACCATAGCATCCTTGTGCACCTGATACTGCAACTCCACCTCGTTCAGTTGCAGCAGCTGCTTCATTTTCTGGCCAATTGCCAATATAGCGTGCTCATTGCGAGAGTCCTTGGTCCACAAAGCTAGAAATATATATGTAAGTGATAAAAATCCGACTAACTGAGGAAATAGAGAGCGAGTTGCTTACATATCTTGCTGGCCTTGTTGCGCACATTGATGACTGCACCACAGATTTGATCCGAATATTCGAAGCACTCGCCAATTGTACACAAGAGCTAGAGAAAAGATACATAGGTGTACAAATTTATTTTAAAAAAAATTATAAGCTTTGTCTTGTAATAATAAATATTTATATGCTAATTTTATCCGATCAGTTAAACGAATTACAAATATAACAATAATGAAAAACTATATATAAAAATAAAGTATACCAAATAATTACCAAATCATGCCACAACTTGTCAACCAACTCCTTGGGGTCCTTATCTAAAAACATAACCCAGCGTCCGCCGTCCTTGTTGACATCGTCCTCCCACATGGGACTGTAAGACATGAAATTTGCCCCAAATTAAAACGCTTTGCATTTTTGACAATGCAATTGCAAACACAAAACTGACCGTATGCCATGCTTAAAGACCATATAATCATTGAATACCTTAAGATCCGACGGCGGCTTTATAAAGTAATAGACGCTGGAAACGAAAAGAATAATTGAGAAACTGCATTAAATAATTCAGAAGGAAGATTTAAAAAAAAAAATGAAGTTCTTTTTCGAGCCACCAATTACTTTTTAAAGAAGATTAAATGTTTATTTGATTTTTACTTTGACCTTTTTGAAACGATTTCGTTATGTGCTGTGTTGGTAAGCATGCCAAAAATTAATGAGCAAGAAAAGTTGTGTTGGTAAACGGACCAAATAAGTGACGAGTTGCACAAACAACAAACGCAAAAGTTCATTTTGCATTGAAATTTCAAAAATTCAATGAAACAAAAACAAGTTAATATTCTAGGGAAAATAACCGAGAAATCTTACCTGAAAAAGTCCTCCACGGTGTTGAAGCTCGTCACATCGACTAGCATATCGGACCAGGATTTGGTGCGATCGTTCTCCCAATGCCACAGCGTCCAGGAGTGCTCCAATGGATGCTTGAAGCACAGATCGTAGTCAATGGAGCTCAAGACCCGATTGAGAGACGGCTGAAACTCAGCGGCAGCTGCATCTGCAGCAGCTGTGGCAGCAATTTGATCACCGTGCCCCATCCCCAAATTGATGTTGGCGACATTGCCGACACCGTAGATATCCTGCCCCGGCTCGGCAATCTCGGTGCCATTGCTGTAACTATCGTAGCCCATTGTCGTCCGATGAGTTACCTTCAAATATTTTTGCAATATTATGCCTATTTCGGTTGTATTGGTTTTTTTTTCCAAAACACGTTTCGAAACAGTTTTCCAAAAACTTTTTACGAAAATGACGTATGAGTATAAAGAATATGAAACTTTTCTTGTGTTGCTCGGACGAGTTTAAGAGAATAATGAATACTTGGTAATTCTGCAAATCATTAAACCTTTCACAATTGACAATTAAACGGCGCCTACTTCTCTAATTGTCGCTGCAGTGCTGCCAGATAGTTTGTGCTGACATATTCGAGCTGACGGCGTTGCCACTTGATTATAGGCATGTAAGCGCATTTGGTGAATGGCAAAATATTTAAATTCACATTTGTTAGTGCGTCCTAAATATTGCATATAAATAATATCCACATACATATAAATCCAGGAATTAAGTGATACATTTTAAATTTTTCAGTATTTGCAATTTTATTTGCCAGTAATAACTGCGTTGACTTGTTTGGAATTTCTTCTCTAGTGGTCAAACAATGATAAAATGAGTTTGGAAAAATGTGTAAAATAAATAGAAAATATTTTCAAAAAATTACATTCTTCAGATCAAATTACTAATTAAGTTAAGAGCTAAAGTCATAAATAATTTGACTTTACCCAAGAAAATCGTTTAAGTTTTAAAATTTAATTTAAAAATTAAATTTTTTAAAATATCAAAACTTAGATGGAGTATAAATTAAAGGGTCTAACCATGATTAAAATTACGTTTATTAAAATAAAAAGAAAATGCAAGAAAAATAAATTAAAATAAATGAAATTGTTACAAAACGCACTATTTAAAGCCAATTCAGCGGAAGGAAGCCTTGGATGCACTTGCTTATTTCTGGCCACGAGGGTCTATCAATTGAGATGTCACGCTAATAAAATAAAATGCCAGCGAGCACACGATAAATGCACGAAAATAATAAAATGTGACTCAAATGAGCGAATGCGACAAGGCAAAGCCGAAGTCGAAGTCGAAGTTGAAGTCGAAGCCAAAGGCACTTGGCTGTCTGCCTGACTTGACTTAAGGAGCTGCTTCACTTGCCAACACCACTCTCTCTCTCGCTCTCTGCATCTCACTCCCTCTCTCTCTCTCTCTCTCTCAGTCATCTTCTTTTTCTGTGTGTGTGTGCAACAGTTTGCTTGCAGTCAATAATCGAAATCGACTTGGGCTTGTGGCAATAAAAATTTGTCTTCGCCGCTTAAGTTTTGCGCCTTGTTGCACAGACAGAAAGAGGGAGAGAGAGAGAGAGACGGACGGACCACCCTGCCACACGTTGCCACCCTTTCGCGCTGATAATAAAATATGTGAGTCCTTCCTAGCCACGCTAGCTGCCTTGGTAAGTAGCTTTGGGGTCCTTTTTCCTTTTCCTTGTAATGTGCACCATTTGTTGCTGCGGTGTAAAAAGTGCCACCAAAGCCACTATGTGTGTGTGTAAGTGTGTGTGCGTGTGTGTGGCTTTTGCTACAACTTGCTCTTGGCTCTGTTTGGCTTGGTGAGTTATGTTAGCCGAGTTAGTACAAAAGTGTGGACTGCCTTGTCGGCCACAAGCCGCACATAAGTTTTTCAGCTTCAATTTACTTAAAAATTCTATTTATTTTAGGTTTTAAGCAGAGATATTCCCTATCCTCATTTTATTTCTCTTTTTTTTTTGGTAACAAATCGCATACATTTTAAGACAGCTTCGGGTGAGTTTATTTGCACTTGATTAACGCAATTGAACACGTCCACAAAAAAAATATAGATGGTCAAAAGTCACGAACCATTTGCCCAGTTGCAAATATATATTTAATATTTGAATTATTTCCAAGTTATTTGCTGAAGATTTGTTCTGTGTGTATTTACCTGTGTGTGAGCGCACCTTTTGTTAAATCCAAACAAATGCTGACTTTAGTGCCAAGAAAGTAAGATTCGACTTTTGTTTCCAGTTGGAAACGTTGCTCGCTGCGTATACGTAATATTTTTACAGCGCTTTGCACTTTTAGCTACAGCTGCATAACATGGGTCAGTAAATCTTTTAAAATATTGTAATGTTACTCGCAGCGTAGAAGGAACGCCAGCAAAAAGTAAGTAAGCAAAAACAAGGTAGGAGAGTGAGAGAGGGAGGAAGAAAAGAGCTAAAGACGAAGCGTCGAGCATCAGCTTAAGCGCTTTGAGTGCTGTGAAGTAAAAACGCCCATGCAATGCCAACAAAAGCAGGAGAAGACAGGACACGCTGAACAGGACGAGCTGCAGGGCGAGCAGCAATATTCTAGAGCAGCTCAGCGCAGACAAGAAGCGACTTGGCAAGAAATGAAAATGATTTGAGGCATTAGAATGTGTGCTTGCTCCTGCTTGTCCTGCTGCTCCCAGGTCCTTTATTTGCTCCCACTCCCACCCTTCTCTCAAGCTCCTTCTGCTCCTGTTTGCTCCTGCTGCTCTCGTTAATAGAGCTTTTTATTTTTTTGGACATCAAAATAGCTTGAGTGCCGCTTTTTTTAATTCTCGTACTCCATCTCTGTTTTTTCTTTTATATTTCTCTTTCTCACACTCTCCTGCTTTCCATCTATCATTCTCTCTCTCATTCTCATAATGCTGATTTGTAAAAGATTTGAGCGTTGAAAGCGCCAAGCAGTCGACGATAAAATGCAGCTCGTTTATTCTGCACCTGAATTTAGGATCAAAGTTGGATCAGATAAAGAGTTTAAGGAAATGAAGAGACATAAAACAATAAAAAGACAAGGTAACAAAGTAGCAAAGTCAAAAAAAAAAACGAATGATAAAGCAAAATACAAAAAATAACAATAATTAAAAAAATATTGCTTATCAAAATTGGTTAAAATTTATCAATGTGTAAGTATGAAAGAAATTTTTTATTCTAGAGAATAAAATGAACGTAAATTAAGAAAATTTTGATGCAACATCAATTAAAAGGCAAGATACTGTGTATCAAAATCGGCTATTATTTGAAAAAGTTATGAGAGTTTGAATTCTTTGCACATATTGTCTAAGTATACATAATATGTATTGAAAAACCTTTAATTAAAACAAAAAAGGAAGTACCTAAATTAAGAACATTGAGATGCTGTATTAATACAAATGCTGTATAATATAAATGTCTAAGATTAGACAAAGTACTGAGAATTAAAACTTAAGCAAAAAGGAATAAAAATTTAATATTAAAAAAAATAAATAAAATAGCCTTAATTGATGAAAATATATAGTAGGTTTTGAGCTGTTGGCGAAAAAGAAGCCAGCGACCACATCTACTGCAAAAGCGAATGATCGCCTTGTGCCTTAAGGCCAACTGACAAAGACAAAAGCAACGGCTTCCTGCCACATGCCACCTGCCACCTCGTAACTGCCACATGCCTCATGCCACCTGGCACCTTCCACAGTGGACTGTCAGCAACTTGCCTTGGCAAAAATATTGTGCTAAATGCTTTTGTGTTTGGCTCGACGAGACAACAACAAAATGCTCAAGCAGATGAGGCTAAGATGGCGACTGGAGATGGAAATTTGGAGAATGGAGATTGGAGACTCGGAGTCTTGTGTCTGCTTCGCCCAAACCCAAAAAGGCCAGGTGAAAGTCATTTCACGCTGTTGTAGCGCAAAAGATTAAAATAATAGCAGCGCGTAAATTAAACAGAGAGCAAGCCAAAGACACCGCAACCACCTCAACCACCTGAGCCACCAATCACACAGACTCTGCTTCTTCTTCACTCACACAAAGACATTTCGCATTCTTTTGTGTGTTCCTTTTGTCTGTGTGTGTGTGTGTGTGGTCTGGCTGTAAGACTATAAGACGCTTAGCTGCTGGCGGGCATGGGCAATACTTATGCCATTCGCACCATCTGACGCGCCACCAACAGCAGCAGCAGCAGCAACAACAACAACAGCAACAACGACAGCAGCAGCAACAACATCGCGTTGTCAGCACTTCATTTTGAGCCAAGTTGCCGTGTGCTTCACTTAATGCGACTGACAAGGGGGAGTCACAGGGGAGAGGGGACAGGGGAAAAGAGGCAACAAGGCGCTCGCCTTGCAGTTGCATTTCTTTATGGGTATTATGATTGGCAGGCGACAAAAGTTAACAGAAAGAAATTATAGTATTTCATATTTCAATATAAATCAACAAAAAATAAGTAAATATTTTTAAAAATTCTAATTCAAAATTAGCAACTAAAATAAATTTTACATAAATTTAAATGATTTAGATTTACTTCTATATTTAACAAATAACACTTAAGAAAATTTTGAGATTTTTAATAATTTTCCTATTTACAAAACTTTGAGGTCTCGTAACATCTTGACATATTTCAAAAAGTAATGTCTTTTTAATAGTTGTTTGACCTCTAAATTTATACTGCACTTAAATTTGTCTAAATTTTAAGATTTTCAAAATTTTAAAAAATTTGCCTTAAATATATTTATTTTCGAAAATGCTCTTATTAAAATAATCATTTCTTATTTTTCAAAGGTATTTAGCAGAGTTGTGTGCATTATCATTACTTTTAATGAGCATTGAAAAAAGTAGTGCTAAAGATTTTTTATTTAAGTAGGCGTGGAAAATGAAAAGTAACGAAAATGTTTCAGTGGTATTAAGTAATGCTAGTAAAAACTATTTTAATTACCATTAATAATTGTTTTTTTTTTTTTATTAAAAAAAATTATAAAAAATATTTAGAAACATTTATTTTTATTTATTTTTTTAGTCACTTAGCTTCCTATAAAAAAAAAACATGTTCTAAATGGTGCAAAATAATCATATCTTGCTTGCCATATAATATTTTTCTTAATATTTTCAAATTTAATCATTTTAAATACTCAAAAATAAAACATAAATTTTACCTACTTATGTAATGACAAGTCGAATTCGACGGAATTCCAGTTGCTTAGCAACATCCTTCATTATTCTATACTTTACATATCGCAGTTGACAAATTAGTCACCTGGACACCAGTGCACACACCTTTGCAGTGCACAATGCACGTACAAACACACATACATACATACAGAAGAAGGTATTATGATCTGGGTCTGGGCGTATGTTGCAGTTGGGGGGGGGGGTTGTTGGAGGGTTTTGGCTACGCGCTGATTCGTTAAGCTGCCGCACAGCCAGACTGTAGTATGTTGCCTATTTGCCCCACGCCTCATGCCACATCGCCACCTCTCTTGTGGCATGTCCTTTTTTCGACTTGTTCATCTGCTGCTGCTGCTTCTTCTTCATCAATGTTTCGTGTGCGCTTAATGCTTTATGTTTTGGCAGCTTTTGTTGCTGCTGTTCTTGATGTTGCTGTTGTTGCTGTTGCTGTTGCAAGGTACTTTGCTTTTGTTCGATGAAACGTAAAAATAGCAACAAGCAAACGAAAACTCATTTTTAGACAATGCCACATAATTCCAACGATGCGGATGCTTCTTCTTCTTCTTCTTCTTTTTCTTTTTGTTGTTGTAATGGGGTATGTTGCTGCTGCTGCTGCTGCTGTTGTTGCTGTTGTTGCTGTCGTTTGTTGCTGCTGCTCATGCTTACAATTTCAATGCGTCTTTCTGCTTGCTGCTCTTCAAAGCAACCGCAAAGAAGTTGCTTACACGCTGTCAGTTTTTATAATGAATCTTGGGTTGCTTCCTTCCACCCCCCCCCCCCCCCCCCCCTTGATTTGTAACATCCTTTTAACCCGGCAGCAACATGCCGCCGTCGACAACATCTGCTTGGGGCTTGGCTTGGTTTCGGTTTCTCCACAAAAATTTGCGTATTTTGTGCTTAACTCAACGGGAGTCGCCACACGCACAAAGATAACTTTTGAATCCTTGCCACACAAACACACACACACACACATATGCTAGCCTGTTGCTGCTGTGAGTTGTTGTTGCTGGTCATTTACGCCCATTTAGACACATTTAACAAAGTCAACAATAAAGTCAAAAAGTTCTGTCAGCCTGTTCGAGTTGAGGTCGTTGCTGAAGTTGAAGTTGAAGTTTTGAGACCAAACGATAATTGCCAAAACACTTTTTCCCTCACACTCCGTTCTCTCCACCCCCTTTTTGTGGTTGCCTGAATTTCGATGAAGAGGCAACTTGAGCTGCTTAGAAAGATCTCGTATACCATTAAATCATTATTCGCATTTGGCTGTCGGAGCTGTTGACGCATTTGGGTTTCAGGCCTCATTAGCGACAGCAGCAACAACAACAGCAACAACAACATCAACCGAATATAGTAACAGCAACAGCAGGTGTCAATTTTAATTTAGTGCCTGTGCTATCAGATATGGGTTCCGTTGTCTGTTTGTCCTGTTTCTGTCTTTTGTCATCGAGACGTCTGCACTCATAGAAATGTCTATGAATTTAGCACTTTAATTAAGCACAAATTAAAGCTGTCGATTGGCGAATTGCTTAAACTTAGCACAAGTTGTAAGAAAACTATTTATATTTAATAAAATATATTTTTAGTCATTTGAAGTACAATTGTTTTGTAAGGCTCTTTGTGCTAAAAGTCCTATTATAATGAAACGATTTCCTGAGCCGAAAACTCTTTACATATGTTCGTATAGACTTTAAGTAAGTCAGTAATGATTTTTTTACCCGTTACTTATTAAAAATAAGTAAAAGGGGATATTGTATTCGTTGCAATGTATGTAACAGGGAGAAGGAAGCATCTCCGACCCTATAAAGTGTATATATTCTTGATCAGCATCAACAGCCGAGTCGATATAACCATGTACGTCTGTCCGTCCGTCCGTCTGTCCGTCTGTCCGTCCGTCCGTCTGTCCGTCTGTGTGAGCGCCTAGATCTCAGAGACTATAAGAGCTAGAGCAACCAAATTTGGCACACAGATTTCTATAAACCCCACGCAGGTCAAGTTTGTTTCAAAATTTTGCCACGCCCCTCTCCGCCTCCGTAAATCGCGAAAATCCACCACACGCACAGTTTTCAAAATATTAGGTTTTTTTAAACGGTGAACGTTTACTATTGTTAATACCTATCATCCTACTAAATACCAACAAGATCGGACAAATAGAAAGGTGATACTGGCTGATTAAAGCTTTTAAGCAATAAAAGTGCCTAAAAGCATGCAATAAAAAAAAATTTATTTATTTATGTAAGTAACGGGTATCCTACAGTCGGGAGCTCGACTATAGCCTTTCCCACTTGTTTTTTACTAAGTTTATGAGTAGGAAAAAGTTTTATAAACAAGTTTTCTTTTCTAAATATAGAAATTCCCCAAAAAGATCTATTAGATCTATTTATTATCTGCAATTTTTTTGTGATTTTTTTCAATTAGCATTTTACTAAAAGAAACAATTTTTAAATAAATAAAAAAATTAAAAATAATTAGTATTTAAATGAAATAATTTAAATTAGGATTGTATATAAAGGAATTAAATAATTTTACACAACGATCTTTAAAAAGCTTAAATTTAAAAGTGAATTTTTGCAAGTGAAATTAAAAAAAAAGCGGCATGAATTTCATTAATTTTTTTTTTCATTATTTTCATTAATTTTTCAAAGTTCGATATGAGGATTTTTAGTGCAAAACAAAAAAGGATATAAAAATATCTACAAATACATATAACACACAATTTCGGAACTCAAGACATTCAACTTAATTTTAATATGTTTGATTTTCAGAAACTGTTTTCTTCAGAGTGTACACTGTACATATCTCATATCAATCATGGCCAACATATAAATTTAGATGTTGCTATATATTAGATGGCTCCGATAGCTCAGATACTTGTGGGCAGACAGACAGACAGACAGGCAGACAGACAGACAGTCGACTCTTAATTGGTATGCAGAGCGTCAATTGGCTCGACTTGGAATCTAGTTGAAATGCTTTAAGAGACGCTAATGAAGCCACTGAAATATTTGCGTGAACAAACGCTGCGCATGCCAAACAAGGCCAAAACGACAGTCAAGCTTCGCTATAACAAAAATGTAGATATATAAAACGAATAAAAATGAATAATAAATAAAAATAATAATAAAATGCTATATTTTCTTTAAAAATATTTAAAATGGTTTGAAAAATTTCTCTAATTATTATTGCTTCTTTTTTTTCTTTTTACAGTGTGATTACTGTAATTAAATGATTTGTCTTTAAGGTAGTAAGTAATTATAAAATGCTATAATTTTTTAAAGTTATTTACAAAAATTGCTGCAACTTTTTATGTTTTGTTCTTCTTACAGTGCTTTTACTGTAATTAAATGAAATGCAATGAATATGTTGATTGAAACTTAAACTTTTATTTTATTTCGTTAACAAAATCACAAGCAGGCTAAGCTGGAAATATATGGCCAGCCATGTGGCTAAAACATGGCGCATTATTCCCATGGATTCTTCTTACTTCTTCAGCAGCAGGGGGGCGGCAGCGGCGTAGGGGCGTGCCACATAGGGAGCGGCAAAGGGGGCGGTGTAGGCCAGGGGCGCAGCGGCGGCATAGCGGATGTAGGGAGCGGTGTAAGCGGCAGCGAAGGGGGCGGTGTAGGCAGCGGCGGCGAAGGGGGCAGCAATCGGCGCGGTGTAGGCGGCGGGGAAGGCGGCGGGGAAGGCGGCGCTGTGGGCGACCTGGTGGGCGGAGTAGCTGGAGGCGTAGGGCGCCACGTAGGCAGCGCTGCCGACGACTGCAGCGGCAGGAGCGGTGTAGGCCAAAGGAGCCGCGGCCAGGATGCCCGGCTTGGCCGAAGCCACGGCCACAACAGCGAAGAAGCAGACGGCGAGCTAAAAGACAAGATGCCCAATCAGTTGATGGATATTTTAGTTAGAATTCCTCGACTACTTACGAATTTGAACATGTTGAGTGTTGGTTTTGGGTTTGGATTTGCAGTTGTCAGCTGGCGAATGAGCAGTTGATTTGTGATGCCAAATTGTTGGCCAGCCGATGCTTTTATAGCTACTACCAACACTTGCACTTTTTTTGTTTTTAATTTTTTAGCCCTCTTCAAATTTCATATGCCGATCACGTGCGCGACGGTTGCCGAGTCAACGACTGACGACTGACGACAAAGACAACGTTGTCCATGTTGCGCATGCGCAATTCTTGGCCAGCTAATTCGGCTGACTCGGCTTAATGTCTTAGCCAAGTGCGTGCCTGGCGTCCGTTACTTTTGCCTCAATTTGCTGTGCGTTGCCATCGACACTTGTCCATGACCTTGAGCTGCAGTTTAATTGGGACTTCTGTATTGACGGTATTACCACTCTGAAACGGTAGCGCATTGAGCCTCCGATTAACACGATCAACTGTCGAGCGACTCGAATTGTTAATTTATTGTTTATAAACTTGATCTATTGAAGTGATCAACGTATTTCATAAGAATGCGACAATTTTTCATGAAACTTTCATAAGATTTCAGAAAAAAATGCAATTTATAATTTATTAATTTAATATTGAATACGAGGAATTAATAATTTGATTCCCATTTATCAGCTTAATTATAGATAACATTTCATGATTTCTAGAATTAATTTTGCAACGATTATATTTAAATTTGAGAAAGCTGAAGAAAGAAATTAAACAAAATTTTATCTACTTGATATATAGTTAACAAATTTTGATTTTCATAATATTAAATAATAAAATAATAGGTAATTTTATTTTCCTTTAAATATACCTATTTAATTTGTATTAAAATTCTAACAAATTTCACAGGAAATTTTTATACAACTTTTCTAACATTTCTGGAATGTTACTCTATTTGAATAAACCCAAATTTTTTAATTTGTAAACAAATTATAATTTTTTTTGTATACTTTCAGTTTTAATATATATTTTATTTAATTGATGAATCCAAATATAATTTCAGATTTTATATTACTTTTGGCTAACTGCTCTTTGTAAGCGGTAAATTTATGAGACATTTGGTTTTGGTTTCCTATCAAGAGCCAAAGCGTCAAAAGTCAACCAAGTCAGCGGCTAACGGCGATGTTCGCTGCATTTGTAAACGCGGCCTTCATTGGAGGCCCTTGGAATTGGGATTGGGATGCGTCATGTCTCTGCTCAGTGATTATTTGGACGGTATAAAAGCCCGCGAGTTGCCCAAACTCAACATCAAACAACGCTCCAAGCTTCAAGTGTCTGCACACAAATCCAAAGCCCAAACAACCGAAATCAACATGAAATTCGTAAGTAGCCAACTCCTGATCCTGTTCCTGTTCCTGCTGCTTCTACATCTCCTTACCCACATCCACAGCTCGCCGTCTGCTTCTTCGCTGTTGTGGCCGTGGCTTCGGCCAAGCCGGGCATTTTGGCCGCCGCTCCTTTGGCCTACACCGCTCCTGCCGCTGCTGTCGTCGGCAGCGCTGCCTACGTGGCGCCCTACGCCTCCAGCTACTCCGCCCACCAGGTCGCCCACAGCGCCGCCTTCCCCGCCGCCTATACCGCCGCCTACACCGCCCCCTTCGCCGCCGCTGCCTACACCGCCCCAGTTGCCACCGCTGCCTACACCGCCCCAGTTGCCGCTGCCTACACTTCCCCAGTCGCCGCTGCTTACACCGCCCCCGTGGCCGCTGCCTACACCCGCTATGCTGCCGCCGCTCCCCTGGCCTACACCTCGCCCCTGGCTGCTCCCCTCTCCTACAGTGCTCCCCTCCTGCTGAAGAAGTAAAGCACAAATATGTGACCATTTGTTGAGATCCTGTGCAAATAAAGATTTTTAGATATGCTCGAAAAAAATAACTGAAAACCAACAAAGTGTTATTTACAAAATTTAGTTTTGTCTCCAACATTTTCCTGTTTTTCAATATTTCCTCAACCCTTTTCGAAAACTTCCAGCCCCAGTTTCCTGTGGAATGTCACTTCTTTCACTTTTTAGCCTTTCATTTGATTCGAAAACTTAATTTTTGCCAACACTGGCCATATGACCCTTATGTCACTAAATTACTATACACATCTTTAGTTCGTCCCATTCTTGAATATTGCTCTTGTGTTTGGAACCCTCAGAACAAACTTTATAAAGATCAAATTGAATCTGTAAAGAAACAATTTTTACTTTTTGCACTCCGGGACTTAGCTTGAAATCCAAATCTTTGTTTGCACCTTACTCAAGTAGACTTCTTCTCCTTGATCTCCCGACCCTTGTCCACCGTGGAACAGATGTTGATGTTATCTTCCTCCATAAATTAATTATTGGACATGTTGGAGATATTAGCTTCAGGGTGACTAGGAACTTCGCTACTTTATCTCTACTTAAATGCACTAAATGACTACGCTTTACATAATTAATTAAAATTAAAATTCTTTTACTAATTAAATAAATAAATTAAAAAATATTTTCCATACTTTATCCATAACAGTTTTCAGACTTTTTGTGTCAATACGGAATACACTTTGTTTATATCACTAAGCTATATGTGTAAAACTTTGTATCTTAAGTAGTATGTTTTTAGTATCCAGTGCAGCATTTCTTTAGCTCAATTATTAATTTTTCTTTTAGTATGCTTCCCTCTTCAAATTATTAATTAAAGAGAAAAGTACTAATTAATTCACACATTGCATTGTACGAGTATAATCTGCAAGTATTTCCTTATTATTTCATAATTCGCACTTTCTCTCAGCTTGATTAAATTTCTGCTCCATATGCTCGAAATGCATGCATAATAATCACTTCTCCCCCACTTCTCTCTCTCTCTCTCCCCGCTTGTATCAGCTAATTCCGTTTCGCTCTTTTCCCCCTCATTCGCTGTCAGCTTCACAACTGTACTTAAAATCTTATTGATAAACAGTTCGCCCCCAAACCACAATTCAATGGAAAATTAATTAACAAATGTCATAAATGGGTTGAAAAAAGAGTTCAACACTTGGCTGATGAAGAGCTGAAGAGGGAAGGGGAGTGTGAAGTGGAGAAAGGGGGAAAGGGAGAGAGTGGAGTGGAAAATGCAGCGCTTAAATCTCACTAATTAGAAGTATCGAGTGTGCGCTTATCAAGGGGGCCATATCAAGGTGTTTACAATGCCCAACATCAACCCAACATACATGCTTACACACACACACACACACACACACATACTTACAGAGTGAAATATACACACACTCCAAAAAGTGTTGAAGCGTGAATTTTGCTTAAAAATGCCAATTACGCGATTTTGCAAAGCAACGGACAAGGCAAAGGAAAGAGAGCGAGAGCGAGCGAGAGTTAGTGTGTGGGAGGGAGAAAGTGAGACTGGGAAGTGAGGGTGGATATATACATACATATGTATAAGGGTTGATGTACATATGTATGTAAGTGGGTGTCTATAACATGCCAACAACAAAGTTGTGCGAATATTTCAGTTTTCAGTTGTTGCTGCCACAGTTGATGATGTTGTCGCTGCAACATTTACCCCGACTTTCTTTTCACTTCTCTTCCTTTCTCTTGGTCCTGCTCTTTCCGCCTTACACTCTTCAAGTGTTTGCCTTGTGACTGTGCATACGCAAAATGTCTGGGTTTTTTGAGTAGACGTTGCAGTCGCCTACTAAATGCACAATCATGTTGTTGCAATTGAAAATTACCCGGCAGCAACAACAGCAGCAACAACAACAACAACAGCAACATATTTATTTTGACACTTGACTCGAGGCTGGCCATAAGTTTGTGTGGCAGTTGCAATGTCAAATTTGCCGCATGTTGCAAGTAAATTGAATGATTCAACATATTGGTTAATCCTTCTAAAAGCAACAATAAAAAAATTACAAAATAAAAAAAAGCGCACCCGCAATTCTCAAGTGACCCTCGCATATCAAAAGAAGTCACTGCCACGCCCCCTTACCCCCACCGCCGCCCCTTCCTTTGATGGGGCATGGCTAAGTGGCAACGAGTAATTAAAAAGAAATGCGCACAAAAAAAGGCGCAAAGAAATATGTGTGCGCTCCGTTTGCCTGCCACAAAGACTTATCCGCCCCTCCCCCCTTCGCCCTTTGTCCTCCCCACCCCTTGGGGGCAGCTCCCTCTGGCAATCTACAATGGTTCTTTTAACTGAAATTGCTGGCAAAAATCTGTAAATCTTAAACTTATCGTTTTGAAGTTTGAAAAATATATTTTAAAAACTTTTAAAAATATTTTCTTTATATAAAGAAAGTGCGTTGATTAACGGTCTAACTCATGAGTCATGACTATATTATTTTCTTCAAATAATGTAAGAAATTAGAAAATAAATTTACAAACAAAATTAAATTAAATATTCTCCTATCTTCTAATTTGAAAATATTATAATTTTTTAAAACATATTTTTAAAAGTAGAAATAATTTAAAAATATTCAAAAAACAACAGTTTGCTCGGTAATTTTTTTGTTTGTTTTAGATATTATATATTTTTTCCATAAAAAAAAACCAGTAATTAAATATTATTCAAAAACCAACATTTCGTTCTGTTCGTTTGTTTTTAATTTTTGAAACACATAAAAAAAATTTAGAAATTCAAAAATGTTTAGGTTAGATGAAAAATTGCCTAACCACTAGTTTAGGCATTAAAATTTTTTTGAAAATATAAATTAATGATTGAAAAAATTACAGTTTTCCAACAGTTTTCAGTAAATGATCCACAGTGCAATCGGTTTGGCGTATCCAAGCTAGGAGCTCTGCAAACTGTGTGAACTGTATGAGGAAAAAGCTGCGTAAAATATGCGCCACTTTAGCCTTACGAACTGAGTTTATTGCCATAATAAAGGCGTCTCCAAAATGGGCGTGGCAGCAGCTGTGCAAGCGCGTTAATGCGTCGCTCAAGTGCCGTAAAACGTGAGCGACATTCGCACACACACACACACACACACACACACACACACACACATACTATACAGTCTATACTCCTGGCAGATCCTTGAGGCAAGTCTATTATAAATTTTTGTTTTGAATTTGTCTAGAAATGCGTGCGACATTTGACGGCGGCTGCTGCCTTTAAGTGGTTTCAACAAATTATTCATGACAAAGTGCCACCAAATCCACACAAGAGAGGGAGGGGCAGGTCGAGGGGGTAGGGGTGGGGTAACCCTAGGGGGTTGCAAGATTGCCAATCACTACGTGCAGCTACGGAAATCAGGGCTGCAAAGCTCAAGTAATACTAATATCTTAAAAGAGCTCAAGTTTCTGGGCCGAAGTTTAATTGTTGGCATTAATCATTCGAATTTTAATGTGACCAATAAATTAATAAATAAATAATTGGCAATTTGTTCAGCTAACTTTAACATTTTTCTGCTTCTTCTTTTTTAAATAATTCCTCATTAAACTCTATAAATTATTTTCTTTCTGCCTATTAACTTTATTTTATTTGTTGCTAATCAATCCTTTCAATTTAAAGCACTAAACTCACACTTTTATAAAGCTTTAAGAAACTTTCGCTTAGCAACTTTCGCAGAAAGCTTTCAATTAAAGTGCAACTTTCAAAGCTTTTCTCATCAAACCCTCAATTTAATCTAAATTTATTTACACTTTCATCTTATAAAAAGCTTTCTTTAAACAAGTTTTATCAAACTTTAAGCTCTTTATAAGCAACTTCGCACAAAGCTTTCAATTAAAGTGCAGCTTTCAAAGCTTTTCTCATTTGCTGTTGATCAATCCCTCAATTTAATCTAAATATATTTACACTTTTATCTTATAAAAAGCTTTCTTTAAACTTTTTTTATCAAATTTTAAGCTCTTTACCAGCAATTTCCGCAGAAAGCTTTCAATTAAAGTGCAGCTTTCAAAGCTTATCTCATCCCTCAATTTAATCTTATTATTTTCACACTATCTTCTTATCAAAAGCTCTCTTTAAACAGCTTTCATAAAAAGCTTACAGCTTAAATGCAGCTTTTTATATTGACATACTGATATAAACGAGTTTAAGAGAAAATTCCAAGAAATACAATTCTTCTGAGTATTGCTTAAATTTAATTTTCTTAACAACATTCACAACTTCCAATTAATTTCTCAAGCAGCTTTTCATCCCTGGAGCAATTGCTTTGTGATGTGAGTGCTGCTTTCATAAAGCGAGAGGTGTGTGTTAAAGTGTGTGTGTATTTCAAACTTTTGTATTTTATAATTGGTTTATGGCCTTTGTGGAGCGACTCGGGAAGCCACATTTCAATTGGTTTTTGCGCAAAAACATAATCAAATTACCGAAAAGGCCGCAGCACGTGCCAAATGCGTTTAACATGCGACTACAACAATAATAAAAATAAAATGAAAAATACAAAAAATAAAATAAAGTTAAACTGTGCCATTCAAAGACGACTGTCAAGACGCCAGAGCGTCAAAAGTCAACCAAGTCAGCGGCTAACGGCGATGTTCGCTGCATTTGTAAACGCGGCCTTCATTGGAGGCCCTTGGAATTGGAATTGGGATTGGGATGCGTCATGTCTCTGCTCAGTGTTTATTTGGACGGTATAAATGCCCGCGAGTTGCCCAAACTCAACATCAAACAACGCTCCAAGCTTCAAGTGTCTGCACACAAATCCAAAGCCCAAACAACCGAAATCAACATGAAATTCGTAAGTAGCCAACTCCTGATCCTGTTCCTGTTGCTGCTGCTTCTACATCTCCTTACCAACATCCACAGTTCGCCGTCTGCTTCTTCGCTGTTGTGGCCGTGGCTTCGGCCAAGCCGGGCATTTTGGCCGCCGCTCCTTTGGCCTACACCGCTCCTGCCGCTGCTGTCGTCGGCAGCGCTGCCTACGTGGCGCCCTACGCCTCCAGCTACTCCGCCCACCAGGTCGCCCACAGCGCCGCCTTCCCCGCCGCCTACACCGCCGCCGCCTACACCGCCCCCATCGCCGCCGCTGCCTACACCGCCCCCTTCGCCGCCGCTGCCTACACCGCCCCAGTTGCCGCTGCCTACACTTCCCCAGTCGCCGCTGCCTACACCGCCCCCGTGGCCGCTGCCTACACCCGCTATGCTGCCGCCGCTCCCCTGGCCTACACCTCGCCCCTGGCTGCCCCCCTCTCCTACAGTGCTCCCCTCCTGCTGAAGAAGTAAAGCACAAATATGTGACCATTTGTTGAGATCCTGTGTAAATAAAGATTTCTAGATATGCTCGAAAAAAATAACTGAAAACCAACTGCAGTAAATTAGTTGAAGCTAAATAAGAAAGAAAAGTTGTACGCCGAAGATTTGATGCTCTTGCAGCGTCCAGTATTTGACTGTTGACTGATTGCTGCTATGACAACTATCTGAAATTTTAGTTTGATGTTGCCAAAATGTTATGAGAATATATATGATAATAGTTGATATACAGACTGTGAGATTGGTTGAGATATCTCAAGAAAAAAGCAATATTTTCATGTTAAAAATTTATTCTCGACTCGTCGTTTCTATAACAGCAATATGATATAGTAGTCCGATTTGCGTCAAATTTGGTCAGGATGTATACGATTACAGTGAATTGATAATCTGTAAGATTAGTACAGATATCTCAAGAAATAACAAAGTTTTTCAAAAGATAATTTCCAACTTTAAACTAAGCTAGCTGGTAAGGCTAAGAGACTAGTTAATAAGGGTTACATATTTCTTGATATATTTATACTACCCTCTGATAGGGTATAATGAACTCGCCTGAGCCTTTAAGTTAATGCCTGGCTGTGTGGCTGTTAGGTTGCTTGGTTGGTTGGCTGCCTTAATGCTTCACTGTACTTTGCATGGCAACAATTTGTGGCAGCGGGCAGTTTCAAGAGTTTTGGCCTTATCGAAATTGAAGCATCTGCGGGCAGTCAGCATTACCAAGGATCTCAGTGCTGCACCTGCTGCAAGTTGCAAGTTTTTCAACGTTTCTATTTAAAAAAGGATTTCTTTTATGCGAGGAAGAGAGTATGAAATATGCTTCCTTTCAGCGCTTCCTGCCCCCCAAACGACAGTCAAGTTTTCTGCTTGACTTTGTCGACTTGCCTCCGAGCGCGTTGAAAGCGTTGAGAGAGAGCGTCGTGAGAAGAGCAGAGAGGAGAAGAGAGGCCCAAAGGAGAAGGAGCATTTCAAGGAGCTGCTTATCATAACTTTGGCATCGTTTCGTCCTCCCGTTTCAGGTAGTAAACGCCAAGTAGTTGTAAAGTTTCGCAGCGTAAGCGGAAAAGTCTTGTAAAAAAAGCACCGAGCAAGTGCAGCGCGGTGGCACAAGTCTTCCGCCGGGGATTCATTGGATTCACTGGGATTCACTGAAGTGACTGCAGCATTTTCACAACTTCTCGCAACAGATAGCGTCCAAATTTAATGACCTTTTATTCAATAAAACTGCGTCAAGCTCAAAACTTTTTCAACAAGCTGCATTGTAATGCATTTGTGCACTTTGCTGGCAACAAAAAATACCCTGTAGTAAAAGGGGAGGGGCTAGGCATATCATAAAGGCGAGTAAAGTTATTTGAATTACCAGTCAATGCTTTGTGACTGTTATTTTTATTTATTTTTTTATTTACCAACTACTGAAAGTAGTCGACAAAGAATAATTATTGCATGAATATATTTATTCATACATTCATATTTTAAGGTAAGAATATATTTTTTGATGCATGATTTATCATTTCATAAATCTCTTTTTATTCTACACAAATTCACAATATGAGCTTGCCAATCATAATAAAGTTATTAAAGTTGTAAAAAGAGTTGAAAAAGTCGTAAACATATAAAATTAAAATAGCAACAATGTCAAAAATGAAGTGAAAACTATTTTAGTGTAATGAGAAATGTGAATAGATGTTCTGTGTGAGCAAAAAAGCAATAAAATTGAGTAAATAAAATTTGTATTCACTTTACAGTGAACCACTAATGTCTTCATACACCATACACTTTTCAAATTTGCGTATAATAAAGATGTTTTGATGCCGGTTTCTTATATTCACTTAAATTCCGTTTGAATCATACAAATATTTCTTTAACCCATTAAGTACCCATGAAAAATTCTGAAGGTTTTCCTCGATTTTCTTCGCTAGTATTTTTTATGAATTTTTGAAAATGGCTAAAATTACTATTTTAACCCCTTTTTCCTCCTTTTCAACAAAAAGTGGCTTTTTAGCAATTTTAAAAAAATTATAGTGAGAAATTTTTGTATCATTCGAACGGAATTTAAGTGAATGAAAGATTAATATAAGAAATCCGCAACAAAACATCTTTATTATACGCAAATTTGACAAATTTATGGTGTATGAAGACATTAGTGGTTCACTGTATATAATTTTGAAGATTTTTCAAATCAAACAGACACACACATATACACACACACACACACATACACACACACAGAGGCTTAGACGTCACAGACTTGGCTGAAAAGATTCAGTTTGGAAATAAACACAATCATGTGCAAACGTGTTCTCAAATGGATTACATGAATAAAAGATTTATTCACGTTGGGTAAATCAGCAGCGGGTTACCAAGAAACACACAAGGCGGACAGACACAACCCGAAAGACATCTTGTAAATCGTCTCTCTCTCCCTATTTTCCACCCCCTCTCTTTCTATCTTGCTTTCTGTCTTCTGCCGTGTATCTTTGTGTGTTGCCAGCAGGTGAAAATATGCGCACATGTAAGCAAATTTCAAAGGACCAAATAAAAATCCCACTGCCAAGGCAGCAAGCACACACAGTTACAGATACATAGATACAAGCTGCCTTTGACTTTTTTTATTGATTTGTTTATAATTCGATATGCGTGTGTTTTGTTGATTTCATAAATGTTTTTTATTTTTCTTATTTATTTACAGCCGAGTTCACAAATTGTATCAGCGTAAAAAATGCTATGAGATTTTCACACGAAGCGCGTTTAAATTTAATCAATTTAGACAGCTACAGTGTATACCCAAAATGTTGCAAATTTAGTAATAGCAACAGCAACAGGCGAATCCTTGGCTACTTTAGTCGTTGTCGTCGTCGTCTCAGCGTCTTAGATATGTGTAGTAAGGATACGTGGCGTATGAGCCATAATAAACCGGTGTATACGTATACGCCGCATAGGCCGGATAATAGGCAGCTCCCAAAGTTGCCACTGGCGCTGTTGCAGCTGTTAGCCAGGTGCCACCGGCTGTGGCATAGCCCACAGGCGTTGTGGCTAACAAATGGGGCTTAGCCTGGCTTTCAGCACAAAGCAACGTTAGCCAGATTGTGAGTGTGAGCTGGCAAAGATACATTTACGAATTTCAAATACAAACACAGAGTGAATAAATTATAATTAAAATAACTCTAAGAGGCATTGAATAATTTTTAAATGAAACAATGAAATTGATTTATTCAATTTTTCTTTTTAATTAAATTCAAAAAAAATAAAAAATGTTATTTATTTTTAGAATAATTTAGAAATCATAGTGTATACTTTTATTGGCAAGTCGAACTAAAAAAGATTATCTCAATTATTATAAGATACAACACAGAGAGAATAAATTCAAAATATATAAACTCTTATTCTCAATTTATAAAAATTAAGAAAAAAAATTTCAAAGGAGGATTTTTATATAAACAATGAAGTTAAATTGCTCGACATTTGTTTTTAATTCAATTCGAAAAATAAAACTTACTATTTAAATATAAATAAACAAATTAAAGATACACACACAGATGGAGTAAGTTATAGATAAAACAACTCTAATTCTCAATTTATAAAAATCATTAAAAAATTAAGAGTTATTGTATGATTTTTATATAAACAGTGATTTTGTTTTATTAAATTTTTTTTTTAATTTAGTTTGAAAGACAAAGCATATTATTTAATTATAAAAAAATATGGAAATAAAAATGTATACATTTATGGGCAACTCCAACAGAAAAGAGTATCTTAATATATTTTAAATTTATTTCTAAAAATTAGTTGTTGCCACACACACCAACACACACCGACACACACTCACCAGCAGCGCTTTGAGCAGCATTTTTTGTTGTTTTGTTGATTATCCCCTGTGACCAAAGTGCTGTGTTCCGTATGATATCCAAAATTTGATTGACAAACTGACCGGCCATGTCAATCATATTTATAGCCTTCGTCTTGGCCACAGCTGACGTCAGTTGGGAGAGCGTGAGAGAGTCATTAATATGTCTCCATTGCCCCTGCTGAGCGCAATAAAGCGAATAAATTATATTGTAATGCTATTTCAAATTGTTTTTTATTTGAGAATCAGCACAGCAAAAGGCAAAACACACACACACAAAAGAATTATGGCCATATGCTAATATTGAAATACTCTAACAAACATTTGAATAAGTTGTATATCAAGAAGTTATTTCTATAACAAATGGCGAATTTTTATTTTAATGCTTATTATCTGTACAAAGGCCTTAAAAAGAGCTCTGAATTTAAATTTAAATATTTTGTTGCTTTATACGTGTTTTTTAATTATTTTTTTGTGAGAATAATGGGCTGAAAATGATTTTGGCAATAAAAAAAATTTTAAGTTAAGTAAATAACAGCAAAATGGGAGTTAGGTATTTTGGATATTTAAAAAAAAATATTCTCATATTATACTAAATTTTTACTTGTCTGTTAATTAGCATATTTTCATCAACACCAAATTGTCAACTTTAAAATTAATTTAATAAAAAAAGCTTTAACTTTAATAGCTGTGGAATGACAAGTTAAATTATAATTTAAATTTAGATATTGCCCTGTACGTGCTTATACTTTTAATGTATTTACTATTAACACAAGTAAAAATTTGTATGCTTAAATATTTTCTATAACAGTTTTTAAAAATACATTGGCCAATTAACCATCAGAATCATTGTATCTTATACACTTTCTGCTAGAATTTGCAGTCAATATATACACCTATATATATTCTTTTTATATCGGTTACCTTCTTTGGACTGTCATTCATTACAGATTGTCTCAGTTTCGCCCCCTGAAACCCTCCTCTCGGCCCAACGATGGCAATTCCTGCTCGTCGGTTGCCTTTATGCATAAGATATTTGCGTTTATTTAGACGTTGTAAAAATTATAATTATGTGTGCGTGCTTCACATGCAAAAAATAGTAATGAAAACAGACGAAACAGAGGAAAAGAAGACCATATTTTGCGATCATTTCTATTAGATAAGCCCTAAGAGGTGACGCCCAAAAGGCGTTGTCTCCAAGCTCCCAGTCACAAAATTCGCAAACTGAACAAACAATATGATGATGATGATGATGATGTTAGCTATGACATGAGGGGAAAAGAGATAGTGTGAGAGATAGAGAGAGAGGCATAGCAAGAGGATACGACACTGTTGAGCAACATGTTTCACAAGCCATAAATAATTAATTTATGCAACCGCAGACAGAGCTGAGCTGAGAACGTTGTGTGCAAATGCCTAAATATAGACCATAAATTTGCATAGTCAAAAGCTGATGAAGCCATTTGCAATACATATGCACATGTACTTGTACAGTAAACACACGTTAAGCTAAATTTATTGTGTTTTATATATACCATATATCCTTAAATTAACTTCCAATGTGTATAGACAGTATTCGTCAGTAATATTATAAAATCTACATATCAACAATTTGTAAAAACTACAAGTATATAAACTGTTTGTAAAATAATTGCTTTTGACAAAGACGCAAATTCACTTATTTGGCTTTAACTATTTAAATAGTTAACCAAAATAAAAGTCATTTTCATTTCATTTAGAATTTGATTTAAGAACCAAAGTCTACTATAAAAAATAAGAAAAATATATAAAAGTCAAAAAAAAGATATTTTTTTTTTAAATAAAGTAAGTCTATTTTCTATTTCATTCACTTGACAGACTATAAAAAATAACGGTTAAATAAAAACTGCTTAAAAATAAGGGGGTTATTAAATGATTTTTACATACATAATGAAATTAAAATTATTTTTTATTTTTTAATAAACGCTCGATAAATAAAACTAAGTTTTTGTTTTATAAACAGAAAGTGGAAATAAAATTGTGGTCACCCAAACAGAAAAAGAGTACCTACATTTTTCTTATTTATTACTCGGTTTGAATTTGTTTAAACAAATAAAATCCAGTTAGCCTAAACTGTGGCCAACACATTTATTTATTATTTACTTGAGCAATTGATTCTTATTTTCCGAGTGTGCCCTGTATTTACATAAGTAGAATTTTGCGACTTTGCGGCAGTTGTTTGAATTTTGCGGCAAGTTCATTGACCATTTGCAATTGCCGCTTGACCACGCCCCCCTCCCCAGCCAACAACTGCCCACAATTGCAATTGCAGTTACAGCAACAACAACAAGAACAGCAACAACAACAACTTGGAAGTGCTCATGGCGACAATTTCGTGTCGTTTCCTTTTATGTTCTGTTCTTGTGTTTCTTTTTTTTCTTTCGCTTTTTATGCTGCTAATTTCAGCTGCTTGCAAAATGGCGGCGCAACACGCAGCTGGCAGCCATTTTTTTTATTACTCCCTTCATTTGTCGTTGTTGTTGCTGTTGCTGTTGTCCTTTGTTGTTGTTTTGAGAGCTGCACTGGACAAGGATTGCATAATTAAAAATTAGTACCGACTGTTTACGAGCTGATTGTTTATTTTTTTCCTCACTTCCTTCCCTTACCTATTGTTACCTTAACCAGGCTGTAATATAATAGAGCCAACTAAATTTAAATTTAAATTAATTAATGTGCAGCAATTATATTATTACAGGTGCAGTGAAATGCAAAAGAGTCCCGTTTTTTGTTCTTCAATTTATAAAGTATGCAAAACTTGTAATATTAGTGCCACATGGCAAGACTTGCTCTTCATTCCCTTCAGTTTTTGGTATAAAAGTAATTTTTGTGAGCGAATTTAAAGTTAAGTGAATAATTTCCAAATGGAGTATAGGAGTTTTAGATATTTTTTTAACAAATTAATCATCAAAATAGATTCTTTTTTATTTATTTATGTAGTATGCAAAACTTTTAATATTAAAACTTTGGTCATATGGAGATACTTGCTCTCTATACCATCCAGCATCCATTTTAGCTGCCTCCTCTTCAGCCGAAAGGTATCCACATCGGAGCAGACTTTCCGCACGCACTGTATATAATTTTTGTGTAAATGTTGCAGCAGCAAACGCATTTTTTCATTGAGCATTTTACGCTTCAATAGCAAGTGAAGCAATAGTAAGGAAGTGTAATTTCTCAGCAGAGTGCGACGATAGTAAAACCAACTCTGCTTTGCATTGAGCAACGGAATAATGTAAACCTGGTCGCTGCTGAACAATCCCCTCAAGGCTGTCAAGTGAAGCACTGTTTTATAGGCGCCAATCCTAAACCCCGGAACTGCTTTAGGGCGATATCGGAATTCGTATCTATTGGTATTGAAGTAATCTTCATGGAACTGGCAATGGCAACATTTTGATTTGTTATTGGTTAAAGTAATTCCCATATTGCGACAAGACTCCAAAATACTGAAGAATGTAGTATTAAAGGATTCTTTCTTATGCAAAACTTCTCTTTGCCTTCGTCTTGGTTCACTTTTGGTTAAGGTAATTCCCATATTTCGACAAGACTCCAAAATACTGGTGAATGTAGTATTAAAAGATTCTTTCTTAAGTAAATCTTCTCTTTGCCTAAATGAATCTTCAGTTAAACTGCCAATTCTACTAGAAGTTGGATTGCTCCTGTAATAATTTGCACCATTCATTTCCTTATGTCTGCAATATACTGAGGATCGCTCCGTTAGGCACTTGCAAACATCAAAGTTCGTATAGCATTCGTGTGAGTCAAAAGAACCGAACGGATTTCTGTGTTTCCCCTTTGGCATAATTGTGTAGGTGGAAGTTTTCTTTGAAGGTAATACTCGAGACAGAGAAGATGAATTCTTTGTACTTAGGGAGAGACTCAGTTCATTGCTGTAATTCTTCTTCTGTGCCGTCTTTGGCATAATTGTGTATGTTATTGTGTTCTTTGAAGGTAGCACATAAGTCAGAGATGAAGAATTCTGTTTACTTGTGGACATTTCTTTACATCTATCTGTTAAGACAAAGTCATTGAACAGAACTGACGGTGATGTATCCAACGATATAGTTGTGTCACTACCAAAAAGAATTCCTTTGTGGGCAAAATTGACTCGCCTTAAATAGGGCAATCCCTTATAGGCATCCAACACCTCATTCAGATCCTTGCCACAGTTGCGCATATCAGTAAATGGATATTGTAGATAACCGAATTCATTTAAATGTCCATACATTAACAGTGTTAGACAATTTCTTGACAATTTTTGCTCTTTGGGAGCTATCTTATAAATATGCATCCAGTAGTTTATAATGATCTGATCCGATTTACAGGCAATCTTCTTAAAAGAGCTATCAAATTCGCTGAGTTGTTGCTTAAAGTGAAGATCCAAACGTTTTTCGCAAGGATCTGCCATTTTAATATTATTTTTTTTTTAGAATAATTCAAAAGAAAATATTAAAATTTAACTAAGAGTTCTTACATATGGAACATGTGAAAGTTGAATGTGATAGAATGATAGAAGAGCCTACCTTGTTGTTGGGAATCTTAGTTGCTAATTGTTTTCCCTTTAACTTAAGCGCCAAGGACAATGAGGCGATGCGGGAGACCGTGAAGAGGATTATGAGGCCTGCGGGCTGTCTCTAAGCATTTTAAGACCGCGCACAACTATGGCGACCGCAGCTTGCGAGGGTCTCAAGTGGAGCACCGAGTATACGACGACGTGCACCTTGAAGTGCCAGTCCCAACGCCACGTCATTTATGTACACACGGGAGCAGTGAGCACCAGTGTTGACAAAACTTTTGGCTTTTTACCGCCAAAACTGACTTTTTATAAAGTCCATTTGCTTTTACTACAATTCAAAATTGTAAATCTTAAGTTGTAACATTGAATCAACTTCTGTCTTAATTAACAGAACTTAATTCTGCAAGTGTACTACTTTAAAGAGCTGTATATTTAATAAACTCAAAAAATGGTAGAGGAAGAATTAGTTAAAGAGCTATTAAATTTAAGTATTGTACAGAAGAGTGCAATACAAATTGATTTATATATTACAGCTGCACAGTCGCTGGATGTGTTTCATAATATAATCGCCGTTACATTACCTGTTGAACAAAATAGCCTTATTCAATGTTTAACATGCAAAATTAAAGCTTAAATTTAATTTCAGTCTTCTGCTAGTTAACATACTTATGTTACTATGCAAAATCAGCTTATTTTTTCAATAAAATTTAGCTTTTTTTCGAACATTCACCCAACATAAGCTGCCTTTTGCTTCTTAAAAGCTGGCAACGCAGGTAGGAACAAGAGCGTAAGAGTGAGAAAGCGTAGGAGAGAGGGGCGAAGGAGTGAAAGCCTGGCACACTGACGGCAACGGCAACAAAGCATGCGGTTTGCCTTGCCACGCAAATTTTCATTAGCGTTGCGCGCGTATAAATTAGGAAAATGAAGCAGCCGCAGCAGCAGCAGAAGCAGCTGCCACTTGAGTGCATCAGGATGGGGCTCTCAGTCTCCACTGGGTGACTTAACCACAACAGCAACAACAACATGAGATATGAAGTGTAGGTGCTGCGGTCCGTGGTTGTTGCCAGCTCTAAAGTTGTGTGCGACTTGCATAAATTTATATTGTTAAGAAAAACATGAGCTAGAAAAAAGCACGCGCGACCTGTCCAAAAAAGAATACATAGAGCAACAGCATTCTAGGCAATAGTCCTGACTTGGCATGTACTTGGATTAAAAACAAAGAACAATAAATGCACTTTGACACTTTTTTAGTTATAATTACATTAAATGTCAACTACAGTGATCTGGCAAGGCAACAAATTGGTATTTATTTAGTTTTAGTTGGCAACACGGTCATACTTTCGTCCGATATGCAGGTTGGCAACACTGAAGGAAGGGCTGTCTAGTTGTTATTTCTGGCAACGCTGCCATTTATTGTTGGTTGGCAACACCGGCACGCTGGAAGCTCTGCGCACGCGTTTCATGCTTGGTAAAAAACAATTTGAAAATGGATCTTAATATCGAGCATAAATATCGCAAAAGTCGTAAAAATGGCACCATTTATGTGACCACACGCTCGCTAGTGTCAGCAGAGCGACAAACAGAACTGGAATCGGGCGCTGGTGAGGTGAGGTGATAATATATTGATCATATAGCAAAAAGTTTAACACTAATCGAGCATAAATTTACAGTTATACCTCAATGGCATACAAAGGGGCTGCAGCGTGGACCAAATTATGCAGGTGGCTCATATGCTGGGGGATGTGTATAAGCTTCGCTTCAAGATTGATTTCTCGGGCGAAAGTCGTGGCTTTGCATATTTACAGTACATCGCTGACCATAGCATGGATTGTATGCTGGAAATGTAAGTAGGCAGGAAGGGGATATGCATTTTACACCCTTTCATAAGGTATGATGAAATGATGCATTTGAGTTACTTCATTTACTTCAAGACTGCCATAAGTGGAAAATCACGATTTTTTGAGTTAGTGTTGCAGAAATATTCTAGATATATTATTTTATAGTGTGTAAAAATTGCATATTCATAACTTTCTTACCCTTCATGGCAGAGTAAAAAGATTTCTTGTGTTTTACTTTAAGGTAGCATAAATCGAAAACATGAAATGAATTTTTCACAATGACAAAATTTAAAAAAAAAAAATTGAAAGTAATTTATTTCTACAATTGCCAAAAATTTTATACATGACTGTATATATTCCGACAGATGTCAATAAACAAATTTCATTAAATTTTGGTTTTTTTCAGTTTGCTGTTACGTTTTAGGCTGGCCAATTTGGGCATTAAGGTGTTCCCGTCGAAGAATATTAGGAGATTGTTGCTCAACAATGTCGAGCACTTGACACCAATTCAAGTGTACCAGAAACTACGCCAGCTGAGTCACTATGTTAAGCTAAATGTCCATGAGATTCGACCGCTGCACTACGTCTACATCATATTGTACCGCAACAATGATGATGCCGCCCAGGCACATCACGCATTTCGAACCAAAATCATTGATTTCGGAGCAAAGGCAGGTGTCGAATGGTTGGGCAAAGGATCGAAAAAGAAATCCGATTTAAGTTGCTGTGCGCAACTGCAACGTGATGAGCTGAAGTTGCAGGAATTTACTGAGAAAGACTATTGTTGCTTTAGGTTTTAAGTGCAATTCGAAAAAAAGGTGGATAACATTAAGTATACGTAAGTTCTTAAACATTTTGTATAATTATAGCCTTTCCACTTTTGTGATAATAAATACAAGTATGTGCTGCTACCGTAGTCATTGTTTATGTTGACTTCCTGACAGCGGCGTTGCAGCTTCTTGACTTCATTAACAGGACAACAAAGTGTCCCAGGAGCAGAGCAGAAAACAAAACAAGCATGGCCCTCATGCTGTTATTCATATGCAAATTAATGCAGCATCATTGTTGTTGTTTTCTTGAGTGCGATGCGAGCTGCCACATGCTACTTGCCACCTGCCACCAGTCCAATAGAGTGATGTGAGTACCTGCGGCATAATGCAATTAAATGAGTGCATTAAGCCGCAGCGGGAGGAAAGCTGCCACCTGCTGCACTCTCTCTGCAGGTGCAATGATCGACAAGAAACCCCTTATAAGGATGGGTATAAATATGGCGATATTGGTATTATATAGATACAGGCAAGCGATATTTAAATAAATAACAATATTCTTAATTTCCTTAAGGAATTTTGTAACGTGAGGAATTTTTCAGATATTTTCAGCAAAAGTCGAAAAGGAATCGCCAACAAAAATAGCTAAAATAAAAGTAAGGAAATCCCTAAAGAGTTATAGATTCCCTAACTAGGAAACGCTACGGAATGCCTAAGGAAGCTTTCCTTTTCCTTGACCTTAGGAATTCACAATAATAAATTCCTTGCGAGGCATAGCGAAACATTCCTTGACGATTCCCCAAACATTCCTTAAGGATGCGTACTAAAGGATCAAAACATTCAACAAACACATTTTTATGCAATTTATATAATAATTTAATAACAATTTAATTTTATACAATAAATATTAAAAGTTTTTAAAATTTCCCAACAACTTCTTTGACATTTAAGAGTTTTCAGATACACCAAAAACTTTGTTTTTGGGCTGCTTTGGCGCTGTAAGAGATTTGTAAGACTCAACTGAATATTATATTTTATCAATACTTTGCTGCGATACCCATCTCTAATTGCAGCTCGCAACTCGGCAAAGTTGCAGGCGAGTCGAGCTCATCATCCATCAAGGCGACGAAGTGCAGCGCATTCTAATGCGATTGCCGTCGCTGGCGGATGTTGTGCCAAAGCGGAAGCGGATGCTGTCCTCCTTGTCGCTATCCTTCGTTCTCTGTTCTTCGCCTCCGCCTCCTCCTCCTATTTTGCCATTGCAATTAAATTAAAGACTGCATGGAAAAAAAAATCAAAATGCAGGCGCTAAAAAACAAGCTCGACACAAGATGAAAGCTGAAAGAAGCAGTTAATAAATATTCATTAAATGTTGGCCAAGTTAAGAGCAGACAAAGCACAAGTGGTTGGCCTATTCTACCTCTTCTGCTTCTTCTTTCTGTTGTTGTTGTTCATGCGCGATTTGCATTAATTTGTTAATTCAAGCGCAAGTGCCACGCCTACCACGAGGCAGTTCTAACACAGCTCTTAAATGCTTTTAAAATTTCAAAGTCTTCACAAGTAGTCTGTGTTTGTGTGTGTATCTGCGATATGCGTCTGCTTTCACAATTACTGGGCTTAAATTTGGCTTTTTATTTGCTCCAGCCAAATGTTAATCCGGCTAAGCAAAGCAAAGCGAGGCCAGGACTCCGGATTCAGGACTTTACAGTTGGCGACCTATTTTGCAGCAGCCGGGTTTATTGAGGCAAGTGCCAATATTTGTTTAACAAACGCTCACAACCCCTTATGCACCCCTTAATCCCTTATGCTCCCCTCCTTAACTCTATCTACAGGTAGACAGCGTTGACACAGTTTGTTGTTTGTGTCTCTAAGGCGACGCTCGCTGGGATTTGGGTCGCAGATTATGCCTGGCATTTGGCTTCTCCAGCGGAAAGCGAAAGTTATGCACATTTTGCTTAGAGGCTTTAAGCCAACATTCAACTAGCCTTTAACCTCATTTTTTGGGATCTTACATTTCATGCATACACAGAAAAAATTCAAGTTTAAAATTCATGATTTTGATTAAAAAATGCAATCAGGATATTATTTATAAGTTAGCAAAATATGAACATAAAATGTCAACATTAAAATAGTCAAAAAAAAAGCCAAAGTCATTAGATTTTAGTGTGAAAATTCTTACAAAGCTTTGATAATCAAAATATTTGCGGAGAAGGAAGTAAAAATCCGTACTTAAATCAACTACTTTCAGCTTGATTTAAAAAACTCTGCGATTACCGAACGTTTGACAACGCGTTGAATTGATTTTATTCTGAAATCCCGGTTTGTTTTTCTTTGTGTACGCTGATAAAAAAGGTTTTTTAAATTCTTATTGGTATTTCGATGCTTTTATTGTAATTTAGGATTAATTCAAAGCTTCAATTATGTAAAAAAATATTTTTAATATCTTAAAGCTGTCTTATTTCAAAAAGAAAAAACTTATGTAAACAAATTTTCTTGATTGTAGCAACCTGTATTTTTTTAAGTGTATTTCCTCTTTGCTGTTGCCTTTTTCCTCTGCCACAGCAAAGAGCATGCCAAATGCGTTGTGAATTTGGCTGCCCAAGCTGCACTTAACGTCCCATACTTTTTTTTTGAGGATTTTTTAAGCAACTTGTCTTCTGGACAGTTGCAAATGCCATTAACAACATGCGTCATGCATATGCAACATGCATCACTTTGTGGCATTCACGTCCTGCGGTTGGTGGCAGCTAAAGAATGTCGCTGCAGCAGCTGTGGTTACATGCAGCGAAGTGGCGACTAATCAGAGACCAACTATTACAAATTCCATATTCCGGGAACTTCTTTTTTATTTTGGCAGATTTGTCAATTATTTTCAGGTATCTAAAGCTGTTCTGAATTTACTTTTCGCAAAAATTCCCCTGAAATTATGATGACAAAATATTTTGGAAGTGCAGATAGTTTTGACTGCTCAAAATATCCTGAAGTACTTTACATATTTCTATGGAATGGCATGAGGAATGAGGATCTTGGTACAAAATATTTGTTTATTTAAATTTGAATTCATCATGTTAAAATAAAGTATGAAAAATATTATAAAATTAAAACTAAGTAAATCAAAAATGCAGTTAATTAAAGTGTCCTTAAACTATTGGGAATAATTAAGTACAGAAAATTTAAGAATTTTGCTATCTCAAATATGTTGAAAGTTAATTTAAAATTTAAATGAATTGCATAAGTTTAACCCCTGGCTGTGCTTGGGGGTCAATTTCGAACCGCTTGTCATATTTTATTAATCAATTCAATTTTGACACAAAAAAAAAAGTTATGTATACGCTGGACGCCAGCTGCCACGCCCACTGGGGGGCATAAATTGATAATGACTGGAGGCGACAGGAAAAGTTGTGGCAACATTTTTATTGACTTGTTTTAGGAAGGCAGGAGCAGGGGAAGGAAACGGGGAGTTTGAGTTTAATCGGCATGGCTAATGCGTATGGGGAGTTGTTGTTTCTAAATTAATGAAAAAAGTTGTGGGCGCAGTTGTGGCAAGGCGTTGACTGTGACATAAGCAACAACAACGAGAACAACGACAACAACATTTATGTATATTTGATGGTATGCTTAGTGTTAGCACTTGGTCTACTTGATGGCAACACTGTGAAATCCTTGAGGTATTATTAAAAAATTCCTTGTTGTCCCTTAAAAGCGAGGCAGCTGTGTGAAGTTGTTGTTGCTGCTGTTGTTGTTGTTGTTGATGTTACTTGCCAAATGAGTTTATGAGCGTGTCATGTTGTTGCTGCTCTTGTCTTTGCTCTGTTTATATTGCATATTAAATAAATTTTGGCATCAACAACAATTTCATTTCTACATTCTCACTCTCTCTTTCACTTGCTATGTCTGTCTCTTTCTCAACGTTTGTCGCTTATTCTGTTTGTAACTTTGCTTGTTGACAATAAAATAACATTTTGCACTCACTTATCCAGCTGGTTCTTTGCCGCTCTCTCAAGAGTTTTAATGAAAAAAGTTTTCAGAGTGCTACGAGTTGTACGGAAATTGGCCCGTAATAGAGTTGTGTTGCGTATGCCAACTGTCCTCACTCTCTCTCTCTCTCTCTCTCACACTCTATCTCCTTCTCGCTCTTGACCAGCTATTTTCCATGACTGTTTGGTTCATTAAAACGCATGCCAATAAACACAATAAAAACACTTCATCATTGCTTGAATTTCTTGTGCAAACTTCCCACTGGCATAAGCTGCCGTCAGTTCAACTAACTACGTTCACTACGTGGCCATCATCACAATATATATTTCATATTGAGCATACGCAACGTGCGCCACTCGCAGGCACGTCACAAAACACGAGCTGTTGTTGCTGTTGTTGTTGCTGCTGTTGTTGCTGCTGTTGTTGCTGCTGTTGCTGGAGCAGCAGCTGCTGCTGCTGTTGCATAGAATTGTCTGTTGCTCTGACGCTCACTTTTAGCTACGGCCATTGAAAATCAATCAATAAAACTCCAAGCGAAGTCAATCGTAAGGAATTTTATACATGTATATCCTGTAGCCTGTACAAATGCCCAAAGTGGGTATAATGCGTAGTTTATGAAACAGACAATAAAGAAAAATTTAGAATTTAGAGAGTATTTGATAAACATACTCTTAAATTATCAAAAAATATAAAAGAGCTAAAGTTAGAGCATGTGAATATATAATTGTAAATATAAATAAGATTGATATCGTATCATCTAGGGTATTTTCTAACCTATTCATAGGGTATCCGCTAAACAAAACTGCCCGCTAGCGCTTGAATTACAAATTAAAAAACAAATTATAATCAAATGGAAATCATATACTTTGCACTATAAGACATCTGCAGTGCACTTCAAACCAATTTACAGGGTATTTAATAGTCGAAAAAGTTCCTATTGTAAATAAACAATATTAAAAAAATGTTTAAAAATGTGTATATATAATTATGTATAAAATATCTGTGATATATGTATAAGATATCTATTTACAGGGTATCTATTTGTCAAACATTTTTCTCAATCACCAGTGTGAACGTTTAGTGAGCACATGCTTGGAAAAACCTTGCTTAACGTTGTTAAGATATAACTATGGTGTCTTTTACCCACTTACAGGGTATCTGCTAGTCGAAAACTGTGCTCTAGTAACTTTCATTTTATAGTTATAAGGTAAGTGTTTTCATATGCCTCTTTAAATGTACTTTAGAGATTTTGTTCGTCACTCTTATATACTTACAGGGTATCTACAAGTCGATAATTGTCTCTCTATCGACTGAAAACTTGTCTCCGTTTTTTTTAACCCTAGTTATAAATCACTTAAGAGATCTAAATCAAATTTGAGTGAATTTTGCCCACATACAGGGTATCTGCTAGTCCAAAGCGGTGTTCTACTTTTGACATAGACCTCTGTGCACATAGATATGTACAAAGTACGATTATATAAGGTTGCTATGTTGGATTTTCAAATGCTATGCGCAATATTGAAGCAGCTGCTCATACTTTGGCCAACATTCCAATTGAAAGTCAAACAGACAGACAGACAGACAGACAGACAAAGAGACAGAGCGAGGGAGAGCGAGAGACAGAGAGAGAGATAAAGACGGACATTCATTCAAACGAACTGACTGACAAATCGATTATATTTGAAAGCGAAAAATAAAGCATTAAACGAAATCAAATCAAATCAAATCAAATAAAATGAAATATGTTTATAAGAGCAAGAGAAGTCGAAGAAGAAGCACTTGACTTACCCCGACTGCGAATTCCAGAAACAACTTCTCCAATTTTATTTCAATTTGCCAAGTTGCCAAGCATACACACACACACACACACACCCTACTTATTTTGCCTTTATTTATTGTGCAATAAAACAAAATAGAAAACAAAATAGAAGGAAAAAATTGAGAGAAGCGCAAAAAACTTTGCATTTGCATGGCAACAAAATGTTGACTGCTCTTTTGTCCAAGTCGCACTTTCGTCTACAAATTTGCTCCACAATTTCATTACCAACGGATGACGCTTAAGTGCACACTCAATTCAATTAAAGTTCCACACACACACTTACACACACAAACACACTCAGTATTGAGGCGGTTTAAAAATTCTATTTTCTCAATAAACTATATTTTAGCACAATGTTTTCCTTATTGAAAATACACGCTTTGGAAAATACACAGATTACTACATTTATTTAATTTCTTTTCTATCAATTTCCATTTCTGGGATCTTTCGGAATTTAAGCAGAAATCTATGAATATTATCAGAAATATCAGTCTTGACCATACCTGTTAAATTTCGATTAGAATTACTAATCAATTAGATTATTTTTGGAAATAATCGTAGTGACTATATCATTCACTGTTTAAAAATTTTTGATTATTTAATGATTACGATTAAAAATAACCAAAAATAATCTAAAATTATTACAATTAATCAAAAAAATTAAAAAAAAAAATATTACTGATTATTTATGACTATTTAGTTAAAATCAGAAATATTCAAAAACAATCAGAAATAAATCAAAAATGATCCATGTGGACTTAAGAAGTTGCTAAGTCGAAAACAAATCAACTTCACAATTTTTCCAGAACTCTTCCTTTTAATATAGTATGTCATATTTTACTCAACATTTTAAAATTTAGTCAAATTCTTATAAGATAATTGGTAAAAAAAAATGTTGAGAAGTTTAATTAAATTTAATTTTTTAAATTATGCCAAAATTAACAATGAAAGTTGAAAATCAGACCAATTTCCAATGTTCTTCCAAGCAAAATGTCGTCGGCCTCTAAATTCTGCATTCAAATTTAAGTAATTTCGTACACATTTTTATTGGTTTTTGCTTGTTTACAAATTTTAAATCTGAACATTTAAACAACTACTCATTTAATAATGACCTGATCTTTATTATGCAAGTGAATTACAACGAACAAATTCCATTAAAATGTAGATTCTTCATGGATTTAAATAACTCGATTGATTATTAAAAAAAAATCGAGTTTGAGAACTTAAAAGTCGCTTCCCTAAAAAATGAGTTGTCGATATTTCGATGTATTTTTACATACCAATTTTATGGCATACTTGAAACTTTGCTCAATGATCTCTAAGGATTTCCTTTTGAAAACAAACTAAGTTTTCACAGTGGCAACAAAATCAGAATTCATATAAGTGCCACCAAAATGCTGCATAGATCAACTTGGCCTGGTCAAGATGCTGTGAACACTTCCTGTAGATGCTGTCTGCTTTCTGTGGTAAGACCCTCCTTCCCTTCCCCACTTAACTCTCTTCTCCTGCTTCTCCTCCAGCTTCTTCATCTTCTCCAGCTGCTCCTGCGCTGCTGCTGCTGCGGTGGCCATTATTTCCTGTATTTAATTGCACTACTCTCAGCTGCGGTTTTCTGCTACATTTGTTGCAACATGCACAACCAGCCAGGCCAGCACACGACGTAATGTACTTTGACCAACACCCCCTTTCACCACCCCCTTTCACCACCCCCTTTCACCACCCCCTTTCACCACCCCCTTTCACCACCCCCTTTCACCACCCCCTTTCACCACCCCCTTTCACCCTCCCTCTCCTTACAACCCCCTCTCAACTCACCTCAGCTCAACTAACATCCGATTTTTGGTTTTCTTTTTTTGGCTGCTTCGTTGCCATTTTTTGTTTTTTATTTTTCTTTGTTGTTGTTGTTGCACTTTCTGACATGCTTGTTGACCACTTTGGGGGTGTGGCAGTGGGCGTTGCTGGGCGGGGGGATATCAAATGATTTATACTTTAATAAGCGTGCAGAGGACATCTCGAGAAATTAGATGTGCCAGGCAGCAAACCACAAGCTTTAACCTCCTTCTTCTTCTTCCTGCTCATCCGTCTCCTTCTTCCCTCTCCTCTGCATCCCCAAATGGAGCCATTTCTCCGTGATGCGCATAAAAGGAATTTGCGCAATTTATGAGTAGGAAAATAAAAATATAAAAGACGTGCAACAAAAATTCCAAAGCAACGGGGCAAAGAAATTAAAGCAGCATTGGCCAAGAAGAATATTGCCTTGGCTTTTTGCTTTGGCTTTGGCTTATCGGCAGCCAGGATGTGTGTGTGTGTGTGTGTGTGTGTGTGTGTGTGTTTGTATGTGTGTGCTAAAAGTATTTGCGGCATTTTCAGCCATTATGATGCTGGCCAGCAAGGTGCGAAAACTCTGTGAAGCAACAAATACCTTTGACCCCAGAGACAGCTGCCTCTCTAAACCCATTCAAAAGCGACACGTTATCCTTTCTCGAATATGAAACACATTCGCAAACTGCCAATATGAATACTACATTAACCCAAGATTAACTCAGTCATGTTTTCAATACCTCAAACACTTTAAATTCGCTACAAGTTTGTAAATCAATTATGCTTTTGAGTTGCCCCAAAATGTATGCTATAGAAATTGTTGTGAAATTGCTGCAAAAGCAAAACTTTTAATAGGATATCGTTAAGTTCACTTTAAATAATTTTCACAATTATCAAAGGTTTTGAGCGCTTAAAACTTAATCAACAAGAAAATTAATGATAAAAAACGTTTTCAAATATGCAAATGGTCAAAGGCAGTTAATTTAGGGCCTTTAAGTAAATGCAAACTTAATTATTGGGCATTTCTCTTTTACAAGCATTACACAAATAACTAGTGGACGGTGCTACAGTCGAGCATACTCGACTGTCGGAGACCCCGTACTTACTATGGAAAAAAAGTTTTTCATACTAAGGCTTGATTTTTGACTGATCGTTCCTATGGTAGCTATATGATATAGTGGTCCGATTCCAATCAAATTTCGTCAGGTTGTATATGATCATCCCATATGCATATACTGTCAGTTTGGTTGAGATATCTCAAACAACAGAAAGGTTTTTCATACTAAGACTTGATTTTCTACTGATCCTTCCTATGGCAGCTATATGATATAGTGGCCCGATTCCAACCAAATGGTCAGGATGTATGGGACCATTATACATGCATATTCTGTTAGTTTGGTTGAAATATCTCAAACAGCAAAAAAGTTTTCCATACTAAGACTTGATATTCAACTGATTGTTCCTATGGGAGCTATATGATATAGTGGTCCGATCCAAAATCTAAAACAAACTCGATCTGCTTACAATATAGACGCACCTACATACCAAGTTTGGAGTCTCTAGCTTTTATAGTCTCTGAGATCTAGGCGCTCTTACAGACGGACAGACAGACAGACAGGCAGACGGACAGACGGACAGGCAGACATGGCTATATCAACTCGGCTGTTGATGCTGATCAAGAATATATATACTTTATGGGGTCTGCCACGCCTCCTTCTGCCTGTTACGCACATTTTTTTTTGTGACAAAGTTAATAGACACCTGTACTTTTTTAAAGTACGGGGTCTAAAAAGTAAGGCCTACTTTTTGAAACATTTTAAACTGCACTTAAATTAATCGCTAGTATGTAATTTTTGGCTGTATTTCCATTAAATATTTTCAAAAAACGTTTGAAGAAAATTCTTCAGCATAATTATTAGTGGCTCTTAAATTTTTTGAATATTTTAGCTAGCTCTCTATAGTTAAAACAGAATACATTAATTTATATATTGTATCTTATATATATATCTTACCCTTTCTAAAGATGCCAGAAAAAAAATTCAATTTGAAAGCTTCTAACCAAAATTCTCCAGCACAAAAGCCAAGAATAAATTACAAAATTCATGAAAATGAGTGAACTGAATGAGGATTCGCTGGATCGTCACTTTGCGAAGCAGCTGCAAATGGTGAGCGATGTGTTTATCCAAAGTGTGTGTCCGGTTCACCATGATATCATACATCACTGGCTGCTGGCTTTCTACGAGGCACCCACGTCGGACAAATACGCCCGGAACTGTCTGATGGTGTTGCTGCATGAGCAGTTGAAGGGCATGGGACAACTGGGCAGACCCTTTACCGACTTGGCCAATAGAAGGCTGCCACTGGAGCAAGTGCTGACCAAGTATGAAAGTGACAGTGCCAGGGAAGCGGAGAGAGATCCTTCAATGAAAAATTACACAGAATCCGACTTGGAGACCAACTATACGAGTTACGATGGTGTTAGCAGTCAGCTGTCGACAGTGGAGAAATCCAGCCAGGAAACCGATTCCAACTGGCAAAGGAATCTTCTGAAGAAATCAGTGAAAACTCAACGGACTCCGACACTGCTCCAGAAAGTCGAGCGCAATGCACGGCATGCGATTCGCCGTCTCAGGAATTGGACACCAAATGGTGCACCCATCAATTTCCTGCTGAACACCTTGCAGGACATACTCGATGATGAGCCGGAGACGCGACGTCTCTTAGTGGAGCTGGATCGCAAGCTGGAGCGTGAGCTGGAGAATCTGCTGGAGCAGGCGGGAGAGCGACGTGAGAAGAATGTGCGGATACTCTACGATCAATTATTCAAACAGCAACAGGATCTACTGCAAGACAAGCAGGCGCTGCTCCAAAAAGAGCAGGAAGCACTGGGCGAGGCACGACAGCAGCTCCAGGCGCAGGAGCAGGAGCAGGCACAGTACCACAAGGAGACACCAACTCAGGCAGTGATATCTAGAAAATCAAACACCTGCAACTGTTGCAACTGCTCCGAATGCCAGGACAACAGGAAGCTAGTGTCGCCCTCGCCTACAGTCTCGTCTTCATCCCTCTTCGTGCACATCCAAGGCAACAAGGAGCTCAAGAATCAAAAGAATTGTGACTGCCAGTTCTGTCAGCAGTTTAGAAGGGAATTTTCCGATTAACAGGAGTTTACATTTATATATTGTATATTTTTGATATATTTCATATTTTGTTGCTTTCAAATTTTTAATTATTACAAAATAAATTTTAATTTCAAATTTCTTTGTTCGTCAATTTTAAAAAATAAATATATACATTTTATTTGACTTTTGTTTAATTTTAAATTATTAATAATGTTTCAAAGACTAAAAAATTAATTGTTCTTAATTTTTTAACTTTTATTCTTAGTAATTTTTAAAATAAATACAATTTTTTTTTATATCTTTATTTACTAAATTGTTAATTTTGGGAAAAAAAATTTTTAATAGAAAATATTTTTGTTTTTTATTTATTAAATTATTAAAAAGAAATAATTTCTTGGGAGTTTTCTGACACTTGTGTATGTGTGTGAGTGTGTGAGTACCTGTCAATCGCCAGGAACTGGACTCGGCAAAGTTTTAATGTAGTTTTAATTTGCTCGTAATCACTGGAAACTTGGCCAGCACTAAACAAAAAACAACGACAATAACTTGGCTGGCAAAGTCAGCGTGAACGTTTCTTCTGTGGTCTTGGACGTCGAAATTCTACGCACTTGTGTGCAGAAGAAGAAGATGGAGCCCATCCTTCGCATCCTTCTCAGACAACAACAGCTTTGCTCGTAATTAGTTTTTAAGCGCTCTGTGTGCGTATGTGTGTGTGTGTTTGTATATGTGTGTCTGTGTATCTGGCATTAGATATGACAGCATGCAGTTAAGTACTTCTTAACGACAATGCCGCCTGTGTGGCTGCCGATAATGGCGCAAGGATAATATAAGTGCAATTGATTTTCTTGCCAAGTTTGTTTCGCAAGTTTTGTGCACTAGCAAATTGCTGCTGGGATTATAGTTAACCGCAGTTGATTTTGGCAAATTGAAATTAAATATACTTTGCTGAACAAAAAGGCCATAACTCCTAAAGTATTTCGAATTTTTAAAAACCATTTTATAACGATATTCTGAAATATCCAAGCTATAAAAATATACAAAAAAAATCAGCTATTTTCAAGAGCGGCATTTTTCGCGAGTATCTTTCTTAATTTAGAAACTAGAATTTTGATAATTTTACCAGAATTTTTGTTGCATTTTTCTCGAATTTCCAATTTTTTTCTTTTTTGGATTCTTTTTCAACTTCGCTAATTAAAATTAATTTTTTAAATTTAACATTTAAATTTATTTTAGCATAAAAGAATGAAATGTTTTATTTAAATGCACTTGCAATTCCTCTGAAAGAACAATTCAATGCACATCCTAAAAGTATGCTACAAATGTTTGCTTACAAATATACTTTGAGTGTTGATGCTAAACAGTGCACTGCCTAAAAGTCTGCTACAGAAATTTATTATGGGTTGTAGCTCTCGATTTTCACACTGCCCTCTAAATTATGCTACACTAAAATAAGTTATGCCATCAACTGAAGTTTGTCCCTTAAGTGATATATAATTTTATGTATTTAAATATGTAGAATTTTTTATTTTAATCCCTTAGCAATTTTTTACGATTGCAGTTGATGAAGTCATTTTAATTGGAATTATGGATTTTGCGTGTTAAATACTAAGCAATAGAATGCACAAGTTGCAAATTTCATTTCATTGTTAATTTCCATGCTGCGCTCAGAAGTATGCAACACTGAACTTATTGAAGTCATCATAATCCATTTGCATGCTCAGCCTAAAAGTATGCCTTCAAATATTTCATGCAACTTTTGTATTTTCATCAAACAAATGTAACGTATTTCTTCTAAACTAAATTTTAACAAATAGTAGCCCACCTGCAGCAGATTACAAATTTTGCAATTGTAAAGTAAAGTACCGGCAAAAAAGAAACAAGAAACTCAAACATTCGATATCAGTTGTCAATTGCAATTTCATTTTTATCTCATTTGCTTTGCTGGTAAAATGTTTCAAACATTTTATAAATTTTGATAAAGCTGAGTATTTTGTAATAAGTAGATGATGGTTGCCTGAACTTTGTGCAACCAAACGATTCATTCATTTTTCAAGCAAAAAAAAAAAACAAAAAGTCCATAAAGTTGCGGCTGCAACAGAAAAAAAAAAGAAAGTTGCAAAGAAAATGCAGTTGCCACATCGTCTTGTCTCTCTCTCTCTCTGCCTCCATCACTTCTATCTCCCTTCCACAGTTCTTGTTCCATTCGCATGACAATAGCTCAAAATATGTAGCACCAACTGACGAAGGACTGCGGAAAACCATGAAGTAAAAGATGTAGAAAAAGCGAGCGGAAAAAGTAAGTGTGCGAAAAAGTTTTTCCCTTTTGGCTTTAATGATGCGCACAGACAGCAGACAGGAAAACTTTGTAAAGAGGGATTGCAACAATAAAATTTGAAATGTGACTTGAAGAAAAATTGGAGAAGAAAAGCGCGGTAACATTAGCGACATCAAATTAATGACAAATTTGTGAGCATTGTTCTCCAAAAACAATTTCTGGCTATTAAACATTAAAATTGCTCGCAGCGCTGGCAAAAATATATGACAAAAGTGAAAAGTCGCCAAAAGCCAACGATGAGGAAAATTTATGTGCACGCCAGGCAACAGGGAAAACCCAAGCAATTACGGCCAAGACTTAGTTGCCTTTTTGCGTATGACAATAACCGAGGAGAGCTTTTATCGCTGGGATGGGTAAAAGTGAACCCTAAGAGTTCCTAGTTCCCAGTTCCCTATTCCAGCTGTGGCCAGCAAAAGGACCACAGCTTTCGTTTTGCTCTTAAAATGCTCGACGAAAGTTGCATTTTTGCAGCTCCAGCAAAGGCGAAGACGAAGTGCACTACGTAGCCATTATAACAGAGCACACTGGTGACAATTGTAATATTTTTGAAAATATAAATTATTTTTATTTTAAATAAATTCTTGACAGAAGTTCCTATTTTTTCATAATTGATTTTCAATATAATAAGATAAGATAGGCGAGCTATCTTTTAAAATTGAGCTCAAAATGAAGAAATACGTAACACTTGCTTGAAGAAAACACAAGTTACACGAAATGTTGAAATGCATACTTTTAGGCTGAGCATGCAAATGTATTATGACTTCAACAATTTGAGTGTTGTATACTTTTTAGCGCAGCATGGAAAATAAGAATAAAATGTTTAATCTGTTATTTTTGTATTTAAATTTAGCTTCACTAACTGCTGTTTTTATCTTCTGATCATTCAGGAGTAATAGTTATAGTTATATATCAAGTTTACCAAATTTCAAGACAATAGCTTTAAAAACAATTTTTATAATTTATCTATTTAGGGATGCGGGCGTGACCATCAAAATAAAAATTATTTTATATGGATGTTGTATATAAAAAACTACATACCAAATTTAAAGTCTGAAACTCTGAAATCCAATTAATTCATTCAATATTGTGGGATCGGGATATTGTGGCTTGATCGGTGGAAAACTCTTCTCATTTTCTAAGTACTTACAAGATTTTCGAAAAACTGCCGAAATAACATTTGAATTCTGAAACCAGTGTGCTTAGAAAAGAAGCAGGAACTAGAGTAGGAGCAGCAACTATCCAGTGAAGTTGAAAATGCAACGCCTGTTGTGGTGTTTATCACATTTTGCACATCTCACTTAATGGCTTCCTGCTGCCATTACAGCCACTGACTGTTGTGGCCGGACAGCTTAACTTGGCCAGTTTTCCTTAGTGCTCCATTGCGGCTTCTCACGACAAAGCACGACACTTTAGAGATTGTGTCCCATTTATAGTGTTGGTGGCTCAAAGTGCTTGTTAGACCATAGTGTGAGTCAGCTGAAAATTGCAATGGTTTACAGAGTCGTTAAGAAATACATTTCCTATATTTTTCATATATACTTTTATACAATTACATTGTGGCGTCTTTGTGGCTAAAGTGCCGCTTGGCAAAGGTCTCGCCCACAATGAGTGGGAAGACCAAACTGGCCTCGGCATACACCTTAACTGGTGTGGCTTCTTTGCGTATCTTGCCCCAAGATACCGCCTCATCCGGTCGAGCGCCGCTGTCACTGCCATCGAATTCCGAGGCTGTATTTATAAATACAGAATAATCGGCGCCGTTGCGCATTAAATTTGCATTACAAATATGATGCTTAATGATGCCACCGCCCACAATAATCATGCCACTGTTCACAGCTTTAACGGCCATCGTATTGAGTCGCCGCAGATCGGATAAGATGTCCACAACCAATCCTGGTTGCCGGAACGAATGAAAGTACATCATGTCGCCAAGGCTGCCATCGGTTAGGGCAGGACAGTAAACAGGTATCTGGTTCTTGGCTGCCCAGTAGTAGATGGAACTGGGATCATTGATGCGCTCGCCCAATCTCTGTATGATGCGGGATGGCGACCACACGGTGCCCTTGCTGCGCTGCTCCTCCAGCATTTCGTCCAGCAGCGGCATTAGCCAGTCCTCAAATTTACAGTAGTTGTCATTGGGCACCAGCAAATTGCCAATGCGATTTATGCCACGCTCACGCAAATCGCGTCCGTTCAGCTCAAAGGATCCCATATATGTTGGCGCCAGGCATTTTATGAAATCCTCCTCGACGCCACCAGCCGTTGTCACAATGCAGTCGATCATACGATGTTCGGCTAGAAAGCGCAACGTCTCCCGCATGCCTGAGGACACCAGATTTGAGGTGTAACCCAGAAAGATGGTGCACTTGCTCCTTCTCCTAATAAACTCATCCGTTTCGTTTACATCCTGCTGTTCAGCATCCAGTGGCTGCGCCCTGCAATCCAACTGGGAGTGTTTAGTACACGCCAGTAGTTTTACTTCAAAACTCACCATTTTGTTGATTTCCTTGATGGCCAGTCCAAGATTTGTGGCCTGGAAGCCGGTGTGGACATAAGACTCCAAAAGCTTGCTGTAATCGACGCCCTGGTTAAAGTCATAGCCATGCACCTGCGGCGTGTCCTCCGGAATACGATCACTGCGTTTTAACACCGCATCTTTGGCAATTTCAGGCTCCGCTGACATTTTAAGTAACGTACACAATAAACACAAACGTCCCCCTTTTTTAGCGCGTTTTCTACCAAATGTGCAATTCAGCTGTTTGTTATTGTCAGCACTATCGATAGTATCGATATCGCGCAGTTAAGTGCTGCTCTTCGATAAAAACAGGTGTACGACAGCGTTGCCACAGCAGCTTTTTCCCGTCAAATCTGGCCTTTTTTAAAAAAGTATAACAGATTTTTCAGATTTTTTGTTGCAAAATATAGCTTTATTTCAACTATTTCCCATCCAAAACAGTTCTTTTCATGCACTTTAAATTTGTAAGCACTGCTGTATAAATATGCATAACTATCGAATATAGTCGAAATCAATAAGTGAAATTTAGCTATCGATAGTGACATCGATTGTTGCTGCCAATGAATGACAGTCAGAGAGATTGGGCTGAAGAAGAAGAAATAGAGAGAGAGAGAGAGAGAGAAGAAGAAGAAGATAGGCACTTGAAACAAGTAAACCAAATTTTAAGGTATGTCAGAATTACAATAATAATAAAAAATCAAGCGTATGAACATTTACTAATAATTCCGAAAAACATAAGCATTCATTGACTCACAAAAAAAGTTGAATCGAAACGAGCACGCATCAAAGCCAAATTGTAAAAACCCTTTGGAGTGTGGAAATTGTAGAGAGACATCGACGACGACGCCAGCAAGCGCCAAGGCAAACGGCAAACAAATATAGGCAAAAATGATTAAACTTTTCTCGCTGAAGCAACAAAAAAAGGATGGTGACCAATCGGCACGCGGCGGTCAGCAAAAGAAGGCATCAGCTGCCAAGCTGCGCATACAGAAAGGTATTTTCTTTCGCGACCATAAAATAATATTGCTTTTTGTTAATTTTTTTGCTGTATATTTTTCTTGTTTATGCCAACGTTGAATACAAAAATCATTTAATTACAGATATTAATGAACTAAATCTGCCAAAGACATGTGCAGTTGAGTTCCCCGACTCTGATGATTTGCTCAACTTCAAATTGATCATCTCACCGGATGAGGGATTCTACAGAGATGGACGATTCGTGTTCAACTTTCGCGTTGGCTCCAATTATCCGCATGAGCCGCCAAAAGTGAAATGTGGCACGCAAGTTTATCACCCCAACATCGATCTGGATGGCAATGTGTGCTTAAACATATTGCGCGAGGACTGGAATCCCGTGTTGACCATCAATTCCGTTGTCTATGGCTTGCAATTTCTGTTCTTGGTAATGTCCACAACTAATCTATCGTTTATACGGCAGCTTAAGTCGATTTTAATTAATTGCGAGTTGAGTTACACTGCATTTAAAAAGGAATTTTATTTAATGTGAAAAGTGATAAAAAGATCCTTGCTTTTTAAACACGTCATTATTTAGTAAATTGTTATATAATATAATAATAATATCAGGAAGTTAAGAATATTATACAGTTCTGTAAATCACATTTAAATCACATTTAACTTTTTTATACGATTATAACTAACAAATCGATTTTAGCTACGACTTATGACTAATGATTAATTTTTTGTGAAATTTGCAGGAACCGAATCCAGAGGATCCACTCAATAAGGAAGCTGCCGATGTTCTGCAAAGCAACCGACGCCAGTTTGAATACAACGTGAAGAAGGCAATGCGTGGCGGTTGCGTTGGCGAGACGTTCTTTGAATGCTGCCTCAAGTGATATAGGAAATCAAAAGTCTTTAATTTAAGAAGAAACGGCGTCTGCCTGCTGCCTGCCAACATTATAAACATGATGCCAGCGAACAGTCAACGCGATTTTATTAATTATACACAACAGCAACAACAACAACAACACGTACACTAAACGATGGCGACAAAGCAACAACAACAACAGCAATAAACAAGTAAACAACCCGAAGCAAAAACAACAAGAAAAGCAACAACCACGAGAGAACAACAACAACAACAAATTATCGTAATAAACAACTGCGTACCGAAAAAAAAGAAAACAAATACAAAAAAAAAAAAAAAACAGACTCAAGACGACAATTTTTTAGTTTAGTATAAAAATGAATTGCAGCCGCTTTAAATTATTATAAATTTCATGTTTGTAACGCATTGAGCATTAATTTTGTTTGTTTGTCCAGTTTGTTTAGAAATGATAATTACTAAATGGTGTAATTATATAGTATATTACGATATATGTAATGGCATCTCGTCTGTTTCCATATCTTTGCAATACGTACACAAATTACATTTATAGATATTGAAGAAATTCGGGCTGAAATTAATTATCTTGGAGACAAGGATTGTAATATTTGTTCTGGTTTTAAAACCAGTTCCGTTTAGTACTTATCAATCAAGTCCAGCAGCTTGAATTCCGTTCCCGCTTCTCCTAGATAAATATTATGATAATGATCCATATCTTGATCTGGATACGTAGGCAAATAACATTTATAGACATGAGCATGGAAACAAGTATTGTAATATGTCATCTTGTTTTAATACAAGTTCAGTTTAGTATTTATTCAGTTAAGCCCGCTTCTTGAAGTCTGCTCCAACTGTTCACAGGTGAATACTGTGCCTTGCTAGCTGCATATTCCGCCAGAGACATAAATCCGCCACTGCAGCTTGCCGGCCAGCGTGTAAACGCAGATCGTAGAGGCGACTGATGAGACCGACGCGTATGTCATCGGTGGCCAGCACCTTGAGCAGCTGTTGCATCAAATTGCCAGGCAGCAGACGCAACACGGGCGCCACTCGCTCCCCGCCGCATTCCACCAGCAGCGAGATGAACTGATAGACAAAGATGGCCTTGGGCGAAAGCTCGTCTCCGCTGACGAATTGCAAGAACACGCGAAATATGTGCTTGACACTCGACTGCAGTGGCTCCTTGAGGCTGAGGGGCGTGGCACGCAGCTCGGCGCTGGGCGTGCTCAGCATGGACGAGGCGACATTTGTGCCGCCAACACCGCTGGCATCGGCGGCAAAATCATTGGAATTATCGCTGCCATCGCCAATTATTTTGCGCACCTTGGCGGCATTGGCCACGCCCACCAGCTCCTCCTCGTCGTGGGACCGTGAACGTTTCTTAAAGGCCGCCGCAGCGGCAGCCGAGGAACTGCGCGTTTCCAGACACGATATGATGCAGTAGACGCAGAGACGTGCCAGCACCAGCGACTGCGGTTCATTGATGTCCTCGCTGCAAGAGATTGACAAAGATTAATAGATATTGTGGGGACAAAAGTCGTGGCTGCACTTACTCCTGACGTCGCAGTATCAAGGGAGCCACCACATACTGCAGCAATGCCTCCGTGGTGCGTTCAATGTCCAGATGCATGACAGCAAATACGATATCCATGCACTTGGCCATGTCACGCATGTATTTGCAGCTAATCAACTGCTCCACCAGCTGTGTAACCAGCCAAGAGGCCCCTCCGGCCAGCAGCAATGATTCCAGCGTCTGGGCCGCACGCACTGGCAAATGTCCCGCCTCGTGGACGGAACGCCAGCATTCCCGGAACTGTTCGATGAGCGGAGTGTGGGAGATCAAGCGAGATTTGGTGTTGGGCGCGGGATGGACATCGTGCTGCATTTTGCGTATGATCTGGTAGGACAACGCCAGACGCTCCTTGGCATTCTCCTGACTGGACAGCTCCTCGCTGGTGAGTGGCGCCAGGAACTGTTGTATCATATTGAGCGGCTTCAGCAGCTCCGTCTCCCGCACCGAATACATGTAGGCGCACAGAAACGATGTCGCACACACGGAAAAGCTAAAAAGTCGCCGCTTAATATTATCCAAAATGCTCTTGACATCCGCCGAGGAGAGCGTCTCCTGCTCCCAGGCAATCAGCACATGGTGCAGCACTCCAGGCAGATTTAAACAAATGTCCTGCCAGGTCAGGTTGCTGGGCTTCAGTTGTGCCGCCTCTGGTTTGCTCAGACTCAGCAGCAGCTCGTCCACAATGCTGTCGTCGCACAGTGCGAGTATCTGGCGGGGATTTTTGAGCTTGTTGCGCTCCATCATGCACTCACGTACCCACTTCTCGAAGAAGGAGTCGCCACGCTCTGGCAGCACCACCTGGAACAGCAAAAATGTGGATCAATTGATAATAAGTTTGGATATTGACAAGATACACAAGATTTACTTACATCCGATCCATAGGTTTGTACAATGCTGGTGAGCATGAGAAAGGAGACATCAAACAATGTGGAGCGTATGATGGACAGTTTGCCCAGTTCACCCGGCATGGGCTTGGAGTTCTCGTTGCATTGAATCAGACGTGAGACAAACGTTTTGAGACGACCCTCGACTGTGGCCACCGAGAGAATCAACTCGAAGCTGTTGCCAACTGGCACCTGACAGAGCACATTCACCATGTCCTGCACCTTGTTGGTGCACAGTGTCTTGAGCACTCCTGACAGTGGCACCTCGGCACGCTTGATGAAGTTAATGTTGGAGGGCGTCTGTTGGCCATTGTCGCATTTCTTGAGCAGCAACGAAGCCGCCTCCCTGCAACAGTTTTTACATTTTAAAATCGAAACTTTTCTGAAAATATATATATATAAACCCACCGCTGACTGGCGAATTTCTTCACGTGCACATCATTGACCAGCTGCTGTTTGGTCCAGTCGTTCAGCAGGAATTCAATGATATTGCACGAGCATTTGGTGTCCATAAAGTCCAGCAGCAGATTGTCCTCGATAAGCAGCTCCAGAGCCTCAACCAGCTCTGGTATGTAATCTGTTGCGGGCAACGATTGCTCGCCAGGCACACGTTGCAGCGCATGGAGCTGCTTGATGATGTGCGGCATTTTGAAGAACATAAAGGCGCCCCACATGGTATCCGGACTGGTGTCCGCCAGATTGCTCAGGGTGAGAAAGCCCGCGCGTATAATCTCATAGAAAAGACGCGTATTTGTGTAGCCTTTAAGACGCTGCAGCATTTGCAGCTCGGCCACATAGTAGGAGGTGTCCTTGCAGGGATTGAGCAGCACCTCCACAGCCAGCAGGGGCTGCACACAGCAAGAAATCTTCTCAGTCGATGGCGCTGGATTCAAATATTGTAAATCCAATTGCTTGGCATCAATGTAGGCCAATTGTTGAAGCTGTTGCTCCGCCGTTGCCGTGCTGAGCGTCATGTTGGAGTTGGTCAGAGAGGCTTTAATACTAGCATACAGATCACGAATTCTGTCCAGCGAATCCAACTCCTCGTGGCAGCCCACATACAGCATGGCAAGCAGAAACTGTTGCTGTGTCAAGCGCTCAATTAATTTGCAGCTTTGATCCAACATATAAGATTGCTCCGCGCTCATTTCGCCACGCATCTCATATTGCTGGACGGTGCGTGCAAAGATTTGCATTATCCAGTGGACCAGCTGCACCATGGCACTAGGCAGCAGCGACTCCTCCGATTTGATGCTACGCAAAGAGAGAAACTATTTAGTGACAAATGTATGTGGAAATATTTTATGGTTTTGCAACTAACCGACAGGTGATGCCATCTATAATGCTGACCAGAAATTCCAGCAGGGCGGTGACACAATAGACACGTCCCAGCTTATCGTATTTGGCTATGCAACGCAGCACCGCCGCATGGGACACCAGATGAGCGCACAGTGAATGCTTCAGATAGTTCAACACCAGCTGTGGGGATTCAAACAAATGGTTAGACCAGTTGAAAGTTGGCGGCAGTTGTGGGCATACCGGATTCGCGGTGGAGCCTATCACCGCCTGTTGCTGCAGGCAATCCGCCAGATTGTAGACATCGCCACTGACACCACGAGGCAGCACCTGTGTAAGAATATGAGAAAATCATTTATTTGTATTCATTTATTGAATTCTTACAATAAAAATTACTTGTTAAATTTCAAAAATTAATTAATCTTAACTCTTACTTATGATCAAAATAAAATACAAAATAATAATTACATTTCCAAAATATGAATATTAAAATTTAATTATTCAAGGGTGCCACAGAAATCGCTTTTGCTTGAATTTCTCTTCAATTTGTATGAAATTCAAGTGAAATTCAAGCGAAAGCGATTTCTATGGCACCCCCGATTATTTCGTATTTTTCTCTATTTAGCTTAAAATAAAAGTGAAAGCAAATTATTTTAAAGAGAATTTCTAATAAAATTACATTTTAAAGTCCATCTTAAAATTAAATATTTGGTAGTTTCACATTCATTTAAATAATATTGCTTTGGTTTGTAAACTTTAAACAATTAAAAATAAAATTTAAAAAAAAAATAATTGCAATAATAATATAATATGTTAAAGCCTTTTTTAGTCCACCAAATATAAAATATTTGTTAGTTTCACATTCATTCAGATAATATTTTTCAAATTTTATATATTTAAATCAGGAATCAAAACCGCTACGAATATCGGTTTCAGTTGCGGTTTCGGTTATGCTCGCGTTTAGGTTTAAGGTTATCGGTTACGAAAAATCTTAAAATTAAGGTGAACCGGTTTAGGTAAGAATAATATTTATTTTGTAAAAATTAAAAAACTAACAACTTTTGCACATTTGCGATCCCTATATGTAATTTTCAGCTCAAAATAGATTTGTTTTTGGTTTAAGCTACGATTTTCCGAACTAACAAAGTTACTGTTGATTAAATTGTCATTACAATTAGGATATTTATTGAAAAATTCAGGCACACAAAACGCACTACAGACAAAAAAGCAAACAATCTTTAATTTTACAATAGAGACACCACAAACACAATACTAAGGATAGTTTTACTATTTATTTCCTTTTTTTTGTTTTTAAACGTGTTTCACAATGTTACGTTTGAATTTGCAACGCATTCAGGGTTATTTTATCTGTGGCGTTCGGAGCACGCTCAGACGACGACCGCTACAAGTCACGGATGTAGTGCATCATTTGGACAAAGAGCAACCAGCGGGTGTCAACTGCTATCTATGGAAACGTCTCATAAGTCAATATCAGTTTCGCACCAAGAAGGAAGTCTACTATCCAGATCGCACGTCAGAGATGAGACGGGGGGGAATGCCGCCAAAGCCGGTGTCAATAATGAAGCCACAGCAGCAATACCAACATCGTGGTCTGCCCAAGGACTATTATTACAAGGTGCTGGGCGTGAATAAGCATGCGACAGTACAGCAAATACGCAGCGCCTTCTATGCTTTGGCCAAACGTTATCATCCGGACTCTACGCATTCCGAGGAGAAGTTAAAGCACTTCCAAGAGCTCTCCAATGCCTACAACATTCTGACGGATGAGACGAAACGTTTGGAGTACGATCAACTGGGCGGCATCAAGGACGAGCAGGCATTCCTCGAGCAGGCAGGCAATCCCATGAGCTTGGACAGAAAATTTGAAGGAAACACTCATAACCAAGAGGGTGCGTAAAATATATTGATTTCTGGGTTCGTAAATAAGCGTTATAGGTTTAAAAAACGTATATCTTAAAATAATTAGCTGCATGAATGGGAAAACCCTTAGATATACCATTTATGGTTGGGATATCCTGGAAACAGGATAAATAGTTAATTACTTTTTATTTTCTATAAGTTCAAAAAGAGTTCAATTAATTTTGATAATTAAAAACAAACTATTTAATTTAATTTTTAAATTTAAAATCATAGAACAACTCCCGTTTTCAATCTTAAAACACCTAAATATTTAAAAAAAAATATATATGTATACACAAAATTTAAAAAAAATATAGAACAACAAAAAAAATTTAATTTTTTGTATTAAATCATAAAATATCTGAAAATTAAATTATTATATTATATTATATTATTATTATATTATATTAAAGTTGAGTTTTGGTTGGCTTGAGAGAGTTGAAAGGTCACCAAAACACACATCTATAAATTATATTATTTTATTATAACTATATTACATTATTATATTTTTTTTTATTATTATATTTTTTATTTTTATTATATTTTTAAAATTGATTCGTTTGAGTGTCTGATAGATATTTGTTTTCCCTACAGAAATTAAAAAGTTAACTGGCAACGAATTTGATCTGACGCTGACCTTTGTGGAAGCCACCACGGGCTGCAAGAAGCGGGTGGATTTGCGTTATTTACGCAAATGCGACAGCTGCAAGGGCAAATCCCAGTTGATGGCCAATCGAGATGTGGGCAAGGAGCCATGTCGACGCTGCAATGGCACGGGAAAGGTCACAACCAAGACGGTCACCTTTACGGCGGTCAACACATGCGGTCAGTGCAAGGGCAAGCGGTATATCAATCGGAATGACTGTGGGACATGCGAAAATCGTGGCTATATTGTTGCCAATGTTGAGGTGCTTGTCACCGTTCCATCTGGATCTCAGGCCGGCGATGTCATCACTATTGAGAATCCGAATACAAAGACACGTGTTCAATATCATTTAAAGGTGCCAGCCAGTGATTACTTCCGACGGGTTGGCAATGATATTTTCACGGACAAGTATCTCAATATTTCGGATGCCATTTTGGGCGGCAATTTTCAGGTACGCGGTCTGTACGAGAACGTCGAGGTGCGCGTTGAAGCCGGCACTCAGTCCCACACGCAGGTAGTGCTGCGTAACAAAGGTGTACGCTCTCGGGATGGTGTCGGCGATCATATTATCACCCTGAAAGTTCGCATTCCTCGCAATTTGTCGGTGAAGCAACGTCAACTCGTTTTGGCCTTGGCCCAGGCGGAGGAGCCGGTTTTCGAGTGCCAACAAAATACCAACATGAAGTAATTTAATTCAATCGAGTAGTGCTTTCACAGAGAAGCCGTGTTTTTATTTAAATTCTCAATGTATCGTCCTAGTTCATTTTAAATAAAGTTGGAGCACACACACATATATACATTAAAATACATACAAATCTCACTAAAATTTTCACCTTTTTTATGTTGATGCCCCACTGTGAGTCCGACCATCGTTCACGCCACGCCACATTAATTAGCTGAAGGATTTTGTTGTTCTCCTTCATGGCGCTTAAAGCGTTTTATTAAACGTTCACTTTAATTCAATAGCAAATTGTTTATAAACTTTATTTAATAACAAGAAGAAGCACTGTTTTTGGTTGGTGTCAAATCGTTTAGATGCGTTTCGATAAGACGACATCGGTAGCAATCGATTGACGATATCTTAGAACGAATCGATACAATATTCAATGTGATACTATCGATATTATGATAAGATATTTTCGATATACATTGTTGCCAAGACAATCCTTAAAGGTCATAAGAAAACAAATTGTTTACTTTCGGTAATCATCAAATTCACAAAAGTGCATTATTACCATTACTGTGACTTGTTACACAACGCTTTACCATATATAAAAGATAAAGCGCTAAGCCTTAGAAAGTGTTACAACTGCCGATTTAAAACTGCCAATTTTTGCCGACAAATTCGTCAACAAACCAAGAACCAAATATGGGCCGCAAGATAACAGTTGCCGTATCAACTTTAAACCAATGGGCACTGGACTTTGAAGGCAATATGGCCCGAATATTGCAATCCATATTGGAAGCCAAGGACATGGGTGCCAGGTATCGCACTGGGCCAGAGTTGGAAGTCAGTGGTTACAGCTGCGAGGATCATTTTCGTGAGTCGGACACTTTTCTGCATTCGTGGGAGACACTGTTGGAGATTATGATGTCGCCATTTTGCGAAAATATGCTTGTGGACTTAGGAATGCCAGTGATGCATCAAAATGTTGCATACAATTGCCGCGTGGCTTTCTTTAATCGTCAATTGTTGTTGATACGCCCGAAGATGGCAATGTGCGATGATGGTAATTATCGTGAATCACGTTGGTTTACCGCCTGGACGAAGGCTTTACAAACGGAGGAGTATCAGCTGCCAAGTGTCATCTCTAGACATACGGGACAGCTAACGGTGCCTTTTGGTGATGCTGTTATTGCGACGCTAGATACGTGCATCGGTTATGAGATCTGCGAGGAGCTGTGGAATGTGAGGAGTAAACATATCGAAATGTCATTAGCGGGCGTTGAAATCATTGTGAATGGATCCGCTAGCTATATGGAACTACGCAAAGCGCATATTACTGCCGATCTCATACGCAATGCTAGCTTTAAAGCCGGTGGAGTTTATCTCTTTAGCAACTTGCGTGGTTGTGATGGACAGCGAGTTTATTTTAATGGCTGCTCGACGATAGCCCTGAATGGAGAGCTATTGGCGCGCAGCCAACAATTTGCCCTACAAGATGTAGAGGTAACCTTGGCCACCATTGACTTGGATGACATTCGTACATATCGGATAAGTCAGCGATCGCGCTGCATAACAGCTGCTGGAGCGGCATCATATCCGCGAATTCGTTGCGACTTCGAAGTGTCCACAGACTATGACATTTTAAAAACCCCAACGCTGCCTCTGCACTACAAGAGCCAGACAGTTGAGGAGGAGATTGCCTTGGGACCCGCCTGCTGGCTCTGGGATTATTTGCGTCGTTCGGGGCAGGGTGGATTTTTCCTGCCTCTCAGTGGCGGCGTTGACTCAAGCAGCTCGGCAACCATAGTGTATTCCATGTGTCGACAGGTGGTGGATGCAGTGCAGCAAGGCGATGCCCAAGTTTTATACGACATACGTAAAATATTGGCTGATTCGGACTATACGCCGGATAATGCGGCCTCGTTGTGCAATCGCCTGCTGGTCACCTGCTATATGGGCAGTGTCAATAGCAGCAAGGAAACTCGGAGTCGCGCTGCACAGCTAGCCAGTCAGCTGGGTAGCTATCATATTGAGATCAGCATCGATCTGGCCGTAAATGCTTTATTGGGTATATTCAATATGGTCACCGGTTTGACGCCCGTCTTTCGTACCCAAGGTGGTTGCGCCAGGCAAAATCTGGCGCTTCAGAATATCCAGTCACGCATACGCATGGTTCTGGCCTATGTATTTGCTCAATTAATGCTTTGGGTACGCAATCGTCCAGGTGGTCTGCTTGTTTTGGGCTCTGCCAATGTGGATGAATCCCTGCGGGGTTATTTGACCAAATATGACTGCTCTTCAGCGGATATTAATCCCATTGGTGGCATATCAAAGACAGACTTGCGACGGTTTTTGGTGTACGCCAAAAATAAATATAATCTTACGGCGCTTGAAGGGATTATTGAGGCACCGCCCACAGCTGAGCTGGAACCGTTGCAGGAAAACGGGGAGTTGTTGCAAACCGATGAGCAGGACATGGGCATGACTTATGCCGAGTTGAGCGAGTATGGACGCCTACGCAAGCAATCGTTTTGTGGTCCCTACAGCATGTTCTGCAAGCTGGTTGCCACCTGGAAAGGGGATCTCAGTCCCAAGGAAGTGGCTGACAAAGTCAAACATTTCTTTCGTTGCTACGCCATAAATCGCCACAAGATGACCGTATTAACGCCTTCAGTGCATGCTGAGAGTTACAGCCCTGATGATAATCGATTCGATCATCGGCCTTTCCTTTATCGTGCCAACTGGAGTTGGCAATTCAAGGCAATTGATGATGAGATTATAAAACTTCAGCCTATTTGCACGGCTTCTACCGAGCAACAGAGACCTACTAGCAATGACACTAGCACTCAGCGCTCCCTGCACACCATGGATGACTCAAAGCACTCGTCCCCATTGTCATCTGCCTCAATGGAATTGGGAATTGGAATTTCTGCCGCAGTGGCTCCTCTTATTAATAATCCACCTGCGCTAGGTAAAAAGTCAAGTGGTTTCTCGACGGTGCTGGGCAAAATAAAGGATCGAACTGGAATTCCTGTCTAGGAAACCAATATTTTGGCATAAATTCCTAATACAAAAGCTAGAGATTTGAAATGTTGCATTAATATTATTAGGGCTAAAGTCGATTCTGCGATTTGTAATCTTATTAGACCAAGTCTTTAGGCCTCCCAGTTCGTCAGCTAGAAACTTCAAATTCGGTATGTAGGTTCCTGTGTACCAAAGTTAGATATGGTTTACTATATCTTCAATTTTTAATGTCCAAAACCGTCTTAAAAAATACGAAGAAAAAAAAATAAGTCAATTTTAGAGCTCTTAACTTGAGATTAGGCATAAAAAAAAAAAACACAAATTTTTTTATTACTAGACGTATTTGCCTTTTTAGCACTCGACCGCGTAATTCAAAAGTCCCAAGAGGCTTAATAAATCAAATATATGTAGTTTATTGAATACAATAAAGTAGCGTATGATTTTTTTTTTGTAAACTCCTTTAAATATTATGTTCTAAAATGTTTGACTTTGTACAAAATATATTTACTATATATGCCGAAAAATTGTTCCTCCATTGCACACTTCAAATTTGATGTTTTCACTCATTCACTTATTTGTTCAATTTTGTTGATATATTATATATTATTGAATAAAATTGATAGTGCTAAATATATCGCTGTGTTTTGTTATTTAATTAAACAAAAGAAAGTTTTAGCAATGCATCGTTATCGGTGGATTGTCAAGGAATTAAATAAAAATATACGTAGGATATAAATAAATTTACAAAGGCAATTTATTTAATAAGAACTTGAATTAAATGTGAAAGAAAATATGTGTATATTAAAATTAAAAAAGATAACAGCTAACTTAAGATTGTATGACAAAAGCATTTTATCTATCAATGGCAGCGCCACGAACAGAACTTAAAAACTAAAAAATTGCTTTGAGGAAGGTTTTACTTTTTTAATCGCCAAGTCACTCAATTGTGTTTGTTTCTTTTTTTTTAACTTTTTGCTTATAAACCGAGGAAGAATTGTCATAAAGTTAATAGCTAAGTCTAAGACCTATTCAAATATTTAATTATTTTTTGTTTTTTTTTTGTTTTGACGCCACACGGAGCTTCCGTAGCCAGCTGCATGAGCCCAAAAATTCAATCACTTTAGCATCGTCGTCCTTTAGTACTTTGAGGAGTGAGTTGTGTGTTTTCTTGCTTTCATTTCATTTGATTTGATTTATGTTTACCGTTCGTATGAGCGAGTTTCAATTGCACCTAATTATTGGAGGAGGAAGAACCAGCTGGCTCGTCGCCCTTAACTGCTGATGCATAACTGGCGCCCGCATTGGAACTGCCTGGTTTGTCAGTAGCTTTGCCATCTCCTCCAGCTGCAGCAGCAGCATTTGAGACACCAGCAGCACCGCCAATGCAAACATTACTGTTAAGACCTAAAGCATGAGGTGAATCAACTAAATAAATTGTTTTGAAAATTGTTTGTGTGTGATTTTTGGTTGTGTGTATTAGGCACCTTTGACATCCATGGCATAGTTATCATCCAGACGCAGATCATGCCGCTTAATTAGCTGACACTCGGCGCCCTCAATCGACGGGATGGAGTAGACATACAAATAGCCATCCTGTGAAGCAATCAATAGCCTGTAAATAGAAATGTTGCAAAATGTCATTATCATTATCAAGTTACATTATATTTGGGCGTGTTCTCAAATCTCTAGAGATTTTTTGATAGCAATTAAACGACAAAGCTTGCAAATAATTTATTTAAATATTTATTTATTTTATTTATTAACTTATTTCTTAGCATTCCTAACGCTAAAGCATTTCTGCTGTAAAACCTTTTTAAATAAACGTCGATTGTTGGTTTATTTTATACAATTAAACAAATAATTTAAAATATATATGGCACTTTATTATTCAATCAATTTAAAATACTTATCAATTATCTCAATAAAATAGTTAAACATTTAAAATATAAGTATCTCAAAAAATATTTAAAAGCAATTAAAACTCAATTGAAAAATTAGTTAAAATTAATTCAATAAATTCTTAAATTTTTAGTAAATATATCAATAAAAAGTTAATCATATAAAAACAATTAAAATTCAATTAAAAAAAAATTAGTTCAATTTAATTCAATAAATTTGAATTTTTTCTCAATAAAAGCAATTAAAATTCAATTTAAAAAAATTAGATGAATAAATTTGAAATTTTTATTAAATATCTCAATAAATTGATAAACATATTAAAGCAATTAAAATGCAATTAAAAATAGTTGAATTTAATTTAAAATTCTTATCAAATATCTCAATGAAATAATGAAAAATTTAAAAGCAACCAAAGTTGGTTTCAAAAAAATTGAAAAATTGATTTCAGCTTGTTAGAGATTTGTGGAATTTGCCCGACTAAAATTAAAATCAATGTGATACTCACCTGAGTTGCTTCTGTATCGTGGTAATGGCGCACATTCGTCGCACACCCGCCTCCGGCAGCGTGACCGATGCAAAAGCTCGTCCCTGGCTAAAAACATCGGTCACCTGCGTGGGCAAGTAGCTGGTGACCGTTTTGCTCAAGAATCTAAAAAACGAGTAACTTGCATGAGAGAATAGATATGATGAGTTGGTGGTGGTGGTGGTGGTTGTGGTGGTTTTTGGATTGAGATTGAAAAAATGAAAGAAAAGAAAAATAGATAAATGTCAAGTGCCACAAAAAAACAAACAAAAAGATCAATTAATAAATCTTAAGCGCGAATGGATGAAACATTAAAAAACAGAGAGACAAAGTATGTGTGTTGTGGGTGTTTGTGAGTGTGTACATACATATATACACCGCAACCATATAGACTATATAAACACTTTTAGGATTACTGATTTAATTTAGGAGGAAAAAATTGAAAAATCCAAAGTAGGAAAAATTATGAGCATTAGTTTTGAAAGGAATTAAAAATGTCAAAATTAGGGAAATAAATTGCAAAAACAATTTTAGAAAAAATTACAAAAATGATAAGATTATGAATAACAAGTGGGCGCGGCTACAGTCGAGTTTGCTCGACTGGAGGATACCCTGTGCCAGTATCCATAATATAGAATATTGGTTGGGACCATCTCATATGCATATTCTGTCAGTTTGGTTCAGTTATCTCAAACAACAAAAAAGTTGTTCATACTAAGACTCGATTTTCGACTGATCGTTCCTATGGCAGCTATATGATATAGTGATCCGATTTCAACCAATTTCGGTCAGGTTATAAGGGACCATCTCATATGCATACTCTGTCAGTTTGGTTCAGTTATCTCAAACAACAAAAAAGTTGTTCATACTAAGACTTGATTTTTTCGACTGATCGTTCCTATGGCAGCTATATGATATAGTGATCCGATTTCAACCAATTTCGGTCAGGTTATAAGGGACCATCTCATATGCATACTCTGTTAGTTTGGTTCAGTTATCTCAAACAACAAAAAAGTTGTTCATACTAAGACTTGATTTTCGACTGATCGTTCCTATGGCAGCTATATGATATAGTGATCCGATTTCAACCAATTTTGGTTAGGTCATAAGGGACCATCGCGTATGCATATTCTGTGAGTTTGATTTAGATAGATCAAACAACAAACAAGTTTTTCATACTAAGACTTGATTTTCGACTGATGGTTGATATGGCAGCTATATGATATAGTGGTCCGATTTCAATCAAATTTGGTCAGGATGTATGCGACCATCCCCTATGCATATTCTGTCAGTTTGGTTCACATATCTCAAACAACAAAAAAGTTTTTCATACCGAGACTTGATTTTCGACTGATCGTTCCTATGGCAGCTATATGATATAGTGCTCCGATCCAAATTTAAAAACAAACTTGATCTGCGTCCGGTATCCAGCAACCTACATACCGAATTTGAAGTCTCCAGCTATTATAGTTTCTGAGATCGACGCGTTCAAACAGACGGACAGACGGACATGGCTCAATCGACTCGACTGTTGATGCTGATCAAGAATATATATACTTTATATGGTCGGAGATGCTTCCTTCTGCCTGTTACATACATCACACAAATCTAATATACCCTTTTTGACCATTTTCAATGGGCACAGGGTATAAAAATAAATCGCATTTGAATACAAAATTCAATCAGAGTCCGAAAAAACTAAAGATAATTTTCCATAATTGTTTAGATTATTCATAATTCACAAGAGGCACTATCATTATGTGCTACTCCAACACCAGCTCGCTTACCCCATCCAATCATCTCCCGACTGCTTCCCATGATCATTGTTCTCCGCAGCGCTGCGATCCAAACGGAATATATGCACCGTCTCTGTGTTCGAGCTGGACACCAAGTACTCGGCACAAGTGCTGAACGAGAGCGATACAATGGAAACACAACGTTTGAGGCCACGTCGCAGCTCAAACAATCGACTGCCATCCTGAGAGCTAAAGACACGGATAACAGTGCCTCTCTCGCTGGCAGTGGCAATCTCTGTGCCCGATGGGCTGAACGCAATGGCCGCGAGTGGCGTGTCATGTGCTGGTATCATTGTCTTGGCATGCAAATTGATAGCATCGAATATTTGAACCTCGCCGGAGGTCACGCTGCCCGGATAGGCGAGATAACAATGATCCGATGACGAGGATAGAGCACATAGGCCCAATTGATTGCAGGGTGTATCCCGTATGGTGTGCACCACCTTCATATCCTGAATGTTGTGTATATAGAGTGACTCCTCCAGGCAGACAATCAAGCGTTCACGATTCAATTTCACGGCCAAAATTGTATTCGAATATGAGTAATTGCAGATTTCACTTTGTTTCTTGAAATGACACACTTTAAGTTTACGCGGCGCACGCTGGGAGACAATGGCCACCAAGGAGCTCTCAAAGAGCCGCTCGATAAGGAAAAGATCATCGCTCTTTGTGTGATAGATCTTGTCCAGCGTCGAGTCCACACTGCCCAGGCTATACAGGCTATAACTGCCGCTGGTGGCCACCGCCAGGGAACTATGTATATAAACATTTTTAATTTATAAATTTTCATATAAATAAACACACATTTTACTTACGTTATGTTCTGATTAAAATTAACAAACACCTCGCCCGCATCCACGTCGGGTCGCCCTAGCAGGCTCATCATTTTGTGTCCTTCTTAGCGTGTGTGGTCTGTAAAATTTCAGAACTACATTTTAGTGGAATAAGTCACAACAAAGTTCAAATAACGCAAACAAAGACATCGTTGTTATTGTTCTGCTGCTATTTACGTAGAGAAACAGAGAAGTGAAAATAACTTCAAAACATGCTCAACAGCCAGGGCTGGGCATGCAGATTTCGATTGCGTATTAGACGAAGAGACGAAAACGCAAACAAAGCAAAGATACACATATGGGAAAGGTGGATTTTGGGCTCTGCACTGATAAACCCAACAACAACAAAGTAAACGCACACGTATCCCCCTAACACTTACTTATTTTTAACGAAAACACCAGCTACGAACTTCTTAAACTTTTAGCAATCTTTTCGCTTACACAATACAATGCTGTTATTGTTAAAACTCTCTATTTAAAGCTATTTTCTAAAATTATTTCTATCGCGCAATTGTTTTTGCTATGTTTTTTTAGAGGTGGAGAAACATCGATGCTTGCAAAACATCGTAGCCAACGGAGTTTGGTAGGTCACTATCGAATGTTTTTACATACAGCAAAAATAAACAATTCTGATAGTTACGACCCTTTAAAATATTGGAAAAAAAGAATTTCAAAATATTGTGAGAAATATGTTCTCAATATAATCCCTTTTATAGATGAGATTTACAGATTAAACGCCGTGTCCAAAAAAAAGTGTGTGTACAAAGAAAAGAAAATGGGAACTCTGAACGATACTTTCAATCGTGCGTATCGATGAGAGATGCATTAAGCATCGATAAGAGTGGCACGATATATTCAGTCGGTAGTATAATCGATATACATATACATATATATGTATATTTATTTTATTGTGGTAAAATTCTGTAAATATTTAGCGTAAACACCTAAAAAAATAAATAATGAAGCATACGTAGCTTTCGCTGAAATCGCGCATGGTGCTTAAAGAATGACAAAAGAAGGGAATATTTATATTCACACGAATACAGCAATCGCCAGTCAGCTAAATAATTATAAGATTTTTATAGGCCTCAAAATGCAATATACATAATAATTATTGTAAACAAGAAATAAGAGCTTTACGACAAATCCACAAAATCGTCTGCCATATAATATAATTGATGAATTGGAGGAAACAGTGAAAGATGCAGACAGACTCAGACAACAAAAGCAATAACAAAGTGCTCGAACCAAAATAAATGCATTTGCATATACATTGTGTATATATGTATGTGTGTGTTGTGGACTGAATTCTGATTGGATCGCTGGAATATATTAAACTGTATGAAATACCACAATCACATTGATAATATTTCTAATTATCAAGATCTTTGCAAAACTTTATGTAAGTATAATCAAGTGTGTAGTATTATCTATATTGTCAATCACACACCCACTTTGTTGTGTGATAAGAATACAAATGAGAAATCGCAAGGAAAACGTGCATCTTCAGCCTCGCTGTTATTGTTGTTGTCGTTGCTGCTGCTTCCGCTGTCGTTGACGTCGTCGTTGGCGTCGCCTTGCATTATCTACATACATACACACATAGGCCGTGTTTCTAATCAGCCCATTGTGTCGTGATTTGTATTTTTTTTATTTTGACAACACTGTACGCATAGTACCGTTATCGCGATATTGTACTTTTCCACGAGCATAGTGTTTCCAATTGGACTACCAAAAGAGACATAAAAAAAGACACTTGCCGAAAGAGGAAGAGGGAGCTAGAGATATGCAAAGTTTATACGACAGATTAGAAATTAGTTGCACTGCACTAGCAAGCATGCGAAAATCCTGATTCTTGAATTTGGCGTTATTTTATTTAAGTAGGTTTTAATTATTCAAAGTTCAGTTAATAAGAGCACGCTTACACGAAACGTAGTAAGCAAAATCTGTCGTTTAATCAGGTTTAGCTGCCGTACAAACTACGAGATAATATAATTCAAGAGTGGCAAGCGGTATTCTAACTGCATTTTAAATGTAACAATGTATGTTTCTTGTGTGTGCTCGACTTTAATTGCAATTTCTCGCTGTTGTTTACATTCATTAATTATTAGCTGCGATGCCTCTGTCGCTGCCGCTGTCGACGCTGCTCGCACTGCGGCTTTTATCATTCGCGTGTACTTTTGACATTTAAAAGACAATCACAAAACAATTTCCAGTGCGATGATTGTGCATTATTTTGAAGCACTGTTTTTTTGATTTTTGAGTGTGACTCTACTTAACCAGTTTCCGTCTCTCTGTTATTTGCAGCTCAACACTCTGCTCTCGAATATGTCCGACGGCGTCAGCGTGCTGCACATTAAACAGGAGGTGGACACTTCATCGACAGGTGGCGCCAGCAACTCGTGCTGCAGTCCCAGCTCCAAGGCGACAACAACAACAACAACGACTGGCCACAACAACTCCAGCAATAGTAACAGCGGCATGAAGTCATCACCATCGGTGTCCCCAGAGCGTCAACTCTGTAGCTCAACAACATCCTTATCCTGTGATCTGCATAATGTATCTTTGAGTAACGATGGCGACAGCAGCAAAGGCGGAGGAGGAGGCGGCGGCACTAATCACTCCAGCGGTGTCAATGCCAGCAATGCGAGCAGCGGCTCTGTCCGCGATGAACTGCGTCGCTTGTGTCTTGTTTGTGGAGATGTTGCCTCAGGATTTCACTACGGCGTCGCCAGCTGCGAGGCCTGCAAAGCCTTCTTCAAGCGCACCATTCAGGGCAACATCGAGTACACGTGTCCGGCGAACAACGAGTGCGAGATTAACAAGAGAAGACGCAAGGCGTGTCAGGCATGTCGCTTCCAAAAGTGCCTCCTGATGGGCATGCTTAAGGTGCGAAAACATAAGTGAATCCTTATCTACAGATTAGTATGAATACCCCTGGCAGAGGGCAACAGAATAGCGGTCGTGGCAGAGCCCTCAAAGTAATATACACTGGCCAAGTCAGTTTTGTGTAATTGTCATAAGAAAGATCGATCGAAAATCAATCTTTATTTTGGAGAACTTTGTTGTTTCTTAAGATATCGCAAATTACAGATTGTATATTTGGTATTTTCCTATGATACCATTTTTTTTTAAATCGGTTAATTTTATCACATTGTAGATAACATATGAAGGATAAGTAAAATTTAACATAAAGATTTTGTTTCTTGAGATATCTCAACTAAATTCACGGATTTTGCATTTAGTATTGCTTCCTATATTTTCTTAAAATCTGTTAAGCAAAGAAAGGATCGATCGAAAATCAACCATTATTAAAAATAAATAAATAGCATTACAATATCACATAGCTGCCATAGGAACACATCTCTGCAAGGGCAACAGATCTTCCTTTAATTCCTGCCATAAATAAATATGTATTTTATCCTTTCCAGGAGGGAGTGCGTCTGGATCGTGTGCGTGGCGGGCGACAGAAGTATAGACGCAATCCGGTGTCCAACTCGTACCAGACCATGCAGCTGCTTTATCAATCCAGCACCACATCGTTGTGTGAAATTAAAATTCTAGATGTGCTCAATTCCTATGAGCCGGATGCACTCAGTGTGCAGACGGCACAACAACAACAGCAGCAACAACCGCACACGACCAGCTGCAATGATGAAGCCTCCTCCTCGTCGGGCAGCGTTAAGCTGGAGGGCAGCAATAACAGCACACCAAATGGCACATGCATTTTTCAAAACAACAACAACAATGATCCACATGAGATTCTAAGCGTACTCAGTGATCTCTACGACAAGGAGCTGGTCAGCGTTATTGGCTGGGCCAAGCAGATACCAGGATTTATAGATTTACCGCTTAACGATCAAATGAAGCTACTCCAAGTGTCCTGGGCAGAGATATTGACGCTACAATTGACATTTCGCTCGTTGCCATTTAATGGTAAATTGTGCTTTGCCACCGATGTGTGGATGGACGAGCTGCTGGCCAAGGAATGCGGCTACACCGAGTTCTATTATCATTGTGTGCAAATAGCACAGCGCATGGAACGCATATCGCCACGTCGCGAGGAATACTATCTGCTGAAGGCATTGCTGCTGTCCAATTGTGATATACTGCTGGACGATCAGAGTTCGTTGCGCGCCTTTCGCGACACCATACTTAATTCGCTCAACGATGTTGTCTACTTGCTGCGCCACTCCTCCGCCGTCTCCCATCAGCAGCAGCTGCTCCTGTTGCTGCCCTCGCTCCGGCAGGCGGATGATATACTGCGTCGCTTTTGGCGCGGCGTTGCACGCGATGAACTCATCAATATGAAGAAATTGTTTCTCGAGATGCTCGAACCGCTGGCCAGGTGAAGCTGCAGGGAGCAGGAGCAGCAGCAGAATTTAGTTATTAAGTAAAGGTGCAAATCTACATTTAAGTTGAACTGTAGTTACTAAAACTAATCTGTAAGCATTCAAAGGTGTAGCTCATAATGTGTACATAGATTGTGTGTGAATTTTGGAATTAAATATTAAAAAAAGGAAAAATAAATACAATTGGGTATTTTTGAAAACTTAAAGCCCATTTAATGAACTACCAACTAGCAACTACAAAGGCAAAGTTTTTAACACAAATTTGACATAGTCGAACTTATTAGCTAAAAAGTTATTGGGCATATATTTCTCAGATTGCACACTGTCAACGGCTGAGTTAACTAATTATTATTCTTATAAATATTACGTATATGACCCGAACCGATGGCAAATGGATTTCTTTTCTGTTTTTTTTACCCGTTAATACACTTAAAATCTACATTTTATACAAATTGTTAAATAGTTAACAACTATATATAGTATGCATTCGTGAGACAGGAAGAGCAGGTGGTGGGGGAAACAGTGTTGGTATTTTAGCTAATTTGTAGCTAGACTTGGCTATCAAAAATTAAGGGATGCTAACTAGTGATTTTACTTTTTCTGCAGATTGCCAGATAATTTCAATATACTGAAGAAAAGGAATAATTCAGCAATTTATGAAATTTGATGAAGAAAATATATTTTTAATCGTTATTATGTTGAAGAAAAATTGGAAAGCAGTCTTAAAATCTTTAAATACTATTTTAGCTATGCTTTTTTAACTTATATGTATATATAAATCGAATTTTTATAGATATGAACCAAAATATTCTATTGATTAATATCCAAGAAATAGCGAAATAGAACGAACATTTCATAGGTACCGTAATCATTATGAGTTTAATAACAAAAACTGCATAGTAATAGCATGTTTAAAGATTTTTAAGCATTTTCTTCAATGATAATGACTAATTTTTAGCGAAGAAACACAACTCTAAAATAATTATTATTTATGATTTTCATTTCTTTCGCTCAAAATAAAACTCTCTTTGAAAAAAAGATTACGTAATCATTCTATATAAATATTTTTGCCTTGGATGGGTCTCCTGGGTTTCTTCTAAAGGGAAACGCAAAGATCTTTGGGGAAAATCCTACACAAATCATAAATAATGATTTTTTGTGAGTTTAATTTTTTTTCGCTCAAAATTAATCATTATCATCTTTTATTTTGAAATGTATGTATCCAATGTCTTTGATTTTTTGATGTAAAATAATATCAATAATCATTATTTGCGGTCCCGGTTTTCAACCTTTTTTTTTTTAGCTCAATCTAGCAACTTTTTTTTGAACAAATTAGTTTGAAATTTTGGCAACACTGTTTTGGGATGGTGGGAAATTGGAGAAGGCATTATTAAATTAGCTCTATCGTTGGTCATATTTACATTTTTGCCGACTAGAGACGTGTTACCAATTACACACACACAATTGGCATTTACAGGCACACACGATATTTTGTATGTTATTGTAGTTGTTGTTGATATTTGGTTACAGCCGACTACGTTGCAGATCGGGTGACTCAAAGTATTTGTTCGAGTTCTCTTGAAATCGATCGCTTCTCGCCAGCTCATTGCGAAAATAGGAAATGGTCTGGAGCAGACCCGTTTCGAGTGGAACCTTTGGTTCCCAGTTGAGACGCTTCTTGGCCCGCGTTATGTCCGGCTTGCGACGCTGTGGATCATCCTCCATTGCCTTAATTTGTTTCACTTCGCTCGTGCCGCCGACCAAATGTTTAATGATCTTGGCAAACTCCTCAATGGTCTGCTCCACGGGATTGCCCAGATTAACGGGCTGCGTGTAATTGGAAGCCATCAGTGCAATCAGTCCGTCAACCAAATCGGAGACATATTGAAATGAACGCGTCTGTTTGCCATTCCCATAAACCGTGATGGTTTCGTTTCGCAGTGCCTGCAGTATGAAATTGGACACCACACGACCATCATTCATATGCATCCGTGGTCCGTATGTATTAAAGATGCGTGCCACTCGCACTTGCACCTTTTCCTGCAAATATGTATATAATATAAATTCATTTCGTTTAATTGACTGGAAAATGTGTGTTGTCTTGGCATGCAAGTATCTAATGTCTCTTATCGTTCTGCTTTATCGCCAAGAATGCGGAAGTCGAGACGATTGTAATCCCCGTAGGAAAGGGTATTTTACAAATCTCTGCAAGTAACTAATTAGAAAACAAAACTATAAATTTTAAAATAAAAAGTATTGTAATTATTAAAACAAAAATTATTTGTAGATTTTAATGTTAATTTTTTTTAAATAATCATTATTATTCAAAAGATCAAACCCAATTGCTTAAATAATTTTTTTAAAAATTCGAAATAAAATTTAAAATTATAAAAATAATTTTATAATTGAAAAAGTAGTTTCTCTTGATTAGACAATTTATTAGTTGTCTTTTATTTTTATGCCTGTTAATTTGAATCTGTTTGTAAGTTGGTTCTTATCAACAATTAATTTTTGATCTTACAAAAAAATTATAAATAACATATTATTTAGAACTCATATTATTTTACTAAATTTTAGATACTGAAATGATTAAAGAAATGTATTTGTCATTTCAATTTTTTAAATTAAATCCAATTACTTTAAAAATATATCTAAAACACTCCAAATAAAAAAATTATATTTTTAAAATAATTTATAATTCAAAAAGTAGATTCTCTCTAAGTCATTCAGATAATTTGTATCTAGTTATTATTTTTATGCCTTTTAATTTTAACCTGTAAACTCGATTTGTAGAGCATTTCAGCAGCACATACATTTTTGTATGTTGTCCATCAATTGAAATAATTGAATGCATCGCTGCACAAATTGTTCGATTCAATTGGAATCTGGAAATTACTGGCTTAAGTCATACATAATGCGTATGCATTGAATCTTACCTGTTTGGCGTAAGCGTAACTGAGAGTTTCGGAGACACGTTTGCCCTCGTCATAGCAGGCGCGTGGTCCAATGGGATTCACATGGCCCCAGTAGGTCTCCGGCTGCGGGTGCACTTGAGGATCACCATAAACCTCCGATGTGCTGGCAATTAACACTTTGGCCATGACACGCTTGGCCAAACCGAGTACATTAATTGTGCCCATGGTGTTGGTCTTTATCGTCTTCACGGGATTGTACATGTAATGTGGAGGCGATGCCGGCGAAGCCAGATGATAAATCTCATCGATTTCAATGAAAAGCGGATTCACAATATCATGGTGTATCAGCTCAAAGTTCTCATGGCCCAGCCAATGTTCCACATTGCGTTTGCGACCCGTAAAGAAATTATCAACGACAATGATCTCATGGCCCTGGATCATCAGATAATCAACCAAATGGGAGCCAACAAATCCGGCGCCACCGGTGATCAAAATACGTTTGCGATTCTTATAGTTGAGATATTTGACCTTGGGGTATTTGCGGGGCGTGCTTGCTTGCAAAGAGCGAACTTGCTCCTCCAACTGGGCCAATTGTTCCTTGGTTCTCAGCAATTCCTGGCGTTGTTGTTGCAGCTGCGCATTTTGTGCTTCGTAGGCAATGCGTAAATTCCGTTGCTCAACATTTTCGGTGGGTGGAAACTGGCGCTGTTCCTCGACAGCGCTGCTCGACGAGATCACAGTTGGCGCTACCATAGCTTTATATAAATATATTAGACCCAAAATTGTCAGAGATGCGGCGGCGACCATTCTGATGCGTTTCTTTGTCAAACTCATTGTGACGACGACAGCAGCAGATGACAGCAGCAGTGTGGCAGAAATTCAACACTCTCCCTGTTTGTTCTTATCAGCATGTACAACAAGTCCCACATCCACATTGCATTGTTATTTTATTTACATTTGTTTACTCACAGCAAGCAAAGTAGTTTTTTTCCACCCCGAATTAAACACAGCTGTTTTAGCATCTCCCGATAGCGCCGATATCAATTACAGTTATCGATAACTATTATTTGCATTGTTTTTTGCAATCTTTTAATTATGGACAAATTATTTTCAAGTATGCAAATTATTGACATTTGTAATTTATTCGAAATAGTTCAATAATATATTCATTAATTGTAATCCGCGAATAGCAATTTAAAAAATTAAACTCAATTTTTAGAGTGACCACTCTTAAATTCTTAAGTAATTTGGTATATTTTAATACCAATTATAGAAAAAAAGTTTCAGATCTGGCAACTCGTCATTGAGTCAGCTGCTTGTCGTTTTGCGAATTCATTGCAATTATTTTTTGCACAGCAAGATATTTATTAAACCGAACAAAGAAATCGCGTAAATCGCAACAAAAACATGCCGAACGACAACGCGCCATCAGCAACAGCAAATCAAGAAGATGAGAGTGAGCATGAGCTGCAACAGAAATCGAAAGAGGTGGCGAGAGCAACTGAAGAAATGCTGGCAAGCGCCGTTGCCGGCTTGAAGATGATGGGGCCAGGGTCGACAACCACAGCCACAACTGGCGATACAGATGATGCTGAGCATCAGCCAAAATTGCCCAAAAGCAAGCTGGAAACGAAGGTCAATCTACCGTCGGATTCTAGTAAGTATATTAACACGCACAAAATCCAATAGGAAAAAAGCGGACTGCTAAATGAGGTTAGGTTTTATATGGTTAGGCCAGGAATACATGTATACAGTGATGAGCAAAAGTACTGTCCACCTCATGAAGTCTCGTTAAAAGGCATAAGCAAGCAATTATTGAACAAAAGTGTACTTTTCTTAAATTTCTAAGCTATTTTTGCAACTAATAATTATCAGTATTAACTTAGGATGAATTTTAATATTATATTTAATTTTAAGAATTATATTAATAGATTTGTATGTGTTTTTTTAGGCGCACAAGCGCTTCTCCAGGCGATGACCGATGTTGTGGCCAACAATCGACAACAGGCAAAGAAATTTGCATTTTGGTCAACGCAACCGGTGCCAAAGCTGGACGAGAAGGTGACCACAAATGAATGTATTGAGCCAAACAAAAAAGTGGACGATATCCGTGCCGATCCTTATACCCTGCCCAGTGGATTCAAGTGGGTCACATTGGATTTGAACGATGCCAGCGATCTGAAGGAGCTGTATACGCTGCTAAATGAGAACTATGTGGAGGATGATGATGCCATGTTCCGTTTTGATTATCAGCCCGAGTTCTTGAAGTGGTCACTGCAGCCACCTGGCTGGAAGCGTGACTGGCATGTTGGTGTGCGTGTCGAGAAGTCAAACAAACTGGTTGGCTTCATTTCGGCCATACCCAGTAAATTGCGTGCCTACGAAAAGGTTCTCAAAGTGGTTGACATTAATTTCTTGTGTGTACACAAAAAGTTGCGCAGCAAGCGCGTTGCTCCAGTGCTAATTCGTGAGATAACACGTCGGGTCAATCTCACGGGCATCTTTCAAGCGGCATACACTGCGGGCGTTGTGTTGCCCACACCAGTGTCCACCTGTCGCTATTGGCATCGCTCGCTGAATCCCAAAAAGCTGGTCGATGTACGCTTCTCGCATCTGGCACGCAACATGACCATGCAACGGACCGTGAAGCTCTACAAACTGCCTGATCAGCCCAAAACAAAGGGCTATCGCCGCATCACCGCCAAAGACATGGACAAGGCGCACAAATTGCTTGAGGAATATCTAAAGAGATTCTCAATGTGCCCGGTATTTAGCAAGGAGGAGTTTCGCCATTGGTTCACACCCAAGGAGGGCATTATCGATTGCTTTATTGTTGCCGACGACAAGGGCAATATCACCGATCTGACCAGTTACTACTGTCTGCCTTCGTCCGTGATGCATCATCCCGTGCATAAAACTGTACGGGCCGCCTACTCATTCTACAATGTCTCTACGAAGACCCCATGGCTGGATCTAATGAACGATGCTCTCATCTCGGCGCGCAGTGTCCAAATGGATGTCTACAATGCTCTCGATCTAATGGAGAACAAAAAGTTCTTTGTCCCATTGAAGTTTGGTGCAGGCGATGGAAATTTGCAGTACTATTTGTACAATTGGCGCTGCCCAGCCATGCAGCCCGAGGATATTGCATTGATACTCATGTAGGATTCAGCATTTGATCTATTCATCCATCCCAAAATCTAAAAAACAATCAGTAAATTGCACTTACGCACGCAAACCATTTTTATTGGAACAACCGCCGCTCTTAAAAAAGAAAAGTCTAACTTTAAAATTATTGAATTAAGTACGATATATGGTAGGCAAATATGAAAATTCACTTGCGTGTGCTTTGGCTCTGATATTTGCATCTTGTAATTCCTCGTTTAACGAATTCTGTGTACTGCACGCATGCATTAGAATTGTTTTTCAATTATTGTTTCCAAAGGCATAGGGAATGTATTTTTCAATTGCAACTACTAAGCTTGAATACTATTAAATGAAAAATTATTATTATTGAATAAAACACAAACAAACGCGCAGCAATACAAATAAACAATTTACAAGTGTGAATTTACTTAAAAAAAAGTTTTATATTTGTACAACTTTCCAATTCATTTTGAGCAATTGAAATTTGGCGGGCAGTGTTTAGTGCTAAAGTGACTGCAACAGTCTGGCAACGCTTGTCATACTGTTGCGCTTGCAAAAAAAAGCGCGCGCTCAGCGAAAAACAGGTGTTATGATTGTATGTTTTTTGTTTGATTTTTTTTTGCATAGTTGTGTTTAAATGTAAAAGTAAATGTAACAATGGACGAATCAATTTTTAAAGAGAAATATCAAAAGTACAAGCTGCGCGTTAAAGTATGGGAGAAGGACTTTAAAAAGAAACATGGCCGTGTGCCCTCCAAGGTAACTGTTCTTTTTGGGGCTTTGTTTAGATTTTAATGTTATGTTATTTTGTATAGTATGATATTAGAGAGGCTAGCCAAGAGATACGCGACTCCTACAAGATGTATTACAAGCTAAAGACATCATTTCTGGAAGAGACGCTCAACGATGTGCTCTGCGAGGATGGATTCGATGTGTTGGAAATGACGCAGTCCGAGAATCTGGGCATCACATTGTTGGGGGAGGAGGAGGAGGAGGGTGGTGGAGGGAGCATGAATGGTGGACCACAGTTGCCGCTGGACATATCAGCACTGGTACAGCAGGATTTCTCCAATATTAAAGAGCTGCCAACGCCACAGACCTTGAGTAATTTGTGTAATCTGGATGAGAATCATGTGATACGCAAATTCGAGGCAAACGAGGAGCTGCCGCTTAATCTAAATGCCTGGGGCGAAAGTGTCAGCAGCAAGCAGCCACCGCTGCCCATGGGTTTACCCACCACTGCTGAGGCTGCTGCCAACTCCAAGCGTGCTCCCAGCATTAAGCCGAGCATCACCAGCAAACTCTTTCAGTCCACGCGCAGCTTTGCCAAGCGTAATCCTCGCAAGCCCATGTCGCGCAGCTCACTGAATCTGAGCAGCAGTACCAGCAGCAGTGGAGCAAACGCTGAGCAGCTGTCGGAGCAGCTGCCAGATTTGGAAACCATACTCATACGCAAGGCGCAGGATTTTAAGCAGGCAGATGCTAATTCATTGCCGGCCACGGATCACAGCAAGGAGGCGATTAAGACGCATGTGGATGAGCGTTGGCTGCAACGCAACACCGCGGAGAATACGCTGGAGCACGGCGATTTGTACAAATCCGAGCAAAACAACCATGCTGTGCCTGCCAAGAAACACAACTTTGGACTGTCCAATATAGATGTGAGCAAGCTGCAGCCCGGGCCAGAGCCAGCAGAGATAAAGCCGCAGCCGGAGTCAGAGATAAAGTCAGAGGAAGCGCCAACAGCTGCTGCTCCTCCGGCACCTGCTGCTCCTTCGGCTCCTGCTGCTCCTCCGGCTCACATTGAGGACTCCGATTCCGATTCCGTTGTAGGCGACAGCGAGGAAGAGGCGGAGCAGCCAGAGTATCGTCACATTGCCAAGCGACGCAAAATAATGCCCCCAAATCCAACCCCGCCAGAGATTGCCAAACAGCCAGCTGTGGAGGAAGCAAACAGCACGCACAAAGAAGACGCCGAAGAGGAGGAGCAGGAGGAGGAGTTGCTGGACTTCTTGGCAGATGAAGAGCGCGATGCAACCTATGAGCCGGAGCCGAGCAAGAAGGCGCAACGGAAACAAGCGACAGCCAAACGAAAGTTGGAGAAAAAGTCCACAGTCAAGCCCAGGGCGGAGAAGCAAGCGAAGCAACCAAAGCAGCCAAAAGCAAAAACTGGTCCCAAAGCGCCAAAAACGAAAGGAAAAACCAAAGCAGCTGTCAAGAAAGCGCTCAAGGAGGCAGCGGAGGCGGAGCAGGAGCAGCCCGAGGAGGAGCAGCCACTTAATCCCGAAGATCTCAAATATGTCTTGGCCTTGGAAGCCGGCGATATAACCTCCGTGCCGCGCATCAAGTTGGATGAACTGGAGCAGGCGGATCAAATGGCGCAACGTTACATTAGCAACTTTGACATGGGAACGTTGTCGACAAAGGCGACTCCAACTCCTGGCCCTCTGGATGAGAAGCGTGCCACGGCACGCAAAAAGCTGGAGGAGAAGATTGCCTCCGGCAAACTCAATGAGAACTTTGTCACCATCAACATACAAAAGAAGAAATTTTCCCGGGGCAAAAAATCCATAAATTTTAGTAAATACAAAAAAACCCAATGGAGGCACAGGAAGCGAGTGGCGGCTCTAACGGGTCCCGACATGGATATGGGTGGTTGCGATGGTGGTGTCCTCACCTGTTTCCAGTGCGGTGGCGTCGGACACTTTGCCCAGCAGTGCAAGGTGAAGGGGGATTCTTTGTTGCCGCTAACCGCCCAGCTGGAGGAGGATCCTTCGCCGTTTCCCACGCTGGAGGAGGCGGAACAGATGGCGTCACAGGGCGCTCTAGCGGCACACAGTCGCAACATTGAACGCCTGCCACAGGCGGCAAATGCAGCGATCTATCAAACTGGAGGCAGCAGTAGCGAGGATGAGGAGGATCCCCCAGAGAATGCTGGAGCTCACATGTCCAGCGAAGACTCGGATATGGATGTGGACTTTGAGGCACTCGATGCCGCTGTGGAGGCCTCACAGAGTCAAACCCCAGCACAATCCCAAGCCCCAGCACAAATCTCGCCCATTAAAAGCTATGTGGGTCATAAAATACCCGAGGAGTTTCTCAAGCAAGCTGGACTGGATGCCAGCTCCTCCACTGCTGGCGGTGCCACAAAGAGTCAGCATAGCGGTGTCCAACCGCTGTACGAACTCAATGCGGATGGCAGTGTGCCAGAGCTGACGGAGGAGGTGACCAAGGCGCTACACATGTTTGGACACACCGATTTTCGCAAGGGTAACGATAACGACAAAAAAAGAATCGATATTTTTTTTACGATATAAAGACAACTCGAGATTTATACCCGTTACTTCAAAAATAAGTAAGAGGGTATATTGTATTCATTGCAATGTATGTAACAGGGAGAAGGAAGCATCTCCGACCCTATAAAGTATATGACGAAGATTCAATTACCAGAGCCAGAATCCACTTCCTCCTCTGCTTCCATACTCTTTTCAGCGAAACGTTTTCTTACGCGTGGCATGACTTTTCTCATTAAACTTCAAACAGAGAATGATCGACAAGAATCAGATCACATCTTTTTCTCTATTCCTAATTTGCAAATCCCTTTTGCACTTCAACACCATTACAATTACATTACATACAGTGTGTAATTCTAAATCCTTTTTATGCTGTCACACACACAGCTACTTCTACCTCGCTCATGCTCACGCTCAGACTACGTTGACAGAAACATTCTGTCTCGCATTCAAGAGAAACACAGGCAATGGCAAATGACGCCTAGAACAAAAGACAAAGAGAAGTAATTGGCAGGGAATTCGCTTGTTGTTTTTTGAGATACATATATCAATCAATCTAATGCTTCCTGACCAAAAATGGTTAAAATCGTTCCACTATATAAATAAAGAAAGTTGAGTAATTTTTTAAATTCTATTTAAATTTTATAGCTTTAGTATTAAAAGCATTGCTGTTACTTGAGATATGTCAAGCAAACTCAGTTTGATTTTATAATTATCATCTACATACATCCTGATCAAATCCTGACTATAACATATAGAAAGATCAGCTAAAAATGAAATTCTTATCTCTGCAATTGTATAAATTTCCTTCCTTTCCTTCTCCATAAGCAAACTCTGTTTAATACAATTTCCCTGTTGCAGGACAGGATCGTGCTGTGATGCGCATATTGAGTGGCCTGTCCACATTGGTGACCCTCAGCACGGGCAGCGGCAAGTCCTTGTGCTATCAACTGCCCGCCTATTTGTATAGTCAAAGGCAAGGCGCCATCACGCTGGTTATATCGCCGCTGGTGTCGCTGATGGAGGATCAGGTGACGGGAGTGCCGCATTTTCTGCGCGCCCATTGCATGCACACGAATCAAACGCCACAGCAGCGTCTCAAGATCCAGCAGTTGATTGCCAATGGCGAGATTGACATCCTGCTGGTGTCTCCGGAGGCTGTGGTGTCCGGCGAACGGGCGACGGGATTTGGTGCCATCTTGCGGCAACTGCCGCCCATTGCCTTTGCCTGCATCGATGAGGCCCATTGTGTGTCCCAGTGGAGTCACAATTTCCGGCCCAGCTACCTGATGATCTGCAAGGTGCTCAAGAAGAATCTTGGAGTGAAAACGGTGCTGGGATTGACGGCAACGGCAACGCTGCCCACCCGCATCAGCATCATCAACCATCTGGGCATCACGGATGGTGAAAATGGCATCATTAGTGATATTCCCCTGCCGGATAATCTAATACTCTCCGTGTCCAAGGACGAGAATCGGGACGATGCGCTGCTGAAGCTGCTCAACAGCGACCGGTAAGTGGAAGACACAACTCCGATTAGGTTTTGAAATTAAATTTCAGGGAATCGACTTTAGAAAATTCTTAAAATTACATTTATTCTTCATTTAATTGAATTTGTAAATTATAAATTAGAATTGGATTTTTTCTAGAATCTTAATATGTAATATATATTTGTAAACCATGTATTATTCCAGATTTGAGAGCTGTCAGTCGATAATCATTTACTGCACGCGTCGCGATGAATGCGAACGCATCGCTGGCTTCATACGCACCTGTATGCAGGATCGCAAATCCAACCCGGAAACAACAGATCAGGCTAAAAAAAAAAAGCGCAAACGTGTCAATCTGCAGGCAGAGCCGTATCACGCTGGCATGCCCGCCTCCAGGCGTCGCACCGTCCAGAACTCCTTTATGGCCAATGAGCTGCGCATTGTGGTGGCCACCATTGCCTTTGGCATGGGCATCAACAAGCCGGACATTCGTGCCGTCATCCATTACAATATGCCGCGGAATTTTGAGAGCTATGTGCAGGAAATTGGACGAGCTGGACGCGATGGTTTGCCATCGCATTGTCATCTGTTTCTGGACCCCAAGGGCGGCGATCAGAACGAGCTGCGGCGTCATGTCTATGCCAATTCCATAGATCGACATGTCATCCGCAAGCTGCTGCAACGCATCTTTGTGCCCTGCTGCTGTGACAACAAGCAACTGGGCAAACCATCAGTATCTGCGGAGTCAGCGGCAGCTGTCAATGAACCATTAGATGCAGCCGATTTCGGGGATTTGTCTGCTGGTCGTGCTCATGTGTGTCCTGGCCATGAGATTGGCTTCTCGGTGGAGCAAACTGTCGAGGCACTGGACATACCAGCCGAGAATATATCGACGCTATTGTGCTACATGGAATTGGATCCACGCTGGTGCATGAATGTGCTCAGCTCTGCCTACATTATGGCCAAGGTGATATCCTACGGTGGTCCCAAGTATCTCAAGTAATTAATACATAATTTGAATTAACATTTAGAGAGTTGACAAATTGCAACGCCTTCTTACAGACATGCTGCCAAGGAATGCCCGCCTCTGGCCATGGCCATTGCCCTGCAGATCAAGAACAAGACTTTCAAGGAGGATGCCAACATTATAGAGTTTTCGGTTATTGACATTGCCGCCGGCATTGGCTGGAATAGCGGTGTGGTCAAGTATCAGCTGAAGAACCTGGAATGGATGCAAGGTTAACTGAAATGCGCTCTGAAATAAGCACATCATTATTTCATTTTATATTTATATTGTTAGTTAATGGTTTTCCCAAGCGTTCACCGATCACTGTCAGCTTCTTTGACTTGGGCTTTCGCATCAAGGCGCCGGGGGATTTCAGTGAGGCGGAAATTGATAATGCACTGGACACGCTTTACACACGCTCTGTTAAACAGGAGCGCACTCAGCTCATCCAGCTGCAGTATGTGGCTCACGGTCTGTCCGCTGTGGCCTACAACACTTGTGTGCCTTGTTGCAGCGTTGATTTTCCCCAGGATCGTTGCACCCAACTCAAGGGCATTGTTAGGAACTACTTTCGCAACGATTATCCAAAAGATTTGCAGCTGGAAATTGAGGTAATGTTCGTTTAATTGATCTTTAAAGACATTTTAAAATCGCTCACTTTGATTGCAGCCCAGCGATGTGCCGGATGATCACATTTGTGCCGACGTGCACGCCCTGATCAACATGTATCCCGACAATACCTTCACTGGCCGCAACATTGCGCGTATTTTCCATGGCATCTCCAGTCCCAATTATCCGGCTGTCATGTGGGGACGCTGCCATTATTGGCGCGCTCACACCAAAGTGGATTTCAATCGCATTCTCAAGTTGGCCAACACGGAGATTGTCAAGAGGCGCACTTGATAATTACCCATATACATATCATATATTTGTCAATAGTTTATTTTTGTTTTCTTTAAATTGTTTTTTGAACGAAATCTAATTTCCTGCGCTGTTTTATTTTAAACTTAAGTTCAAAACGCCCGCGCGCTTACTCGCTGGCTTCAAAGTAACGAGAACCATCAAGAGTGAAGTTGGCTGCGAATATTTTTATCGACAAAATCTATTGTCCGAAGTAACGAGTACAAGATTATTACTTTTGCTAAAAGGGGAGATCCCCAAATAATGCTTTATGATGCATTTGTACGTACATATATAAACATTTTATATGGTTATTTGTTTTTATATGTTTATTGATTGTTGTCTCCTATTCTTCGCTGCGATGAAAAGCTTATGTTTATAAATGGATGTGATTGCTTACCATTCAAAAATATTGCTTATCTGTTCAAGTGGATGTGGATTTGTATATTTGTATGTTTGTTGATTACTGTCTCCTATTCTTCGCTGTGATGAAAAGCTTATGTTTATAAATGGATGTGATTGCTTACCATTCAAAAATATTGCTTATCTGTTCAAGTGGATGTGGATTTGTATATTTGTATGTTTGTTGATTACTGTCTCCTATTCTTCGCTGCGATGAAAAACTTCTGTTTATAAATGGATGTGATTGCTTACCATTCAAAAATATTGCTTATCTGTTCAAGTGGATGTGGATTTGTATATTTGTATGTTTGTTGATTACTGTCTCCTATTCTTCGCTGCGATGAAAAACTTCTGTTTATAAATGGATGTGATTGCTTACCATTCAAAAATATTGCTTATCTGTTCAAGTGGATGTGGATTTGTATATTTGTTGATTACTGTCTCCTATTCCTCGCTGTAATGAAAAGCTTATGTTTATAAATGGATGTGATTGACACTCAAAAATATTGCTTATCTGATGTGGATTTGTATACATAAGTATTTTACAGTATATAGACAGCTTGCGAAATTTATGAATCATGTTTTGCTAGAACTAAGAAGCATAGCACATCTAGAATTACTAAAGAAAAAGAGTTCTAACGCGTTAAAATATACATAATTAAAGTTTTACTTTATTTTGAATATGGTGTAGAACATATCGAATATGTATACATTTTGTCAATTAGTTATTATTAAAAAAATAGTTGGTTAACATCCCAGGGGTTGGGTTGCTTGCAAAATGTTTTAACTTCGAAAGTAGACGTTCAACAGTTTGATGACATTGATGAAAGTCCTCCCGCTTCAAGCGATCAAAATGATTGCAATCTTTGGCCAGAAAAAATGGAAGATTATTTTTGCGAAAATGCGTTAACAAATTAGACCACATTTCAATGAGAAGTGTAGTTAGATCCTGCTGCCAATAGGTGTCCGACTGCTTTTCCAGCTGCAGAAGAATGACAGTTTTGAGCATATAGCTGGACAAATGTGGCAGATCAATGATACTTCTATCACGGAACGCCTTCATCAAGCGTAAAGTATTTTTCAGGTTGTTATTTCCCTTCATCATTTCGCGCTCCCAGTGGGGAGCACAGACCATGAAAGTACGATCATCTGCTGGGCTCTTCTGTTGCGGCACCGCGAACCAGCTCCAATATTGACGCACATGTTGGGAAACAGACGAGGGGGGTGGCAATGGCCATTGGTTATAGTTAAACTCGAAAGCTGGCACGAAATCAAATGATATAGACATAGTTTTAGATGAACTCTTGGCTTCTATGGTATGAGCACAGCCAAATCCTTGTTGCACATAGTTAACTGTATAAAACAGTGCCGATAGTATGGCCGTACGGTTTCTATAAATTTCGAATATTTTGTTAAATGCATGACGTAGCCACTCCTGCAAGGACTTCCGGTTTACGAAGCCATCAACTACCGCAGGATGGGAACCCCCGCCCTCAGCACGCAGGAACACAAAGCCGGCACGTTGAGTATCCCTGATTGGAGTCACTTTGAATGGTAGCTTCAATTTTACATGCATATCGAATTCATCCGGCGTCTTCAGTTTCACACGATCCAAATAGCTGCCTGAGGATCACAGAAGTATACTGTATATAATTATACTGTACAAAAGCACACCACATATTCAATACATACCAGATAAGCTCAGACCGTCGAAGGCGTCACGAAAATGAGCATCCTCTTTCTTTAAATCGTTCATAAGTATGTTGCATAAATTGATCGCATCAGCTGTATAAGCTTCACGATCAGCGTCATTTATCAATAGTTTATCCAAAACGCTTTGCAGTTGCGATGCTAAAGACATCTTATCACTTATTCCGCTTTTGCTTGAATACTGATAGAATTGAATGAATTTTTCACTGTGGGCGAAATTCGCTGATGCATTCTGCTTTTATACTTGCAGGGCTACTCGCTACCCGCCAACAGGTATAACCGTTGCACACTTAAATAACATTTCGTCGATCAGAACACCATCACTCGTTACTCGTCAGCAGTTACAGCCATTCGCTGAAGAGCAAGTTCAATTAAGCTACTCAGCAAAGTGAACGATGAACTGTGTCCCTAATTTTAGATCATTTAAATAGCCTTAATTATAATCCCTTTTACGAATTAAATAAACACTTTTTAAGAAAAACTTTTTATTAAATTACGGTCGACAGGGCTACCAAAAAAACGGCATTTTTAAATTAACAAAGTATGGTCACTCTGTCAATGACTAGATGGTATCAGTGTTGACAACTTTTGTTTGAAAAAAAGCTGTTTTTGATGGGAGGAACGATGCAAAAAAGCTGAAAAATTAATATAAAAAGCCATAAAAAAGCTAGTTTTTCATTTAATTAATTCCAGTATTTTCTCCCGAGAGGTGAAGAGTGAGAGCAAAAAATCAGTTGCTTAGAAGGAAACTGAACAATTTGAGCAGCAGCTGCTCTGTTATTCATTAGATGTGAGTAATTTCATCAAAGTTGCTCTCATTCTCCTGATTTTCATTATCATATAATAATCTCGATCCTATCAGCTGTAGGAATAGGAATAAAATATTTTATTTTCATTTTAAGTAGCAAACAATTAAACCAATTACCTTATATTAAGTACACTGTTAAGTGTACTCAAGTGTAGTTGATTGCGAAGTTTTGTTTTTACAAGATTGACATGCGATGGACTAAGGCAACGATAATATATCAATGGCAACGTTAGCCAGCTCTGCAAAAGTATTGTTGCCCCCAGAATCCTTTAAGGAATTGACTTTAATCCAAAATTTTGTAGTGCTGTCATTATTTTGTAATTTCACGAAGTGAATTTTTATATTGGCATTCAACTTTTCCTAAATTTGGGCATATACAAAAAAATCTGAAAAAAGCCATTCCAAAAAAAAATCCAGAATTCCTGCTGTCCGCTGTTTGCAAATTTTTCTAGCAAATGGCCTTTGAAAAAAGCCAGATTTGATGGGAAAAAGCAAATCTGGCAGCACTGGATGGTATATTTTAGCTTTGCGAAATGAACGATGAGTTCATAATTGACTGAATAGTTCATTCGTTCATCTTAATGACCCGTTCATTTGAACTTTTTCAGAACGAAACTACACAACTCTACTTTGCATGCATGGCCCGTCAAGACAGTTGTCTTAAAAATTTCAACAAAGTCGCAGTGTGGATTGCTCGCAGTTCAGTGTCGGAAGCAAAATATAAAATAAATAAATAAAATCGGTAATGCGCAGCATGAAGTTTGAGTGATTAAGATACTTTGGCAAGTGCACGTGCAGAAGTGTAAATTGGCTTGCGAATAATTATTGTTGCTATACGTAAATCGAGTGATTTCAGATTGTGGGTGTGTGTATGTGTGTTAACGTGTAGCAATGTCATTACGCTGTGCACTATTAGCAAAATACATGCATATACATATCTACGTAAATTAGGCGTGCCGTGCGCCACCCGCCACCCCGAAAAAGCGAAGGAATTTTGCGCGTGGCGTGCAGAATTTACAAAGATAACTGTGCATACTACGCGATTCCTTTTAGCATTGTACTTATGCATTGTTTATAAAGTATTTGTGCACGTAGCACAGATATATTTTGCACGCGTTACAAAGGCAAATGACGTATCGACGTCAACTTATCGGCTCTTGTTTTGCCTTTATCACGACGCTTCCCCATCAGCTACACACGCACACACACTCACACAAATACATGCATGCGCTTTGTATGTATGAGAGCGCCCACATACACACTTACACATGCATGCAGATATAGTGAATTTAATAATACTTATTTATTTGTTGATAAGTGCAAACATGTTATAAATTAGCCATAATACTTTGTGTGCTTGTAGATATATAATAAAAATCAAAGCCGCTCTTCCTGCGGCCTACGGTGTGGATATAAACACCCGACAAAACTAAACTAATTGAAAAACAGTTTCAAAAGCGCCGGCAACAAAAGCAGCTTTTAAACTTCGGTAAGTTTCTGTTTCTTTCTCGTCTTTCTCTTTCTGTCTATGGTAGCGCCTAAGTCAAATAAGAATCTCATTGAAGAACAGTGTGAAAGAACATCAAATTGATGTGTATGTATGTGTGCGTGTGTGTTTCTTTTTGTATTCCAAACAGCCAAAGGAAACGTGTGCGAACTTGTCGTGCTACTGCTGTTGTTGTTGTTTTGGGTCAGCGAACTGTTTGCACTCACGCCCATTTAGGGCGCAGGTAGAAGACGCAGCAGGCAAAAGGAAAAATAAATAAAAAAAATCAAATCAACTTTGAATGCGACTCAATGGTTGTTGACATTCGTGAAAAACTATTTGCTTTGCCTTTTGGTTTTTTCTTTCTGACAATCTTTTCTACACAATACATGTTTGTACATACATACATAAGTATTTTTGTTAAATTTGTTTTTCTTGCTGCATCAGTTTGATTCACGTTGCCGGCTAAAGTAACCGGTTTTATCGCCCGTTCCGGGCATTGGATTCTCCAGTCAGCGCCTTAGTCATTATCGTAATCATCATATGATGACCATATCTATTCAAATGAATTAATTCTGAATCATTTTTCGAATTGATGACGCTGTTTTTATTTTCATCTTATTGTTATTTGTTTATTTTTTTTGTATGTTTTCTGATGTTTGTAGAATTTAGTTTTTTTTAAGTTTTTAAAAGTTACAGGTTTTTCAAAAGTTACAGATACTTTTCTACTTTTAAAATACTTTCGGAAATATCACATACTTTTCCACAGTTTTTTGTATGCCAAAGATACATTTTTGTATTATAGAAATACCGGATCCATTCTATTGTAAAGATACTTCTGCAACTTACAGACATTTTTTTACTTCTCACTCTACTTTTGTATCATATAAATACTTTTCAACAGATTTTGTTTGATAGAGATGTTTTTGTGCCTAACAAATCCTTTTCCTTCTATGGTCAAAGATAATTTTGTATCTTACAGACACTTTCCCATCTTACATATATTTTTATATGCTAAAAATGTTCTTGTAACTCAGGTAGTTTTCAACAATCTTGCAGCTTGTTTTTAATCTGACTCGTATGATTGCTATTATCTAAATTCCATTGTTTATTATCTTACCTTTTTATCTGCCCATCTTACTACCGGTCAATTCATGAATCTTTTATTTATATTCCTGTCGTTCTGTGTATCTATTCATTTACATATGTATCTTACTATCTTTTTATCAACATATTTACCTAACTATTGACCTGTCTATCTATCTATCTTTATCAGCTTTTGTTAACATTGTCTGTTGTATTTTATCTGTGGCATTTAAGCGCCCTTAGCGCGAGCTTTGCCATTTTCAATTATCGTTTAAAGGTCACGCTCCATATTGAGGCAGCAGCCGAGTCAGATTCGCCTCCTCCCCCACAACCCCTTCTCTAACCTCACGGTGTTGTTCGGGGCTTTGCTTTGTCAATTGTTGCAAACAAAAAAAATCAATACGTGTTAATTAAATTTCGCGCCAAATAAGATTCATTTGGTGTTTAATAATTTATATTTTGATTTGTTCACTCATTTTTCAGTACATTCAATATTTGATTTATAGATGAGACACCGAAAAGTGGAAGTGGAATAAGAACTAAATCTAGAACTAGAACTTGAAGTACAACTGGGAACTAGAACTGGGCTATGTTTGTCGAGTGCTGTAGATTTATGACAAGAACTAACTGGGTTAGACTTCATTTCTGATTACCGTAATTAGTGGAGATAAGAACACAATAATTACACACTCTGATAACGCTCGTTTTTCCTTTTACTCTTACCTTGGGAATGTACAACTGCAAAAACTGTAAAATTGGCTCGAATTTATATATAAATAGAATATTTAGACATTTGACATGAAATGTAATCTGTTGATTGATTTGTCAATAAATATATATTACGACTCAAATCACGACACAAAAGATACCCTATATTGAATTTGAAAAATAACAAAAGCTGACATGGATTTCACAGGTTTTTGTAGGTTGATTTAAAGACAGAGCTAAAAATTGTGATTAAAATCGGTTTTGATTAAATTATTTATCGTTAAATTTGCCAGCTCTTAACAATTAACACTTTACTTAATTCCTTTAAAATTAATAAAAATTTTATTCATACTATTTTTTAAATAAGTTAAAAAGCTGTTTTTTCACTGTAGCTTGCAAATGTTCGAAAAATCCAACTTTCTGCAGTGGGTTCCAGTGTCAAAAAGAATTTTCCCAATCACTAAACTTATAGTTTTTTCTATCGTTTTATTATTTAATTTTATTTTGGATTTTTATTTCAAGTTGGAAATTTTTCGCTTAAAATATTTGTTTTAGCTAAGAATTGTCAACTGCCTGTTGAGGTGCTGTCAACTTGTTAAATGTAATGGCGTTGCCAGGCTTTCTATATTTCTTTATCATTCGCTTAAAATTAAAGTGCTGAAAATTTCAATATATGGCTGTCACTTTCGCGAATGTCAACGAGTTGTTATTTTGAGTGGGGAAAAACTGTTGGGTACCCCTACTGGAAATTGGGTCAGCAGGTCACCCCACCTCCTCCCCTCCCCTTCATCTGCCACAGAATTTGCATAAATACATCCAAAAAAGAATAGCGGACTCACCTGGCACACTTTAGTCCAGGCACGAGTTTGCTGGGTCAGTTTGTTGTATTTCTCTCTGTGCGTTTCCTTCACAGTTGCGCTTTTCCGCCCACTTCCCATTCCCCGGGGTGGTGCGGAAAGCGGAAAGCGGGTTACTAGTCCGCCACGTAGTCAATGGCTGAAATTGTTGGTCGGCACAATTTCCGCGATTGTTCAACTTGCGACCCATGCAATTTACTAATTAAAATAATTATTTGATTTCTTCTTTATTACGTTTCTACAATAATTAACTTAAATTACACATTTTGCATGAATAATTTAAAGGATTTTCAATAGAAACGGAATAAAGTAGCGCTTTTTTATTAGCGCCTTTTGGGAAAATTGTTATTTAGCAGCAATGTTTATTTAAAAATTATACAACTTTTTTTAATAGAAAAACCCATCAATAATTTATGAAAACTTGATTTTGTTTTTTTTTTATATATTTTTCTACTAACTTTTTTTATATTAAAAAAAAATTTTACATCTTTTTTTTAGTCAAAACAATTACTTGACTCACTGTATGTATATACTAAGCCATATCATTCTGATTAACCCTCTAGTGCCCAGGCAAAAAAAGAAATTTGAGCATTCACTAATTTTCAGACATAGAAAATTCGTAGTAAATCTCATCGTAGAGAGGTAAAAGAAAAACTGGCTGATGGAATATTTAGTTATTCATGAAGTTTTGTAGCAATCTACTTTTAATTATAAATCTAATATAATAATATATATAAAATTCTTTGTCCTGACTGACTGACTCACTGACTCACTGACTGACTGACTGACTGACTGAGAATCAACGTGTAGCCCAAACGGTAAGAGATAGAGAGCTGAAATTTGCACACAACATAGATGAGATAATTTCATCGTGCAATAAGACGGCGTTTTGCGAAATTCCACCTGTAAGAGGGTCAAAATCAAGGTCAAAGGTCACGGAATTGCTTAGTATGAAAAACTTTTTTGTTTCTTAAGATATCTCAACCAAACCAGATTATATGTTTGGTACTGTCTCTTAGATTCTGACCAAATTTGGTCAAAGTGGAATGACTATATCTTATAGCTGCCATAGGAACAATCCGATCAAAAACACCTTTAGTATGAAAAACTTTTTTGTTTCTTAAGATATCTCAACCAAACTCACAGATTACATGTTTGGTACTGTCTCTTACATTCTGACCAAATTTGGTCAAAGTGGAATGACTATATCTTATAGCTGCCATAGGAACAATCCGATGAAAAACACCTTTAGTATGAAAAACTTTTTTGTTTCTTAAGATATCTCAACCGAACTCACAGATTATATGTTTGGTACTGTCTCTTACATTCTGACCAAATTTGGTCAAAGTGGAATGACTATATCTTATAGCTGCCATAGGAACAATCCGATCAAAAACACCTTTAGTATGAAAAACTTTTTTGTTTCTTAAGATATCTCAACCAAACTCACAGATTATATATTTGGTACTGTTTTTTACATTCTGACCAAATTTGGTCAAAGTGGAATGACTATATCTTATAGCTGCCATAGGAACAATCGGATGCAATCGGAGATATCCTAACAAAACTTTTGGATTAACTCTTCTTGCCAAATTTTAACTAATTCGCTTAATTTAGCTTTTCTCGCCAAATTTAGCTTTTTCCCGCCAAATTTAGCTTTTTCCCGCCAAATCACAAAATCTGACTTTTTAGGCAAAGTTCAATTGCAAGGAAAAAAATTAAGGCAGCGGACAGCGGAAGCTAAATATTTCCGTTTTTTTTTCAGAAAAAATGTTATATTATATAAATTTGTTAAAACGGGCAACTAAATACAATGCTGCTAGCGTAGCGAGCTGCGGGTTGGCGAGCGAAGCGAGCAGGGGGCGAATATTATGTAAATTTGTTAAAACGGACAACTAAAGACAATGTTGCGAGCGAAGCGAGCTGGGGGTTGGCGAGCGAAGCGAGCAGGGGGCGTAGCCCCCTAGTCTAATATAATTATATTAATTTTTAAAGTTTTAACTAAGATTTTTTTTTACCCCGCCTAGAGGCGGTCTTGGGCACTAGAGGGTTAAATTCTCTTATCGCTTTTCACTACAATGTTGATGTAAATTTATTTAATATAACTTTTTTTCCAGTAAAAAACGAGGGTATTATTCTTTCTACAAGTCTCCATGTTCTTAATTGTCCCATCTAAGGCCTAATTAGTTTTGTACAGCACCTGGCACGTGCAGTTAAACTAACACTCCCCTCTCTCACTCTTGCTGTATTGTTCTCTCTCTCTCTCCCTCTCTCTCTTATCTTTAAAGTATAGCACGCTTTTGATAAAGTTTAAACTATGAATGCTTTCGGCAACATTAATGGGTCAATTTAAAATGTTCTTATCACAGGCAAAATATGTTGCCATGAGGCAGTCGAAAGGGGAATGAGGCTTAGGGCATAAAGTCCACATGGCATATGCCAAAAGTTCAAAATGTCCGAAACTCAGTTAAGTGTATGGTTCCCACACACACACACACACACACACACACACTATTAACTTAGACACATACTCATATATTCAGACGGAGAACGGCCAATTAAGCAACATGACCTAGAATATTGTAACCCAATTGTGGGCTCTATGCTCCTATCACAAAAATACACATGCCTACATACATACATACATATATATAAATATTTATGTGCATACATATGTATGTATATATGTGTGTGTGTAAGTGTGTTTGTCTTGTGCACTTGCAACATTTTGTACATTTGAAGCATTTGCATGTGAGCTGCATGTTTAATTGTCGGAATAAATGCGTAGGCAAATCACGTGCTACAGATAGTATATATGTGTGTGTGTATATATACGCATATATGCATATATAGACATTGAGTGATTCAAGCATGCATTTATATATTTAAATATGTATGTGTGTACTTGAAGCTTTATCCTTCTGTTAAGACAAACAAAGCGGAAACTTGTAAAATAAATAAATACGGTGTGCTTTTAATAATAATAATGTGTATGAATACCTATACTATATACTACAGTCAAGCTGCGCTTTGCAGAGCCAATGCGACTCCTTCTCATTTGATCAGAAACTTTAGTTGATAATAAATAAGCTTTAAGAAAGAAATGAAATATTATTACAATAATAGCACATTGTTTTCTGTTTCTCAATGGATCTTTTGATAATAATACCTATAATAGTACTAGCAAACAAACCCGCAGTTTCGCTGGCCATACAATATCACATTGTAAAATATTTAATGTGGTAAAATATGTCAATGAAATTTTTAAAAAGAATTTAAGAATCAAAAGAATTGAAAAAGAACGCTAAGATCTCAGTATAAAAACTTTTTCCTCAACAAAACATTTTCCGTTTTGATAGTAGAAAAATTAAGTCTTCCTGTTTTAGTGTTTTACTACACATTTTAACTGATTTATATATGCCGAAGGCTTTTTATTCAGTCATGGTCAAGTGCAGCAGTTAATTAGATTTCTGATTGAAATTTATTTAGCTCGAGGTATTTGGATTTTCGTTTAGTTTCTGTTGGGGGAACTGTAGATCTGGTTCTACAATGACAGGTAGTTACAAGCTTATCAATTAGTTAAAACTGTCACGTGTCTTGAGACTGGTTTTTAATATGTTTCTTTGATTTGACTGTGACATAACCATGAAATGAAACTAAACTGTGAGGCAGGTGAGGAGAGGAAAGGTAATTGTTATGTGTCTTGAGCCAAATGCCAAAATGTGCCAAGCGACAAAAAATTAAAAAAAACACTTTGATTTCATCAATGAACAGCAGCAATTGTTTTTTTATAGTATTAACCACCTTTTTTCGCTCCTCCCCTTGGTCGTTACTCTTTAGACCAACTCCTGTTTTGGCGTGGTTAAAATCACTTGGTTAGTTACTTTAGCTTGCCGGACACGTTTCCATAAAATAATTTATCGCAGTCGTCCAGTGATTGTATGTTACTGTGGTTGCGGTGGTTTTGTGGTGCGGTGGTAAAGTGTTGCTGACGGACAGTGGCTTAAAAGCTCATGTACTCTCTGCTATCAGTTAAAGTTAAAGGCATTGTCACTAAGACCGTCAAAGTCAAACGTCGGATGCCCCCTAAAAAACAAAGTTCAATTCCATTTAGTATTGCACTCAAGTGTGAAGGTGAAAACTAAAACTATTGTAAAACTAATTTAAATTATATATTATTTTATTTATTCATTTAACTTCCTTAGATATATATAGATTATCAGATATATTTCCATTAGCTACTCCAAAAAATTGAGATTCCAATTAGATCATCACAGTGAAATCTCAACATTTCTCTCTCTTTCTCTATCTCTCACTCTCATCTTTTTTTTAATATGATTTCAGCTTTTATTTTGTCTGTCTCGCAGATTCTCCTACGCTTTTTACATTTCAATAATTTCTTTCTGTGATTTTCACTGCCAAACAAAAAAAAACACTCATTAGAAAAAAAGTTGGGTCAGTTTTATTTTTATACCCTGTATGTATACAGTAAATGGTCTATAGGGCAACAGACAGAAAAAACAATATATACATTAAATTAAATTTTAACAAATCAAATCTAAACTTAATATCTTTTTAAACATCCGATAGTCAAGATAGTTTTAACTTTTTTTTATTGATAAATAACTGCAGGGTATCTGCTAGATGAGCAGCCTTGCCATTTACGCATAGTTGAAATTGAAAACATGCGGTAAATAAAAGTCTAGACACTATGACTTTTATCTTGAATAATGTACGCATTTGAGATATTCTGTTATGACTAAAAAGTATTGTTGTATATCTTGGTCTAGTTTTTATCATTGTTTGTTTAGTTATTAACCCTATGAATAATAAGTTTCTCCCTTTCATTGCCTTATCACACAATTAGCTCGGCAACAATGTAATCATATTGTAATCTTGGTTATTATTATTATGTAGAGTCCCATCTTCGGCTAAACCCGATAAGCACTTGGCATTTTTTGTATTATTTTTGCGCACGTTCAACTTTGGAATCGTTTTCGCCCATAAGGCAGACACGGGACGGGATGACGGGGGATACTGCAGATATTTATCTATGCATAGTACAAGGCGAATTGGGCACATATTTATCACAAAAAGGCCTCTAATTAGCTGTAAGTGTGATTAATGCACAGTTGATAGCTGATAACACACGACAAACGGCTAATATTAGCCATGATAACAGCTATTCCACCAAAAGTGCCTAAAAAATGTGGCACGGGTGCAGGTAACCCACAAAAATATTTGGCGTTTCGTGCGCTAAAAACTAGAAATAATAAAGAAAATTACTAAAATTTGTTGTTACCGATGATTTAATACCCTGTGCAGAGTAGTTTTGGAGATGCATATCTACAAAAAAAAGTTATAACTTAATAAAAGTATCTTTGTTTTTGTCTCTTGTAATAAAACTCTGTTTCTTTCGAGCTTTTTTTACTCAGCTATTATCATATATATACAACCAATCTAGCTAGTTTTAGTCCATGTACCTACAAACACAAAATCAAATTATTTAAATCAAATTTCAGCCAGTTATCTTAAGGAAATAATAGATTAATTTGTCCACATACCACGCCAATAAGAAGATTCTTCTTACCTTATAAAAAAAACTTTTTCTTTAAAAATAATTAGTGTTTAAAAAATAATCTCGTCACTAGAGTCACTTTTTGTAACTTAAAGAAGATTGTAAAATCAATTCTGTGTTGGGGTCTATATGAGGGGCAAGTGGAAGCGGAGGACAGAAGACGGCAGAGTTTAGTGTTGCTGATGTTGCAGCAAAGCAAAGCCAATGCCAACGGCCTCATTTCCTGCCCACGGCCAAGCACAGTCGTCTCGAAAGGGGACATGGCTTAGTACTACGGGTAGGGAGAGGAAGAGAGGGAGGGAGGAGAACCATTGTTTGGTTGCTTAGTCAACGGGCGATCGTATAAACTAAATGTGAATATTCAAATTGTTTTCTTAGCTACCACAACAAGTCTCATCCCTTTGGCACTTAACTTTTTCCCCAACTCTATGTCTCCCTCTCACTCTCCAACTCTCTTTCTCACTCTGTCTCTCTTGACAACGACATTAATACTGTTTGTATTTCATTCGCTTCACTTGAATTTTTTGCTTTACATTATTTTTGTTTATACAAAAAACAAAAAGCTGCTGCTACTGCAACAACAGAAGTTGTTCCTTTCTTGCTAAAATTACCCGGAGGGGGTAATATGGATACCTTGTATCCATGTGGCTAAATCGAGCTTGCCATTAAATGCGAATATCAGTTTAAAATACATAAGCAAACGCAGCGGCCACGAGGCAGCAACAACTTCAATTTTAAATAAAAAAAACAATTCTGCAACTCTAAATGCAGTTCTTTGTGTAAGTTCAAAACAATCTGCTGCCACACCCTCTCTTCTGTCCTGACCCACCCGCTTGTTGTCTAGTCAAGCATAAAAAAGCAAAGTGCATAAAAAAAAGACAAAACAATTACCAAAACCTCCAGGCCCTGCCTAAAGGGGGCGTGGCTTTGACGCCAGCTCAAGCGTAGCTTAAATTGTTTTCCAATTTCAACTTTTTTCATTCAATTAAGCCACTTTCCACCCATCCACTTGGAAATTTAATTAGAAGTAGATAGAGACAGAGACAGAGAGAGATAAAACGATATGTTCGCTAATTTTCAAGTTAATCGAATTTTGCACAATGGGTTTTGCACTACAAAAACTTAATAAGAGAATTGTTATAAGCTCAAAAGTTGATTGAACTCGAGTCTAAATACAAAGCATTTGGTATTTTGCGTATTTAAATTTTTTAAATTACTTTAAATTAATGTTTTTTAATTGTCATAAAATTTTATAGCAATTCATTAACAGGAAACATTTTTAATATTTTGCTAAATACTCTTAATATAATAGCAAAATACCATTACAAATGGCTTTCATAAGTCATCTTTGGACGTTAGAACCAGTTGAGAATTCTAAGTCGCAAAACTGACAAAATATCTGTAAAACTGATCTAGCCCTTTGTGTGTTGTTGCTGTGTTATTGTGTTGAAACGGCTAAAAACATTTAAGTTTTGTTTTAATCGTTTATTTTACAAGTTTAACTTAATTTTAATAAACTGTAGCATATTTAGATATAATTTCATTATATTTAACTAAACTGTTTCAGCAGTAAACCCTTTAAACCTTATCTATCATTTATCATTTTTCATTTAATTTATAATAATTTAATTTCATATTTACAGTTTCTCCAAGATGTCCAAATATTCGGGCAAAAAATGTCGCCTGCTCTCGATGATGTGGCTAACAGCCTTCTTCTTCTTCGTGGAGATCATTGTGGGTTATGTGACAAATTCCATGGCCCTGGTCGCCGACAGTTTTCACATGCTGGGCGATATTGCCGCCCTGGTTATATCATTCCTATCAGTTAAGGTGAGCCTTGCATTTGCTATAAAATATCGCATACATTTCTGAATATATATTTTTCAACAGATGTCGCCTAAAAAGTGGTCCAAGAACACCTTTGGCTGGGCACGTGCCGAAGTTTTGGGTGCTCTGGTCAATGCGGTATTCCTCGTGGCTCTGTGTTTCAGCATCACAATCGAGGCATGCAAAAGGTGAGACGACGACGGCACCTGTTTCAGTTCATACCACACACCCAGTAAAAAAAAAGAATCAACACTTTTGCCTTGTCACCGTTTTTATTTTTTCTCCATTATTTTTGTATTTTATTTTAAGTCACTTTTTTGTTAACATTTTGTTGTTTGCCTTTAGCGATTGTTGTCATTTGCATGCCGTGCTCGTATCTCTGGTCACTTTACGATGCGGATTCCATTATCGAAACGTGCAATGTCGTCTTCTTCTTCTTCTCAGTCTCCCATTGTGTGTGTAAAGCACGAAAAGTCTCGGGGATTGTCTCGGAATTACAAATTGATTGACACATTTCCACTTTAGTTCTTATCTAATATCACATGAATGCAGTGTTATAAAAAAAGAACACTGATGTGTTAATCCTTTAATTAGGAATTTAAAAATTGATTGACATATTTCGATAACTATGTACTCTTTTAACTTTATCAAAACTCAAACGATTTTCATGCGGTATATCTATATGTCTACTAATTAACCTCTCAATTGATTCTGCATCAAAGTTTTGTTTATTTTAAAAATTAATTCTTTTTTTTCGAAATTTTTAATTTTTTGCAGGCAACATTTTTTTTTTTATTTTTTTTTGCATATTTTTATAGCTTGGATATTTGAGAATATCTTTCTAAAAGGGTTTTTCGAAATTCTAAATACTTTAAGAGATATGGCCTTTTTTGTACAGCAATGTTTTCGCCAAAATTTTCGAAAAATGTTCATTCTCTTAATTTTTGACAAATCTTATCCGATTGCGGTAGGTAATGCATTTTTAGTCCTGGTTTGGCCTCGAAATTTATGATGCATTTACAATTTTATTGATTTGAAAAATATTTTTTTTTACGAAAGCTTTTGATATTTTGAAAAATTTTCATCTCCCATATCTTTGTCAAAACTTAATCAATATCAATAAAAATAACTTTGTAATCATGAATTGTGCTTTAAATTGATTCTGCATTTAATTAACTTTTTATCTATGGAAATTTTAATCTTTTTCTTTGACTTTTTCGTCGTCTGCAGATTCATCGAAAAGGAGCAAATACACAAGGCAGAGCTGCTGCTCGTTGTCGGCGTTTTGGGTCTGATAGTCAACTTGATAGGCCTGGGTCTGCTTTATGGTAAATATCTCATCTCTAGCGACTGTCTTCCATAATGATTATCAATTGACGCACTCTTGTAGAACACGGTGGTCATCATGGACACTCGCATGGCGGTGGCTTGACTCGCAATCACAGCCGACTCACGGAGCTGGCCAACATGGACGAGGGCCACGATGATGAGCAGCATGATTATGCGTTTGAGAAGCAAAAGGAGAAGCCGGTGAAAAAGTCCAGCCATGGTCATAGCCATGATCCCGGCCAGATGAACATGCGTGGCGCCTTTCTGCACGTGCTTAGCGATGCCCTTGGCAGCGTCATTGTCATTGTCAGTGCGTTGGTCGTGTCATACACAGATTGGGAGTATCGCCTGTATATTGATCCAGCTTTATCCATTGTCCTGGTCGCGCTTATTTTGCACTCGGTTTGGCCGCTGCTTCGCGAATCTGCCCTGATTTTGTTGCAAACGGTGCCCACGCACATTCAGGTGGACGCGATACAGAAGCGTCTGCTGGAGAAGGTCGATGGTGTGCTGGCCGTGCACGAGTTTCATGTCTGGCAATTGGCCGGAGATCGCATCATTGCCTCCGCACACATACGGTAGGTACTCGAGGGAGTTGCTAGGAACTAGAGCAGGAAAAAAGTATACAAATAAATGAGAAAATATATATTATTTCAAGTAGCATTTTGAAAATACATTTTACACATAAATGTCCACTCTCATTTTGTATCTAAAGTTGATCTATAAAGTAGAAGTAATGAACGAATTAAATTATAATTATACAATAAAATGTAAATTATATAAAAGTAAGAGTTGAAATAGGATTGCTAAATAAAAACTAAATTATATTTGTTATATTGTATATTAATATTATAATAATTAAGTTTCAGTTTTTATTTAGAAATCATATATTTCAACTCTTGCTTACATGTTGTTTATAATTAATATTAATTCGATTAATATTTCTGAAATATTTAATTTGTTTTCCATTGATTTAATCATACAAATATATTAAATATAATTAGTATTTACTAATAATGTAATTACATCTTTTGCAGTTGCCGCAATTTGTCCGAGTACATGAAGATTGCGGAAAAGGTTAAGGAGTTCTTTCACAACGAGGGCATCCACTCGACCACCATACAGCCCGAGTTCAGTGAGATTGAGGGCTGCAATATGTCCGATGGCACCTCCAGCATTAATATGAGCGGCTCAGATTGCTGTGCCCTCGACTGTCCCACCACAGATGAGGGCTGTGTGAAGGCCACCTGCTGTCAGAACAACAACAAATTGGTAACAATGAGAACAATAATATAGCATATAAATGCAGTTAATTTACTTGACAATTGCACTTATAGAATCCGCTGCCCTCGCCCACAAATTCACCGTATCTGTGTCGTCAGCGGACTGCGGCACGTCAGGCTGGAGATGTGGAGGCCGGCTCCTTGCTGGAAGGCAACCAGCAGACGGTGAGCAATGGAACGGCAATTACAGCAGCTGCGGAGCCAACGCCAAAGAATGAAATAGTCTGACAACAGCCACCAGCTCAACAACAACAACAACAGACGCAGCATCAAGTACACTTTGCCGCAAATCCAAGCACAACAACAATAACAGCAACCACAACATTAACAACAACAACAACAACACGTGATATATTATTGTACGAGCCAACTAACCATGCAACTTCCAAAACCAACGCTACCAACGATGCCAATCTCTCCTTAACCGCACAGCGAAGACGCGATCTTCAGCTGCGTGCCGAGCAACAGTCCAAGGATCAGGTGAAGCTTAGCGGCGGCGCCTGCACACGCAATGGTGATGAGGTGGCTCTTTAAATGGGAACCGAGAAACAGATAAACGTGTTTCTTTGGTCAAAAACATTTCAAATTGTTGTGTGGCCGGCAATTGGAGGAGGATTCTCAGCGTTCTTGTTGATGTTACGGCAAAGTCTAGTTAATAATAGTGTGCCTGTTTGTGGCCCGCTCCCCCGTCGGTCCTGCCCCGCCCCGCCCCCCTTTATACACAACAGACACTATCAACGCACCGTATTTAATATAATTATATTAATATTATTATTATATTTTGTGCTAGTTTAATTGAAATCAAAAAAAAGATTAGAAATAATTAATCAAATTGCGTGCAGTTTATATAAATTGTACGATTATATGCGATGTTAATAGCATTAACTAAAAAAAACAAATGAAACGATTTTTTACATTTTGAGAAAGTTTTTACGTGAGAAAAGTAAAACAAAAAATATATATATACATACATTTAAATATATTGTATTTAATAGTTATATTATACTAGTTAATAATTAATGACGTGTTTGGTGCGAATGTTTAGTGCAAAATTGCAATTAGAACAAATACAAATTGTAATTCGACATATAATGAAAACAACTATAATGAAATGCAAATTTAGGCATTAGTTAATATAATTATTCTTAGTTGTTGTAATTATGCTAATTGTATAAATAAGGTTTTTATTGACTTTATTTAATGGACTCTTAAGCAAATTCAAAAAACTTTATTAGTATAAATGCGAAATATGCTGTATTATTTCATGATTCATTGTCCCTGTATATGTTTGTAAATATATATATGTATATGAATTTATATGTATATCAAGCATAATCATTATAATTAAATGAAAACCAAAAAAATATATACATACGCATGTCGACAACAACAACAAAAAGTTGTGCAATTTTTTACTTTTTTAATGCATGGGTTTTGCAGATAAAAGATAGTTTTACTATCAATTGATGTGGATAAAATAAAAAACATTTAAACCATTCTTTCTGAAATTAAAAATTTTGTTCAATATAAATTAAACATACAATTTTCAGAATTTGTGATTTTATCAAGGAATGTTAATGATTTAGTGGTTTTTATCAATTAATAAAATAAGCTCAAAAATCCCATTAAAAAACATAAATTTTTATATAAGTCATAGAATAACTTTTTAATTTTTATAATAAAATTAAACACACAATGTTTAATATTTTTTTAACTATAATATTTAAATTTTTTAGTAAAAAGTCCCATAAATTTCTAAAGTAAAAAAATTGCACACGGAATTTTTACTCAACATGCGTAAATTGCATTTTAACACATTGTTTTATTTACAGAATTATTTAACAAAATACAAGTTATAAAAAATGCCAATAAGAAGAAGATAAAAACATATGCCTAGTAAAGCTAATTAGATTGGAATGGCCACAGAATAATGAGTGTGTGTATAATATAAACATGTGTAAAGTGCTTAAAAGTAATTAAGTTAATAGTCTAACTGTTGCTGCTCCCCATCATCGATGCATTGCATCTCTGAGAAGCGAAGCTGGCGCTATAAGTTCTCATCGAGATTCTCTTCGGTGTTCTCCTCGACAATGGCCTCGTCCCAGGGACCGTGGATGTTAAACTTGTACCGCTGCTGCCTCACAAATATAAACGGGCACACGAAATTGATGAAGAGCGTGGAGCAGGCATATAGATAAAGCACCGGCCGGGATATAAAGTAGAGCGATCCGCAGCATGTCACAAAGATGGGCACCATACAATACGGATGCCATCGGGCCGCTATCATAATCGGATACAGCACAAAGAAGATGGCAGCCTCCACGAGCAGCACAAAGGCATGATACGACGTGGACAGACGTGAGGCCAAACAGATGGCACCGAATATCGCAGCATTCAATGATATGGCCTTGGATACCATGGCCACGTCCAGTCCGTAATCCGTAAACATCAGATTGAAGAGCATCACAAAGAACGTGGTCGTATAAATCGTGTCCGTGCTGATGGCCTGCGTCAGCGTGTGCAGCATGGGGGAGAAGAGGTAACCGAAGAGCAGCACGGTCACGAGCGTCTTGGAATCCTCTCCCAGTAGCGTCATGCTGAGGCTGCTGCCACGATAATACAAATATCCAATCGCAGTGATGATACACGTGGGTACCAGTATGCTGGTCGGTGCCACCCTATCGCTCAGCATCAAGTGGTAGAGTATGAGGAACCCGGTTATACACGAGATTTGATTGTTCAATACGGTTATGCCGCCAATTGTTTCGCCCAGTGTGTAACGACGCACGTGCAGATTTGTTCGCAGATCCTTTAAGAAACTCACATCGGTATAGTTGTCCGGATATTCGCGATTTGAATAGAGATTTTTCACCCAGGGTTTTCGCTTTGCCATTTTTCAATCCAGTCACAAAAACATTTGACAAATCGTTTGTTTACATCCCAAACAGCTGTCACAGTTATCGATAACAAACTACTACTGTGCATTTGTTGTCGAACTATCGTTTGATGACCGAGCGCTCAATTCAAACGCAAAATAATTCTTGTTAAAAAGTGTGCTAATATTTTATTATTTCTTAAGAGTTAGTTGTAAAAAGGCAGAGTTATTATGTTTAGATAGGCAAAAGTGCCTCTGGCTAGTTAAAATCAGTTAAAATCCATGGGATTAGTTTAAAAAACGCTTATAAAAGGCATCTATCCGAATATGGGAAAGGATTTGACCTATAAGTATTGCATTAATATTGTTCTGGATTAGGGACAATCGTCAGATTATAAAAATGGGCACTGAACATAGGCCACTATCAACAATAAACAGATTCCTATAAATTAGAAACAACTTTGATATATCCGCCTCATGTGATGGACAATTTATGACCAACCGCCAGTTAGTTTGTGGAAGAGCTCCTCGTTCAGGGTCTGATTGTTATCCTTGGAGCGCATTGACATGAAAATGTAACCGCCAATGAATTCATGCACCACCTTGCAGTCGGCCGAGTGGCAAGAGAAGACAACATTCTCGTCATGAAATTGAATCATCATGCATTTAATGCCCCAGTTGACATTCCAGGCTTTCATTGTGTTATAACGCCAGGTTTTGATGTGGTCCCCACTGTTTAAATCCATGCGCATGATACGATTATGGGCAACGCCCAGAAGCTCCTCCTTTCGATGGCCATCAAACTTGATGATGAACAGAGAGACGCCAAAGTCGGGCAACGATTGCCAGGCCTGTATATATTTTAGCTTCGCCTCCAGCAGCGGCAACTCTCTGACATTGGCGTGCGCCTCCAGAATCCGTTGCACTGCCTTGTTTGACAACTTGCGGAGCATCTTGGGCGATAAATAATCCACAGCATCCACCGAGCGTGGATCAATGTTGAGATGCACGCCTTGGACGGGTCGCTGTATCTGCAGCAGCGATAGAATTCCATCGACTTCGCTCTCATACGTACTGTCGGCTAAGGAGCGACCCTTGGCCGCCAGACGACAGGCAGCCAACCACTTGGCATACTGCTGCTCATTCTCGCAACGCACCCAGACCTCGCTGTTGGCTCCATGACGGCTATCGTCCGGTGAAACCTCCAGGCGTATGGCATATTTACCCTCAGAGAGATTCACATCCGGCGTTATCTCGCAGCCACGCAAATTAATGCTAATTGTGGGTGCAGTGCGTCTTGATTCCTCAGCATTCTTGTACAGATGCAAGTGCAAATCGCGATAGGTGAAATAGTATCGCTTGTAGCCTCTCAGCGTAAATCTTTGTGGCTTCAGAAAGCGCAGATAATCCGAGAGTTCCAGTATGCGTGTAATATTCACGGGATCATGCGGATTGCTGCTGCCCTCCAGCGTAATCTGCAGCTCATTGAGAGCCGAATCGATGTCGTCATCATCATTCTCCTGACTCGACGTCTCAATGCCCGAATCGACAGCTGCCATTGGTTGCATATCCACCTGATGATTTACCTGAAACTGCAGCGCGGCAAACATCAAAGTCTCCTGCTCCGTGCAGTCCAGTTCCTCGTTGAGAATGGACCATTTGGCCTGCTCGTAGAGTTGATTAATCCGCACCAGATCGTATTTGGGATTCAAATCAAAGAACGTATAGTATTTGAATCGCAGACAGAGCGTGTCATATTCCCGGACGCCCTGCTCCATCAAGGATAACGAGCTGTCCAGCCAGCCGACATTGAGACGCGCCTTTTCCACCAGCGACTTAGGACGCAACAGATGCGAACGCATCTCAGCGCTCAGCGTATGCGGCGAGCTGGCCAAGTTCTCCTGAAAATTACCGGGTGATTAGATATTTAAATATATCAATATCGATAATATATGGACATAAATAATATATTATTATTAATGCATATCGATAAAACTCTAGATTTTTACTTGATATCGATAAGCTCAGTATCTAAGCGCGACTTTAAATATGTAAACAAAAAACATCCTTCTGTGAATATTTGAATAAAACCATATACATTTTATTTAATAACAATTTTACCTGAAAATCACCCAAACTGGACGAGGTGGAGTCATAGGTGCCATAGCCAGGCTGGCTGGGCTTCCAGTTGTGATGAGGCGTAGGCGAGCGTCTGCTCGGTGCATTGTGCGGAGAAAGCGGCGCACAGAAGAACAAGCCCGGGGACGAGGGTTTGTCCAGGCTGCCGTTGCTGCCACCGTCAAAGGACGAATTGATGGGCACAAATGAGTTGGTATCCGGTGCTGGCTGTAGATACGTGGTGCCATCCGGTTCGGCGATAGCCGCCACACGCTTCAAATGCGGCAACTGAGCAAAGTTCTTCTTGAGATGCTCCGCCTCGAGGGGTTTACACAGGGATAGCTCCTCCGGATAGCGTATGTCCAGATGCTTGCATAGATTGACAACAGCTGCAAATGTCTTGATGGAATAGTCAACGCGGCAGTCGAGATAGCGTAAATCTGGGAGTTGGACACGCAGCATCTTGTGCATGGGCGTAAAGTGGAGCAAACTGTCCGCCTGGACGCCACACTGATCCAATGTGGCGCGCGTCCTGGTCAACCACAAGTTCTTAGCGGGCCAGTAGAGCGCATGATCGGACCAATCTTTCGGATTCTCTGGATCCACCAGCTGCAGCATTATGCTTCCCAAATGCTGATCTCCGCGCACGCGCATTTTCCGTTCCAGCGACAGATCTGTGATGAAAATGCGCAGATTCCATGAGTTGTCGCCAACGTGAATCATTTTGACTGCTTATTGATAGGCCCTTTCTTAATATGTAGCTGCTGCGTCCTTGTGGTGTCGCCGTCGCCGATGCGTCGCCTACGTGCGTTTGTTTCCTCGACTACCAAAATGTACTGAGATTTGAGAATTGTTTAGCAGCTGTTTATTTATTCAATTATTTCAACCAAATTATGCAATTTGGGGTACATACTTTAATGCGGGCACGTTAGATATGCCGTAATACTTCCGGATGCGCGTAATTGCATTGATTGATTTTCACTTAAGCAACTGAAGCAATTAAAGAAAATGCATTGAAAAAGAAGAAAGCGCCCTCCCCGGGTGTTGTTTTTTGTCGAGTGAAACATCGATGTCATCGATGTTTGCATCGATGTTCCTCCACCTCTATTGTTGGCAGGAAAAGAATGGTAGTCATTTTTAGTTCGATAATTTTTTGCATCCCTAGTTCACACTGTGGAGTTGAGTTTGTTCATTGTTTTTAACAAGTTGGCAGTATCAATGACGATAAATTACTGTTATTGTTTTCGATAGAAATTTCTCTAATGAAATTAATTATTTTTAAAGAACTAATCAAAAATTCGCACTTACAAATATAAAGAACCAAGAAAATTATATATTTTCTAAAATAATGAAGTTCATTTTAAAATGGTTTGGTGCACGACACCCTTAGCTTGGTGAAGTTTTACAAGAAATTTAAAAAAAATCTTAAAAATTCTCGCTTTTAACGCGATTATTGTGTGAAAAAGTGTAACTGCTTGTAATTGTAATTGTATTAGAAAAAGCTTTTCGGATAGAACGCAATTGAAAATGAGTTGGACTTACTCAACGCACGAATATACATGGACAATGCGCTCACCATGGCAACGAATTCCGCAGGATAAGAAAGTTAAACAAACACTTGACTTGATTTTGGGCAAATAAACAAACAACGAAACTGAAATCGTAACCACAGCAGCAACCAGTCAATTTTCAGTTACAAATCATCATCAGCTTTACTTTGCCGGCTTAACGTGCTCAAATACACACATTGTACATAAACTTCAGCACGGAAAATACTTACACATTAAAAATAAAAAACGTGCTAACGTTTTACAAATTTTGTACATCGGCGATATATAAATTAACTTAGCGCCTGTGTGTGCGATTTAAATGGTATCACCGCGCAAATTAACATCCTCCGACAGTGAACAGTGGGATAACAATATGTCGTGAGTAAAAAACTATATGGAGTCTCACTTTAAACTAAGATTTTAATAAACATTTCGCAGGATGCCGGCAAAGAGTTGTGAGAGCCTTTTCTCGGGCAGCTCGCGGGAATCGGCGAGCCAGATTTATCAGCGCAAACCGGCCGCACGCGGCATGAAAAATGGAGGCATGCGCCAGCCTTCTCTGGTGCCCAGCAATACCAACAGCGACATCCATCAGCGTGTAATGTCCGCACGCAATTTGCGCGCCAAGACCTTTCAGAATCAACTGGCCGATGCCCAGGCGGAAATCGCCAATTTGGCGCATGAGAATCGCATGTTGCGGACAATGCACAAACGTCAATCGACAGCATTGAATAAGTATGAATCGACTGGCGCGGAATTGCCACAACTGCTGCATTCGCATGCCGAGGAGCTGCGCGTCTGGCAGACCAAGCATCGCAATGTCCAGGCGGCCAACAAGGAGCTGGAGGCAAAGCTAAAGGCCAAGGAGGCACAGATTCTAACGCTCAGCGATCAGAACAGACACTTCAGTCAGCTCATTAGGGATAAGTAAGTGGCAATTGATTAGAATGATAATCATAAGAAGACTTTCCCATTTGTATATCGAGACAGAAGGAGGCGAGGAAGAAGACTCCCTAAAGTATCTATATTCTTGAGTTGATATAGCCATGTCCGTCTGTTTCTCCAAAAGCTAGACTTGATTATATGTCGGAACCAGCCGGGTTCGATCCCTATATTAAGATATAGAAATGATCTGACAGAACTCAATCTTTTTTATGAGCAATTTATTTGTTTCTGGAGATATCTCCATTAATCTTACAGATTGTGTATTTGCTATAGGTATTGTACATTCTAAGAAAATTTGGATAAAGTCGGGCTACTATATAAGAAGAACTACTATATGAAGAACTTTTTTATTTCTTCAGATACCTCATTCAATCTCATAGGGCATTCAATCTTCATACTTGTTAATTTTACAATTGCTTTGCAGAAATTTGGATGAACGCCAGAAACTACAAGATAAACTCAAATCCTTGGAGCAGCGTCTGCAGGAAAAGGATAATGATATGAAGCTAATGTCGCGCAAAGTGCAATTGGAATCAAAGAATTTCCGCCAGCAGCTGCTGAATGAGCAAAAGAAAACCAAGGAGGTGCTGCTAAAGCTGGAGAAGGCCAGACTCGAGATCAGTGGCTATCGCAAGCTGGAGGAATTTGCAGTTGGTTCAGAAATGCTTCACATATAAATCAAATAATAATTCGGTTTCTGTATTATAGCCGCAGCTGGATAAGGCAAATCCTTTGGCATCGGCACGACGCACCAAATTGAACTCCGTGGAGGAAACGGACAAGATTGACAAGCTGGAGAAGTCACTGGAAATGCTGGACAAGGCCATCGAGAAGAACAATCAAAGTGAATTCAATGCTTTGACCGATGTGCTGGAAACAGATTCGAATTTTGACTTTGAAAAGGATGATGCTGATGTGGAGAAAAGCGTAGCGCACGCAACGGATGCTGTGGACAAGGATAAGGACAAGTCAAAACGTGGCAAATTGACGCTGCCACCTGCAGCCATTCCTCCCAAGCCAGTGCCCAATAATACCACCTCAGGCGGCAATGCGTCGCGTCTGTCGCTCAGTCAGATGCTGAATCAGACCAAGCCCAAGCCGAATCCACGTCTTCGCAGCGGAGCAGCTGCCGCCACAAACGGAAGTGTGTCCACTGTGCGGTCCAGTCAACGTGGAGATGGTGCGCCCAAGTTGGCATCTGTCGAGGGAAGGCTCAACAAACTGCAGACAATGACAAAATCCTTAGAATTTGACTATGATGATGACTCGGATCATGTGGATGAGGACGATGATGACGATGAGGGTTTAATTAACAAAATGTGCCATGACGATGAGCCCAGTGATGACATCGACGAGATGAATCCTAATGATGATGGACCGGTCAATTATGCAGCCTACTTGAATACAAAATGTGAACTATCTGAAATGCTCGAAATGGAGGAAGAAGATGATGATGACGAGGATGATGATGAGCAGTCATCAAAACTGACTGACAATGAGGCAATGGTAAGTAAACCTGTTTGCTAGTTATGTTTAGAACTCTAAATTATTATCAGTTATTCCGGCAGAAGGGGAATCCCCGTCCAGTGGCCAGCATGAAGGAGAACATGTCCAACATACGCAAAGTAATCTCCGATGACTACAAGGAACGCGAGAACTTCTTGGACATCCACTGTCGCCCAGTCTCGGGTAACAACAACAACAACAACAACATCTTGCGTGATGATCCCGCCAAGAAGAAGCGCAACAACATCATCTCAAGCGGCGCCATTACGGGCGGTCCCATGGCCGGAAGTCGCAAGCATGCGCTCTTGGCCGCCCTCAAGGTTATCGATGATAACAAGGATGAGGACTAGCATCGTCATTTTACACTGTCTATTTTATTGTCTACCAAGCAGTTTAGTTTAGACCATAAGCAGCGTTAAGTTATATTTTTTAATTGATTTGAAAGTAAACGAAAAATACTCCGTGTGCCACAGCCGAGGCAGGTGCAACAATTGCTGGTTAATCGCTGCTTATTATGGATGGCGTACCCATAAATGAACAATTTGTCCAGTAATTGTTGCAACTGCAACGCCCAGGCTCGCCGTTAAAAAAAAAACAAATGAAATAATTTAAAAAGTATTTTTAAAACTGCCGCACTTAACGACTGTCGATAATTTATCACTATCGAATTTGTGCGATAACGTATTTTAGATCGAAATCCAATCGCGCGTTAGTCGTTTTTGCGATAATATATTTGAGATATCGATATACAATCGTGCACTTTTTAACCGTTTTTGCCTTTGCTTTCAAGTTTGAGTTTTCAATTTAAAATTTTATAAATTGTTTATTTAGTCTAATCATAAGATCCTATGTACAAGCATTGTATCAGTTATTCTTCTTGCCACGCATCTTGCTTATGGCCCGGGACACCTTCTTCCTCAGCTGCTTTTGATGCTGCATTTTGGAGGCTTCGTCGGCCCGTTTCTGGGCACGGAATTTCTTCATGCGCTGTTTGGTTTCGTTGCGATCCCGATTGCGTTTGTCCTTGTAGTTCGTTTCGATCATCTTCATCATTTTGGCGACCTTCTGCTCGTGGGGGGAATTGACAACGGCCACACGCTCCAGAGCCTCGCGAGGATTCTCGGGTCCCAGCTTAGGCTTATCCTTGTAGGGCAATGCACGCTGCAGTGCCTTGGGTATGACCAGGGGACGGAAGATCTTTGGTTTGCGCACAATCTCCGTGTACATGCTATCGGGCTGTGCCTCATTCTGGAGGGCACGCTCCCGCTTCAGCTGGCCGAGGGTCTTCATGCCCTGCCATTGACTCTTCTGCTCCGCGGGCAGCAACAGCGATGTGATCGGAGCATAGAATCGTGGCACCTCCACATTGAACCAGGTGCGACAAAAGACAATGTCACTCAATAGAATCTTATCCTCGAATGTGGCACGATAGGAACCTTCGGGCGTGTGATGCGCCTTCTTGATTTGTCCACGTATTCCGGATACGGTTTTAATTTTGGCTCCCTCGAATTTGGCCACCTCCAGAGAGGAGTGGAACATGTCCTTAATGAAAGCCGTGTTCTTGTAGATCTTGAATGGATGTCCCACCAGCTTGAGCTTTTTCATGATCTGTGAGGATTTGTCCAGTTCGGTGACGCATCCCGTCGCTGCAATGCGAAATCCCAAACGCTTCATTTCCTCCTTATCCTGACGCACCGTTTGCAGCGCCAAAAAGCCCGTATTCTGTGGCGTTATTGGACCCCAAAAAGTCATGCTGCAGGTGACATGATTGGGCGTATACTTGAGATAGCGATGCCTTAAGTTATCCTCCACCTTGGCATAAATGGCAACCGTCTGGAAGCGACGCCAACCCATCGAAACAATCAGAGGATCGCCAGTTTTGAGAATCTTCTTGTACCAACGATGCTTCTTCACCTTGCAGTTGACATAGCCCACATTTTCCTCGGTCATGTTGAGAGCACCAACCAAAACCGGATAACTGGCATCGAAATTCTCGACAAACTCAGCGGGCAACGTCTTGAAACCCAATCGCACATAGAGTCCAGCACGATAGCCTTCGATTTGGATGCGCAACTCGTTGTCCAAATGGGCAAATTCACTTTTGTTGAGTTCGCTTTGCTTTTGCGCCTCCGCCTTGAGGTCCTCGTAGAAGGAATGATCGCCGGTTATACGTCCACCATCCTCTTCAGCCCCCTTCTCGCCAAGATTATCATACTCTGCATCGAATTTGGCTTTTAGCTTTAGCTTCTTTGCCATTAACTCGGTTTTAGTTAGATTCTCCTCTTCCACGCGCGTCATTTTCCTTTTATTTGTGTCGGGAGCAGCTGCCTGCTCCTCCTCGCCTGTCTCTTTGGGTTTGCCGCTGTGCTGTTCACCCGTTTCCAGATCCTCAAAGTCCCCATAAACCTCACTATCCGCATCGCTCATATCGTCCAGTTTGAGTAAGTTTTCCGCATCCTCCGATGCCTTCCATTTGCCTGTTACAAAGCAGTTCTTGATTAGCTCCTTGTTTGCCTCTGAAAGCCAATCCCGGGATGTATCTAAGGAAGGTACAAGTTGTAGTTACTCTTAAGGGGATCAATTGGAATCTCTTACCGCCTTGATACTCGAAGAAGCAGCGCTCCTCCTTGTCACGTATGTCCTTGTCCTTTTGTAAGTCGCTTTGCTTCTTGGCCGCCACACGGAACAGTCCACCCAGCTCCTCATCAGAGTCATTACCCTTCTCCTCATTCTCCTCCTTCCTACGCTCGCTCTGATTGTAGCAGCCGTAGACGAGACGCATTAGATTCCGGGACTCGGAATGGCGTTGCAGGAATGCGTCCTGCGCCTTCTGTGCCAGATTAGTTTTCCAGCTCATATTGCTGGCCAGGATGCGTGCTTCCTCGTCTTCCTCCTCCTCGGAATCATCGCTGTTCTTGGCTGCCGTCTCTGCAAGACTTTGATATTCCTCATCCCCTGAGGATGCATCCTCACTATCCTGCTCCTGATCCTCATCATCATTATCGCTGTTCTCACCACGCCAATCATTGGCTGCAAATTCATCAGCATTCTCTTCATCACTAGAAGCTGCATCCATGCCAGAATCATCTGCATTGTCATCATCTTGGTCGGAGACCGCCTCATCATCTTCGTTTTTGAAATCCTTGGATTTAATGGGAGCACCATCGGAAAAGAGCCGAAATTCCTGTTCTTCCATTTGCTCATCCATGGTGGCCTTCTTGTCAATCAGTTTGCTGACCAGCGCCTCCTGCTCCGTTGCCTCCGCCGTCTTCTCCTTGTGTGAATGCGAACCTTGGAGCTCTATGTAGACAGCATCCTTGTCATAGACGATGCCACCCACACCCGACATGGGTGCATAGAGCAGACGCTCTTTTTCCAGCAGGCTGCGCTTCTTCTCCGTGCCAGGCAATGGACATGGATCGGGAATGACGCTCAACTCATCGATGCGGGCATCGCCTAAGCCGGCAATATGCACCATATGCTCCTGCTTGAGCGGCACACCACGTACATAGCCATAGAGCACAACTTCGCGATCACATTTGGGATTACGACGCACAGTGTCCGTGTTGGTCACGTCCTCCACACGATCCACGAGTAGATAACTGTGTGCGCCACGCCACTGCAGCGGACGGAACTTCATTACGGATATAAAGCGTCCCAGATTCTTGATCTCGTTACGCAAATACTCGCCATGGAGAAGACCCGACAAATAGAAGAGCTTGGCGCCATCGTAAACTTCCGTCCAGAAGCGATGCTTTAGTTCCTTCTTGCGCTTGCGCAGCTGCTTCGTGTTCTTGATCATATCCAGATGCGTCAGCACACCCATTATCTTGGGCATGCCGTGCACCTGGCAAATGTTGAGAAACTCGAAGATTTCCATCTCAAATCCATAGCTTGCATCGCAGAGCAGTAAAACCAAATCCGCACACTTGGCCACATCAATCATGGAGTTAATATCATTATTACACTCGAGCAGCGTTATGCGACGCTTCTTTGATGTCACAATGGTAATGGGACCCTTGATATCCGTAACATTTGTCCTCGTAAAGCTCTTGATCAGATCCTTGATCAATGTCGTCTTGCCGACTTTGGGCGGACCAACAACGGCAATTAGCACCGGCGGTGGCTCATCTGGCGTCTGATCCACCACAGGTATATGCTGTTTCTTGGCTGTTAAGTCCTCTTTTCGACGGAAATTACGCTCCGCACGTTGTGCCGAATTGATCGCAAATGCTTTTGGATTTCGTTGGCGCGCTGTCAATTCGGGCTCCTTTTGGTTTGAGTCTTTCTTGACCTTTTCCTTCTTCTTGTCCGCCTTAACACCAGACTGGCGGGCACGGTGCTGCTTGCGCTTGTCTTGGCCAGCATCGTCAGCCATTATTTAAAACAAAAATAAAAAGATTTTAGCACTGTTTACGAATTGTTTGTTGCACGTGCTCGTCGTTGAGTAAATGGGACACAAATGAACGAAACGAACGAACTACAATCAGGGATTTAGTTCGTTCGTTCTCTTTTAATTGAACTTCATCTGAACCGATAGCAACGATGAGTGCTATCGCACTCAGCCTTTGGATTTAACCATTGCGCGCAATTTAAATTTAAATTATACATTTAGTTAATTTAGTGAAAATTTAGCAAACAAGTACAATTTCATTAAATACAATAAAATGTTAATTATATAAGACAAATTTAATTTTAATGATTAAAAACAGACAAAAAAAGATATTTAAAAAAAATCCTTAATATATGGCATAGTCCTTTCTCTACCCGTTTTTTGGGAATGAAGGTTGCCATACCATTTGCTGGTTTTTGATTAAAATTGCTCTCCAGGTATTTTAAGATTAATAGTATTTTGGTCACACTGTATGTGGATTTCAGTTTTGAGGCCCATACGGTCACACTGTGCTGTGAAGCAATTTTTTCGCATTATTCATTTTTTTAGTTAAACTTGCAAAATGTTGCTGCGTTTGGGCAAAGTGAAAACCTATTAAATAGGCTTGAGACAGAGGCACTCGCAATCACATCCCTTGCTTGCCCAAAAGCGCTTAATTCATACAGACAGAGCTCGCTGGGCTGTGGCAACACAATAAAAAAAGAAAAAAGCTCAATACTCGCCCTGGCACTACTGTCAAGAAGAAGCAGCAGCAAAGGCGGCGCGTAGTAAAAAGAAAAGAAGAAAAAGAATACATTTAGGGGAACAAAGCGAATCGTCGACATAGTTCAGGTAAATGTTAATCAAATGCAAAAGTCATGTTTAATTTAGTCGTGTATAATTTAATACTCTGTAAGTGTAATGAATGACGCCCAAAGTCTTTGTCGGCAAGTCTGTGGAGGGCAGGGTTGCCTGCCTGGGAGTAGTAGGGGGGTTGGGGGTGTCAATTTCTGGAGCCGCCTTGAAAGAGATGTCTGCTCAAAATTCAATGCCACTAACAGACAGACAGACAATTCTGGCCTGACCTTGTGCTGACTATCGATTTCTTAAATTGCATATAAAGCCCAAAAAAAGGAAAAAAAAACCGAGCAGACCAAAAATCAAGTGAACCGCATAAAAGTGAAGGTTAAACATTTTCTATGGCACGGACGCTGTTCTTTGTTTGCAGCAGCAGCAACAACAACAACAGCAACAATAAGAAATATGCAAGAAATGTGACAACAACAAAAACAACAACGACGACTACAATTGCGATCAGAGTCCCAGAAGCCAGAAGAGATCAGCGTATATATTATTCTTTGTTTTTATTTAGTATTGTTTTTCTTTATTTTATATACTCTTTTTTGTTATATTGAAATTTGCTTGAAAATGAAAGCAGCAAAATGAGAAATGAAATTGTATTGAACTTTTGTCTTTGCTCTCTCTCTCTCTCTCTCTCTCTGTTTTCTCAGCTATGGAGAGTCCTTGTGAGTCGGAGAGTTCCTTGGATGGTGGCACAATGCTGCCACCAAGTCCCGTATCCCGGGAGCAGCTACAAAAGCGCATCGAGTCGCTCACCCAGCAGAACAAGTAAGTTCCAAAAAAGACACAAAAGTCTCGAAACAATTTTAACCCTTGATCCCTTCTGCCTGCAGAGTTCTCAAGGCCGAGCTGGATACGTCCAAGACAAAATGTAAGGTGGTGCAGGAGGAGAATCGTTTTTTGAAACAAGCCTCAGTTATAATAGTGAGTAAATCAAGTAGTTACATCTCTAGTCTTAACTAATCTTCATCTTTTATACTCCACACAGCAAGCCAAGGCGGAGCAGGAGGAGGAGTACATTTCCAACACATTGTTGAAGAAAATCCAGGCACTTAAAAAGGAGAAGGAAACTCTAGCTCATCACTATGAGCGCGAGGAGGAATGTCTCACCAATGATTTGTCCCGCAAGCTGGATCAGCTGCGTCAGGAGAAATGCAAGCTGGAACAGACCCTGGAGCAGGAGCAGGAGTGTCTTGTCAACAAGTTGATGCGTAAAATCGAGAAACTGCAAGCGGAGACAGACAACAAGCAGACAAATCTGGAGCAGCTGCGTCGCGAAATGGTTGAACTAGAGAATACATTGGAACAGGAGCAGGAGGCGCTGGTCAATAAGCTGTGGAAACGCATGGACAAACTGGAGACGGAGAAGCGTTCGCTGCAAATCAAACTAGATCAGCCCGTGTCGGATCCGACAACGCCACGTGATATCACCAATAATGCCAATGGCGACACTGCCACCAATTTAAGTGCACACATCCAAACGTTGCGCTCGGAAGTGTTGCGTCTTCGCGCAAATCTCGCAACCGCCCAAAAGGAGGAGAAATCCATACGGGAGGAGAATGCACGATTGCAGCGTAAACTCAAACAGGAGGTGGAACGCCGCGAGGCTCTGTGTCGCCATCTATCCGAATCGGAATCGTCGCTGGAAATGGACGAGGAGCGTTTCTACAATGAGAATCTGATGGCTGCCAATGTGAATGTGAATGTGAATGCTCAAAGACAGCGCACGATCAGCAGTCCCGTCTCGCACAGTCCATCGAGTAGTCGGCCCCTCAGTCCCGGCACGGCTGGACAAAATCGCTGCTATGCCTGCGGTCAGCTTGTGGTAGGAGTAATCTTTAATTAGTAATCTTTATATCTTTATTAATTTCAACTTCCACATTTATAGAATCGTCGCGCCAGCGAGCGTTTTATTAAGCCAGCACTGCCGACGCCCATGCTGGGCTTAAACACTTCCGCACCGAATGTGCTGACCACAACAAATCCATTGCTGGCCACGGGTTCAGCGGCTATTTATGGTGGTGCTCCTCCTCCTCCGTCGGCAGCGACTACAACACCGGCTGCTGGTTGTGTGGGCATGACAGGATTTCTATCGAATCTGAGCAGCGAACGACTGAGCTTAGGTGCGGTTACTGGAGCGGGAGCTGGAGCAGCTGCTGGAACTGTTGCTCCAACGGGCACATTTCTAGCTGGCGGCATATTATCACTGAATAACCAGCTAATTGGAGCAGGCGGCGGCACATCAAGCAGCGCTTCGTCCTCGTCGTCCAATTTGATGATGATGAACAACCATCATCATACTACGTCCAGCGGCAATTTGAATTTGAACATGAACAACAGCAGCAGCAACTCATCGCTATCGGCTTTTACGCCCACCAATCAGCCAAGTGCTGCTGCTACGGCGTTTATACAGCCGGCCAGTCCCATGGATACTTCCACCTGCAAGGATTAGGAGGAGATGGCCGATTTCCTTTGCTACCTACCAACAACAACAACAACATAATATTTTTCCTCTCTCTCACACACATACACACACCAACACACGCATATGCACGCAAGCAAACCAACCAGTTTAACGAAAGTATAAAACATTAAAAACCCAATCCCTACTATATATAATAATTGTATAAGCTTCTCTCTATGGAGGCGGCTCAAAGTCGCTTCATTTATTTCTATATAAAACAAAAACAAATCTCTTATAGTTATTGCGACAAAACACACTAAAATAACACTTTCAATTATATATACTAACGGAATTCCTAGACCGCGTATAGAAGCAGTTTCGAATATTTAGCGCTAGTATTATATGAGAAATTGAAATCTGTTTGGTTCCATTTAAATGAAGAAAAAAGCAACGCATGTAAAACAAATTTCCCACATTTCTCTTCGCATGTGGGTCTAACATTTTTTGAATTATTATAAGTCAAAAATAAAGTTCAACAATTCAAAATTTAAATGGTTGCCGATTTAAATAAAACGTTTGTTATCGATAACTTTGTTACTGTAAAAAAAATGTTAACAGAAGTTGTCATAAGAAGAAGAATAACATACAAAGTTGGGCCAAGGCTGCCACACAGTTGCAACTTTTTGTAGGTTTTTGTTTGTAATTTTTTGAAATTTTTTAAATATTTAAATAATTCAATAATAATACTTAAAGAACAATTAAAAAAATATTGTAAATTTTCTAAAATAATAAATTTAATTTAAAAATTAGTTATGGGCACGTAACACTTCGCGTGGTGAAAAAATTAAAAATTCTTTAAAAAAGTAAAAAAAGTTTCAAAGTTCTAGCTTCAATACTTATTTAAAAAAAAGCAATATTGATTTTTAAATCTTTTTCTGAAAAGAGTTAAAAACTGACTAATACCGTTGCCAAGGCTGCCACCTTTTATTTTTTCCAATGCAATCAGCTGATTTATTAGAGGTGTGTGTCCCGATGCTCGATGTTTGCTGAACACATAAAATTTTTTTAACATCGATATTTCTCCACCTCTAGTCTTTACAAAAAATGCAACATTTGATGTTGTTGTTTTGCCGTCGAGCAGGAAGCAAGTCGGTCGAGTAGCGCGTGAAATGAAAAAGTAACAAATAAATAGATTGTTTGAAAATCAAAACAAAAGCTTTGGCCGCCGCATATACGAATTACATTAATGTATTTTTTGCGCCTAATCAATATCGAAAATATATAAATGTATGCATAAAACAATAAATCAAGTGGCCGACCGCGACGGACGTGTGTTTTGTGGGCGCGCAAAATCGTTAAATATTTTGATCAAAAAGTGCGAAAATAATAAAATGCACAATATACGTATATATTCATATTGAGTGCTTGTGAAATTGGCAAAACACACCTCAATCCCCACCTTCCCCCTTGTGTGTGGTTAATAATATCTGCGGGAAACGAAACGACAGGCAAATCAACACAAAAATAGCAATATTCAATCAAAAAGAACAGCGCGTGTGTTTATGTGAGAGTGTGTGTGTACGTTTAATTTGGCCAATGCAGGAAGAGATCATTTGCCATTGCCAAAAGAGAGCAGCATCATACGAATATACGTGTAAATGTAAATAATAAAAAGAAAACGGCAAAGCGAAAGTTTTGATTGTGTAAAGAAAATCTTGAGTGCGTTTTGTTTTATTGTGTTTGTGTTTTGTGTTGTTGGTGCGTGTGTTAGACAAATAACGGCAGTTGCAAGTTGCGACGCGCTTCCCCTTCCCACCGCCCACCGCACCCATGTACAGCAACAAAACCAGCGACAAGCGAAAGAAAGGCAAGCGGAAAAACGGAAAAGCAGAACAGAGCAAAGAGAGAAGGCAATTGTTTCAAGTGAATTGCAATAATTTGTGTTGTTGGCTGGCCAGATGTGTTTAATAAATGATTGCGATTGCGCCAGTTGTATATTATTATGGCCTTGTTGAATAAACTGTTCTTTCCGTCGGTACCAGCAGCAACCGCAACCGCAACACCCACGCAACAAGCGACGCCATCGGCAGCAGCGGCGGCAGCAGCAGCGCAGTTTGCTGCGTCTCAAACAACACCGACAGCAACAGCAACAACAACGCCAAATTATGGTCAAACAACAGTAGCGGAGGCGGCATCACGTACACAACAACAACACGCCTCTGCCGCTGCCACTGGATCTGCCGGCAATAATAGTTCGTCGTCCGCAAAAGCAACGCAAACGTCCAGAAATTATCTAAGGTAAGTGTTTGTTTGAGTGTTGTTTGTGCAAACTATCACATACACACACCTATCTGTCTGTCTGTTTACCTATCTATGTATACTGTACAGCTGCTTGCTGGCTACCAAATCCAAGCACAGCTCTTTCCCAACCCGAAGTTTTCCATTAATAATAATACAATTGGGTTGTACAATTTTTACTGACACCTGGCATTAAGTCGCCGATAAAGGACGTTGAAAACAAAGACGCACAAACCCCTGGAACGATGGGCAGCAGCTGCACATGCATGCAGCTTGCTTGTGGGCAAAAATGCAAACGTATTAAATCTACACACACTAATGCACATACAAATGCATACAGTATGTCAGGTAATTGTTTTGTCAAATGTACAAGATATTCAAATTTGATTTTTATGTTTAAGAACAGTAAAACGTAATAATATCATCATTTATTTTTGACTTGTAAAAACCATTTGCAAATATAAAAAAAAGATTTTATTTTTGCAAAGTTAAATTTGCGATTTTTTTGTTTGTCAAAACATTTTCTTGGTATACTGTATGCACGTACGTACGTATAGGTGGTGGAAAGAAAGCATTTCCATTGTCGCCTAGCCTTTGTCACTCGCGTCAATTCGCGTCGCTCTTTATCTCTTCCTCTTTGTGTCTCGTACGCAAATTGGCAATCGTAAACGGGGACAATAAACCCAACAAACATTTGGCAAATGCTTCGATACTCGTCACGTACGCCAAAAATGCAATGCTGTGTGGGGTCCAATTTGCGTCTGACTGTGTGCGAGTGTGTGTGTGTGTGTATTGATAACTGTTGCTCTGCTATTAGAAGTCAAAGTGCAAGTCAAAGGTGCGCCATCCAACAAACAACAACCACACTATTACTAACCCGTGTTATTGTATTCTATCTCGCTCGCTCACACTTTTCTGTCTACTTGCACGCTCACTGGGTGTTTGGCTCGCTTGCTCAGTAGTTTTTTGTTCACTTTGTTTTGTTGGCGCTCGCTCTGCTTTTTTTTGCTCTCGCTCTCGCGCGCTCACCAACTTGTCGATCGGCGGTGGGGGCTCTGTGGCTGTCTGTGTGTGTGTGAATGTGTGGGCAAGGGGGCTTCGGCAGCGGCGGACGTCAGGCGCAAATGTAAATAAAAACGAATCACATGACTTGCTAATCGGCGTTCACAGTCGCTGCCTGCTCTCGTGATTATTATGTCATACACATTTTGTTGTTGCCTTTGCTACCGCTCTGTGACGTACTGTGTGTGTGTGTGTGTGTGTGAGTGACTGCATTTAATTCCCTTACAGTGGGAGGATATTCTCAGTTAAATGGGATTAGACTTCCGTTGATTTACAGAGTATCTGTAGTTCGTTGCGTTGCTTTGATGTTTGCCTGTTAATTCATTTAATTATTATTTATTACGAATACTGTTTATTTGCTTATGCCGTATGCAATTTACAATGTTGATTTTTGACGCTTGCACTTTGTTGTCAACAGTTTTGATTGTTGTTCTTATTTGTTTGTTTGCTCATTGATTGTCTCTCTGTATGTGTGTAACTCGATCAACAATAACAACAACAATCACAATATTAATAACAGCATTTTCAATTGTTCAATTACAATTTGCATTGTCCCATTCAGTTCTCAACAAGCGCGAATCGTTTGTTAAATCGATTAACGCGATCAACACATGTATCTAACCAGGCGCGGGGTAAAGGGAGAAGGTGGGGGAGGGATGGCAGGGGAGGGGGGAGACCATATACCCCCCAAATGCCCGATAAGGTATGAAAAATGGCATATATCATATTTGACTTTTGGCAGTTTCAAGTGTATATTGGCCAATACATGTAGTTATAAATATGTGTGTATATGCACGAGGTATCTACAGTGTGTCAAGTAATTGTTTAGACAAAAAAAGAATAAACTTATGAATTTTATTTTTAAATCTAGTTAAAATTGAATGCCTTTTTTGTTTAAATAAAATTATAAAAATTTGTAATTTGTCAAAACATTTACTAGACCAAGTGTATATATTTATGACCATCACTGTCACACATACAGCTGCTGTTCTGCTCCATTCACCATCACGTGATAAACTTTTCAGTCTGCTAATTAATTGCGGGGTTTTTGCACTTTGCTAAATGTAAACTTTAAATTTGTTGTTGTAGCTGTTAAACTAACTGTTTCCACTGGTGTGTGTGTGTGTGTGTGTGTGTGTGTGTGTGTGTGTGTAGTGTGGGGGGTGGGTGTATTATTATTTTTAAAGCTTGTCTTAGGTCAGTTTTTGGTTCGCTGTAAACCAAATATAAATAAATTTGTGTGTTTGCCTTTTTTTAGTTGTCGACATTTTAAATTAATTTATTAAATTGTTTATACGGACGCGACGCGCTTGGGTAAATTTCCATCAGCTTGTGCGCGTGTCTGTCTGTGTGTGTGTAGTGGGTGTGTGTGTGTAGTGGGTGTGTGTGTGTGTGTGTGTGAGTGTATGTGTTATCGTTCATTTCCATTTGGCTTGCGACTAAAGTCTTAAGTTAATTACTACACTTTTTTTTTATCTTTGATCATAGTCATAGGCAAACATAATTATTATTATTATGGCTACATAATTATGTTAACTAGTTGGAGTGGCGAGTCAGTCGTGCAGTCCGGCCTCCCTCCTCCGTTCCATCCCTCGTTCCAGTCCTCCTTTCCAGCTCCCCTTTCCAGCCCCTTTCCAGCCCCCTTTTTCGCCAATGATTCATGGCCAATTCGTGTCCATATTTAGACATTTGCTAGCCAAGTTGGTCACATGACGGCGACATTCGCATTTGATATGCGAAATTTAAGAGTCAACCGTACAAAAAAATAATATATATATATTAAAAAAACAGACAGAGACAGAGAGTCGCATCATGTGTTTTAAGAGCGTCAAGTCCCTAACCCAAATAGTCATTTGACGCACACACACACACATTTACACACTCGGACACACAGATTTCCATAGTATGCACAGTTATTAGCACGTGGTTAATAATTCCGATAAATTTCTGAGCGAATCGCCAACTTTCACACGAATTAAACAGAAAAAGGGAGATAGAGAGGTGGAGATAAATAAAGAAACCAGCACGTGGACTATATAAATATATGTATATGTATATACATATCTATATAACCATACAATTGGATATAGTATGCCGCAATTAGCACTCGATTGTGGAAATTTTATGCCAACAAAGTCTTTTCTTTTCTTTTCTTTTCAGCTCTTTTATCTTTTTTGATTTTGTATGTATGTGTTTTGATCGTGTGAAATAGTTTGATTTGATTGCTCATCAAATTCGCGTATAAATCAATCTTCCCAGATGTTATAAATAATACCATTTAGACCCTTTTTCGGGTGTCTGCCGTGCGCCAAAAATTGATTGTGAATTGGAATTGAAAATTAATTTTTTTTTTTTTTTTTTTGATAACTGTGTACAAATTGTTTAAACAAATAAAATGGTTGAATGCACACACACTCACATCAATCATTAGCGCTTCACATGCCCTATTAATAATGGCCACCCGAAAATCCCTCTGGGCTTATGTGGTATTTACATGGGGGGCCCCCATTACGAGATCAGCTAATGGGCGCCCAAGTGTCTGGTCACTGTCGGCCAGTTAAACCACATGTCACTTTGCTATTTAACTTGGGTTTTTTCTCTCTCTTTTCGGGTATTTCTCTTCTTTTTTTTGTTTGGAGCTTTGTGCACCTTTTGAGGCAATATTTGCGTCGCAGTCGGGTCGTGTCTTAGTGCAAACAATCACCCTGCTCCATTATCAGTGGGTATACACATTCATATACTTATGTCTCTATGTGTATGTATGTATCCCAGTGTGCTAAACAGACAACAGCGACATAATCATATGCTAGACTAGTAAATATGCTAGACTTCAAGAAATATGCGTAAGAAATTCAAAGTAAAAAAAATTTTAAAATTAAAAAATTTATTTAAAAAATAAATGATTAAATTTAAATTAAAATAAATATAAAAAATCAATTAGTAAGCATTAAATTTGAGTTGTTACACATTTGGCTGCAACTGTTTTTGATTTAGCTAATATACTCCACGGCTGCTTGCTGCATTTTACAGGGCATAATCACATTTAAATGCCAACGCAGTCGACTTTGCCACTGTGGCTTCATGTGTGAAGTCTCGTGGTCTGCCAAGTCATATGAGAAGTGAGTCGTCGTCGTCGCATTCATTGCTTTTTGCTTGTTTTGGTTTTGGTGTTGTTGTCGTTTTTATTGTTGTTCCTTGGAACTGATAGCTGGACGCGCTGCGTTGTCTACGATCGTCGCTGTCGTTGGTAATTATCAGTTAACAAAATTGCTTTTGCTTTTCAACAAGCAACGTCAAATTAGACATAATGCCCAAAACATAAAAAAAGCAAAAATAAAGTAGAAAGTGCTGCCCCGTCCAGGTGTAAATAATGCTGTTAAGCTCTGTTTATGTCCAGTTGGACTCTTGTGCTGTTCATACCTCGTCATCATATCACTTTGGCATATACATAAATCATTCATCATTCACAATCGTGCAATCAATGCCATCTGCCGTCTTGCCATTATGATTATTTCTATAAATTTATAGCTGCAATTGCGAAATTGAAGCCTCATAATAATAAAACTGCAATATTGTGGCGGATTCAGCTTAAATGCCAAACAACAACAACTTTCAGTATAATTAGACATGATCAATTGATTTTGTCACACCTTTAAGCTACTATTCCTAATGAGTTGACGCTGCTTATGATTATTTAATTATTGACTTTCGCTCAGTTTTAAGCACATTTTAATGAGTGCATTTATCATGATTTGCCAATTTGCTGCTGTTTGACTCATGCTATATATCAGATATATTTATATATGTTATGTATATATAAAGGTTTGCTTATCCAACGTCACATGATCAAGAGCTAAACTCCCCCGCGTGCGTTTCTGTTGTCTAAACTGGTTCCACTTTTGGTTTCCGTTTCTCGTTCTGTTATATTTATTTTCTCTTTTGTTTCTTAGTGATTCTATTCATTGATCGTTTTTATGGAGAGAGAGAGAGAGAGAGAGATGGCGGTGGGTTGTGGGTAAGGGAGGGGCGAGGGAGGCGTGTGATGTCGAGGGCTGTGCTTCATTCATTGTTTGTGCTTGTGTTGATTTTAGCATTGTGATTCAAGTGTCACTTGGCAATCAGACGACGGCGTAAACTCATTTGTTTGCCTGATACATTTCTCATGTTATTGTGGGCTATTACCTGGCCCACTTGCCTGGGACCTGACAACGTTGGCAATTACCACAACAACATCGACAACAACAACAAACACAGACAACGCCTTTTGGCAATTTGCTTTGAACTTGACATTCGATTATTTGCGCACTTCAATTTGAGGGCCGTTTGGCGGGGGTGAAGGTCGTTTGCTCTTTGCCTATTGATTTAAGCACTTATACAGTGTGTCCAGAAATTGTTTTAACAATACAAAAAATTCAACATGTTTATTAATTAATTATTTCATTATTATTTTATTATTTTTTTAGCAGTAAAATAAAATGTTTTATTTTTTTAGTCAACATAATTACTTGAATAACTGTACATACATAAGTACATGCATGCACACATAATATATATATAGTACATCTATAAATGGTTTATAATGTATCTGCATCTCATGATAATGATAGTCGTCAATTTGTTGTTGTTACCGCTGTCGACGTCGCTGCTGGCAGAGCTTGTTGTCATTTTCATTGTCGTTCAGCGTTGACGTTGGCGTCGACGTTGGCATCGACGTTGCCGTTGGCGTTGGCTTTGGCAGCGACGCCATCGTCGCCATCGTTGGGTTGGTTTGGTCATGTGACTTGTTGTATGAAGCAACTGGTTGTTGTTGTTAGTGTAGTTGTAGCTGTTGCTTTGTTGTAGTCGCTTTGGAAATCTGTTTTTATTTGCACGCTCTCTTTCACACACACACTGACACACAAAGAAACACTCACACACACACACACTCACACACGCTGTGTAATGCGATTAAAAGATGTTGCCGCTTGATTTGATTATGGCTACAAATTGCAGCCTATATATAAGGCTATATATAGTCTTGACTAATATATAACGGTAATTTTAAATATATACAGTTAGACCCATAATTGCTTTGATACAAGGGAAAATAAAAAATGTGAATATGTGAAATTTTTTTAATTTACAAAATAATTTGTTGTCTACCTGTAAATACTTTACTTAGATTTTTTTGTCATATAATTTCTCAATTTATAGAAAATTCAAAAGGGCTAATCAGGCACTTAACATAATTCAAGTGTTTTGGCTGATAAGCGTCAAACACATCAATCATAGTCGGAACATAGCAACCTCCCCCTGCCCCTTTGCCTCTCCCCTGTCCTGTCTTTCGGCTTCATACTTGCCCCAGTTGCCTTGGCCCAGCAAACAACAACAACGCAATCTGCTCAAAGAGTCTCGTTTTGTTTTTTACATACATATGTACATATATTTATGCGTATACACAAAACATACTTAAGTTAATGTATTTGCTTAGTATTGTATCTGCTTCAGCTTCTTTTTGTTTTCATTTTTGTTGCTTGCCTTTTGTTTTTGCTGTCGTAGCTGAACAAAAAAAATAAGCATGTGATCCAACCATATGCCAAGAGGCGGCAGGCAAAGATCAAAGAGCACAAGAGAGCGAGAGACGCAAAGAGAGACTGGAAAATAAGGTGCGCAGAATGCCAGAAATTGAGCGTGTGTGAGTGTGTGAGCTTCTGCGAGAGAGCGAGCTTAGTTTGCCCTTGAGCAAAGCGAAATTAGTTGACAATCCCCCTTGAAAGCTTACACTTTTGCACAGTCATACAGGATGTTATACATTTATATTTATTTGCAGCATCTTGAGTGAGAGAGAAAAAGAGAGAGAGAGAAAGAGTTCGATTACCCGCTGCAAGGTTATAGGTATCAGTCGCAGACTCTTCTTCTGAAAGCTCGAATGAAAGAATGAAAGCTTACACTAAATTGAAAGTGCAAATGGTTGCTTTTATTGGAAATTGAAAATGTTAGTGTATGATTCGGTTTACTTCCAGTGAAGCTCGCAATTTAATACAGCAAAGAAATTGGAACTGAAATGGAAGTAGAATATTTCTATAAAATGGTTTACCTAGTAAATCAGACATGTTATGTTATTAAACCTTCCGCTAAACTTGCTATGTGATGCAGTAAACTTGCTTCCATCTGAGATTTTTTGTTGTTGTTTTTTTTAAATTAACAAATGTCACAACTTGGTTGTGAATCATAACTGTAATTTGCGATTGTACCGTTTACAGTTACGGTTTCCGCTATTCGAAATGATCCATAACAGAGAGTTTAATTTGAAAAACGTGGAACATGCCTAATGATAACAGTCAACACAAGTACAGTGATTGCACCAAATAAGAAATTCAAGAAGATCGGAAACTGCAGCCACGATTCTAAAATAAAATTTTAGATTAACGTTTGTTTATCTCAAGATGTGTTGCTGAATATTGTGAAATTACTGCAAGTGCCCAAAATAATAATAATAAAACGGTATCAATGAACTCTATGTGAGTTTTACGATTTCAGACTGATAAAACTGGTATTTCATCATAATACAAATATAATCAATCTATTTCAGATAGGTAATATCGTAACTAAAAAGTAAAAAGAAAAAAATAAATGAGTTCTTATAAAATAAATAAGAAAATTCCTTTCAGAATTGTAGACTTTAACTAATTAAAAAATATTAAAAAAAAAACAAAGGCTGAGATCATAATTATAAAATATATCTCTTTCAACCCTTTACTGAGGTAACTAAATAATGAATGAGTTAAAAAAAAGAAAAAGTACAGTTAATTGATAACTGTTAACTCTTTTTTGCTCAGCATAATAATATAATCTATCTTTTTCAACCCGATAATATAGTAACTAAAAAATAAAATAATGAATGAGTTTTCCAAAAAAAAACAAAAATGAAAAACAAAAATCGTTCAATAACTGTTAACTTGGTTTAACAAATTGATGTTTAGTTTTGATTTGCGCCTGGCGTTCAGTCGTCAGTCCTTAGACTGGGTCAATGGCAGCTCGATCGCTCATACGACAAAGTTTCCCTGCAATAAAAAAACACGAGAGGTGTCAAAGTCCAACACAGGTTAACTGTGCACTTGGCACCCCTTCTTTCTCTCGCTCTCGCTTTCTTTGTCTCCCTTTCTACTTGATTGTGCTGCTCTAATCCATCACAAATGTGTCTGATTTGTTTTTTTATTTCCAGGCTAGATATTTGTTGTTGTTGTTGTTGTGGTGCTTTTTTTTTTTTGCTAAACAAAATATTAACACATCACTCTTCTCTGACAAGACAATAAGTGTGTGTGTATGTGTGTGTGTGTGTTGTTGTTGTTGTCTTTATTGTTGTTGTTGTTGTCCACATGTGATGCTTGCGTTGCGTCGCAGCTGGACTGCGGAATCATGTGAGTTGAGTTTCCTCGCCTCTCCTTGCCTCCTCTTCCTCTTCCTCCTGCTTCTCCTTCTCCTTCTACTCGTCGTCAATTGATGTGCCCCATGTTGAGGCAGCACACTCGGTATAGAGTCGACAGTCGTCGCCTATCTGCATATATATATACATATATACCATACATGTGTATCTCAGAGATATACAAATTGACATGTGTGTACTTGTGAGTATACATCGATCAGGCGACGAGTACTCGAACCAGCACTCATATATTTATTCATACTCGTCTGTTGTTTATCGTCGTTCAGACCGCAACGGGACGTTTCGTTCTGTTCCAATCCGATTCGATTCGATTCGATGCGATTTCGATTTCGATTCCGCTTCCTATTTTCGATTTTGAACATTTCGGATTCCCCCGGAACTTCATTTGGCGTCCAGCATCGCGGCCATAAAGATTGTGTGTGTGTGTGTGTGTGTGTGTGTTTGTCGCATAACAGTGAATGGCAATTACCGTTATTGCCAACAGTTATTACAGTTAACATTTTTACTAAAGTTAAACGCATGACGCCTGGCAACTTGATTAGATATACATAAATATTTAGAAAACTGTGACGTACCAGAAATTTACTAAAAAAAAAAAAAAAAAAACAGTAAAAAAGTTAAAAACGTCGAGTTATTAGCCAACTTTTAAAGCCCTTACGCATGCATACGGCGCCGTTTAAATACACGTAAGCTGCCCTGTCTTTGAGATAGCATAAACATAAAATATAAAAAATAAAAATACCACTGTCCGGTCTCAATTTTGTTTTTTTTTTTAAATAACCGTATTGGATCTAGATTCTATAAGCTCGTTGCTGGCTGCACTCGTGATCCAGTCGGGCCCACTAACTAATCTATGTGTCTCACATAGAAAATTCCCCCTTCTTCGGCTCTTATCGCGGTGTCATAAAACAGAAAATTAAGCAATAAAGCAAGCCCCCTCCCGTCCCCTGCCCCTTGTTTTACCACCGCACCCCTCGGCAATCACTTAAGGCAGTCATAAAGCATTAAGAGCACGAATTTTCGTTAATTATAGCGCTAATTTGGGCAGCTGGCGTAGTTTCAATTTAGCGCTACTTATTGTTAGACCCAATTCAATCCATTTATAAACCCCCCACTAAAAATAAATTAGAAGCTCAAATCTCGGGGCGGGTGCAATTCAAGTGGTTGAGGAAGTGATCAAACCGAACCGATCAAGCCAAGCAAACGATCAATCGATGTTACCAAGTACCTATAATTTCAAGATACAAGATTTATAGACTTCCTCTCTTTATTTTTTCTTTTTTTTTTTTGGCAATTCAAGTAACTAAGTTCAATCCGATAAGCGATAATACTTAAGTAATACGTGCTCAACATGATCTTATCTTCTTTTTTTGCTAACATTATAAAAACCACCGAAAAAATGTAGAAAATAAAAAAAGAAAGCAAATCGAAATTTGTTTTTGGGGGGTTATCGGGTTCGTATTGTTGTGAGTAATCGTCACGTGCCGTGTTTGAGTTCTATTTATAGAGAGGACATACAATTTACCGAGAGATGCACGATGTTTGTATGTATTGTATATAGGTACAAATACTGTTTGCTATTGGGCGACTCTGTAATTGAGTGGGGATTCGTTTGAAGATGAGCAACTTGTTTTGTTGACCATCTGCGCATTAGTCACACTCTGAGAGACTTTGATTAACATCTGTGATATCATATGATAGTCGGCGGTGCTCGTTGTATTCTTCTGGTATAAAAGCGGCTCTAATTGCTTTTAGTGGGCCAAAGTTAGACTGACTATAAAGTATGGTGGCTTAAGTTTTCTTTTAACATTTTACGATACTTAATAAATATTTATTATTTATTGGTTTTTTCCGCTTTTCGTTCTTAGAATTTTCCTATCTTTTTTATCGTTTGTTATCTTTTTTCGATAATCTTTCTTGTTTTCTTTTTTTTTTATCATTTTCCTTTTATTTGATATTTTACTGTAGTTACTTAAACTAAATAATCCCTGTAATTTCGGAGTGTTTCCCATGTTGATTTGAAAGAAATAGTAATTATTTTCTATCTTCTATCTACGATAATTCTTATAATTTCTGGGTATGTTCTTAGAACATTTTATGGTTTTTTACTTTTCTATCTTTTCCTAATTTTTTTTTTAATTTTGGTTATTGTGAAGGAAGTTAATTATCATAGGTTAGCTCCGTATTGGTTTTTTTTAGACAATTTTACTAAGAATTAAAAAAGAGATCAAAGATTATGTTATAAGTAACATAGATTGATTTTCTATACAAATTTTGATATCTACACAGCTCTTTTTAGAATTTTCATGGAGATAATATAACAGTTATGGCCTTTTGTCGCATTTGAGCCCGAAAAATGATTGTCAAAACAGTCGATACTCGAGATATTCGCGCTCATGACTCACGACCTTAACAAGCTGCAATGAGCTCAAATCCTTTTGGTGGTTTATTCGAATGAACATTTGATTCGTGGGTGTTGAATTGAATTGAAATAAACTGTGCCAACGTTTTTTGCGTCATCCACAGTACATAAGCTGTCTCTCTCTCTCTCTCACAGACACTAACTTGTCAGCTTTCTCTCTCTTTGTCTCTCAGCCAATTCCCCTTCGATGCCAGCCAGGTGCGCGTGCTGCTTTACAAAGAGGACGACAGTCAGGGGCGACGTCTGCTCTTTGACTCCCATGCGCTGCAGAAGGTGACGCTTAAGGAATCCAGTGGCGCCACAGGCGGTGGCAAGTTCCTCAAGAACGAGAAGTACACATCGCTGCAGAATGGCAAAATACAGGCCAAAGCACATTCCAACCAAAGCAACAGCAGCAATTTCATTGAAGTGTGCCCCGAATATGGCTATAAGGTGAGCAACTGCATCCACTTGAGGAATCCTTAAAGATTATTAAATTTTATCAGAATAATATAGTATTCAAATCTAATATTGAAATATGTTATTTAGCTCAGAATATTTCTGCTCAATAAAAAAAAGCGATCACTGACGATATGAATAATTCTGTATTCCTAATTTCGAATCTTTTATTTATTCAGGCCTGTTCCGGCTTTCACTTTTTATTTTATAGCATTTAGTGAAGTTCATTTATTCACTTTCAATTAGGACTAAGTATTTCAGAATAATCGTTTTTCACTTTATATGACTTAAACTCATCAACTCAAATTGATTTCAATCCGCAGAATTTCGCCAAAATGATATTAGAGAAGTTTGAAAAAATTCACTTCCGCAAAATCTTACCGAGATTGAAAACCGGAACAGGCCCGATAGTGATTATTGATATTCTTCTATGATTTAAAGCCTTTATTTCTTTATTTTTTTAACTCTTTTACTATTTCTTACTTTTTCTTATTTGAATCAAAGAGTTTAGAGCTGAAATTAATTTTTAAAACAATTCCTTTCCTTTAAAATATTAATTTCCATAATAATTTAAAAATTCATATTTTTGAAATTACATTTTTTTTTTTTTTTATAATTTACAAAATAAGGTAATTATAACCATTAAAAAACATGTTATACAGTCAAACTTCCCTAACTCGAATCACCATAATACAAAGAAGAGGTTCGAGTTATGGAGATATTGAACTTACGGAGTTCTTTTTCTTAAGATTATTAATTTTACTGCCACTCATTCAGCTCGAGGTTGAGGAGATTCGAGTTATGGAAGTTCAACTGACTTTCGAGTGCGATATATTAGTTTTAAGTGTTATCGATAACAGATTTAGCTTGACCTCTAATCGAATCTTCCTCTCCTTCTGCTTCTTCTTCTTCTTTGAGCAGCACAATCGTCCGTCGGGCGCGGACATTACGCCGATTGGCGAGATGGTCTTTGGCTCCTTGGCCATGTCCTTTTGCGGCACGGCCTTAAAAGTGCACTGGCTGCCGCAACCCGCAAGGATTCTCTGCTCCCAGGTCTACCTGACGCCCGCAGGAATTGGCACGGGCACGGGCGGAGCTGGAACTGGAGCTGGAGCGGGTCATTCACCGTACTCGACGTTATCGACGAGCAGTTTGACACCGCGTAGCTCCATCTGCAGTGAGCACGGCTCGATGGACGGTCTGTCGATGAACTCGTTCTCGATGCCCTTCAGCGTCAGCGTGGGCAGGCAGATGAGTCTGACGCCGCCGCTGGATGTGCCCGCAGCTCCGGCCAATGCGGCAGCGTCGGATCAGCAGTCGCTGTCCATAGCGGACAGCGGACCGCGTTTCTCCTCCACTTATAGCAATGCCACGGATTCGGGTTACTCGGCGAGTGCCAGTGGCAGTGGCAGTGGGAGAGGCGCCTATTCCAGTGGCGATCAGTGGTCATATCAGTATTCCACCCGGAGCAGTCTCGGCAGCGTTCTCTCGGATCAATCGGATGCAATGCGCAAACTGAGCTTAGATGACTGGACATTCTTTGCCAGCTCACCGCATCTGGATGAGTTCGCCAGCGATGGTTGCCTGCAGCGTCGAATCTCGCGCAATTTGCGCACCTCCTTTGAGTATGAGCATTCCAAGAATGACTTCATTGGCTTCCTCAGCGACAATGTCCAGGGCAATCCCAGTGCTGCTGCCGCCTCTGGTCCCGCTCAAATCTCCGGTGGCAGTGAAGGCGGCAACATGGCGCCACCTCAGTACAGACGCTCCAGCTACTGTGCCAACGAGTCCCGCAGCAATCCGGAGATGGGACGTCGTCAGGCGAATCACCGGCGTCGTGCGAAACTCGGACTCGCCGTCTGCATTACGATGAGCGAGTCCTTCGAGGAGGAAATGGAACTCTTCTGCAGCGAGCACATTGCCCTCCTCGAGTCCATGCTGAGCAGACTGAGAGCGAGCACGGAAAACGCCTACATCAATCACAAGAACTTTCTCCCGGTGAGTCGCGATTACATTCCACAAATACACAAATATTCTAATAAATTTAGAATGTATTAATTTAAATTTTTTAATTGTATTGAAATTTTGTTGTAAATTTGAATACAGCCCCCAATTTTCAGTTTTTTTAAATATTTTCTTCATATCTCGTTTATTTTTAAATTTAAAACATTTTCTAAAACAAACCACTAAGAGTATTAATTGCTTAGGGCTGAAAAGTTTAAAATAGTATTCTAAATCTGTCATTTGCTGAATTTAAACTCTTTATTTTGGCAAATTGGCGTCACAATGTCGCCTTCTTCATCGTTGACGATGAATAACGATAATAGCATTAATTACTAAGAGCTGAATAACTTAAAATAAGTTTCTAAATCTGTCATTTGCTCAATTTAAACTCTTTATTTTGGCAAATTGGCGTCACAATGTCGCCTTCTTCATCGCTGCTTTGATCCCAAGAGCTGAACACAAATAATTTATTGCAAACGTAAAAATTCATAATGTTGTAGGACTTAATTACAGAAATAAAACATTTTTAATTAAATCGTTTATTTTTCAATTTTAATTATTAACTGAATGTTTTTTAATGAATAAATAAGTAAATATATAAAAATGCAACATAATCAATATTTAATTAGACAATTGAATAAATTAATTAAAATTTAATTTACTTGAATAAATCGAATTCGTAAAGTTTATTTTTAAATGTTTACTAAATAAAGAACGAAATTTAATGAGTAAATTATAAAATATAGAAATTATTTAATATTTTATTAAGTTCAAGAAGTAAATCACATTAACAATTCGCTTTCCTTGCTTAGATCATGTTCCAGGCGTGGCAGGATGCCCAGCAGTGGTTCAGCGATCTGTTTACTGCTCCGCGGATCAAGACGCCCGTCTGGCTGAGCATCACGACCAGCGGCAGCAAGTACTCCAAGACTGTGGCCGAGAGATTCATCAAGGAGCTGTGCGATTTACTCTCGTTTGCCGACACCAAAGACTCCAATTTGTAAGTGGGCAAAAATACATTGATATGAAACCTCTAGACAGACAATCTCTAATCTCTGTTTAATTTATTGTAGTTTCATTAGCACCATGCTGACCGGGATACTCACCTATCATCTGGGCTGGGTGGCCACAGTGTCCGCCTTCAATTGCTCCAATAGCTCGCGAGGATCAAGTGCATCCTCGGCGGCAATAGAGCGACGTGCGAAGCTGTTGCAAGTCTCCCAGAAGCATCCGTACAATGCACTTTGGGCCCAACTGGGCGATCTGTATGGGGCAATTGGAATGCCTCCAAAGCTGGCCAGAACCATCATCTATGGCACGGAGAAGATGTGGGTGGAGAAGCTGCTCAATGTCCTGACGTATTTCATACGCTGCAGCGAGGTGAGACGCGCTGCCAAACGGGAGGATTTCAACAAGCAGCTGATCAATGACTTGGTTGTGAGTCAGAGCCAAAGTCAGGAGCGGCACAAGAGTCCGCCGGCCATGAGGCGACGAACTGGAGCAGTTACAGGATTGGGAGTGGGCTTAACCCGCACCACAACCTGCAAACAGAACCTAAATGCGATTGTGGATGATGCTGGAGATGCGGAGGGCAGACAACAGCAGGAGGACCAGGATGACGATGATGATGATGAACTGCAGCAGCAACTGCAGGATGACGAAGATGACGACGATGCTCAGTTAATGGGCATGACATTGAAGAAGAACGAGATCCCCACGGTGCTGGCATTTCGTGACTCGCACTTTGTGCAGCAGGAGCTGCGCATTGGCAACTATCTCATGGACACGGGCATTGAGAAGAAGAGTCTGCTGGCCAAGCAGGCACAGCAATATCTGCGCACTGGCAAAGATGGACGCATTCGTCTCACTGTGACCACGCCGGAGAATGTGGAGCTGCACATGGAGGAGGAATCGAATGCCAGCAGTTCCATTGATGACGGCGCCATTGAAGCGCTGGAATTCGACGAAGGCAAGACACAACTGGAGACAAGTGGACAGAGCAAGCAGAGCAAGAAGCATTTCTTTTGGAACATTGTGCCCACGGCGGGCGTCAAGGAGGGATTGAGTCTCAGTGATTTGGCCAAGCTGCAGCAGGGCGTCAAGATCATAAATCGCAAGCTGGAGCGACGCTGCAGCAGTTACTCCGTGGAGAGCAACTCGCCGCCTCTCATCCAAGAACCGTTGATCCAAGAACGTCGTGTCTCCCACTTATCTCTCTCCGATTTGATAACCCAGAACAGCATGGGCAAGAGTGGACGCATGAATTGGGGCATTGAGCCGATCAAGGAGAACGTCAGTCTCGAGGAGCAGATACACTTCGATCAGTGCAAGAAACTGATTGAGCGGGAGCACGGAATAGCGCGTCAGACAACGACGGATAACGGCAACGGCGTGGTCTTTGTCCTGGGCGACAATGAGCCACTGATTAATCTCAAGAAGAGCAACGAGCAGCTCAACGAGGATCTCAACGAGGCGAAGCCAACTCTGCTCTGTCCACTGCATCAACGCTCCCACGATGCGTCGGTGGCCAACAAGAAGCATTCGGGCATGAAGTTTAACTTTGAGCAATATCCGCAGATTGCCACCAATTATATGAAGAGCAAGAACCTGGTGATGTCCAACTATGATCTGTTGATGGACAAGGCCAGCAAACTGGAGGCCAATGAGTCCAGTGCGAATTTAAAGTCAAGTGACAGTAGTGTCACCCTGCAACAACAACAACAGCAACAACAGCAACAACAAGTGGAACTGGCGGCCAGCAGCAGCAGCAGCATCGTTTCCAGCGATCGTTGTGTCGTCTGCTGCTGTGGCAGCCACATCAGTGGCAACAACATCAGTGGCAACACCTACCAAACACCCTCGAATGCCACCGAGCTGGAGTTTGAGACGGATGAAGTGCACTGCTACAATGACAATGGGAACGGCAACTGCAATTCCAACTCCAATTCGAGTGTCCTGCAACCTGTCAACTCTGCCGCCTCCATTGATACACTCAAGTCCATGCCGGAGGCGTTGACCACGCCCAGCTACACACGGCGACAGCAGCCCCGGCGTCTGCCCTCGCAGCGCAGCTCCGTCTCCTCGGTGGCCGCCAAATGCGCCGCTGTGAATGAGACCCAACAGCTGTTGAAGCTGCCCGTGCCGGGCATCAAGGAGCTGCCCCAGGAGGATGAGCCGCCAGGGGACCAACTGCGCGCCGGCTTCATTCCATCGCTGCTGCTGAGCGTCAGCGATCACTACGTCTCCGACATGGTCCTGCAGGTGAGTCCACTACTCCAGAGAAGAATTGCCCTGAATAATAATGAGAATGCCCAAATTGAGGAATCAAAACTAGGAAAACAAAACATGAATTACAAATGTATGTTAACCAATTATGATGCCAACAATTTAAATTACATAAATAACATAAATAATTGATCAAAAAATTGAAAAAAAAAACTTAAAATATAAAAATATTTTATAAAATATTTAATTCAAATTAAGAAATCAAAAGAATCCAAAGGCATGGATAATTTAAAGAATATCTGAAAACAAATTAAATTGCTTAAAAACATTTAGTGTTACTAAAAATTTAAAATGAGTTCAACATTTAAATTCAATATCAGAAATATTTTATCAAGCAACGCGATTTCTTTTCTAATATTAATCAACAAGATTTCTTCCATTTACTGTACTCTGAATGCTTTCCTTATTTTAATTTTCTACATTTAGTTTCCTTTGTTTTTAATCATTTTTTTGTTACCCCAGATCAGTCCTTAATTATTTGATTTCTTACATATTTTATAGGGCACCTGTGCGCCACCCAACAAGTGGGAAATGAATCTACGCGAGGATCTGGCGCTGGCCGCACGTTCCGCCTCGCTCATCTCACAGCCGGCGGAGAATGTCGCCATTGTGGCCGATATGGACAAGTGGGATGTACGCTTAGTCTCATCGCAGCTGCAGCAGTTCCCCTACGCAGGTGGACAGAGCTCACCGGTGGGCATGTCCCAGTTGGTGTCGAGTATGCTGGAAACGGTTCAGGCCATGCACGTTGGCGGCATTCCCGCCTATGACGTAAGTTGTTGGCATTGATTCCAAGTTGAGTTATTTTATTCATAATGTGTATTTCAATTGCAGTGTTTGTCGTTTCTGGAGTCGAAGCTGCAGGAGATCTATTTGCAATCGGAAACATTGGCTGCTTTTCTTTTGGAAACGGATCCCTGTCGGTTGAGCGACATCACAACTCCATTGCAGCTGTCGGAGAACGATGTGCCACTGTTGCTCTCCATTGCCTACATTCACACGCCGAAGATCAGTCGCAAATGCGGCATCAGCTTTAGATGACAGACCAAATCATTGCCAAACGGAGCATCATCATCAACATCATTATTCATTATCATTATCATCAGTAACATTAATCTTTATCCATCATCATCCAAAGCAAAGCGAAACAAGCAAATACTCCAGCGAATTTTCATTTCACTGATTTTGTGATATATATTTTTATGAATATAGCGTATAGTAAAATCAGGTTACTTTTAAATTAGGGTAAACGGCAGCTAAACACTCATATATATAAATATACATTTGTAGTTTAATAGTCACACACATTTTGAATTCATCCACGCTTATCCATATATCAACAATAACATTTAACATTATTATTATTATTATGATTATGATTATTTCTATAAATTGTTATAATTTAGAGAACCCACTTATCGTCAGCAGTCACATGAAGAAGTATTGTAAATTATTTGATTTAGATTTAGTTAGCATGATTGTGGGACACGACTTAGCAGCACTCCAAGTTTCGCTATCAATCCGATTGTACTATGTATACATGCTCTCCCCTCTAGTGTTTGATTTAGATTTAATAATTTATGACAGCAATAATCTAATAATCGATTTAATATACTTATAAATAAGCTTACACACACACACACATAATTTGGTAGCAGCTAATAATAATTGTTAACATTCGAGAATTAACTACCAACATACATACTTAGAAGATACATACTTTATATGTATATAGCAATAAGTCTATAAGCAATGGATTTGTATACGTATTTTTGAAACAAAAGATAAAAACCTAAACAAACTATAAACATCAATATTGTTTTTATTTACACTTTTCAGACAATTAGCTTTATCTGCGATCAAGCCTATTCTAGTTAAGTTGGCTGCGCCTGCGCAGTCTGAAATTTAAATTTTATTGCACACTTTCAGGCCGCCTCAAATAAATGGAAATAAAAGTCTGTTGCCTACTTTCAGGAAGTACCTGAAAAACAATGGATATTTTTGTTTTCTTTTTACATTATCCCTCTTCCTGTCTACATCCTGGAGAAAGGACATTGTTTTTTATGCTCCCATACAGCAGGACTATCGAGCGGCATTGAAGGATTTTATGAAGCTTTTACAGAGATTTTTTGACTGCAAGTTTGCAAAAAGACTAAATTATTTTTTTTAAGACAATCGCTAGAATTCGTCCAGCCTAACCCAACGAGACATGTCCTGTTAAAAAAAGCAGTAATATGAACAAAATATAAAGCTTAGAATTTATTTTTTTTAAGTGTTTTTATTGATGTTCTTTTTGAGTTTTGTTTTTAAACAAATTTACAAGTACATATGTATGTACATATATTAATTATATAATTTTTATGTATAATTATAGATGATATATATATAATTTTATTTAACATAGTTAACATTGATATATATGTATATATTTGTATTCCGACTGAATTGGTTACATTTGAATCGTTTAGAACTAATGCACATAAATTAAACGGGCAGCAATTGATGTTATCTGTTTTTGTTTGTTTTACATTTAAACAAATAATTAATAAATTATCACATTTCCTAATTGATATATATAATTAATTATATATAGTGTTATTTTCTCTTCAACGGACTACAATAATTGAATACTCGGCCAACTGAGGCGTGGCCTGATTGGAGATGATGATGATGGCATTGAGAATGTACTTGGAGCGCAATCATTTGCCCTTCTGTGCCTCCAGATAGGTGGCGGTGAAGGTGAGCAGACGATGTCGCTGCTTCAGATTGCGAGCACGAACGTGGGACGAATTCAGCTCCTCGGTGTAGCTGCCGGGGAACCAGCCGACGGCTCCGTCCCTAATGCGTTCGCCCTGGTACCAACCTGACGAAATAAAAGAGAGAAATATTGTTAGAAGGTGATATTTGAAAAATGTAGCTTGCTCACCATCTGGCAGCTTGCGTGAAACATTAACAACGTCGCCTAGCTCCAGCTGTAGCACATCTGGCTCATCAGATTCGTAGCTGTGCTTGGCAATAACCTGCGGACAGTCCCAGGACTCGTACAACTTCTCGCCCGGCGTTTCCGCCTCCGGTGGACGCATCGCCTCCAGCCAACGCTGCTGATCGGATACCGATGGACACGACAGCACCTGTGAATAATTTAAAATTAATTTATTTTCCTACTGGTCTCTTAACGTTGCACTCACAAGTTCAATTGTCTTGCGCTCGTAGTTCTCCAGCAGCGTCATCAGCATGAGATTTTTACTTGTGGGATCCTTAATGTCTTTGGTGGGCAGCTGTGGCAAAGTGTCGCCCGTTGCGAGGGTCAACATGCTCCTGGGGCAATAGTCAAACACTGTAAAGTTGGATTCGCCTTTGCGCTTGCAGAGCACCAGCAAATCGGAGAAGAGAAAGGCATAGATGCTCGACTTGGAGAAACGCTTGCCGAAGGTCAACTTGGCATCATCGCCACGCCACACGAGATGCGTCAACTCCCCCCGCTTGACCAGGAAGCGTGGCTTGGCGCCCTGCTTGGGCACGCCCACGGGCGCGATGGCCAGGGCCCGAATATGGCTGGGGAATTCCAATTGCTTGGAGATGCGCTCCAGCTCGTAGGCCTGCTCCCAACGATTCGCCGCCTCGTTGCACTGCGCGACGATCTTCTGGACCAGAGCCAACGTCAATTTCCAGCTCTCATATTCCTCGGCATTGTGTGGCGACTCCTTGCTGAACACGGCATCGATGAGCAGCGGCAATCGCGTGATTCTCTGCATGGGCAGCATGAGAAACGAGTGTAGATTCAGGCCACAACAGCTGGGATTGGCCTCCAGCTTATCCAGATGCTGCTGGAATGCTCCATTCTTCGCCTCCTTCAAACGACGCAGCGTGCGATCCATTCGACCCTGATGCTCACAGAATGTGATGTACACGTGGAAATGTCGCTCGGCAATCTCGTAGATGCAACGACTCAGTCCCAACAACATGATGTTGTTCTGCCAGCAGCATTCCAGCTCCGTCAGCAGACGCTCCGAGCACTCGTGCACGGGCACAATGTGGGAGAAGAGCGCCTTCCGATCCCGCGTGCTCAGCACGGAGCTGTCACAGAACGCGGTGTTGTTCATGAAATGGCGACGCAGCAGATTCAGCGATTTCAGGTAACTCGCCTCCGATGTCATTATCTCAAACTTGGCCTCCTGCAAGCCACGTTCCCGCGGTGTCAGCGTAGCTAAAAACCGATTGAAAGCCAGATTAGTTTTTAGAACTTATTCCATATCAACTCTTTGCTACTCACGCAATATGCAGGAGTGGATAACCTCGGGAATCTCGCTCCACAGCGTCCGCGATGGTCCATTCTTGGGCTCCACCAGCTGCAGCGCCGTTGGACGCGCCGACGATTGACGCATCGGCGCCGTCTTGGAGTTGGAGTGAGCGTGCAGTCCAATCTCCTCGTAGCCATCCGCCGAGTTCTCCTGCGCCTCCAGGTCACGTGTAATGGACTGTAAAACAACACAATATTTTTATTAACTACTTATTTTTATACAAGAGTTTTTGAATTCACAAGATGCAATAGTGATAAAAAATTAAAACATTCCAAAATATTAAAAAAATTAAAATTTTAAAACATCGAAAATGTTCAAAAATCTTTTGCAATTATTTAGTTTTTTTATTTAATTATATTTTCATTGGTCGATTTAAAAACCATTAATTCATTGTCATCACTTTTTTTTTAATAATTACTAAAGGAGTTGTGGACTTACCTCCAATTTGGCCGCGCTGTAGACCTGGTAAAGTGGTTCGTTGGAGAAGAGACTATGCGGCTGAGAGAGATCATCGCCGAGAGCCGCCTCGTTGCCCGTGGAGACGCCGGAGCTGCCGCTGGAGCTGGCCACGGAGATGCCGCTGGTTTGGTAGAGTCCCGACTCGGCGTACCAGGAACTGCCTCCGCCATTGGCACTGGGAGTGGGCGTGGCCAGCTCATCACCATTTGTTGACTGCTTGAAGACGCCGCATTCCGCATACCACGAACTGGGCTGAGTTTGAGGATTCCCATCCAGCTGCGATCGGCGTTGCTCAGGGGGCACTGGGGGAGGCGGAGGAGGGGGAGGAGGTTCATGTGGACGGACACCAATAGTGGCACGACGTCGCATGGCCTTTGCCTCCTTTTTGGCCTTCCGGGCGACCGTTGAGAACTTTTGGGACTCTGCACTGGGAATCTGCACGGGAATATCGCCGGAGGAGGCCTTCTCCGAGAATCCCGAGTCGAGTTCACCGGAACCATGATGCTCCAGTTGCTGCTGTGCAGGCAGAGGATCCTCAATGTAGAAGGTGCTCCGCGTTGGCGTCAACGTGGACAACTGTTTGGTATCAAAGGTGGAACCGACGAGACTCTTCCGCAGCCGGGAACGCAAACTTTTGCCATTCTTCGGCTTGGGACGCAACAAACTCGCACTCGAATTCTGCTCCACTTGTTGACTTTGACTTTGGCTCAGATTCTTGTCGGAACTGCTCAGAGATTGGGCATTCTCATAGATCTCCTGCTGCTTCCGACACTCCACATAGAACTGTGTCCCGCTGCCGCTGCCGCTTCCACCGTTCACCTGCTGCGTATTCTCGTAGAGCTTCTGCTGACTGCTCTTGGGTGACTTTTTGCTGGAGATGAAGTCCTTGAACTTGCGCACTATCGCATACACTTGATTCTGTGGCGCCGGTGGCTCCGGCAGGCGATGATTGCGCATGTCCACGCCGCTGTCATTGTGCTGCCAAGGAAAACAAATAAAAACAGAATTACATTTTATATTTACATATTTTTTGAATATTAATTTTTAAATTTATATTGTGTACAGCTTACTTAAAATAGTTATCAATTATTTTGATTTTAAGTTATTATTTTATATTTTTTAAATCAAGGTAAACATAAAAACAATTTAATGTTATTTGTTATAGTTATATAGTTATATTTTTGACTGCTTAGTTGAAATTGTTAATAATTATTTTGATTACAAATTAGTTTCACGTTTTAGAAAAGTTTATTTTAAAATATTTTTATATAACTATAGTTTTTTTTTTTACTTTAACCTTTTATTAAATTTAATATTATACAAATTGATTTTATATTAAATTAATGTTATTTGAGCACATTTATGAATTCCATTTTAAATTGTTTACGGATTATTTGTATATATTTGTTCTTGTAACTCACGTGCTGCAAACGCTGCTCCTGCTCCGTGTGCTCATCGCTGTCGGATTCAAAGGAATCGTAGTCGTCCGAGTTGATCACGTGATGTTGGCCCAAAGCATGCGCCGATGCGGAGTGTTGTTTGCTTCTCCTTTGGGCAGATCCATGTGGCAGATCCTGAGTGCGCTTGTGGTGATGTTGCCCCGGCAGCAGCTGCGTCGAGTGCCGCTTGTTGCCCAAAGGCGACAACGTTTCATAATAATGATCCGAGTCATCTGAGGAGGCAAATAAAGAAGCAAGTGTTGTATTAATATTTATTAAAAATATAATAACAATATAATAATAGAATAAAATTAGCCTTGACTGTAAATTAGCTAGATTAATTATGTTTTTATTTTTATTATATCTTTATTATATTTCGAAAGCAAATAAATTAATCTCGGCTGTAAATTAGCTAGATTAATTATATTTTGATATTCTTATAATATTTATATTATATTCCATACATTATAAAATGAAACTTGAGTGTTAAACGAACCTACAAAGGTGCTCACTACCATTGACATTTTGTTGGCATCGTTGCGTTCCACGTGTGAAACTCGCAACACGCTGAGATGCCCCTGAAAACGATGCTGTTGTTGTTGCTGTTGCTGCTGGTGTCGCTGCTGTTTGTAGCTGCAACGTTGATTGATTGAGGCAACTGCCTCATTTTGATAAATCGGCTCCAACTCGGGCGAACTAACTTCGATTTCAGCATTGAGATAAACGCTGCTCGACGGACACGTGACACTCACTTCGCCCACAGCCCGCGGACGTCGTTTTCTTGGCAACGTCACCAGCTGCTCCGACGGACTAAAGGCGTGGGCGTTGGCGAGGATGTGGGCGTGGCTGCCGTAACTGTTATGATTGGTTGCATTGTGTTTGGTTGCCATCGCAGCATATTTCACACACTCTCAACTTGGTTGCTCTCCTATCGACTGCACAAAACAATTCTAGCAATTAACATCAAGTTGTTGTTACAGTTGTTGTTGTTGTAGTTGTAATTTGTGTTGTTGTTATTGTTGTTGAACTCTTGAACTCTATTTGCATGACCGCAACTTGGCTTTTAATTGAAAGCAATTAAAAGTCTGCACACAACAAGTTGCTGCATTTTTTGTGATGCTCCTAAATAAATGAAGCAGAGTTGATGCGAGGGTCGCTCTTTAACTTTTTACTGTTTGCATAGAATTTCATTTATTACCTATTTTTATTTTATTTTATTAGCGATACGTGTTGATTTCTGTTGCCTTATTGGAACTGAAATTATTTATTATGATTTGTATAATTTTATTTACTTTCTAAATTTGATTATTTTATAAGCGAAACACGCCACTTTAACTCCTTACTTATCTCTCCCTTTTCGATCTTAATTCTCTTGTAACAAATTATTCAAATTGTTTAAATTCAATAACTACATTATTTTTAATACTTTACAAGCGACCTTTGCCTCTTTAACTTTCTTTGTCTCTGATTCCTTACATTCTCCATTCTCTTAAAACACCACAGAATAAACTGATTACATATTTTTTATCACTTTACTAGCGACCCTCGCAAGCTAATTAAGCAAACTTTTGAAATGGCAAAATCTGTTTTTGTAGCGCAAGCTCAATAAACTTTAACTTGAGTGTAAATCAACGCGGCGTATACGCGATTTTGATCAGTATGTTGGCATGCAAAATAGCGCAAAATTATAATGAAATCACGCTTCAATGCAGAAACAACAACAACAATAATAATCGACACGGCCAAAAACAGCAGGTGCACTTGTGTTTGTGATTAACACAAAAGGCGCCCAAAAAGAGCGTTAGACTAGATAAAAACCAGAGCACAAAGAGACAACCTCACACAGACACGCAAAATATTACGTATACGCAGCCAAGCGAACCGGTTCACCGTCAGATAATAAAACAGAGATTCAAATGGGCAAAACGTTGATTGCGTTCCACAAAATGGATGCTAACTATGCGCGTGTGTATTGTATACAGATAGAGCGAGAGAGGGAGACAAAAAGAGTATGTGCACATGTGTGTGTGTGTAAAAGAAACAAGATACTTTTGTGGCTTGCTTGTTGCTTGACCAAAGCGACACTTGTTGCGCGTGGGATGCTTGATTTGCAGCTGATGCCGCTTTAAGCCATATTCAGAAGTAATCCGCGAAATTCTGTTTAATTTTGCACAGCAAAAAATTAAGCGAGCGAAGATTCAGAAGTTTACTTGCAAAATTATAAATATACGTAGCTTAACACAATATTGATTATAATTTTTGTTTTCTTATTTTTAAACTATGTTATTTATAAATAATATGAAGTAATAATTAAATTTCAATATTTAGTTCACAAATTATATTTTAAATCCACCTTCAAATATCTGGTTTATATTTTATGCCTTTCTCTAAAAATAGTTTAATTTTGTTTAGCGCATATTTTTTACAGTGTCTTGCCACATGCGGAAATACATATTGTTGGTATCTTGTTGGCTCTTTTGTTAGGCCTTTCAGCCAATTATTATTTTTGCGCTTGCGTGTGGGCCACGCACCGTATTTACACACAAATACAAATAAAAGCAAACTGAGAGTCTAAGAGACTGTAGACAGTTCGAGAAGACACAAAGAAAATAAGTGTAATGCTTTGTTTATAATTAACATACAACAAGAATTGCAGCCTTGGCAAAGTGCATTGCAAGCGGTCACTTATCTCCTTCTCTATCGCTCTTTCTTACTCTGTCTTTTTATTTCATTCATTTCCAATAACAATTCCAATTCAAATCCAATGCAATGCAGCTGAACCGTTCGATCGATTGATTGATCGATTGAGGTTAAACTTATTAAGTGCCAAACGATGTCATTGTCTGACGCTGCGTCTTCCTCAGTCGCTGCCGACTGCTCAGTGTCAGCGCTGCCGCTGACAGAATCCACTTGGATTAATCACTTAGGCTCAAGAGTTGCGCATCGATCTTCCTACATATATAAAATTGTTAATTGCACTACAAGTCATAAATTTTCATTGCGGCTTTTCCGCAATTGCATGTCACGCCACATTGGGAATTTGTGTAGTTTTATGACACTTTCGCTTATATTTTGTTTCCCTCTCTCTCTCTCTTTTTTCTGCATCTTACTTTATCGCGTGCCGAGAAAAGAGAAAAAAAGAGTGGAAAGAAGAAAAGCGAACGTGCCCTGGGTAAAAGTTGAACTGAGAATTCACAGCTGGTTTTTCACTAAATGCGCCCCAAGACAAATTTTTAACTATTTAACAATTGTTTTGTGCGTATTTAACAGTTGTATCTACTGCAGTTTTTTTCCCCCTCTGCTTACTTCCAATTAGCTGCGCTGCTTTGCTCTGCCAACGGTTAGTGAACTTTCAAAGCGGCCATTTTACAAAGCTTTTATTTGTTTTTTTTTTCTCCTACTTATTTTATGGAATAATATTTTGTGGACTCCTCTGCTCAGACAACTTATTGCACATGATTACATTTGATTTGGCAATTTGAGGTGCTCGTTGTTTGCATTTGCCTATTCACTTTTAACTATTATTACTATTTCTTTTACTTTACTTATGTAGATACATGACTTTTCAAGTTTTTTGCCGTTGCGCGAGTTCCTTAAGCTGATTTGTTGTTTTTTAACTTTAACTTTTAACTTGCTCAAGGTTGTGCGCTTTAAACGCTATATAGTATTTCTAGACTGGTTTTCGCTTAACAATTTCGTCATCTTTCACGGCAACAACAACGATAAAAAGTGAAACATAAAGCTTTAAAGTTGCCTCTCCGCGTTGCGGGTGTAGGGCAGTTTTCAGTTTCGGTTTCAGTTTTAGTTCGTGACGTCTCGCTGCCTTTGCCTTTAACATACAACACATTAACAACGACAACAACAACAACGACTGCAATAATTGAAAACTAGCTGTGCGGCGCTGCTCGCTGTCGACGTCGACAGCGACGCTAACGCCTTTTTGGGGTCGTCTGTTAATTTTGCATGCACCGCATGCACTTTTATTGTTTTTGTTAAGCTTTTCTTTCTTTCTTTTTGTTTTTTTTTTCACTTTTCACAGAGATGCGCGCGCACGTACAAGCAGCATAACAAATAAAACCATAATAAGATCAAAAAGCAGCACACATTAATTACAAAAATATATATATATTCATATTATATTTTTTCACATTTAACAAACGAAAATTGGACTCGTTGGGCGACTTTTCGACAGGCAGCGTCCGAGAGACGAACCGCACGTTGGCACTGACACGCTGAGACTGTGTGCAGCTTACAAACTCTGAGAGACAAAGTGAGAGAGACACCGAACGAATGTGTGACTGAGCAGCAATAGTTGTTATTGTTATTGTTGTTGGCAGCCATGGAATTAAAATTGCACAGCAACAACTACTACACAAACATTGTGGAGTCCAGTTTATGGGCTTTGTTTACGCGCGCTCGCTCTCAACATGCTATTACCTTTTGTGGAACCTGTCGCGTTGCAGCCGCTGAGGCAGGCGCCAATTGCATTTTTTTGTTCGTGTAAAATGTAAAATGTGCGCATAACGCTTACTCACTTGATGTGTGGGAATTGTGACTGCCTTTACTCTCATTTGCATTGATCATACATAATTAACGGGTTTCTTTCTTTTTTTAGTCCGTTGTCTTGTTAATTTTCATTTCATTTCGTTTTATTTACCTGTTTACTTTTGACATTTCGTTTTAGCCTGAAGCAACCAATTTTTAAATCGATTTGGACTTGGGCATAATTTGTGAATATTTATCAATTGCTGAAGGGGCCAGTCAAAATTTTGTATAATTAACGTCATTAATGCGTCGACTTTGTTGAATGAGTAAGCAACAGTGTGGACTGCATGTGGAAGGCAATTTTAGCTTGTGCACAAACCACAACGAACGCAAGTAGCTAAGACAGCCAGCTAAGAGAGAGGCACTGAAAGTTTGACTTAAAAGCTCAGACATAGAAGCTCTAAAGCTTTGTACATAGGAAATCGTTTTGTAGACAAAGTGAATTATAATGAGCAAATATTTAGTTAATTTATTGATATGTGGAGCAACAAAGACAAACTGAGTAAATAACAATCGCACATTGTTTAAACAGAGTTGAGAATTCTAAAGACTAAGAGACTAAAGGTAAAGAAATGTCTGGGAAAATATCTTTGTATCTATTTATCTTTGAGCACTCTTTGGGTCTGTTTTTGAATTATGTACTTTACACCTGACTTACCTTCAATGCAGCTCTTTGCCTTGTTTTGTTGCAGTCTTTTGTCTCTGATGCGTTTCGACCAATCCGGACTACGAACCCGATGCTGCTTGAATCGTTCCCGTACACTGCAAATCAAAAAGATTGAAAAGATAAAACCACATCTAATTATTATAGGCTTAAGATAATTAAGTACTTCATACTCCACAGTGTGATCAATCAGTTCGCAGCTTTACTATTTAAAGGTCTTTAGGCCTAGACGCCTCACTTCTAACTGTTATTCGTAGTTCTCATTCGGTTTCGCTTGCTCTATCTAGTATTGTAAGAAACCCGGCATTACAATCCGATTGTGAATGGAAAAGGGGAGGGAGGGAGGGGGAATGAGTTGCCCAAGTGGGCGAACAATCTTATCGGTTGATAGCAGATGCAATTGTAGGTCAACGCGCTAATTAATGTGTGTAGATGTGTGTGAGGTGTGTGTGTTGCAATTGTGTAATGTCACTGTTAACTGAGAAAATTCATTATTAATAATTTCATGTCATTTGTAACATTTGATGGGGCTCTAATACTATAGGAAGTGCTCTCAATTGCCAAGAATAGTGTCGATTTATAAACAATTTCGTCCAATCATTGTCACAAGAAGCTGTTAATTGTAAACTAACTGAAGTTAATTGATGATAAAGCTGCTAAAAACTTGATAAAAATTGTGTTAGATTATTATTATTAGAGTGAAAGCTGTAAAAGCTGTTATTAATTGTATTGCCAATAGTTTTATATCTATCCTATCAACAATTTGTCACATTAGTGACATTAGTTTTTTATTTTAAAAACTCATAAACATGAATCGGAAATACACTTCCTGAGCTCAAAGTACATAACAGTTAGATTAAGGTCTTACAACAACAGTAATTCGATGTCTATATCATATATAGAATTTTATATATAGCAACAATCGCTAATCTGAGTTTTTGATACGTTTCTTATCAAGTAGACAACACAAATTGCAATTGCATTTCATTTTCCCTGACAATTTGTTACACAACCACAAAAAGTGAAAAAAAGGGGAGAAATCAGATAATTCAACTGAGGTCAGGTTTTACTTAAATAACTTGGAATCGAATCGTAAGCTTAACCTCAATATGGTCGAAAAAGAACGTTTATTATTTACCCGATAAACCCAATGAAATGCAAGAGCTTAACATTTCTTAGTTTACTTTTCGTAACTCGTAAATTGTTCCTTGACCTGCTTTCTATATATGTAAGTATTTCTGGTATTATTTTAAGCATGTTGCAACCCTGGTGCTTGCCACTCCCCCTCTTGTTGCCGTTGCACCAAACGATTGGCGTCAACAAATTGAATATGTTGATGACAAGGCGCAGTTAAAGAGTTGAACAGATAAGATAAGGAGAAATCCAAACAAACCTATCAGCAATCTACGCAGAATTCTTATCTGACCAAAACAGGGGGTGTCCCCCTTTCTTCTCCTCTTTGTCCAGTCTTTCTCTTACTTCTTTGTTGTGGCTTTGTATACAGGGGGAAAAAGTAAATCTCACTTTTTACACTTTGACTCAACTATTATTACAAAAAAAGTTGTTTATTACAAATTAAAGACTTGCAGTTGATGTTAAAGTAAGATAAGAATGAGTAAGAAAGTTATAAAGTACTGTTATTCAAACTACTTTTATTGCAGAAAAGCTGGAACTGATTGGGAATTCTAAATTCAATATGAAAAATATTCAACTTAATTATTTTTACTGATTTAAGTTCAATAAAAGACAATGTGAAACATTTGGATGCAAACTTTTAAACTGTTGCTTATTTTTCTAAATAAATGTGAATAAATATTAATTATCAAATTTCAAAATTAATTTTAAATGTGGTTATTTTTTGCAGTGTACTTACACAATGAACTGCGCCTCGCTGGTGACAGCCACCGCTGTCGTTGCCTCGCCATCGGATATATCCACCCAGGCATCGCTGTTGTCACTGGAACCCGCAATGGAGGAGCGTTTGTCGCTTTGCTTATCCCCGCCTCCGCCTCCGCCCCTGTCACTGCCACGTCCACTGCCATTGCCACTTCCCGCACTGCTGCTGGCGAGGGAGGAACGACAACCGATACTGGCACTGCCATAGAGCACGCCTGCAGCTAGCGAGGATTCATAGAGACTGTTGGTTCTGTGATCCGAGGAGATGGTCAAAGAGGAGCCGCTGCTCGAGAGTTGAACGCCAGTTGTGGTTGTTGTTGTATTGGATGTTGCTGTTGTTGTTGTTGTTACTCTGCTCTTGCGATAGTTGGATATGCTCTCATAGCAATTGGAGCTCAGGGAGATTTGATCGGATTGCTTCCTCAGCTTGGCCGTGGACATGGTTTCGTAGCAGCCCTTGATGGTGTCATAGATGTTCTCATCCTCCTCCTCCTCATCCGTTGAAGTCTTGCTGGGATTCATGTGGAGGCGACTCGCCTGCTTGGGCTTGGCGGGTGCAGGACGCAGCACGTTGGGAGATTTGGGCAACACTCGCTTCGGTTTGGGCAATTCCGGCAGCTCATCCCGCGTATTGCGACCCAGTGTCCCAGTGCTGTTCATACTGATCAGCGGGGGCGGGGGCGTGGCTGGCTCCTCAATTATGGTGGGCGGGGGAGTGGCGAATGCCTCGTAGTCATCGTTGTTGCTGTTGGAACAGGAACTTTTGTTGTTTGCCTCACAGGAGCCCGCTATGGACTCGTAACCCTCCAGCCAATTGGCTTGTGGCGTTGTTTTCGCCTCCTCCACCGTCTGATAGATGTCCTCCGACTTCTCCATGATCTTCTCCTTTTGGTTTGTGATCTTAAACAGGCTGGATGCCTGTGGCTCAGTCTTCGTCTCGGTTCCCGTTCCCGTCTCCATAGTGGGCGTTATGGGCTCATACATGGGCTCCACTTCCACTTCTAGCTCCTGCTCCAGTTTCTGCTCCAGCTGCTTTTGCTCCATTATCATTTGCTCTCCCTCGATGGCATTCACTAGCGTCACATTGACGGCCTGATTGAGCAGCAATTGATTGTTGGAGATTTGTTTATTGGCCGCTTGATAGATAAACGAATTATTTGGCAGTATGCGCTGCTCAAAGTCATCATTCGCCGCCAGCAGCAGCAGCTCTGATCCCCCCGCAACCTCATCTTTATTGATTTCTGGTTCGGCGAGTATCTTTAGCTTCTGATCGAGCACTTCCAAGGCAGCCAGTATTTTGGCATCTGCCTCCACACAGGGCGATGGCAATTGCTCCGTCTCCATGCCTGGCAACTCTTGCTCCAGTTGCAGCTGCAGGTGCTGCTGCTTCTCCTGCTTTGCCGCCTTCTGGGGCGATCTCTTGCCAGTTTTGGCAAATGGCAAAAATTGCAACTTCTCATAGATTGTCGCATATTTGTGCTTGCGTCGCTGCTGTCGCTCTGCCTCTAATGCATCTGACTCCGACTCCAGACTGTTGTCAGCAGCAGCTGCAGTCGACAGCTGACTCAGCAGCTCTTTGGCTGATTCAGTAGTGTGTGACGCTTGTTGTGGCTTTGGTTTTGTAGCATCATCATCCACATCCGATTGCACACCTTCATCTGTACTGTTCTGTTCCACAGGCTTGTTACGATCCACAGCCAACTTAACCTTTCGCTGTGCCTGCTCCTCACGAAGCTGCTCCACCAGCTGATATTGTTTTTGCTTCTCATCCTTAAACTGCTCCTCTTTCCTTTTCTGCTCCTCATGGAGCTGCTCCACCCGCTGTTTCTGCTCCTCCTTGTGCTGCTCCACCAGCTGATTACGTTTCTGCTCCTCATGCAGATGCTCCACAAGCTCTTTCACTCTATGATCCACCCGCTGCTCCTCCACTTGGCGCTGCTCCACCAGCTGCTCCTCCTCGCGTAATTGCTCCACCAGCTGTTCCTTTTCCTTTTGCCTCTCCTGCAGTTGTTGTTGTAGCTTACGCTTGCTTCTCAGCTGCTTACTCAGAGAGAGCGTGCTGTGGCGGGGACTGTTCATGAACTCCTGATGCTTGCGCAGCAGCTGCTCCGTTTTGAGCGGCACCGCAGGCTTCTCCAGCTTCTCGAACTTCTTAATGTTGCGCTGCACCATGGAACTGTGCAGCAACTGAGGCGATTGCTGTAGTTGTGGCGACTGTTGTTGTTGTTGCTGCTGCTGCTCCTGCTGCTGCTGCAGCACTGGATTCTCCACAATCTTGTAGACATGCGATCCACGCGCCAACCAGACGCCATTTTTACGCTTTACTTGCTCCAATAACCGTGCATCCTTTTGTATAATCTCATTGAATTGCTGGGTCAACTGTCGCACCAGACTGCCACTGCTTGTTGCAGTGACACTTGACACTGTCTCTGCCCCTGCCACGCCCAGACTGTGTGAGTGCAAGTGCGAGTGTGTGTGACTGTAACTGGACATGCGGCGTGGCGTGTGATGTTGATGAAATGATTTGCCTGCATGCGTTTTGAAACTGTATTTGCGACGCGTTCCACTCGAGCGCGTCGTCTGTGACGTCACAGTCGCTGTGGTTGTTGTGGAATTTATGGAATTTATTGTTTGCAGCGATTCGTTGCTGCCGTTGTTGCCGCTTTGAACGCACGTCGCATTGAGACTAATGCGACTAATTGCTGCGGGTTGCTCGCCTAACAAACTGATAAGCTGCCTCTCTCCCAACCCCTTTCTCTTGTCACACTCATACTCTTGCTCCCGCTCTCTCTCATTGTCTGATAAGCTGCAATCTCTCTCCATTTTGCACTTGTTGTTGGCGGCAATGACGACATCCGCGCGTTTTGGCCACTGCAAACGATCGCCAGCTGCGCTGCCGGCCTTGACAGCGGGAAAATTCGCTGCTGTCTCTTCAAAATTGCTATTTTTGCTGTTACCGCGTCTCAGTTTGTTTTGCATTTTGGCTTGTTCGGCGTTCTTGTACTTGTAGAAATTATCCTTGTCCCTTGTGCGTTGCAGTTGTTGTGACGTCACGCACGTTTCTTGCAAATTGTGTAAACTGGCAGCGCGTTTTGAGCGCGTTTCCGGCGCGTTTGTTGTTAGGCTGGGCCAATCGCGCGCGTTATTAAACGCGTTAACCAAACAGCTAACGGATTTATTCAGTTTGCGTAATGTGCCCAGCCCACTATGGTGATGACCTTGAGAAGGTCGTTGCTGTGTGGCAGCTGCCTCTTCGCTGGCGCTGCTGATGCGTTTGCTCCACAATAAGCGCAATGTTTGAACGCCGCGAAAATCGCGAAACGCGCGCGATTCGCAGTTGCAATTGTTCTTGTTGTTGTTTCGACTATCGCTGTTATCGTTATCGCTATTTTGATTATTCGTTTTATCGCCAACACTTGCACTTTTCACCAGCCAACCGAGTATTGTCTTTTCTTTACGCGGCGTCGTTTTCGGTGTTGTCGTTGTTGTTGCATTTCCATTGAGATCGCAGCGCGATGCTGCCGCATCCGAATCCAGATCCAAGGCAATTGAGCTCGCCATGGCTAAGTCCGCTGACAGCTGCATTACTGTACTCATGGCCAACGACCAATGGCCAAGTCAATTGGCAGCTGCCGCCTCGAGGCCTGAAATGATCACAAAAATAAAAAAAGAAGTTGAGTGAGAGACTGAAGAGCACATAAAGAGAAAGCGCATGAAAAACTTACAACAACAACAAATAATATACAAAATTGAGTGGTTAAAATTTTTTTGTGAGATATGCAAATCAACAGACTCTTCAAAGAGTTGAAATGTAGAAATTTCACAAAAAAAAAGGCGTGTCAATTTAAGTATGACAACTTGTGGCACTTGTGCAAAAACAAGTTGGGATTAAAGCCAACATTTCTCTAGTAAATTCAACGAGTGTCATTGCAATTGTGATCTAATTGGCTTAAAAAATAGTATTAGCCATTTTGAGGCAGGTTAATCAGGTATCAATAACAGTTTGACTAAATAGAAAATTGGACACAACAGAGTTAAGTATGACAGATTTATTAATCTAGATCTAGATGATAAATTTAAATATTTTCCATTATTTGACATTTTAAATGAAATGTAAATGTCTGCAGGCGACTAGCTTCATAGACCTTAAATCACAAATTAAATAATTTAACTTTTTTAAAAAACTGAAATTTATATTGCCTTATTCATAGTTTTACTTATTTTAATAATCTCTTAAGTGAACTGCCTTTATTGCCATTAAGTAAATATTTTTAAAATTTTTTCGAAGTTTCTTTAATTTATATTCTTTCAGTTTCAATTGATGCTTGAAAAGTGTCACAGAATTTGCTGGCAACGCGGCGTATGCGCAATTATGAACTGAGCTGGGCTTATGCCACATTTATGTAGTTTTAACTGCTGCTGTTGGCAGCAAGCAGCTTACCGCACACACACACGCACACACAGGCACACACTTGTTGTGTGGGCACAACGTTGCGTATGCGTGATATGCTTTTTTGACTCTTCGATGTTATCAACGAAAGCTTGTATGTAAAAAGATAATAATAAAATGTTTGCTTAATCGCCGCACACGTTGTTATAGCTGCCGTTGTGGAAGCCCCTGTACTTCCCTGCCCCCTCCCCTCATTTTTCCTCTTCTTTGTCACACACAAATGCCAATTATAATGAGCGATTGCATAAAAAAAACTTAAGCATTTCTTTTGCCATACAGACGACAGTCGTCAAATGGGTTTTAAGCCGCTTCTGTGCCAGCTGTTGTAGTTGTAGTTATAGCCGGGTCTTCTGTGCTACCCCCTCTTTTCCCCCTTTCCCTCTTAGCCCACTCTATTTGCCAGTTGTTGTTGGCATTTGCGTTGGAACGCGTTGGGAATAACAAAACAAATTGTACGCCATTGCAAATGGTATTTAAACAAAATATTAAATACGAGACATGCAAACTCACACACTCACACACACACACACACTCTCACACTTGTGTACATGCAATGTAAATAAAAAGCTAAAAATGTTGATTACGCAAAACGTATTTCGACTTCAATTTGTGTTTATAGAAATTGGGCGAATGATAACGACTTATTTCAATGTTTATCTTACGATTTCATGTTTATTGAATTATCGTAAATACGAGTATACAAATTCATTGACAATTTATTTGAACAACAACAACGAGACAAAGTTTTTTCCCAGGCATTTCAAAAGTTCTATAAATATTTAAACTCATCGCATGGGAAACTATTTAATTCGTTGGAGAATCCATTTGATTCCTTAACTTTATTCTAATTAACACAACAAAAAAATTAGCATGCAAATTGAGCAGAAATTGAATTTGGTTTGTAAATCTTTAAGCGAAACGCATTCAAATTGATTTTTACGCTGACACTTTTGATTGAAAATCTTCAATGCCATTTGGCAAACACAGCTGAAAACTAAGGCCACTTGACAGCCAGGTTAACAACTTTTGGCCAGGCCAATACAAAAACAAAAAACAAAGTCAAATACAACAAAAAAGCAAATGAATGATTTGCATATAACAAAAAAAGTCGAGCCAAAAAGGGAAAATGTAAACAATACACAGTCAATAAAGATATACAAATATATATATGAATAAATAGTAATAAAGCGCAAGCAGTGGGCTTTTAAACTAGTAGATACCCTGTAAGCTTAAACGGAAAGAAAATAGGAATAGATTCAAGTATACAGTTGAACTTCAATAACTCGAACTTCTATAGCTCGAATTTCTCTCTAGCTCGAGCTAAATAAGTGGCAGTAAAATTAATAAACTTAAGGAAAAGAACTATATAAATCGAATATAATGGATAATTTTGATTCGAGTTAGGGAAGTTCGACTGTATTTATATTGTAAATGTTTATTCTAACTTTATGTATTTTCATCTGCATAAAACAAAATTAAATATAAATTATATATGAACACTTTCAACTTCAGCTGCAGCATGCCATTTCTTACTAGTTTACAGGGTATACAAATATGGGGATGAGCACAAAAGATGTGCTAGACATCTTTATATTGAGTCTCACTCTTTGAATGCAACGCCGCACCTGCAGCTGTGACGTCTTTTATAAATATGGTCACATGCAAATGCATCTCATTCATAAAGAAAAATAAAAAGAGAAAAGAAAATGTAAAATAAAAACTTGGGAACCCATAAACTGAGTAGAGAGACGGATGCGCATTATAAAAAATACAAAATAAAAAACTGGCCATAATTTCAGTAAGATTTTCACAGTTATAGTCAGGGGACAAATTAAGTTAAAAAACTTGGTCGGCAAGTTGGAAGCTGGGTGAAAGTGACGCGCCCAAAGTCTGGCCAATGACTGATATCAGTCAGTGTATTGGCCATTCCAAGAAGAACTGACGGTTAGACACGCATTTGGCTGAAACAACAGCACAAAATACTCGATAAGCGACTGGCGAATGAATGCGGAAGACAAAACGACAAAAGCAAAGATTTAGTAAATTTAAAGATACACAAATGTGCATATCGTATGTGTGTAAACATATTTTTTTTTTTTTTTTTTTTTTTATCCTTTTTACTCCTCTTGGGAGCTTAGGGCCTCTACTAGATTTCTCCACCGGACTCTGTTTTGCGCAGTCTGCTTCGCCGTGTCCCAGCTGATGTTGTGCCGGGTGAGATCGGTTCTTGTTGTTCGACGCCAGGTGCACTTGGGTCGCCCAACTCTCCTGCTTCCCTGGGGATTCCATTCAAGTGCCATCCTGGTGATACTGCCTTGGGGTTTCCGTAGCGCGTGTCCAATCCAACTCCATTTCTTCTTCATTAGCTGCTGTTGGATCGGGACTTCGTTCGCCAGGTGCCATAGATCACTGTTCGATATTCTGTTGGGCCAGAATACTGAACATATGATTCTAAGGCACTTGTTGATGAATACTTGCAGCTTGAGTATCATCCGTTGCGAAGTGAGCCACGTCTCGCTGCCATACAGCAGTATCGTTTTTATGCACGCGTTGAAGATCCTCAGCTTCGTTCTCCTGCTTATTCGCTGATTTCTCCAGACATGGTACATTCTGCCGAATGCCGATCGTGCTTTCGTGAGACGGCTCTCTACATCTTCATCCACCCCACCGTTGTTGGTGATGACGGTGCCAAGGTAGGAGAACTTGTCGACGAATTCTACTGTGTTCCCATTGATGGTGATGTTTCCTTGGTTGACGTGGTTGAAGCGCATTGCCTTTGTTTTGGCTGCGTTTATTTCAAGGCCGACTCTGCTGGCAATCCTGGAGAGGTCATTCGCTTTGGCTTGAATGTCACTGAGTTTATGAGACATGAGGCAGATGTCATCCGCGTAGTCCAGGTCCTCTAGGTGTTGTGTGAGGCTCCACGTGATACCGCGTCTGGATATGCACACTTCTCTCATTATCTCGTCTAATACCAGGTTGAAGAGTAGAGGTGACAGGGGGCAGCCTTGCTTGACGCCAGTTCTCGTCTGGAAGGGGGCACTGATTTTTCCTTTGTGCAGTACCGACAGCTCTGCGTTTTCGTACATTGCTTTTATTATTGTAACGATGTTGTCTGGAACTCCTTTCCTCGCAAGTGCCTGCCATATTGCTGCTCTCTTTACTGTGTCAAACGCCTTCTTGAAATCGATGAACAGGAGGTACAGCGGTGAGCGCCATTCCACAGCTTGCTCGGTTATTGCGCGTAGTGTGTTTGCCTGGTCTACGCAGCTCCTCTGTGGTCTGAAGCCTGCCTGTTCATCTCGGAGTGTTGGTTCGATCTTCTCCTGTAGTCGTTCGTTCAACAGAGTCGCTAAGATCTTATAGCGTAAACATATTTAAGTTTCTATAAATTAAACTTAAAGAAAATTTATTGCCATTTATGCATAGAAAGAAGCAAACAACAAAGACCCATTAGAAATGTGAAAGTTTACTTTTCCTTTTTGTTTTTATTTTTATTTCGACTATTTCTTTGGTTATTTCGGTGGTCAACTAATGAACTGTCGCGGCTAAAGATTTAGTGAAGATTTCGTCCACATTCTAATGAGCCAACTAAAGTGGTTGATAAAGTCATATTTGTTACAAGAAACCAGAGGAAGGATCCAAAAGGAAGATTTTTTCGTTCAAATGATTGTTTTGACTGAAAACACTGATTTTTAGGCTTTTTTTGAAAGCTCAAAATTTGTAAAGGCATAATTATGAAAACTATACTTATAATAACAATAATCTTTTTATTCGAAAGTACAACATACTATAAATTTGTATAAGAACACAATGAATAACAATTCCTAGAAACTCAGACTGTATCTGTTAATGCTATGTTAATGTGAGGTTTACAGTGTAACATTAACAGCGCGCCTTCACTGTTTATAAATGAACTCGCAGTAATTAAAGTGTATATTATTATATTGTATTTATATTTAATAAATGTACAGTTTATTCTCACTTAAAATGCAGTTGGTATACTGGTAAATTGCTCGCAAAATCTATTTAATTGTTTTTTATTTATTTATAACATTTTGCTCATGAGTTTACGTCACACTTTGCACACACACGGACCTTTGACTGAAAATTATTTGTTGTTCTTGCAACTTGCATTTGTTTTTGTTATGCCGCGTTGCCAGGACAACCAATTGAATTGAATTCAACCACCCGAATTCATAACTAAGACCGAAACTGTCGTCGACCAACTGAAAGGCCTCTCGACAACCCCTAAAAGTGGATAGCGGAAATTCACCCTACGCCAGTCAATGCCATATTTACATTGGGGCTGGTCAACGTGGCGTATGCGTTACAACATGTTAAACGAGCGTAAACAAATAACAAGAGAGAGGGTAGAAAGAGGGAGGGGAGAGAGAGAGTGTTGGAAGGGTAACGTGTCTTGGGTCGATAGTTTTTTTTTTTTTACGCTGCCCACTTGAAGGCTTGTGCCTATTATTTGCATGGTCTGTCTGTCCATCTGTCCGTCTTTCCGTCCATCTGTCTGTTGTCTGTAGCTTCCTTTGTGTGAGTTTCTAAAGTGCGTGCTTTGTGTTTGTGTTATGTTTATCGTCTGCTTTCTTTCTTGCCTTCATTCGTTCGCCTTATGTTTTCATTTTCGCCTAGTTTAAGGCAAATTCAATTTGCTAAATTGATGCACAGTCTGAGCTGCTGTAAAATGACCTGAGTGCCTACAGTCTGCACACACTATGGCGAATATAATAGATTATAATTTTATATAGTACACATTGGGAATTTCATAGATCTAGCTCTAAAAGTAGAAGACTTCCTTTATCAAGTGTTTTGGATAAGTGATGGACTATAGTTTAATCAGTAACATACTAAATTACATACCTCTACCTCTCAAAGTGACTTGAGTTCTTTTACCAACTCTATTAAATTTTATAGCGAGAAGGAAGCCTAAGGTAGCTAAATCAAATTGAAAATTATTAGGCAATAAATGTGGTTTGTTCATTGGCAGGTATTACTGTATTTACATTTTGTGTATTTATACATATTAACTGATAAAAGCGCAGTACGTTAGTCATGTTGACAGGCTTTATCACAACGAATACAGAAACTAATTAGTCATACTTGTAATTTACAACTATATACACACACACAAAAGCGCCTAAAATCGATCACAACAATATGTCAAAGCATTTTTTTTTGCAAATATTTTAGTATACATACATAAATGTACATTAAATATGCATACTAACTGCATTCCAAGCACAGAGCAAAAGAACCGCAACAAAATGCCAGCAGGAGAGGAAGAGTGAGAGCGAGAGAGCAATATGGTGTGGGGGGAGGGAGGGAGGCAGGTAGACCCCATAAAGCACAGAGGCGTATAATTAGCGTGCAGCATTGGCAAACTACAGAAACAACAAAAACTACAGCGACTGTGGCGCTGGGAAATAAGCTGAGAAACGACAACAACAACATGAGCTGACAACAACACAACGGTAGCATTAGCTGCCTCTTAACCGTAAGATGATCCGTAGTATCTGGAATTGTAGGCACAACCACAACAACAATTAGCCATTGGCCAAGGTGCAAAAGGTCAGTTCTGACTGAGGCCAATAACAGCAACAGCAAAAACGACAACAAGAACCTCAAAGCTAAGCAGTTTACAGTTAAAGCACAGCAACAAAAAAAAACAAGAACAAATAAGCAAAAGCCTCATTTCATTTAATTACCATTAAGTTAAGCCACACACAAATGTGTATGTGTGTGAGTGGAAGACATTTGCCATATATAATCCACAACTATGTAGAAAATAAGACACACTATACATATACACGAAAGCACAAACACACACGCACACACACTCAAGAAGCGCAGGCGCTCAAATTGGAAGGCTTGGCAATTCACAATCCACACACAGCCTGTTCTTGGTGAAATTTCTGCAGATGATGCTGCTGTTGTTGTTGCTGTAACTATTTATATATGTGGGCTTTGGCCACCAAGTGGTTTGGCTAGATTCTTTGCTAATTTGTTGCTTGTGGGCGTTTCACTTTTGCCAGCCACTTTCGTTTCACTTTATACACACACACACTCCACGCACCTTTAATAACTTGCCCAATTTGTGTTTACTTCTTCGATTATTGCACATAATTTGTTTAATGATTTTTCTAACATAAAGCACGTCAATAACGGCATAACATTAAAACACAAACACAAAATTCGAGCTTTAAGCGCGCGCGCAGAGCTCTCAAAGCAACAAAACTCGAGAGAGAGATAGATGTGCGCACCACTAAACGAAACGCCCGACTCAACGAACGACTGCAAAGCAACTGACAAGCCGAGTCGCTGCCACTGTGTCGATTGGGCAGTCTTTGACGCCAGTAAGCAACGACGACGTCGCCAGCGTCGACTGCAACTTCGTTGCGATAGCGCAACGTCTGAGTGCGCAACTCTGCGCCAGCGTCTTGGTTACTTTTTGGTCTCGCGCCGTTTCGCATTCTTGTGCATTGGCTGCATTTTGTTCTGATTCTTATGATTCTGCTTATGCGCTGCATTTCTCCACAAGTATGCGCCGCTGCTGCTGATGTCGTGCGACCCACAAAAGCAGCGCAGTGGCGGATGCAAGATGCACAGCTCAGTTGCAGTCGATTAAACAGCGCTCGTTCTTTGTGGATTCCGTTCATTGGCATTTGCCTGTTCTTTGTTGTTGTTTGTTTGAAAAGAGCGGCGCTTTAATTATTTACAGTATGTACAAATTTTAATTAAGTTGCTTGGGGTCCCTTCAATTGATTTAGAGGGCAATCATCACAGCTGTTGTTGTTTTCTCACTTTATCTACTTCCATAGGAATGTCTGCACCAACAAACGTAAATCGTAAATCTCATTATAGACGCGCACGGAAACGAGTTTCAGTTTTGTGACGAAAACCACACACAAGCTAACACCAAGAAAAATACCCTCGCACACACACAAACAAAAACAAATAACACAAAAATTCAATACCAGTTGGAGTCGCAAGTTCTTCGCCAAGTTCAACATCACAAAAAAAAGAGACGGCACAAAAACAAAACACAACTACACAAACAAAAAAATGCCTCAGCGCAAAGCAAAAACAATAAAAGCAAAAGGCAAATTATGTCTTGTTGTCTTTGTTTTTGTTGTGCTTTTGCTTTTGCTTTTACGTTTTGTGATTGTGAAGCTTTGAGTGCGAGTGAGATGCAGCCAGTTGGGCATGTTAAGCTTGCTTTGTCAGGGTGACCATACACAGCACAAAGTGCTGTTAAACTCATAATGGCGGCTAAAATATTGAAATGCATTTAACAGTCGCTTATCAGACGGACATCAAACTGTGTCAATAATGCCACATATTGTGGAATGTGGAATGTGATAAAACAGCGAGACAACAATGCCGAAAGAGTTGGGCAAAAATTGTGCGACCTGCAAACCTGGTTTTCATTTTCATTCAATTCAATGTGCCAAAAAAACCACAACAACAATCCAAACATGGGCGCAACAAGTTACAACTCACTACGACTGTCGACAAGTGGCGATGCAGGGGGAGGAGGGGCAACAGCATCATCTGCGACTGTTTCGCTATTTATGAGCCAACCGCATGTGGCAAGCGGCAACAACAGGCAACACTTGTTGCTTGCAACTCTTCATCTCCGTCTCCGTCTCGTCTGTAATTTGCATTTTAAGTGCCTGCCACATTTGTGGGCCAACAGTGCCACGCCCCCTTGCTGTCTCTGTCGCATGCGAAACAACAATGCACATTAATCACGCGCAGCAACACCAACAACTCAACATCCACAACATCCACTTGCTGTTTGCTCCGCACTAATATAAAGCTTTAATTACCGTTACAATTGGACTGACGAATTCAGAGAAGCACATGTAGTGCTTTCTCCCTTATTCTTCTTCTACACATCACTTGCAATTTGTTTCTTTGCACTTTTCGCGCTCTCGCTCTTAATAAGTAGGAGCATATCACATTTCAGTTGCTGTTATGTAACATTTAAGCCAACAGATACTCTATCTCAACCTGAAACTACCATAACGTGGGCAATTTAATAATTAGTCTCCTTACATTAATTTAAAATAGAAAGTATTTAAATTATTATCGAAATTTATTTAAGATACTTTACTTTGTTAATATATTATTATAAGATTTTACTAGGAAAGATGAGATAAAGAAAAACGTAAAGTTAAATATTCTTTAAGTTTGGCCAATTTTTGATCTATTTAACTTTCATAAATTAATAAATCGATTTCACAATTGTTTACTCAAAACTTGTTATTATATAAATTTTTTAGAGAGTATTTAAGTTTCGTACTTTTTTATTGAGTGTTGTCATTTGTCACCGTCACAGCATCTGCAATTAGTTCACTGCGCAGAGAAAATAAAATTAAAACTAAATTTGTAGCGACTTTCCAAATTTCGCCTGCAATTCGCAAAATTAAAAACTCCATTTAAAAATCAGACTAATTTTTGATAGACTAAACGACCTTGCCCAGAAGCCTTTACGATCAATGTAAACGTGATTTGGTTTCAATTAGCAACATGAAGTTGCCTCGATCGTTGCTCGATTTGTCGATTCGATTCGTGATTAATCAGTTAAAATGGGTTAACTCGTATCACAAACGAGAAGAAAGTCAGTACACGCCCTCTCATATTTTTAGGTCACTTTCGATGAAAAACATAAGGTTTACATTAACATGAAATAATCGTTATAAGATTATATAGATTAGAGAATCAGCTAAATTCCCTAAAAAATAATCACTAAACATTATTTAAAATTACAGTTTTATAAAATGAAAAATATTTTTGTAATTACTTTGGAAATTTAAAAGTCAGTAGTCGTATTTTTAGGTCACTTTCGATGAAAACAAAAGGTTTTTTATATAATAATCGGTTAGTTTTAAATTAATATAAAGTAAATGTTAGAGATGAGATGGATTAGAGAGTGAGATAGTTTTAGATTTAATAAAAAGATACAGGTTTATTAAATGAAATTAATTTTTTTTTTGAGAAAACTGTTTTATAAATTGTAAATAAATAATAAAAAACCATTATCCAGTTTATCAAATATTTTAATTAAGATTTGTTCAAGTTTTCAATTTAAAATTTTTAATTGAAATCTAAAGTTTGTTAAATGACCTCATAGCCCAAAGAAGCGCGTTGAATGAACTCTCTTGGCCATCTTCAGACGCCCACAAGTTTTGACATCGTTTCGAGTTGCCAAATTGTACAGCAATGAACTATATAGAATACTATAAACATGTTTTTTTTTTTTGATGTTACAATGTGAAATCATTGACGCACGATATGTGAAAATGCCAAATGCATAACAATGAGACGAAATGTCAATTGGAATTTCACAGAAAAAGCAAAAAAAATTGCCAAGAAATCAGAATAACAACTGTGTTAATGATCATGATCATGATGATGATGACAGCTTGATCAACATTGGAGCATTGATATAGTACGTGATCAGCTGACAATCGATTAACGATTATCGTTTAGTTTTTAGTCTTTTCAGCACATTTTGTCAAGAAATACATAATTCAGAGAGTTTGAAAATGTCAGCAACTAGTTGAAACTTTCGAGCGAATGATGACGTGTTTTTTTCCACCTTTAGATCTATGTATACCTATGAATATATATTGTTTATATATATACAAACATGTGCAGTACAAACTGCTGATGTGAATTGTTTGAAAAAAAGGCATTCAGACAAAGTTCATTGGCTGTCGCGTCGAAATGCTTTTGGCCATGCAACAAATTATTATAAAAACTATGGCAAATTATTTGCCAGGCATCCACAAAAAAATTGCGAGAGAGCGAAACAAACTGCAGCCACGTGAGTAAATGGACTTTTGTGTAGCACTGTGTCTGTGTCTTGACCGGTTTCCACATGACCGTTTTGGCCAACGTCTTGGCCACTTGACTTTCTTCCACTCGCCACTCGCATGAGTCACAGCCACAGGAATGCCCCACGAATTGAACAAAATAAAATACAAAACCAAAAACACACACAGAACCAATTTAAATGTGTCAGCTCTCAACAGCCTCCAGTTTCCGTGGGGAAAGAACTTCAAGTCTAATCAAATCAAGTTAAGTGAAAAAAAACACGGGAAAACCCATGCAACTAATTAACGAACTTATTATGTACTCTGCTCTTGGAGTGTTTTATAATAATAAATAATAAATTTAATACAAAATATGTGTATATTATATAGTCAAAGTCATTGAAAAGAATAATGGAAACGACAGACATTTTGACATTTTAATATAATAAAAATTGAGAATCCAATTGTTTTATAAATGTTAAAAATTTAAAACGGACAAAAAAAAAAAAAAAACAAAAATATGACCTTTTTTTTTATTTGTTCGATGTTTGTTATACCTTATTAGAGAGATAGCTAACTTATTATACTGTATATCTCACTTTTTCAATGGTCATTAAATTTTTGAAACTATTTTGATGCTGCTTTCATTTCATAAATTTGACTTTGAAATATACTTATTATAAAATTATATTTTTATTCAAGGTATAACTTTGTTGTAATATATTTCAGAACACAACATTCCTATTTTTTTTGTCGGACTTTTATAAATTCTAGTTCTTTTACAATTATATAACACTTATCTTTCGTTGTAAGTTCGATGTATATAATAAAATAAAGATGTTGTCAACTTGTTTTTATTATTTTCAAACTTTTGCTTATTATTTTTTCTTCAATTTCTAGACTATCTAGAAACTCTTGCGTATTACTTTAATCTTAACTACGAAATACAAATACGTGCTGTTTTTGCAATTTCAATTTACGTATTCCGCGAAAATTTGTTCATAATTTCATTTGTTATTTCATAAGACTGTTAGTTTTATCAGACTGGTTGAGAACTATGAATTTATCTGAGTGTATCGTTAGCATAAGATCAATTTGTAAATAAAAAAAAAAAAGTTTATTCAATGCAAAATTGTCAGCGCGCCCACCTACAAATTATGTGTTGTGTATCTGCATCTATGGATACAATATAAATTTACAATTAGACGAGTCTTTGTCAGTTGGAACACCCACGTCAAGCCAAAAAATTATAAGGCACTCGAAACAATCATATCTAGTTTTGAAGTCATTATGTAAATGATGATTGAGCAAACCTAAAGATCTGCTGTGATGTGATCTCAACTCAACGTTCCCATTCCCAAAGGTAAAATGGAAAGTGTTGATCTACTACATGTATAATTAGCTCAACATAACTATATCATTATGCTTAATTTTAGCAGCAACTGTGTCCGTCCGTCGAATGTCGAACGTGATAAAAAGACAACTGAAAACTGAGAAACTGACGACTGAAAAATGAAAACGGAAGCCTGCCTCAAAATGTCTCTATACAATTGAGTTACATTGACATTAACAGCCATCAGCTGGAGGCCAGTTAAAGCTAAAGACTTCAGATCTATGTATGTGATGCATCTACATACTAGTTATATATACACATATGTCTGTGCATTTATCATTATCTTTAATAAGACAGGAAGAAACTGTTGTGTGCATACATTGTTTGCCACACTGTGCAGCAAATTATTGAGCTACTCTTGCTAAAAGTTTATAAAAATATAACTAAAGTTAGTTTTAAAATTTATTAAAAACATAAAATAAAATTTTTTACTAATAAACGAAAATATATCTTAATTTGTCTTTTTTAACTTATAAACTCTTTATCTTTCTTATCTAAAGTTATCTGGTTTTTTCATAACAAGTTGCCTTTTCTTATTAAAACATATGTATGTTAATATACACGTATACAAATAAAAGCAAAAGGATTTTTTAAATTTAAAAGCGAAACCTTTGCGAAAGTTTGATAAATGGTGAATGTGATTGATGAATTGGTTAAATATCTTATCATTTACTGGACTGCAAGGTTAATTACTTGAATAATTTCAGCAATAATAAAAAAAATAATTTTGAAAATTCTTTAAAACTAAATTTAATGTCAAAATGAATCAATTTAACTGCACTATAAAACACTAACTACGAGTATATTGAACTATGATACGTTTATCAATTCAAGCAATTTAAGAGCTAAAATGCTATAAATTTGTCATTTATTATTTATCAAAATGCACTTAAAAAAACTTGTAGTGCAGTGTAGTTGAACATGCAACAGTAACAGCAAATAGTCGGGTTGTAAATTACTTATGACAACTGAAAAGTCATGAAAGGGGCTGTCGAGAGTAGGAGGATTACGAATATCAGAAATACACAGACAGGTGTGAAAGAGAGCACTTAAAAAAAGGAGAGGGAGGATTAAAAATATCAAATACAGTTCGAGCCCAAAGTGAATGGAACGTAAGCTCAACTGATCTGTCGCATGGAAAGTTTTAACCAATGGGAAGAGGGGAGAGAGGAGAAGAGGGAGAGGGAAGAGAGACCAACCTTTATTTGTCTTTAGCAGCTTTCTAACGGCAATAATAAATTGCGAAAGAAGGGCGCAAACAAAACAAACAAACTAATAAATCAAATAAAAAAATCTCCAATTGTTGTTGTTTTTGTTGTTGTAAATATATACTTATGTAGATAACTGTATGGATTATTACTCAAATGTCAGTGCGTAATAATTGTGGAGAGATTAAAGAGGAGAAGCTCATCTGGAAAACAAATACAAATTGCATGAATCAGAGAGCGAAACGTGTCGATAAAAATGTATAAATATTATTCCAAGAAAACTTGTGAATGATAAGAAGGGTAAACATTATTCAGTTTAAATGCAATAAATACAAAAACTCAGAACGATTTAATTGACAAACTGAGAACAGAAAGCAGAGAACTGCATTTCCTATAATATACTCCTATAATTAGAGGAAGTTCTTATCAGTTGATTATCAGTTCTTATTGGCATTGCACTTACATTTTGGAGCTGCTTTCGAAACGTTTTATAAACACAACACAATACACTGCACTACACAACACTATAGAAAATAATAAATATTAATTTATTTCTTTTTATTTATAATTTTTTTTTTTATTATCAAAAATCGAATAATTTAACGACTTCTTTGATACACAAATTAATACATAATATTATTCGCTTTTATCTGCCAATTTTATTTCTATACACTTTCCAAAGGCGGCAAAGTTGTCATTTTAACATGGCAACAACACTTGCCACATTTTGTGGCACTTTTACTTTCGTTGTTTCGAGCACTTTTGTTTTAATTGCTAGCGCCCCACAAACGATCAATCACAACACCATTTAGTTGCACAATTCCAATTGATTTCGATAACAAAAGCCAACTGGAAACCGAAGCACCATCAATAGGAATCCCAATACGAATACGAATACGATGACGAAGACGAATCCGAATGGGAATTGGAATTAAAGAGAGCAAGCCGCTTGCTGCGTTTTATTGTTTGTTTCTTACGATCACGTTCGCGGGCACAACAAGACTGAAACCTAAAGCTGTAGCAGCAGCTGGCGCTGACGCTGCTACGCGACACTATCGATACGAAGCTTGCTCAGTTTTGGTAAAGCTTTTAACGCCGAGGAGGTCAGAGCGCACGAAGGCACTATGTGGATTGTGAATTGGATTGCATTGCATAAAGAAATGGGCGCCATAGCTGTCAGTCATTTGAGTGTATCGTGCAGTTGAAGCTTTTATGAAAAGTTCTTTGCCGCGAGGGTCACTGCGCAGGCAGAAGAGATTAATAGAGTGCAGCGGCAGCGACAGCCTGTCAGCAATCGAAAGCACAATTGGCAACTGAAAATATACATGAAAAAAAAGTACCTTATTCGATAAACGTGCTTATTAATCCTTTACGTGCTTTTGGGAAAACTGTATGTTACTTATCTTTTGTGAAAGAAGACTCAACTGACTGACTCAACTCATTTTATCGAAGATTACAGAAGCCCTTTACAGTTTTTCGAATTTACTTCGAACTCTCATAACTTTTACAAAACTGTTCATATTTTCATGCGGAATATTATTTCGATCATGGTTTGACCATTAAATTGATTCTGCAGCTAAATTTTATTCATTAAAAAAGTCTATTTTTTTTCGACAATTTTGATTATTTTCATACCTACGCCCTTACGTTTTTTCGAATACTCTTAACTCTTATAACTTTCTGAAAAGTAATCCGATTTCCATCCAGAATATCGATTAAATTTTCCTAAGACTTACGACAATTTTTTAACCCATCCCTTTAAATTTTTACGAGAATTATAAACTCTCACAACTTTGTCAATCTAAACGGATTTCAAGCAGGTTATCATTCTTTCATGGTCTTACTTCTAAATTAATTTTTTTACATTGGGAATATTTAATTTTGAATCGAGTTTTTTCAAAGTTACCCCTTCAAATTTTTCCCAAAAATTTGACTTCTCATAACTTGAACAAAACTAAAACGTTTTCCATGCGGAATATCTTTTCGTCAAGACTTTACCTCTTAATTCGTTTAGAATTAAATTTTCGTACATTTGATAAATTTAATTTTTTTTCTATCTCATTTAATCGAAATTATTGATAACTCTCATGGCTCTGTCAAAACTCAAAGTATTTTCATGGGATTGTTTTGTTATATTTTACCTGTAAATTTATTGAGAATATAAATTGTTTACATTTGGAAGCCGTAAGCAAAAGCTTAGCATGTTGTGCGGCAAAGCTTTTAGATCAAGTTCTTGGTCAAAACGGAGCGTAGGGCTTTTTGGCCGCTACCTGCTGCCCGTAACACAACGGTAAACAACACGCACTGGATGTGCCCATTTTTGGCAAGAGGCGCAAAAAACTCGAGTCAACACAAGACAAGGCAATAAAGAGGGGAGAAAAGTAAATACAGAATTCAAAACACGTTATGGCCATAGATTTACTTACTTACATGGCGTCTTCTCTGGTTTACCGGCTTTTTTGTTTTGTTTTTTAGTAGAGTTTTTTCTACTTTTTTATTGCCTACAGCAGAGTTTTTTCGCTCAGCACAAAACAAGAAATGCTGCGGACATTAGAAAGTAAAGTAAAACGCTTAAAGATGTTCAATGATTGCTCCCCTTTTCTCCAGCTCCTCCTCCTGCCTTAGTTTTGACCACATGTGTGAGCTTGGCCAAAGTGGCCAAAAGTGAGCGTTTTACTCTTGCCCAATTTGTGTTGTCCAAGTTGTCAGACAGGAAGTTGGCCAAGAGGATCAATAACAAGGTGATGTGAAAGTGCTGCGCACAGAGAGAATACTAATAGAATTGACAGTGAAAATGGGAAATGGTAATGGAAAATGCGGTGCGTCACTTCCAATGGAAAATAAAAACAAGGCAATAAATAGATAAATCATCGGTGGAGTGAAGAAAAACTTTTGCTGAAAGCTGCGCAAATTCTATTTCAAAGGGTATTTAAACTTCGACAAGCTTAGAAAACTAAAATTATCTACTATAATAAATAATTGTAGTTCTGTCTTATCTCAGAACATACTTACCATAAAGTTGGCTTTAATAATTCAAAGTCGTTTCATTGTTTGCTTAATTGTATATATATATTTTATTCATAATCCGCTTTATACATACTCGTATGTTGTTTTTTTTTTTAAGTCAATTGTTATGTTAACATTGCTAGTTACTTAGCAAATTTCTTGTAGTTTTTTCTTTTGTATTTTGTGATTAGTATCGTTATTTGTAGAGTAAGATTTGAGTTTTAACCGACACACATGCTCTCTCAATTGTTTGTTTTAGTAAAATAGTTATAGTTATTTTGGAAAATTTACTTTTATTCGAAATTTTCCATTATCACTCTACGTTCAATATCAAATATTGGTGCGAGAAAAGGGTGCAAAATATTTAAGTACTATTTTTAAATAATAGCACAAGTGCTTGCAATGGTGCAAACGCGATTCATCAATTTAAATATATATGTATTTCAATCGCTTGCTCTTATCAATTTTTCTTTAATTCTAAGTACAGTAAAGATTCCTTAAAGCATTCCAATTACAATTGTTGATACGCGTTTAGAAATAACCGATGCAAAACTTCCCTGATAAAAAACCCCTTCATATATAAATGTATACTGTTGTTGTTTGTTTTGTTTTTTTTTTAATATAAATGTTGCTTTTCTTTTATTTAAACAAAATTGTATAACTTAAGCAAAGGCAAACAAAAACACGCTGTTGCTGCATTCATAAGTTGATTTTTTTCATCTTTTTTTTTTCTTTTGTTGAGATAGTTAATTATATATAATACAATAAAATAAATATTAAGCATAAAAGTAAAATAAAATTACAAAGGTGATTTATTCATTTGAAAATAAACTTCTTTCTTATTTCTTTTTAAAGGTGTGTATATACTTTTGTGTATGTGTGTATTAATTATTATAAACTACTAGAGTTTTGAGTGTAGAGGGGGCGTAGGAAAAGTGATTTATTGTGTATTCTAAAAACACTAAACAATTTCGTGTTCTTGTTTTTGTTGCTCATTCAATTTCACTAAACTAATATTTAACATTTTTTCACTACTTTCACACAATGCACTTAACAATTTTCGTCAGAAAAAAATCGTATCAAAGATCGTATATGTATCTGCATACGTTTCTATTACAAAATATATATATACTTGTATAATCATAGTTAATATTCATTTCTCATTAAACACATCATCATCATCTTTTCAATATTAATCCATTTAAGTGGAAATCGCATCGTTCAGGAGCGCATTCAACTCCCGAATGTGTTGGGCCTTCGATCCGGTGGCGGTTGAGGCGCTACAAGCGCGTCCAACATAGCTGTGGATAGTAGGGATCAAGAATATATACATATATATGTTAATTATAATTCCAGTTCACTTGAATAGATTTAAAGTCAGTAGTACACATAACAATTCGACTATTTGGATTTTTGGTTAGAAAACGTGCACTATATTCTATATGTATTCTAAATTTATATACAGTCAGTCAAGTAATTATTTTGACACAAAAAAACCAGATTAAGCATTTATATTTTTCAAGATATGTACTATTTTTTAATTAAATTTAATGAATATAAAATTTTATTTTTTATTTTCTTTGTCAAAACAATTATTAGACATACTCTATATATATTCTATATTTATATACAGTCAGTCAAGTAATTGCTATGGCAAGGAAAACAAAATTAAAATTTTTTTTAATAATGTAATTAATTTTTAAACAAATCTAACTATTTTACTTCTTTCTTTTTTCTTTGTCAAAACAATTACTGCACATACTCTATATAGCTGATAGTTCAGTTGAAATTGTTTAGCACAGTTATGAGGCATGTTCAATGAAATGATATTAGAGTTAAAGCCAGCGCAAAATATTATAAACGTTTAGATAAATGATAAGTAGACGGAAATAAATGCAGCGTAATTCAACGATCATATATAAGGGGCAAAATTAAAATAACCCCCCACTAAAAAAAAAGAGAACACAGACACAGAAGAAGAAGAAAAGGAAGATATGACAACACACCAAACCCCAAACCTTGAGATATCATTTTATATAATTTACTTTGAAATGGGGTAAAATATTTTGCAGATAGTACGAATATGATAAAAGATAAATCATATCTGTAGAAGGTCTTTTCAAGTTTCTTATTACTTTAAAGATATATTCGATACTCTGGACAGATTGTAGTGTATAAAAGTGTACAGTTTGTTGCGTTTGCTTTTATTCTTTGGTTATACGACAAACATAGAAAACGCTTCAAGTTTATGGATCCGTTTTAAGATCGGTTTGGTAAGTTGGTTACGTAAAATCATATATTTAAGTATAAAACGCGCGTGCTCCAAACACAAAACAAACAAAAAACATAAGACAACAAATTGGTTGCAGTAAGTTTTAAAAAATAGTTAGACAGTTTAGAGATAGACAGTTAAAGTGTTTAGAGGGTATTTGGGAACATAATGTTAGAGTAGCATGAAAAAGAAGAATATAACGAAAATAACAAAACATAAAACGCAAATGGAAATGTGTAGAAAAAAAATGATAACAAAAATATATATAGTATAGAGAGAGTTGAACAAATTTACAATGTTAATTTAGAGTTGCTTTTAATTTTGTAGGTAGAGTTATAGTTATAGTTATTATTATCCCTTTATATGGCAAGTTTTCCGATTTCGAATTTAAATTTTAAATCGATTTACAACTCTTCTTAGACTTTTAAATTTCTTGTATACATTTTTTTAATTTGGTATAATTTTTCAGATATGGTATGAGTGTTAATACTATATAATTTACATCATATTTATATATTATCAAAAATTGAAAATACAAAGTTTTTAAATTAATAAATGAAGTAATCCATTTTTTTAAAATAAAGAAGTTTGCAATATAAAAATTTAAGGATTGTTAATTTCACAAATCACAAAATATGTGAAAAAAGCGTTAAAATAGTTTGAAAAACATATTCATTTGAAACCAAGTCACAAGAATTAAATAATGGGCATGTTTCAGTTACACATTAAATCAAGACATTGCACATTTTTAATTCAAAACTGCGAGATAGATGAGAATAATCGGTATGCTGTGGCCATATAAAGGGTTATATATTTAGAGATAGATTGATTGTTTAGTTTGGTAGGTAGACAGATATTTATTTTAAAGAGAGAGATATATAGAGAGATTGAGAAAGAGAGAGTAGTTCAATTGTCGCGTATGCAGTAAGTATAACGAGTTTTTTTTATATTTTTTATTTGGCTTTGTTTTGTTGGCCCTCTCACCTAATTTTACGTCCGGTTTTGGCAATTCGCACGCCCGGAGCGGCCCCAATGCCCGCGGGCCTATTGAAATCGTGGCGTACGTTCTTTAAATCGAAATGCTTGGCGGCATTAAAATCGCCAATCGCAGTGGCAGTTGCAGTTGCAGTTGCATCGTTATCATTAACATTTTTATCATTATTGCTGGCAAACATGCGACTTAGCCACGGTTTAGATTTTTGTTCCGAATCGGAATCAGTATCAACAATATTGGATTCATGATTAGTTGTATTGGAGAAGGTGGATTGTTCATCGCTTTGGCTGTAACAATAACACATACACAGAGAGAAACAGATAGAGAGACAAAGATACAGAGAGAGAGAGAGAGAAGGAGAAAGAGTGGACAAGTTTTGGATATTACGATTTTCATTTTTTACTATTTTGTTGTTTTTTTAATTTGCCGATTGTTTAAATTATAATTAATATATATAGGGAAAACAATCGGGAAACATAACAAAATAATCTGTTTTCTTGCACTTTAAACATTTTTCATTAGTACAAAAATAAAGAGAAAAAACAAACGATAAGAATTTTTTTTTTGGGCAAATCAACAAATGATCATTAAGAAGCCATGCAAATTATAATAATGACAGGTGTGTGTGTGTGTATTTGTGTGTATGTGTACTTGTGTGTATGTGTACTTGTGTGTATGTATGTCAGTCTGTCTGTGTGTAGCCAATTTTTGTTAATGAACTGCAAATGCAATCTGATTTAATTTTTTGGGGTTTTTGTTTTTTGGAATGTCATGTGGTTGCCTGAACACGTGTCTCTGTGTGTGTGTAGAGAAAGACAGCTACATAGAAAAACAGACAGAGCGAGAGAGAATGGTGTCTCACTGCAAGGAGCTAGGACTAAGGCTGCTCAGTTAGAGCCGGAGAAGAGAGATAGAGAGACAGAGAGAGAGAGAGAGTTCTGGACACGCTACAGATTCTTAAAATAATACTAATAAAATTAGTAAAAGCTGTAAAAAGTTTTAGCTAAAAGCAATAATGAGTGCAGAGTGCGATGAGAGTGCAAAGATTATAAAACAAATGTATATTATTGAAAGGCCAGACAAGAGAAAACCAAACCAAATCAATATACAAAAGAGAGAAAGAAGAGAGAGAGAGAATAAAGAAGAGAGTGCTCAAGTGAAAGAGACTAAATTAATTAAAGTGCGCCAAGTTCCGGCGGAAACAACAAAAATTATATAGAAATTAAACCAGAGAAAAACCAGAGACAGAGAAATAGAAAACAGAGTAAAAAGAGTGCGAATTGTTTGTTGGGCTGCGTTTCTCTTTCATTATTTGTAGAGAGAGAGAGAGCGAGTGAGACAGAGAGGGAGGGGGGAAAGAGATGAATCACTTAATCACTTAGCACATACCTGACATCACGGCTGTGATTCAGCGCGGTCAGGAAACGTGGCTGGACATACGACCAGCAGCCCTGGTTCTTGTGCTCCTCCTGTGTCCAGACGAGCTCGGCGTTCTTGTACAGATTGGCCTGCTCCTTGACCAGATCGAAGGGGAAGGGAGACACCTGAAAATGCACAAGTTAATAGATTTGTTATTTGCTATTGATTTATTAAGGGAACCAAACGATTTTAGCTTTTGAAATAAATATTTTTCGTTGATTTTCATTATACAAATTAATTTAAATTCCCTTATTCCCGTTTTTATTATAAATAGAGTAAAAAATTATTCCATTATTAGAATTAATTTCAACTCGAATTTAAACAAAATTTTTAAAAAGTGAATTTTTTCTATAAAATACAAAAATAATAAAATATATGTTGTTATTTAAATTTTTATAATCATAAATAAAATAATTCCAAATCAAAAGTTGAAATCACTTTATACGATTTCTATAAAATACAAAATTTCATTATTATTACTAGCTTTTAAATAATAAAAGCCAAAACTAACAGCAATTTTTGAATAACATTTTAAATATATTTCGATTTATATTTTATAATAAAATCAAAATAGACTAATTTTAAGATCTTAAAATAAAAAATCATTTTTAATAATTTATTCTAATTATACCCTGTGCCCATTGAAAATGGTCAAAAGGGTATATTAGATTTGTGTGATGTATGTAACAGGCAGAAGGAAGCATCTCCGACCATATAAAGTATATATATTCGTGATCAGCATCAACAGCCGAGTCGATATAGCCATGTCCGTCTGTCTGTCCGTCCGTCTGTCCGTCTGTTTGAACGCGTCGATCTCAGAAACTATAATAGCTAGAGACTTCAAATTTGGTATGTAGGTTGCTGGAAACCGGACGCAGATCAAGTTTGTTTTTAAATTTGGATCGGACCACTATATCATATAGCTGCCATAGGAACGATCAGTCGAAAATCAAGTCTCAGTATGAAAAACTTTTTTGTTGTTTGAGATATGTGAACCAAACTGACAGAATATGTATATGAGATGGTCGCATACATTTTGACCAAATTTGATTGTGATCGGATTACTATATCATATAGCTGCCATAGCAACCATCAGTCGAAAATCAAGTCTCAGTATGAAAAACTTTTTTGTTGTTTAAGATATGTGAACCAAACTGACAGAATATGTATATGAGATGGTCGCATACATTCTGACCAAAATTGGTCGAAATCGGATCACCATATCATATAGCTGCCATAGGAACGATCTGTCGAAAATCAAGTCTCAGTATGAACAACTTGTTTGTTGTTTGAGATATGTGAACCAAACTGACAGAATATGTATGTGAGATGGTCCCAACCAATATTCTATTTTATGGAGACTGGCACAGGGTATCCTCCAGTCGAGCAAACTCGACTGTAGCCGCGCCCACTTGTTTTTACAATAAAGATTGGCATTTAGATTTCTTTTCGAATTTTATAATTACAAATTGGAAATGTATTCTCACAGAATGCTCCTTCCAAAAAAAATATATAAATATCTGGATTTATCTAACTCATTCAGATAACTTTTTTGGATTTTGAAATTTGTAATGTCGACTCTGGAGTTAATAAAGTAAATAAATAAATATATGTAAGACGCACCTGCTCCACACGCACAATGGCGATGTCCTTCTCCAGCTGCTTGTCGGCACGCGCCTTGGTCAGATCGTAGTAGACGCGGCCCGTGCAGAAGACAACCTTCTTGACGCTGCTGGGATTCTCGCCGGCTGGTCCGCGATCGGGGATGATGCGCAGGAACTCGCTGCCCTCGCTCATCTCGCTGAAGGGGCTCTTGGCCTCCGGATGACGCAGCAGAGATTTCGGTGTGCACAAGATCAACGGTTTGCGGAAGGGCATAGCAATCTGGCGACGCAAGATGTGATAATAATTCGCTGGCGTTGTGCAATTGGCCACAATCCAATTGATGTCGTGCAGCTGCCGGATGGCAAACTCATCCGACTCGGGTGGGAAATAGTCGGGATCATCGGAGCTCATCTGGAGGAAACGCTCGACGCGGCACGACGAGTGCTCCGGTCCCATGCCCTCCATGCCATGGGGCAACAACATGACCAAACCGGATTGACGCACCCACTTTGACTGTCCGCTGGCGATGAACTGATCGATAATCGACTGAGCCGTGTTGTTAAAGTCACCAAATTGGGCCTCCCACAAGACGAGGGCATTGGGATTGGTCATCGAGTAGCCGTGCTCGAAGCCCAGCACGGCGTATTCCGACAACGAGCTGTTGGAGACGGAGTAGGGCGCCTGGTCCGGATACATGTGCTGCAGCGAGTTGTACGTGGCCTTGTCCACCAGCTGATGGTGCAGCACATGATGACGATGCGAGAAAGTGCCACGCTCCACATCCTGGCCAGACAAACGCACGTGAATGCCCTCCTTGAGCAGCGAGCCGAACGCCATGGCCTCGCCCAACGCCCAATCGGCCATCTTGTCATCGACCATGGCCTTGCGGGCGGCCAAAACACGCATCAGACCCCTGGGAAGGAGAACAGAAGAAAAATAAGTTGGGAGTTTTTAAAAGAGAATCAAATTTCAACTAAAAAATAAATAAAACAAAAAATATCGAAATTTAAATTAGATTTTTATATATTTAGGCAGTTTTAAAAAGAAAATTAAAAAAGTTATTTCGTTTATTGCAAAAAGAGGAGGAATTTTTAAGTGGCATTTCTTAGTTAAAATTTATATTGAATTCGATTTATAATAATAAAATGCAAAATAATAAAAAGTAATATGCTAGATTTTAATTAAAAAAAGGACTTTCTAATAGAGCAATAATTGCAAATTAATTATTAGGTTGACATTTTTTTTAATAATAAAAATACCAAAATAACGTAATTTTAAAGTTGAAATTTCTCAGTTAAAATTTATATTGAGTACGACTAATAATGAAAAATTTAGTGCTACGTTTAGACTTTTAATTTAAAATGTAAATGAAATTTAAATATTAAAAAAAAGTATTTCTAGCAGATGCAAATTAATTATAAAGTTGAAATTTTGTTAAACTTTTAACACATATGGTTTTCAATCATTAAAAATGTTTATTTAATCAGAGCATCATTACTCACTTGTGGATAACAAATTCAGCGGCATTTGGTGGCGGGGACGAGAAACGATTGCCAATGTGAATCAGAGTCTCCTCCTTGACGCCAGTGGGTGCCACCTTCAAGGGATCCTTGCCCTCGAAGAAACCCGACCAGGGCGAGTCCAACCAATCCTTGTACTTGACATGTGTCTCGGTCTTGGCCAGCGCAAAGGCCTCCTCGCAGATATTCTCATACTTGGCGGCAACAGATTTCACTTCCTCGCCGGTGACAGTTCCCTCGGCAATCAACTTGTCCGCATAGAGATCCAAGCAGTTCTTGTGCTTGCGAATCTTTTGGTACATCAATGGTTGGGTGAACATCGGCTCATCGATCTCGTTGTGGCCGTTGCGACGATAGCCAACCAAATCAATGACACAATCCTTGTGGAATGTGGCACGCCACTCGGCAGCCACCTTGCACACATGCATCACGGCCTCGGGATCATCGGCATTGACATGGAAAATGGGGGCATTGACGACACGTGCCACATCCGTGCAGTACGGAGAGGAGCGTGAGAAACGTGGATCGGTGGTGAAGCCAATTTGATTGTTGGCCACCACATGAATTGTACCGTGAGTGGTGTAATCGGGCAGATCCGACAAGTGCATCGTCTCGTAGACAACACCCTGACCGCAGAAAGCGGCATCGCCGTGAATGAGGATGGACATGACCTTCTTGCCCTCCTGATCGCCGCGATAGAACTGCTCGGCGCGTGTCTTGCCCTGCACCACGGGATCGACGGCCTCCAAGTGCGAGGGATTCGCCACGACGGCCAGACGAATATTCTTGTTTGTCACGCGGTTCAAGCGCTCAATGTAGGTGCCCAAATGGTACTTGACATCACCAGAACCCTGTCAAATTCAATACGATAATAAGTGATAAGTAAATCCATAATAGAATATCCAAAGTTTTACTTACATCATCAGCAGCCTCGAGACCAGCGAACTGGGTAAAGATTTGATTCAATGGCTTGCGGCAGACATTGGCCAAGGTATTGAGGCGACCACGATGCGGCATGCCCATGATGACAGACTCGACGCCCAGTTCGGTGGACACATCAATGATTTCCTTCAAGGCTGGGATCATAATCTCACAGCCCTCCAAGCCGAAACGCTTCTCCGAAGAGTATTTCTTGGCCAAGAACGCCTCGAAGCCAGTGGCACGTGTCAAACGGGCCAAAATCAGACGCTTCTCCTCGGGCGTAAAGCTGAGCACGCCAGGAGTCTCGAAACGCTTGCGAATCCAGTTGCATTGCTCCAAAGAGTTAATAAACATGAATTCCACACCAATTTTATTGCAATAAACATTCTCCAGACGGTTAAGGATTTCCCTGAAAGAACGAGATTGTAAAATTAGTTGAGATACAGATTGAGGGAGGATTAAAAGTTACTTACTTCAAGGGCAAAGAAGCCTCATCGCCACCAATGAATGTGGTGCTGGGCAACTTGAACTGACGCTCCATATCCTGCTCGCCTAATGTTGTCGAATATATGCATAAATAATTAAATATTAGTAAGTGTTACCAATTAAATGTGTGCATTTTAATGATGCTGATTAGTTTTTTGTTGCTGTTGTAGTTGTAGTTGTAGGCGGCAAATGGTTTGGTTTGAAATTCGGAGTGTAATGATTGTTGTTCTGTATAAATATATTGTGCTCTATATAAAAGTTGAACATGCTCAACTGTCCTAAACATTGTTTATAACTGTACATAACTGGAACATGCCTTATATAGATGATATATATAAATATTGTATATTCTGTTAATGCCTGATAATCAACTTTAATCATTGATTTGTCGTTAGTCAAGTAATTGTTTTAACAAAATAAAAAAGTACAAAGTTATTATTTATGAGTATAGCTTACTAGTTTTTAGAATAATACATTTATAATATATAAAAATATACAAAAATTAAATAGAAAATCAAGAAAATGTTTTTTTTTGCTAAAGCAACTACTTGACAAAATGTATATAATATCAAATTCACGACATGCAAACAAAAGCTAATCATGAACTTATGAAATCACATTTAAAAAAATATATTTTTTAATGATTGTTTACACAACATAATGTCAACTATATATATAACACTGAACTGGGCAATAATTTTATGTTTTATATATATATATGTCGGAGAATAGATGAATAGCCTGAGTGTTGTCACTTTCATATAGTTTAGTGTTGAATAGAGCGTAATTAGTGTTGTTAAACAGTACGGACAATGTGGGATGACAGCTTACGCTGTCATCGAGTGTGGCTCTCTGTGTGTCAGATTTTATTGGTCTTGTCATATAGAAAAAGGGAAAGAAAGGTGCAAGTCACTTAACCTGAGCATTGAAAGGCACTAGACGGAGAGACGCACTGCACATTATCAAAATGGCTGAAAACGAAGCGATTGAATACGGAAATGAATCACCGACATCAGAAGTGGGATCCTATTCGCAGCCAATATCAGCGGATGAGCAGTTTCGTGCTTTATTGGAGCAGCAGAATCGCAACTTTCTTGAGTTGGCCAAATCTTTGCGCGCCACGACAAGAGAGTCTCAACAAAATGGCGTCACCAAGCTGCCAAAATTTAACGCAGATGTAGCCGGTGCCGATGCTACGCAGTGGTGCGCCACGGTTGATATTGTCTTCAGCGAGAAACCGTTACATGGCAGCGCTTTAGTTTTGGCCCTAAGCGAATCGTTGGAGGGCAGTGCGTCATTGTGGCTGTCGCAAATTTGTTTTCCCGGGATCACATGGGAACAATTTAAACAGCTTTTTGTGCAAAGGTTCGAAAGCACGGAGACGTCGGCAGCTACCATGCTAAACTTAATCAACAGCCGCCCCAAAGACGGTGAATGCTTTGCCGTATACGCAAGCCGTAAAGTAACATCTCTGATGACAAAATGGCGTGGTATGGATTTGGAGGAGATTGTCGTATCAGTCGTTCTTGGACACATGGCCAACTTCGACCGACGGCTGCAAAGAGTGGCGTACACAACGAATGTTCAGAACCGGCGTGATCTACAGTCGGAGCTACAAGTTTTTATGTTGGAAAAGCGCCGTCAGGAATTTCCAGATGAGGGACCTGGACCAAAGCGCACGAAGTCATCCACCATAAAGTGCCATAACTGCGGCAAGATGGGGCATAAGAAGTTTGAGTGCAGAGCAACGATGCAAGGTGGAGGATCTATGCGTGATGGCGAACGTAAAGTGACTCAAGCGTTGCAGCAGCGAACGAAAGCCAACATTCAGTGTTACCGCTGTCAAGAGATGGGACACATTGCTACACATTGTCCAAAGGGTGTCTCTGGAGACGGAAAAAGATTTGAAAAGCGAGTGGAGTTGTGCGTCGTGGAAGACCCGAAATCGCAGATGATGCAGCGAGGCGAAAAATTTCAAATAACATTTGATTCTGGAGCCGAATGTTCTTTAGTTAAGGAGAGTATGTCTAGCAAGTTAATGGGTAAGAGAGCAACCAATCTTATTACGATGAAGGGCATAGGAAACGCCAATATTTATAGTACTGTTCAGATCTTAAGTGAGGTAGTACTTAATGATAATTGTCTTGAAATATTATTCCATGTTGTACCAGACGACTCTCTTAAAAATAACATTGTAATTGGTCGTGAAGTTCTGGCTCAGGGATTGTCAGCTTTAGTTTCATGCGACGGTGTTGAGTTTGTGAAGGCCAAAACCATTAATGTTTGTTCTATACCTGAGGTTAATGACTGTTTTGAGCAGGTTGAAACTGAAGTTTATGGTGTACAAAAGAATAAATTGGTGTCAATTTTGAAAAAGTATTCATCCTCTTTCATTCAGGGAACTCCGCACACTAGAGTTACAACAGGCGAGTTGGATATTAGATTAATCGGTCCAAATAAGACCGTACAAAGGCGGCCATATCGATTCAGTCCTAGTGAAAGAGAGATTGTACGAGAAAAGGTTCAAGAGTTGATAGAGTGTAAAGTAATTAGGCCCAGTAGCTCACCATATGCTAGTCCTGCACTGCTGGTAATGAAAAAGAATGGATCTGCCAGACTCTGCGTTGATTATCGAGAGCTAAATTCAAATACTATTGCAGACAAATATCCTCTTCCTCGCATAGCAGATCAGATAGCTAGATTAAATGGAGCTCGATTTTTTACCAGCTTAGATATGGCGTCTGGATATTACCAAGTCCCATTACATACCAATTCGATAGAGTATACCGCGTTTGTAACCCCTGATGGACAGTTTGAGTTCTTGGCAATGCCATTTGGGTTGAAAAATGCGCCTTCGGTTTTTCAGAGAGCTGTGATGAAAGCTCTTGGAGATCTTGCCTTTTCGTATGTGGTCGTTTATATGGACGATATTCTAATTATAGCACCAACGCAGGAGACAGCGCTTGAAAGGTTGGAAATTGTTCTTGGCATACTTTCGTCAGCTGGCTTCTCGTTTAACATCACGAAATGTTTCTTTCTCAGAACGACTGTACAATACCTAGGTTATGAGGTATGTGCGGGCGAGGTACGTCCCAACTTGCAGAAAATAGAAGCGTTAAGTGTTTTGCCACCGCCCAGGTCGGTTACCACTTTACGTCAGTTTATCGGGTTAGCCTCTTATTTTCGACAGTTTATACCAGGATTTTCCCAGATGATGAAACCTCTCTATTTTCTTACCTCAGAGAAAAACGGTTTTGAGTGGAAAACAGAACACGAAAGGATTCGCCAGAAAGTTATCGAAGTTCTTATCAACAAACCGGTGTTGACAATTTTTGACCCTCAGTTTTCCATTGAATTACATACGGACGCTAGCGCAATCGGGTATGGAGCTATCCTTTTGCATCGCATTAACAGTAGGCCTCATGTAGTGGAATATTTCAGTAAGACAACAAGTCCATGTGAGGCGAGATATTCTTCTTATGAGTTAGAAACACTCGCAGTAGTAAATGCAGTAAAACATTTTCGACACTATTTACATGGCAGAAAATTTGTAATTTTCACTGATTGCAATTCGCTAAAATCTTCCCAAAAGAAGCTTGAGTTATCACCTAGGGTTTATCGTTGGTGGGCGTTTTTACAAACGTTTGACTTTGAAATACAATATCGAGAGGGGAAGCGCATGGCGCATGTTGACTTTTTGTCCAGAAATCCGCTCAGTCCTGAGATTAGGTCGGCCCATAATAAGGTCGTGGAAAAGAGAATTTCTCTAACAGAAATTTCTGAAAACTGGCTTTTGTCTGAACAACAGCGTGATTACGACATAAAGGAAATAGTTACAAAGTTTAAGAATCATGATCTCTCTGAAGATATAGGTAAAACATACGAATTGAGAGCTGGAGTTTTATATCGGAAAATTCAGAGAAATTCTAAGACTTGTTGTTTGCCAGTTGTACCACGTGCGTTTAGGTGGTCAGTAATTAATCAGGTGCATGAGTCAATTATGCATCTTGGGTGGCAGAAAACTCTTGATAAGGTGTATGAACATTATTGGTTCGATTGTATGGCAAAATATGTTAGAAAGTTCGTCGAAAATTGTATTACTTGTAGGGTTTCAAAATCATCATCAGGAAAAGTGCAGATGGAGCTTCATCCGATACCGAAAGTCAGTATTCCATGGCACACGCTTCACATAGACATTTCAGGGAAATTAAGTGGCAAAAGTGACCGTAAAGAATATGTGATAGTTTTGATAGACGCTTTCTCCAAATTCGTTTACTTATATCATACCTTTACTCTAAGCTCCGAGGATTGTGTGAACGCAGTAAAATCGTCAATTTACCAATTCGGAGTACCCACTCGTTTAATTGCTGACCAAGGTAGAAGCTTCACCGGAACAAAATTTACTGAGTTTTGCTCCTCACAAAATATTAAGTTACATTTGATTGCGACGGGAGCTAGTCGCGCCAACGGACAGGTAGAACGAATTATGACCACTCTTAAGAACTTATTTACTGCCGTTGAGACAAGCAATAGAACATGGCAAGATGCGTTAGGAGAAGTCCAATTAGCCATAAACTGCACCGTCAATCGTGTAACAAAATCAAGTCCTTTAGAGCTATTGATAGGTAAGGTTGCACGGCCTCTAGGTTTGCTTCCTATTAGCGAAGACGAGAATCAGGTAGACTTACAGGAAATTAGAGTAGAAGCTGAAAAAAATATGAAAAACGCAGCAGTGTATGAAAAGCAAAGATTTGATCCAAGTAAGGCTAAAGTAATCAACTTTAAGGTTGGAGATCACGTATTACTAAAGAGCGAAGAAAGACATCAAATGAAACTAGACCCAAAGTTCCGAGGACCTTTTGTGGTGCTAGAGATATTGGAAGGCGATAGATACATGCTAAAGTCCATGACGAGCAATAGAAAATATAAATACCCACATGAAAGTTTGCGAAGGCTGCCAGATGGACAGGTGCCAAGTGAGTTAGACATCGAAGAAACTGAGCTAAACCCGCCAGGCTGTAGTGTGTAAGAAGCAGTTGAAACAGACTGTAGAAGAAGAAACAGTTGAAACAGACTGTAGAAGGAGAAACAGTTGAAACAGACTGTAGATGGAGAAACAGTTGAAACAGACTGTAGAAGGAGAAGCAGTTGAAACAGACTGTAGTATGTTAAACAGTTGAAACAGACTGTAGATAATGGCGGAAGAAGCAAAGTTGTCGATGCTCATGGGGGTACCTGACCAGGCTGGAGAGAATGAATGTTACTTTAGAACGATAAAGAGAATAAGAAACGAAACGATATAAAGATTAATAAGATTGTTAACAGAAGTTGAAGTTAAGAAAACGATTGTTAGTAATAAGAATGTAATTTTAAAATATAACTGAATGTTAAATGAAACGACGTATGTAATAAAGACACTTATTGATTAATACACGAGGACGTGTTATTTATCAGAATGGCCGTGTCGGAGAATAGATGAATAGCCTGAGTGTTGTCACTTTCATATAGTTTAGTGTTGAATAGAGCGTAATTAGTGTTGTTAAACAGTACGGACAATGTGGGATGACAGCTTACGCTGTCATCGAGTGTGGCTCTCTGTGTGTCAGATTTTATTGGTCTTGTCATATAGAAAAAGGGAAAGAAAGGTGCAAGTCACTTAACCTGAGCATTGAAAGGCACTAGACGGAGAGACGCACTGCACATTATCAAAATGGCTGAAAACGAAGCGATTGAATACGGAAATGAATCACCGACATATATATAAAAGTATATATTTACTTGGTTCTATCGAATATTTGTTTTTATATAATTTTTTTATTATTATATATATTTTATTTTTGGAATGTGTGCATGAAAGGAAGTACAAGGTACAAGTTGGGAATTACTAAGTACGACATAAATATTAAATTTGTTTGATTTTTTTTGTGGCGGTAGTTTATTTTGTACAAGACGTAAGAAACACAAGCGGGAAAGACTATAGTCGAATTCCCGACTCTACAATACCCGTTACTTATTTAAATAAATATAAAACATTTCTCATTGCATACTTTTAGGCACTTACACTGCTTAAAACTTTAATCAGGTATTACTACCGTTCTGTTTGGCCGATCTTGTTGCGATTAAGTAAAATGATAGCGTATAATAATAGATAACGTAAATTTCCATAAAAAACCGTAATGTTCTAAAAACTGAACTTGTGGTGGCTTTTCGCGTAAGGTGAAAAGGGCGGGGTAAAAATTTGAGACAAACTTAATCTGCGGCGGGTTTATAGAAGTCTGTATGCCAAATTTTAGTGATCCAGGCACTCACTCAGACTGACGGACTCGGATGTTGATGCTGATCAAGAATATACATACTTTATAGGATCGGAGATGCTTCCTTCTCCCTGTTACATACATTGCAACGAATACAATATACCCTTTTACTTATTTCTTAGGTAACGGGTACAATAAAACGAAAATATATATTATGAATTTTGGGTGTACGTGTTGTGGTGGAATATTAAGTGGAGAGCGGGGGGAAGGGGATTCCCCCACATTTGTGTATGCGACAGCCTCTAAGCTTACTTACCGAAACTGAAATTAGCGTAAATGGATTTCGTCGAGGAGTTGCCAGGCAAATCTGGTGTATTAATTTCGAGTGGATCGAGATGAGCAACATTATGTCCTCGAATCTAACGTATGTCAGTAATTGTAGTGTAGTGTATTTATTGTTACATAGTTATATAAACAATGTTGTTTTTTTTGGTTTTGTTGTTGCACACATAATACAAGAGAGAGAGAATTTGGAATTTGTTGTTTAACGTTTTTTGATTGCAGTTTTTTTTTTGTTTTTTTGATTCGATATTATCATTATTATTTTTGGAAGGTTAGAAAGCATATAAAATAAAATGAAGAAAAATAAAGAAAAATTAATAAATAATATAGCGTATAAAATAATTATGAAATAGTAATATAACAAATAGCTAGATACAGAGAGATAGAGATAAAGATACATAAAGTAAGCGGCATTTAAGGAGCGACAAACAAAGTAGTTTTTCTCTTGGTTTTTCTTTTTGGGTTTAGGGTTAAAACTAATGGGAAACTAGAATGCACTAGGACAACACATAGGATAAGTATTTGTAATTGTAATTAATTAAAGTTTTGTGTGAATGCCAAACACCGAGTTTACTTACGAGTACAGTTACATTTGATGAGAAGATATTTTTGAACTAAACTCAACTAACTTATGGACTATTGATTTAATAAACTTTAGGTATTGATCGAAAAATCTAAGTCCTGACTTAGCTGTGCCTCATCAACTCCGAATTTCATGTCATATAAGAAATATTATTAAATGGAGGGGTTAAATAGGCTTTAAAGCACTAGAAACAAGTTTACAAATTGATTGCGTGTGTGTGTGTGCATGTGTTTTATATGAGGGTGGGTGCATTTATTGAGGGGTAGGCGGGCTGTGGGGAAGTGGGTGTAGTGTAGTACGATATGTAGAGTTTTGAGAATTTACCAAACAAAAACCCAGAATGCTGCCTGAGCACATCCTCGTTAGCCCGACGTGCAAGACCATCCTTGCAAACGGTTTTTTCGCGTGTTAAAATTCCAAGAGGATCCAGATCAGATGCCAAATGACCACGTGACTATATATATATATTGTATATATATGTTGTATACATACATATTCATTCATGTTATACGGATATATATTGTAATTATACACATTATGCAGAGTTCTTTATATTTCTTTCAATATATTGTATTAAAATTAATTATGTTGTTCTCGTTGTGTTCAAATTCATTTAACTACACATCAAGATAATATAAGTTATATGTACTACAGACAAGAAACCAATGTGGTGCAAGGATAAAATGCAAATAATGTGAATTAGAGTGACCATATAAAATTGCAAGCCAGAAATACCCTAACATTTACTACACTTTCAAACAGGGATCGTTACGAATATTGTTTGCTAAGATAAATGTTGAAAATAATAATAAAAAGTTGATCTAAACAAAAACTTGTGAAATAGAATTAAATAAATCTTATATTTTCCATTATTATTACCCAGGTTCCAGAATACACCATGCAAAAATAATAAAAGGAGATTGGAAAAATAATAGAAAGGAAATTGTTTTTTAGTATTTTTAAAATTGCTTCGGAGAGATTATTATTTTTTCCATCATGGTATCTCTAAAATTTTTTTTATAAATCTACAACAATTATTCATTAATTAATTTTTTATATTAACTGTAATTGGCGATCCCTGCTTTAAAAGATTAAAATGTTACTACACCTGATTCCCAGCTAAACAAACTGTAATGGGGGGAGAGATGTGGGCGTGGCAACTACAATGTAAACAATATGGCTTTAAGTCTAAAATGTGGAAGGGCATTTATACTAAACAATAAGCAAAAAAGAATTCTCTAAGCTACTCGTGTGTGAGAATTGAGATACTTTTTCGAGTGCACACAAAAAAATGAAACACAAAATATAAGAAGGGTAAGAAGGCGGGCAGCTCTAAAAAAAGATCCATAAACATAAACAATAAATATAGAGCCTAAATGGTAGAAAAAGAACAACCGAAAGGAAATTAAGGGAAAAAAAACATAAGCAAAAAGCGAAAATAAATATTACGCTTTGCGGCTGCAAATAATCTCAACTCTGTTCCAACTCTAAAATGGGTGTGGATCTGGGGGATCTAGCAATGGACCCAGCACAGGCATACCTGATAGCTTCTAATGATCGCCTGCACAGCCAAATGATCATCAATGGTCTTGGAGTCGGGCGCAGCGCTGACAGCGCTTCCAAAATTGAAGGCCGACAGCGGCATCGTGTTCGCCTGCACGGGCGCCAAATTTGGTGGACTCACATACGTGTTGCTGCGAAAGTACGCATCCCAGGACTACACAAAAAAATGTTGAATTAAAATTCAGTTAGTATAGGTCATTTGTAAAGCTTAGTTAATAATAATTAAGGCGTAAATTAAACGTGTTTCTTTTTGATACAAATAATGTTATTTGGGCAATTAACAGCAAGTTGTTTTCTTGTTGGTTATTGTTAATGCGACAAAAAAAATAAAACAAAAACTTTAATATCTGTGTTTTTACCAGTTCAAAATTAGTTGAGCTTGCATTTGACAGGTTCCAGGTAAGATGATTGTATGTTTGTAGAGGGTATTATAATTTTGTGATGAAATATGCAACGCATTTAAAAAGGCTTGCTTATTGAATGAACGTTTAAAAATCAAGCTCAAGCTTAAAAAACGTTACCGTTTCTTAGAATGTAATATCTCAAAAAATTAGACTATATTCTGACAAATATATCATTAAATGTTCATAGAACATACTTGTAGAAAAACAGTATCGCAGTCACAATTTAAATACAATCGAGCTTACATAATTCAAATTTTCACCAACTCGAACTAAATCGATAGCGTTTATTAAACTTAAAAAAATATAATTCCGTTAGGGGAACTTTTTCTTTGGATAATGTTGAGTTAGCGAACTTCGACTATATTTATCTTTGTCCTAAATATTCGAACTAATTAAGATATTTATCAGCAAGCGTATTAAATCATCGGTCTGTCGCAGAAAATCTGAACTTGCTTGTTAAATTGTTAAAATTGTTGTATGTAAAAAACAAATTAAACTTGACGAAAACACGTTTTGTTGGGGGATTGACCCCCTTGCCATCTCTGGAATGCACACTTACAGTATGCACAGAGCTGGGATCACGCAGCCAGGAATTGTACATCTCCTCCACGTAGGTGGCGGTGCTGCCATTGGCAAAAGGTTCCGCCGCAGCTGAGTTGTAGGTGCGAACGGCGGCAGCGGCGGTGGCCTTGACCAGCGGATTAAATTAAAATAAACAAATTAAATTAAACAAATGACATAAATGTAATTTATATAGTATATTGATTTAGCTTACCTTTTGACTGCTGCTGCTGTTTAAAAGCCATGTGGCAAAGTTTTTATGCGCCATCGGCGATAACGCCAAACTAAAGGCTGTGTGTGCTCTATGCATTTTGTAGTATTTTTACAAAATATAACTGTAATATAAAAAGGATGTAAAAATTATTAAAAATAAATAGACAAGATATGGCATTAATTGATAAGCAAACTACAGCAAAAGTTTTTAGCTTTTCAGCTGATAGACTGATTGTTTAATTGTTGACAAACATCAAAGGTAGTTTACATAGTAAATATTCTAGCTGTTTTTGTGTGTGGACAACTGTTTTTCTAGTTGTTGATAAGATATGACTGTTATACAAGTGGCAAACTTACTATATCTTCTCTTTTTTTACGTCAGCATGCAACTAACGATGATTATGAAATAATATGTTACCAGAGGCAGCTGATTAATTCACAGATACAAATGTATCTGAGTGTATCAGTCTAGACAGCTGACTAGACTCAGCCTAGTTACCACAACACACACTCAAACACACGCACACACACGTGACTCTGCGATCGGTATTTTTCTGACGTCAAATTGCTTGCGATTTGGCCAAAAAACTCATTGGCACAGTGGTGAAATGTGGTCGAAAATTTATATATATATGATGTTAACTATATATGTATGAGTCTTGCGAATTATACTTGTTTGTTGTGCACTTTTCTTTTTTTTTTGTGATTTCGTGTGCTGCGCAATTGTCAACTTGACTTAATCAATTTTGTGTATATGTTTGCTTCTTAAACAATAATATCTCACTGCTTTATTTGTCTCGAGAGTATAGTGTACTTGTGAGTTAGCCTGGCTTAAATAAAAAAGTTTTTCAACTCATAAAATTAAATAAACACCAGCCTCCGAGACATTTTGTGTTATAAATCATGCCACGCATGCAATTTATTTATTAATTAAATTCCTTAACTTTATTTTCTTGTTGGTCTCTGATAAGCAAGCGCGTGCGAAAATAAATATAATCTAAATTCCAGCGATTTTCTATGCAAAAAAATAAAAGAAAAACAAACAAAAAACAAGGCGTGGCAATTGATCGACTAAATACGTTAACAGGTCACATGCGCTTATCAGCTGGAGTGGAAGGCAAGTCTGATGTGAGTCTAGTCTGTTTTTTTTTTATTAAATTAATTTTAAGTTTATTATCTTACAATCTAGCACCACAGGAAATCCCTTACAAATAAAAACAATACTTGCTAATTTGAAATGTAATTTATTTACTTTAAATTACGATTTTGTACCTTAAATAATTGAATTTATTTATATATTAAATTTATAGTTTTAATAAGGTCTGTAAAATAATTTCAGTTTTTTGGTAATGTACTTTACTTTTGTTTAATTGAAATTAATTATTGAAATTTATTTATTTAATGGATATATTTTTTTATAATGTGTATAAAATAATTTAAGTTTTTCCCAAAAATTTGCCTGCCTTCACTTTATTGCTCAGCCACTGATTTTATGTGGGTTACAGACAGACAGACAGACAGTCGATTATTTGTGGCTCATAAAATAAACCGGTTTAAGGCGGTCACTAAATTATTGAATATTTGAAAGTGGCAACTTTGACAGACTGTTGATTACAAACAGTGTTGCCAGTTTAGCTTATTTAATGCATATTTTAAACACTGATTACAAAAGCAAAAACACGAAAAAATGCAGATAATTGAATTTAATTAGTTTGCCAACAAGCTAGCTGCATCTCTTTCTAATGCTTTTCCCACGTTTATTTATCCGCTTTTCTCGCAATTATATTTTATTTTTCTCCGTCGACGTCGCCGCTTTGGTTACGAAAACAGATGATTACATAAGTGAACAAAATAAAATATAACAAAAGAAAACTCGCGTGAGAGAAATATGCTATGAAATTCATATAATGATAATAGCGTAATATCTGCTAATTAATACATATATAATATATAAGTAAATTGAACTGCATTTTTCAACGGTATTTTTTTCAACATTCAAAAGCTGCTTTTTTTTTGGAGCTGTAATAACATATTTTAAATTATGCACTGCACTGGCCCCATAAAAAACACTGGAAGATACGTAACGTATAGCGTATAAAACGAACCGATTATATATGTATCTGTATGTATGACGTATCTGACAGATACGCGAGCCCAACGATTTGTTCGTGTTGAGTGCTGCGCGTCGACTGAACGTTTTGTGGCAGCGCAGCCGAATGATTACCCCAAAGTGAAATAATGAAAAACAACAAAAGCAACAACAAAAAAAAACAATTTTTTTTTAGAAATCGAATTGTTGCTGCTTGTTTTTTTTCTGCTATTGTTGTTGTTTCGTTTACGTCCGGAGCGCTTGAAAAACAAAATGTGCGATAAAAAGGCACATGACAACGCCAAAATGTATCTCATTAGATATATAGATACAAATGTATCTACACATGTGTGAATGCTTGTGTGCACTCAGGAAAAGGGGCCAAGCGCTCACAGATAAAAATCTCTTATCATTTTATTCACTTATGTGTGTGTGAGTATGTGTTTAGGTTGTTTACAATCGTTTCAAAGTCCGTGCTCAAATATAAAACTCACAAAAACTCGTCACTGTCGTCAGCTGGTTGCCTTTTTGAAATTGCCGCCTAGCCGAAATGTGGCATGAGAGAAGGTAAAAACACACATTTGAAATGAATCACATGAAGTACAAATACATTTACACGTTTCACATTTCAAGTTCAAACATGCGCCAATAAGAACTTAAGTGAAAATGCCAATTGGATACAGCCAAGACACAAACCTACTGCAGTTGCATTCGGAGAGCAGACGAGCCCCCAAAATGCCGCTAGTGTAGACTTTTGCAAGGCGCATGCAAAAACATCTTCAGTTGAAGTGGTCGACACACACACAGACACAGAGTTGTAGAGCCACCGACCGCGTGCGTTCATTGAAGCGCAGCAAATAGAGTTGTGCAATGGCAGAAACTGTGACTTGGTCGTGACTTTGCCAGTTAAAAAGGGAATGCAACCTGTTGAGTGACAGCTACACAGACAGTTATAGCGGAGAGAGAGAGAGAGAGAGAGAGAGAGAGAGAGAGAGAGAGAGAGAGAGAGCGAGTCACAGCCAACAACAACATTAACTTGGGGAACTTTCTGTATGCGAACAATGCGGTCGCTTACTGAGAATTTCAGCAGTAACAACAACAACAACAACGTTGATGTGAATGATTCACAAGCACGAAAAGCACACGCGGCATTATCGCACTCACTCACTCACTCCACAGAGCATTGAGTGTCTGAGCAAACGGAGCAAAATTGCGTCATCATTGCAATATACACCGACTAATTTACTTAAAACATGTGACGTCGATTGGCCGGCGGCAGCAGCAGCATCGAATTCACGAAACTTCACTTTTCTACATTTTTACATTTTTTTTTGGCAAGCGCAGGCGCATTAAAAACACGCCCACTTGCATTATATAAGCCCCAATATATTTGATGGCCAAGGAAAATTTGCTTATAACAACTGCAACAGTGCACAAAAGTTAACGTTTTTTGTGTTTATCTTATGAAGTTGTCGCGATTTCAACTTGAAAGCTCTGCAATTTGTTACAGTTTTGCAGTTATTTCACAATTTTTTGACCTCAAATTCATTCTCTGCTTTCAACTACTTGTGAACATATACAAGCACTTAAAGTCACTTGTAGCACACTCAATACGTAACAGCAATACAATTTAAACAATGTATTGTATACTAGATAACCCTTATTATTTACACATTATTAATAATCACAAATTATTACATTTCTTTCGTACGTGCGCTCCAAACAAACAACAACTCGCGTTTCCAACTCGCGGCCAATGTTTCGTTTAGAGGTGGAGAAACATCGAGTGAACATCGATGTCGTCGATGATTGCAAAACATCGGAACCATCGGTGTTTGGTAGGCCACAATCGAATGTTTTTATATACAACAAAAGTAAACAATCATGATCATTAGGCCCTCTAAAATATTGGAAGGAAAGACTTTGAAAATATTATGAGAAACATGTTTAAAACAAATAAGTGTGCTCAAAAAATTGTACGTGTCTGCAAACATCGAAGCATCGGGACTCACACAAACACCTCTAATAAATCAGCTGACTGCATTGGCAAAAAAAAAAAAAGAAAAAGGTGGCAACCTTGGCAACGGTGTCATATTTGCCGAATTTAACTCTTTTTAGAAAAAGAGTTAAATTTGAACATTTCTTTTTTTTTTAAATTAGTATTGAAGCTAGAACTTTGAATCTTTTACAGGAGTTTTGTTAAAATTTTTTCAATTTTCTAAATTTTTTTTTTAAATTTTTTACTAATTCTTTAATATCTTCCTCACTCGAAGGGTTACGTGCACAAAACTAATTTTAAAATGAAATTTATTATTTTAGAAAATTTATATTTTTGATTTTTTTAATTGCGCTTTAAATATTATTATTGAGTACTTCAATATTTACAAATTATCATAAAAAATTACAAAAAAAACACAAAAAGTTGCAACTGTGTGACAGCCTTGGCCCAACTTTGGCAGCTTATTATTATATTAATATAATTTCATTAATTTTATTATACTAATTTTATGTATAGTTTTTTTTGTAAAAGTGCATTTGAAAATAGAAGCTCTAAAATTGGTACTGCGACAAGATGGGCAGTGGCGCCATCTGTGGGCAGCTTTAGGTAACCAACGGACTGTCGTCAGTAATTGCTTTCAGCATTAATACGTTAGATGGCGCTATTAAAACCATCAGCTTTCAGTTATAAAATTTAAAAGTGTTTCTCTTCTATACAAAAACTTTTATTACATGCATTTTCTTAATATTTGCTATATTGGTCGAGGCAATATCCTGTTATTTGATCGGATATACAGTCAAAGACATCAAATGCCAAGTCACAGCTTTCGCCTTTCTGCGGCAAGTCTTTGCGATTTACGTGATATTTATTGGTCATGGCTCGCAGACAGAGATTCACGGACCGCAATGTGGCCATAAAGAAGCCGTGCTCGTGTACGCCCTCCGAGTAAAAGTCCACCAGGCCATCGAGTGTCGGCCAGCCGTTCTTGTCAATGGCGTTGTTTCTCGCATAGACGCAGTGCAGCAGACACTGTAAATATATATAAGAAAAGAACAACAGCAACAATCGAGAGAACAACAACAACAACAACAACGAGAAAATACTCTTAACTAAGCATTCAATTTGCTGATGCATAAAAAGCAGCTAATGTGTATTAAATGCATCCATAAAATGCACTTTTCAGCCATAAAATTTAGCTTGTTGTGTGTGAACAAAAAAAAACAACATGCAACGATTGCAACAACAACGGCAACAACTGCAACTGCAACAACGACCAGTGTTGCCACTTTAAATATTTTATAGCTAGACTTGGCTGTTTCTGATGACAAAATAACTTCAGTGAAATTAAAATTAAAAGAATATATAGACTTTATAGGGTATGAGACGCTTCCTTCTCTCTGTTACATACATTTCAACGAATACAATATACCCTTTTTCTATTTTTTAGGTTACAAGTATAATTATACATTTCTTAGAATTTTTAAAAGTGTTTAGCTATTTCTAGCAACCTTTTTTTTATCAAATTGGCGATTTTAGCCTTTCAAAATCAGGCAACACTGGCTGGAGCTGCAACAACGAATGCGCTTTTCTTTCAATTGTCTAGCATTAAATACAAAAATACAACCCTGACTTTAGCATGAGGCGGGTGGAGACTGTACTTGAGGTTGAGGTGCATTTTAATTGCACGCCAAATCAATGGCAATGTTGCCTCTGCCTCTGCGCTGCCATTGAACTTAATTGCCCGTTGCTGTTGCCGTTGCCGTTGCCGTTGCAGTTGCAGTTGCACGTTCATTAACAAGATAGATTTTTATGAGTGACAACAAAGTAGCAGGAACATGTTGAGCATCCAAAGCCTTTTTTGACTTACCCCCGCAATGCGTTTATCCTCCAGCGGCACCAGCGTGGGATGATAGATGCCCACACTTGCCACATCCAAGCGCTTAACACTGCGCATCAAACGTGCCACACGGCGTCGTGGCTCCGGCTCATCAAACAGTATATACTCATAACGACTGGCATTGGTGGCATTGGTGGGTGGCGCCTCCTCCTTGGGTGGTTGCTCCAGCAGAGTTTCGTCGGGCACGGGCGGCCAGTCCACGGAGGATTCTGTGAACTTAACGCTATCGCTGTGAGGATTAAACGGCGATTGCTCCTGCGATACCTGCTCCTTGAGTATCTGGTAGGCCTCTGTGGATAAAGAGGGTAACATTGCTTAAACAATCGGATATTTTTAATTTGACAAAAGTTCTTAGTTTTGTCAGACAAATGTAAATCTTAAGACTTAAAAAATTAAAAAAAATAATAATAATTATAAACTAAAGACATCTTAAATGTAAGAAAACTTTATTTTGTGGGCTTAAACAAACATGAAAATTATGAAAAATTGAAAAACAATTGGAAACATAATATCTGATTGTGTTTTTCTGGGTTTTTTCCAATCCATGCAACAAATGCTGAATCACTTAATCCATTTTTGAGCACCCCCAGATTTTAACACATTTTTAATATTTCATTCCCATTCCTAATTTAATTATCCTTTCAGTTTAAATTTAAATGTTTCTAAATTTCATATTAATGTAATATCATATTAATAAATTAATATTACTTACTTTTATTTCATTTTTTATAAATACGTTTTTAATAAATTTTTCAACACCCCTAGAGTTTTACACATATCATATTAAGTTGCTTAATTTAATGTAAATTTTTAAATTGCATTTTTTAAAAAGAATTAAAATTTTCTTTAAGTAACAACAAAACCTCTTTGTACTCACCTGAAACCAGCTTGTTCTTCACCTCCTCCTGGCAATCCCTTATCACCGATTCCACACGTCTCGCGGTGCGCGGGGGATTCAAGCAGCGCGCCTTTTTCCCCTCATAGCGTATGATATATTCGAGGGCATTGATAGATGTGATAACACATAAAATATGTAGAAGTTGTATAATCTTCATGCTGCTTCACACGATATTTGATTGATGCGCTCAATTGAACTGCACACCTTGAGCAACAGCTGCCAATTGAAAATGTTGAAAATTGTGTGCAAAAATTGTTCAAATGAAAACGAAAGCATTTTTACTTTCCATTTCCATGCAACTTTGGCAGGATTGCCGGCATTTCGGTTTTGGCCTTCTCTCCTCTGCACTCCTCGCCAAGCAAAACACACAAAACAGTTGGCAGTGAAACGCATATGAATTTCCAGTTTTGCTCTATGGTTATGTGGTTCAATGGCAACTGCAACAATAATACTTGCAACAACTGGTTGCACATTTCCCATGCGTGCAGTTGCCTCCAAAACTTGTCCTTACGGTTGTTAGCACAACACACATAACTGTACAGTGGCGCCGTTGTTTCAATTCCATTATTCCCCAATGCAATGTCAACTCTAAACCATATTGTAGTTGAGCAGAGTATCTCATTAACTTGGCCAATAAACAAAGTCTTCCGCATTTTTGTTTAACTCTAATAAATCTACATATTAAACTAAAACTAAACTAAATTGTATTCAAGATTATCTATCAAACCATGCGGCAGTCATAAAACACACAATAACAATAACAATATCCACTCAAGTACTTGTGGGTCAGTAAATCATAATACTAAATTCGTTCGACGCACAAAACGCAGCCAAGCGATCCCAAGTTCGTGCCTTAAGTCTTTCGTTCTAGCTGCGCCCTCTGTGGGGTTCAGTTCTAAATTTAGAGATGAGCGCGTGAAGCCACAAAATAATTATCTCCAAGTTTTGAATATTTCTTTTGTAGTTTCAATTTATTTGCAGTAATTTGGTGTTGTTTCTGAAAAATACTAATAAAACAAAAGTATCAAAGTAAATATTTGTGGTGTTTTTTTTTAACTTCCAAACTACAGCTCAAATGTTTAGTAATATTTTATACTCTAAAATAGTTGTAGATATGTTTAAAAAATTTGCTTTGTTCCAATTTATCTACAGTGCCTTTTAATATTTTTGAAAAATGCTAACAATAGAATTGTGATAAAAAAAAGATTAGTACCTGACATATTTTTGTATTTAATTTTATTAATATATTATATTATATTTATGGTTATTGATAGATATTCATGCAATTATTCAATATGTCAATTGTATTTAGACGTTTTACTCATCTTAATCCATATTTTTAAATATTTATGCAATTATTTCAGTATTATAGCCCCATTTCAAAACCGTGCTCGTGACACGCGTAAAATACAAAATGTAATGAAAATATTTGACATATTTTCCTATGTTCATTCTAATGTCGAGAACAATAGCCAATAACTGTGTTGCTGCGATGCCTCTGTGGTTCTATAGTTCTTCAGTTCTGTGTTTCTTCACTCGCACGCTAATTATGCTCATTAAAAAAGGCTGGAAATTCTTTTCGGCACATCCTAGGCGGAAATTGTGGCGGGTGGTAGCAACTATAATACTTGACTCGAGTTTGAGAGAATCTGCCGACTATCAACTTGACTGCGAGCTGCAACTGCAACTCTTCCTGTACTTGCTGGCACGTCGCGTAATTGCCTTTAATTGCAACATGCTGTGCCAGGCCAAGACGCAAATTGCAGCTAAGACACTGACCTAGACTCGGGCCAAAACAAATTTATAATAGCCACAGACATAGACGAAAAGATGACGGGCAACTCTAACGGTGCCCCGATTGAATATTAAAGTGGGCGTGCCATATTGAAAATTGCCTACGTTTACACTGAGCGAAAGAAACGTACAAAAAAATGTAATCATTTAATCTAAAATGAAATCTAAAATTGTATATGCATAACGATTTAAAACATTCATAGTCAATCTTCAGTATAAGGAACTCTTAAACTCTAAAAATTGTGATAAAACAGTTTAAGAAGTAGAAAATGTCATTTCATAATTGAAAATATAAAAAAAAATACACTAGAAATGTTCATTAGTCAGAAAGTTTTACAATTAGGAAATTGTGAGACAATGAAATGAAAATAATATCAAATAGGATAAGACAAGAGTTTTAAAAGTTGACAAGCCCAGAGAAATGTTTTATTTTTGATTATTTTTACTACAGTTAAATATTTTGGCTAAGTTCTGAAAATACATTACACAAAGAAAAAAATATGTATATGTACATATATAACATTTCGACTTACTATTTATTAAAACATATTGTCCAGTAAGTCCAATTACTTAAAAAAAATAATAAAATAAATATTATCCAGTTTTTTTTTAACTCTACATAATTTTCTTCTTAAAGCTTTTTAGTTTAAATATTATTCCAATTAAAACTTTCCATTATTTATGCAATTTTTATAAAACAATTTTTATAAAAGCAAACGAAATTCGCTTAAGGTATACAATTCTTTTTCTTTGACTCCTTTTACTTGGTATTTTTTAAAGTGCAGCCTCTCGCAGAGTTCAATGCTCAGGAAAAACGTTTTGGCATAGATCACGCGCTGAAACTCCAGTTGGAAAATTGTCAACAATGCGGCTGCAACAGGAAGCTAAATCTCCGACAACCAGAACAACAACAACAAAAACAAGGAGTACAATAAAAAGATCAGCACGACAAAAGAACAGCAACTTCAACTAATTGACAGACAGCTGCAACCACGACTTTTATGCCTCCTGCCTGCCTCCTTTTGGTTCTATTCTCCTGTTGCAATTTACTGAACAAGAACAAGCTGAGTCTTAACATTGTTAGCAGTGGTTGCACAAACAAACAGCAGCCACAAACTTCAGCTTGAAAAGAACAACAACAACAAGGCACTTGCGTGTCCATCATTAGAACAAATTCTCTCACCTTCCTCTCACTTTAACCCTCCTCACTCTTTGAATGTTTCGTGTAACGCAATTTGCACACAAAAATGTTGTTGTTGTTGTTGTTTCATCTTCGTGGCTGCCACTTTGGTGGGTGGTCAGGTGAGACAAGTGGCAGCTGTTGTTGTTGTTGAACGAATCTAACCGATTCAAGCGCTGGCCACCGTTCGCTGATTCGCCTGAGAATCGTATTTAAATACAAAGGTCTAACGCTTTGCCGCATTCAGTCGTCAACGTCGCGTTGTTCTTGCCGCCACACGGCAAACGGAGTCGCGTTCATCACTTGCAACAACAACCGCAATCTATTCGTGTGTTCACTGTAACTGCAATTGTGCCCGTGTCTTTTGTCTTTTTGCCTGCAGGATGCGCGTTAAATTTTGCAATTAACTTATATTCAACTCATTTCAAAATCAGAATACAAAATTCGGAAAATCTTTGGAAATGCTGCGTCTGCTTTGCTTTTCATGCGCTTTTCTTGGCTACCTGAGTGATCCTGTGTTGGCTGAAATTGAATATAATACCATTAATGCGGATGGATCCTTTCAATTTCGGTATAAAGCTATAATTGTGATTTTATGCAAGAGAAAACTTTACAAAAATCTATAATTAAATTAATTAAATAAATATCCTTTGACTGTGCTTGGGAAAGGACATTTCCAACCAAAACATTTAATATTTGAAATGACTTCATAAAAGAAAATCAATGTGATCTAAAAAAATTATTGAGATTAAGTGACACAATGAAAAGATTAATATATAAATATTTGTGCTAAAAAATGCTGAACAATTTAAACCGATTTTAAATGACACTAAGATTAGTCATATATCTTACACCCTTTTACTACACCAAAATTTATTTATTTTTTCCACGAAGTTAATTAATCCTTTTTTTTTTATTTACATTCATTTTCTAATTTAATTTTGAAGCCTTAGCCTTTTTTTTTTAATTTTGATTTTCCAGATTAATATGTATGTTTAACTGACAAAATATATTCTTTCTTTGATGATGAACGAATTTCACCAACATATAATCTTAAGTATGTTCCACACTTGAGTTGTTAGCTGCTTTAAATACTACAAACATTTTAAATTATGTTTTTCTGCTTAACAAAAATTAACAAATCATTTAATCGAGTATGTTTTGCACCTTGCCCTAACAAAACGCATCACGGTTCGTCTGCTCTGTGCCGTTTTTGTTGTTGTTAACACATTTTTAACGCCGTTTGGCAACCAAAAACAATGCAAATAATACGTATACGCCGTGTGGAGCACATCTTTCATCTCTCTTCGCCGATCATTTCCCTGAGATTCGCTGAGTAACTGTATTCTATGTGTGTCTTTCTTTCACTCACTGCCACGCATGGACAACGCGCAATTACATTTCGGATACTTGTGGATACTTTTGGACAGACATGCAAATGATGACATTGGAGGCTTCTATCATAGCGCCTCTGGAACTCCAGACAACATCGTGCGAGGTCGTTATGGTTCGCGAAGTCCAGCGAGCGGCCAAATCGAAGAGACCGTTTACACAGCCGGACCACGTGGGTGAGTAATGCTGAACGAATTAAAAAGAATATGATAGAAGTAGCAGACACCCTAGGACATTAAATTCGAACAGAAAAAGGCACAGATCCCCTATAAATTGATGTATATGCTTTAAAGGTTTGACTTCGACTGATTACGACAGTTACATACATATTCATAAGGCTGTCATACCCCTTTCAGCAAATTTTAACTCTTATTGGGTATATTTAGCTAGTTGAGAAAAGTGTGGTTGCTAAGTTGTCTGCACAGAAAAGTGAAGTGAGCTCGACTAGAAAATACCCTAGATGATCCAAACCGAAAATATAACTCACAAATTTATAGGGTAGTAGCGAAACAGCTTAAATCAAGAATAAGCATGGAGTTGTCTCCCTAAATACCTTTTTTCAGTCACTTTCAATAGCTACAGGGTATACAAAGTTAGCAGAAGGGTCTGAAAATTGCAAAAATATGTATTTAGTTAGTTGAGTAAAGTGCGGTTCAGTAAGTTGTTTATACAGTCTCTTAAAGAGTGATTGCCTTACGGATACCCTGTAATATACGAAAATGTAAAATTTTCCATTGCTTACAATCTGTACATCCTTTGAAACACCTTCAGTGGTTACAGGGTATACAACACAGAACTAAAACGCAAGTTGTGGCTATTAATGTAAGGTACGGCAGCTAATTAACTTGTATTCACATAATTAAAGTGAGATACCCTAGAATATAAAACTTAAGCTTTAAGAGTTTATTCTACCTTCTTCAGTCAGTTTTCATGTTTACAGGGTATGGCAAGCAGCAGCAGAATAACATGTTAAGGCCAGTTGAGTAAAGTGCGGTAGCTACGTGAGTTATCGGTTCGGTTCGTCTTCCGGCGAACTCATATATCAGCGGTACGACAAGACAGGCCCAACAGAGGGCGCCAAAGTGCCCAGAGCGCCACTGAAGCGTGTCTCGCAGTCAAAGTTGAAGACGAAGCGGTTCTAACACATTGCAAACGAGAAGAATAGGCAAACAGAGAGAGGAAATAGAAGGGGGCAGCTCCTATTCTTTTTTTTTGCCTAAACGGTGTTGTCGTTGGTTGCAACTAGTGTTGCCAGAACAGCTTTTTATTCCGACACAAAGTTGACTTTTTTTAATAGACAATTACAGAAACAAAATCTTGTCTTTTTAATTTAAATTGTGTGAAAAAATCTGTTTTTTTTTTGTCTATTATCAATATTTTTACCCCAAGAAATATTTCATTACTAGGAGAAAAAAATAATTTTTTTTTTTAAATTTTAAAAATAATTACTTATATAGAACATTTTTTATAATTATAAAAAAACAACAGTTTTTTTTCTAATATTTGTTTGTTGACAAATTTAGCTTTTTTCGTACATTTGGCTTCTAAAATGTTGGCAACTCTGATTGTAACTGCGATTGTTGTTGATTTTTTTTTCGATTAGATTCAATTTTCGAATGTTTGTTGTTTTTGCAATCTCCGGTAGTTGGGAAAACAAAAAGCTGTTAACAAATTGTGTGTAAGTGTACGAAGGTGTGTGTGTGTTTTAGGTGAAACATGGCAATCGGCAAATTCATTAAGATGCACAGCGTTAGATACAAAGTAGCTTAATTTTGAATGGCAGTGGTGAGATGGAGAGATAGAGAAGGGAAGTAGGGGAACTTACCTCAGATGTGGCAACGGTAATCAAAGCAATGACGCGCGAGATCATCAGATAACATTTAAATTCTGTTGTCAGCTGGCGAGCGATTTTAACAGTCGACTATATCCGTTTCCCCACGGGGGTGTTGCCCAATCGTAGAACTTTTCGCACAACAATTAAATGAACTGCTGAACAGCTAATTGTTGTCACTCTCCACTCTCACTCTCTTTCCCTTTCCCTTACTCTCTTGCAGCTTTCGCGCGAATGGACCGAAGATACATCGCAAAATGGATTTGGCCCAGTATCCGGTGCGACCACGTGGCAGCCCCGATGATCCCCTTGCCGATCCCTACGATGATCCCTCCTACAGCTTCAGTTTCCGCACGCCGGATCAATCACGCAGCGAGGAGAATGATGCCACCAATCGAATAAGAGGTAAATTTCAACCAACTTCAAGTCAAAAGGATGCAATTCCAAATTGTGGATCGAGTTTTAAATCGAAATGTTAAAATCGTCAAAAAAATCGAGTTGTCGATATAAAGTAAAAAAAAATTATCGAGTTAAAGTACTTGAAAATCTCTTCCTCGAAAATATCGATTTATCGATCACTGCATCACAACTTTTAATAATTCGTGTTTTTTTCTAGGTCTCTACTCCTATGTGGATGATGTGGGTGAGCGGCACAGTGTGCGCTATGCCGCCGGAGCTGGCACTGGCTTTGAGATCTCCAACGCAGTGCCGGACAATCCCGCGATTGTGGGCTACTCCAGTCCGCTGTACAAGTCGCATCCCAAGGCGCGTGGCAAGATGTCGGTGCAACGTGGTCCCGGTGGCAGCTACAAACTGATTGCAGCTGGTCCCGACCATCGACGTGCCGAGAGTCGTGCCTCCGATGGCCTCGTCCGAGGCACTTACTCCTTCCTGGATGATAAGGGCATACAACGCACCGTGGAGTACATTGCCGGTGCAGGCATTGGCTATCGGGTGGTGCACAATCGGGTGGGTCCAGGTACCCACATTAATCCCTCAGTGGCGGATTTTCGACTGAGCGACACGGATTTCCGTTTGGCCAATGACTTTGGCAGGGGCGCAGCTGGTGGTTTGGGTGGTGCCAGTGGCAGTGGCACCAGTGGTGGTGGTCTAAGCTCGGGACCCAGTGGTGCGGGTGGTGGTGCAGCAGGTGGAGGCAGGGGCAGAGCTGGCACGGATTACTTGAAGCCAGCTGGCGGTGGGGGAGATGTGCAAGGTGGCACTGAAGATGCAGAAGGGGAAGATGTGGGAGGGGAGGGTAATGAGGGGGAAGATATTGAATTGAGCGGCAGCTCGAGTGGCAGCTCCAAATCCTCAAGGGACAAAGAAGATCGACGTGGCTATGCGGCAGGTAGTGGAGGCAGAGGCGACACAAAATACGGTGGATCAGGAGGAAGAGGAGGTGCAGCAGGCGGAGGTGAAAGAGGAGGAGGTGGAGTTGGGGGTGGACGAGCAGGCGGAGCAGGAGGAAGAGGAGGAAGTGCAGCTGGAGGAGGACCAGGAGGAAGAGGAGGAGCAGGTGGAAGAGGAGGATCAGGAGCTGCTGGAGGCAGAGGAAAAGGAGGAGCTGGAGCTGGCGGTGGTGGCTTCAGGGAGAGCAGCTCCTCTTCCTCCTCTGTAAATAGACCGAATCGTCCTAATGTCAATAGATTTAGTGGTGGTTCCTCCGAGAGTAGTGGTTACCTGCCACCCACGGGCGGCACAGGCTCCGTCTCTGCCAGCGGCCCCGACGACAACTACAATCTGAATGATGACGATGTGGGCAGCTCGTTGCCGCCGCTGGTGACCACCAATCATCGCATACTGGAAATCGATAGGGATCGCGAGTGGGTGCAACGACATCGCGACTCGACGGTCATCAAGAATGTGGGCAAATGGTATGTGGGGCTGCCACCTGGTCAAAGTGTTCGTGCCCATGTGCAGAACATCGATCTGGTGCCACTCGGAGGACGTGTCAACCTGTCGCCATCGGAGGCACTGCGACAGGACGAGATTGCCGAGCTGAGCGGCAGCAGGGAGCACTAACTACTCCCAATCTACTCCCCCATTCAGTAGTTCTACGAGTAGTTCATAAGTAACATATGTATGTAATTGTTAAGCGATTCAAATGAGGTTCAACTGCCATTGAACCGTCTGCAATTTGTAACAGTATTTATGACAAATACATGAGTGCATGTATTCACAAAATCAAACTGTGGTTTTTATAATCAGCCGACCTAAAACATTCATAACTTTAAATTGATCCGATTTTCAAGCAGAATGTCGTTTTTCACACGTTTTAATCTCTAAATTGATGCTGCATTCAAATTTAATTTCACTTAAATAATTTATTATCAAAAAATATAGATTTTTTGGTTTTTTAAGAAATTCAAAATTTTAATCTCTAGTTTAATTTTTTAACCAACTCCATATATCAAATTATTATAAAATAACAACATTGTACATTTGATAAATTTGAGATGATTATAAAATGAAATTTTAAAGAAATAAAAAAAAGGCTTAAATAAAAAAAAAATTGTTTTGTTGGAAGATTAATTCGATTTCAGGACTCAAAAAGTAAACATTTTTGTTATTTTGAGACAAACATTGTCAAAATCAATATATTTCAATTTTAATTCAGACACACAAAAAAAAAAAAAAAACAAATTCATAATTTTTTCAACTGACATTTAAATTTCTAAGATATCTAAATTAAGAAAACAGCATTAATTTGATAAATTTCCGATAAGGACTTGCACAAAATATGGAAAATCTATTAAGAAGCCGAAAAAATATACATGGGAAGTCAACAAATAGTCGCATCCAGGGCTAAAATGCAAATGCTCAAGGAAATCGATCAAGTTTTGGCCAAAAGTGTTTGTGAATCGGAAGAGCATTGAAAAAAAAAAAACAAACATAATAAGGATTGCCACACACATAAATGGTATTTGAATAAATATGTATGCAACTACTGAATAAGTGTGGCGCGTGCTTTGGCCCAATAATTTAAGCGATTTATGCATTTTATAATGCCTAATTGATTTGCGGAGCATTTAATGGACTTTTCAAACGGAATAAAAGCAACGGTCAAAAAAAAAACCGACAATTTACAAATGACCAAAACTTTTTGTTATGCTGTTGGGCAGTTGCATCCGATTCCAAATGGAGGCAACTTCTTCAATTCATTTTTGTTGTTGTTGTTTTCGTTGGGCGCGCGTTTAAAATTTGAAATGTGCGCTGCGTGAACAAAATAGCCAAATCAGATTGTATCGAACGGAACGAAAGGCAAGACCAAGAGCCTTGGCAACACTCACGTGGCCTAAATAAAAAAATGTGCCAAAAAAATAAAAACAAAAAAAAAATAAACTCAAAATAATAAAAACAACAGCTACAACTACAGCAAAAAAAAAGCCAAAAATTCAAAGCATAAACAATATTTTTATTGTCTCGGCCAAAAATTGAATTTAACTGATTGCAGCAACCTTTTTTGACTATTCAGGGCTAAGCAAGAAATAAAACAAGGTTTCACTCTTTGTAATTAAATTGTTGGCTATAAAATTCACCTTAGAAGTTTTTCTATTTTCATTTTAAATGCCTATTAAACAAGTTGACAACTTTCTTTAAAGCTGGCTTCAAGGCAATATAATAAAGAGAACATACTATATAAGTTTCACAAAGAAGAAACTGAAGATACTCTGATTAATGAATTTTGTAACTTTAATGTTGTTCTATTTCAACAATAATATAATTCAATTAAAAAATTAAAGGATTTGACAGTTTCAATAAAAAAATATTTCGATATCATGTTTATAAAACCAATGAAAAAATAGCAAAATAAATCCTGACTTTTTAATTAATGATGCTAAGATACTCAATATATTCTGCTTTTTATAGATTTAAGAATTTCAGCCAAAATAAATTTATATTTCAGGATCTTTGAACAAATTCCAATACCTAGCGAATAATTTAAGTTAATTTTTATATATAGCCATAAAAAGTCTTCAAACATATCTAAATAATCAATTCTCAATTGTTACATATTACACACAAAAAACGCAAAATACCCTCGTTGAGTGCATCAAAAACTAGAGTTTGACACGAATTTGACGCATTTTAGGCTCATTCTCAGGGTTAATTTCTCAGTGAAGAAGAAGACGAAGACGCTTGGAAACAATTGGCCAACAGTCTCAGTCTCAAGAGGCAGCTGCATAATTGGGTTGGCATAATTGCATAAGTTAATGCCTGGCATTAACTTCACATAACTTTTATTATAGAAGCAAGAACAGAACCATGTCTAAAAGAAAGGGAGAGATAAGTAGGCGTAGGTAGAGGAAGCGAGAGAGAGACAGAGAGAGGGAGAGATCCAGTTATGTGCCTTAAACAACGGTTTTAAATTCTGCTGCTGATGCTGTTCCTGATGCACTCAGTGAAGGTCACAGGCATTGGAGGCAATAAGAAACTAGCAAACAACCAACAACAACAACAAAAACCACAACCAAAGTCAGTCCCAGTTCCGTGTGTACTTGCTGCTGTTGTTTTTGCTGGTGTTAATTTATAAAAATAGGTTTCAAGGTTTCCACTACTGCAACTGAACTCTTCTGCCTACCAAAAGGCGTGTCTTCGGTCGTGTTGTTGTTGCTGTTGCTGCATCGATTTGTCGACTTTCAATTAATGCCATTCAAAGTGTGCCTCAGCAAGCTCGGAATTCCAGCTAAACAACTTGGTATGCGACCCAACGCGTATTGGCCAGTTGAAACTATAAATCTTGTGGGTAATCTTATTGATTTTACGTACGAAACCAAAGCTATAGGGCTGTTCATATGATTGTTCACTGTACAATTGCGCAGTTGAAGTCTAAACACAGTAGCAAGGGTCAAAAGAGCTTAAGTAACGCCTGTGGTGTAGTAAATAAAGGGGTAGCTATAAGAATTAATTGCTTATGGATACTTAACCACTTTTAGCTTTTTAGCAAGGGACCAAACTCAGGAATAATAAAAAGGGAACAAATATTTAAATGAATAGGAAAATAATATTTGTATTTCTTGACATATTTATGTTCAATCAAAAATATTGTTGTTTTTTTTTGTTTTGAATATCATTATAAAAATACGAAAGGAAGCAAACAAATAATATATATTTTAAGTTCAATGGTTAGAGGAAACAGCTACAATATTTTAAATAATTTTTATATATATTTTATTTTAATTTCATCAGGATGCTTACAATTCAAATTTGCAACTAGTATTTAATTATTAATTTTGAAATATAAATTTGCAAATTTTATTTTTTATTTATTCATTTTAATTTGTTAAATTTATAGTAATTTATTTATAGTACAGTCGAACAACAAAACAAAAATAAAATAAGAAGGGATTAAGAATCAAAAGACTGAGGACACAAACTTTCACTGCGAAACTTAAGAACTTGACTTTTGACAGAATTGAGATTAAGGACAAACTTTCTAACGAGTTCCCGCTGCTAAGTAGGCTAAATTTAAATATCAATGTTTTTGCAATTTTTTCTCTCTCTCTTTTTTTAGGTTGACATTTTTAATTCAATTACTTTGCCGAAAAGAAGTTGTTCAATTTGAATCGAGTTCGTGTCGCATGTCATTCATTTTTGAGGCTTATGTCTTGTTTCAATCAGCATTCGTTTTGGCTAACAGAAAAAAGCCAATTTAAGGTTCTAAGTTGTCATGGAAGTCAGAGCTTCTTGTTCGATTGCTGCCCACACGTGTTCGTGTCTTAAGTCTTTCGTTCACTCACTCCACTTGTAATTGCCGCTGTCAATTAATTAATCAATGTCAGGGGAATTTGAAGGGGAAGGGGAAGGCGAAGAGCTCTGTCAACGCTTCAAGCGGTTCCCAAGAGTGTGCAAAAAAACGTGCTCGAGATGGGACTCATCTAATAGAGACATGATTTTAATCAATTAACAGATGCATGAATGACAATTTTTTGGTGGTTTTTTTGGTCAAAACGAGAGCTTGTTCAATACGTTAGATGCCCGCCAAGTGATAAGCGGCATTGTACGTGCCCCCCACATACATAAAAATACAGAGTGTATAAAGTTTCTCTTAGGTAAATAATTATATATGTATTTTGTAGTTTCATTCTCTCTTACCTTCTCTCTCGCTCTCGCACGCGCTCACGCTTCGCCGTCTTTCTCTTTTACAACTGTCGTGTGGGTCAGGTTGGGCATTTCTTTGCCCAATGGAAATGTTATAAAGCCAACGCGCTCGCCACGGGCACGAATCAGTTCATCTTCAGTCGTTGCCTGGTTGGGTTCTAAACAACAAAAAAGGTGCGTCAAGTGTTTTTTCAGCTCGATCGCGTGCTCGTGTTGTTGTTGTCGTTGTCGTTGTGACCTGAACAGTGAAACAAGAAAAAAAAGAAGAGGAAACAGACAATTAATTTATAATTAGTACAAACTTGACAGGATTCTGGTTCCTGTTGTTGTTTTCGTTGTGTCTACGCGTAATAATAAAAGCGTACATTTTATTTCGTTCGCAGTTCAAGGATATAAACAAAAGGACAATCGAAGCATTTCCAAAAACATAAACAGAAATGCGTCTCTTTATTGTAAGTATTCAAAAAAATAAAATAAAATAATAAAAGAACTTAATGCATCAATGAAATATGCTAAAATTGTTTAAAAAAAAATATGAAAAAAGGATATAAAAAAAATATTTTTTACGTGAAACTAAAACGAAACTAGTAAAAAATTCCTCTTAAGTGTGTGTGACCGCAATTAATCATTTATTGCTGGCGTTGTCAGCTTGTTACTGAACTCATTAACTGCCGCAAGTTCGTGCCTTAAGTCTTTCGTATTTAAGACATTAACTGGCGCAAGTTCGTGCCTTAAGTCTTTCGCATTTAATTTTTACTGGCCCCACACACTGAACTTTCACTGCGTTAAGTTCTGCTTCTGTTTCTGGTTCTGGCTTTTAGCCAAATTTCTTGATTTTGGCCTTCACTTTGTGCTGACCATATGCAAATGCCTTATTAAAAAAAAATAAATTTTAAAATTGGTAACAAAAAGCTTTGTAAACGAATGATTATAAGATCAATAATTCGGAATAACAATACAAATATGATAATATTTAATTGTCACAAAGAAACGTGATAATATTAATGATTATTAAAAAGTGAAAAGTATTAAATACTGATTGCATTATTCATGTTCTTTAGGCTCGAAGCACACGCCCTTAAAAGTACAAATGCGTCAGCGTCCGCTCGCAAGCAATAAATTTATGAAAAGCCCAAATATAATTGTATAATTATAATTAATTCATTGTTGAAATTAATATGCAGCAAACGTAGCAAAATCATGCGTAGTTTTCTCAATTATAAACCTCGATAAATGGCATTAAAATGAAAATCATGGTGGAACTCTAAGAACTAAAAAAATTAGCTTGACAAACACATGTTTTTTCCAGCTCTTAATTAGTAGAAATAGAAAACGTCATACAAATTGGATTGCATGTGATAAATCAATAAAACCCACACTCTACAATACCGTAGTGTCATCAATCGTAATTTAATAGACATGTTACTTTAAAAACAGCTAAGAACTCTCCCAAATCATTTGCATTTTCAGTTTTTGATTTTCTCTGTTTGCAGTGGAAACATTAACCCAGTTTACATATGGCTTAAACACACACCCAGCAAATAATATGTGTAATAAATTAAGAAGACAAAAGAAAGCTGATGAAAATACATCTGTGAAAACTGGATGCAAGACAGCTTGCAAATACAAAAACAAAACAAATATACAAAAAAACAAAAAAAAACAATCTCACAGCTGGTCCAGAGCTGAGATGCTGAGAATTTGTTGAGCTTGTTAAAGGGTCAATGACACCGTCAACAGTTTAAGCTCAGTGACATTACGAGACGAGTTTTGATAAATGGGCGAGTTTGGAGGCGGTTGCCAAGCTAACGGTTCCAACAAATCGTATCGTATCGTTGCGTCAATATTGATTTTGCAAAAGAAACCTGAGCAAATATTTAATCGAGTTTCGCTTGCTTTGCTTTAATTTTTGTTACGGGTTGTGATTTTGGTTCTCGTTCTGAATGACGATGATGAGTTGAAGTTAAGTGAAAATCTGAAAAGTACTTGTCGCAAATGGGCTTGGCTCTCACTTTTCAGCTCAGGCTTAAGAAATTATGCAAATGCTGTCAATGTTGAGAGAAAGGCTGCTAATTTAGCACTTGACCGCATTCTTAGTGCTTGACAGCATGCGGACGTCTGTTTTTTTTATATTCTTTAGCATGTTTTACTTGCTTAAAATTAATTAATATTTTTATTACAATTTTATTATTTTTAGTAACATTGGAGTGTTTACCCACAAAAAAATAATAAAATGAAAGAAAAGAAAATAAGTTAATAATTCAAATAATAATATTATTTTAACTTCATAAGCAATTAAAAATAATAAAAAGAGAAGAATTTCAGTAGAGTGCAAAATTAATAAATATAAATGCTTTAAATTTTTTAAACAGAAAAATAATAGAAAGATATAAGGAAAATCAGTTGAGCAAATTTCAATAACATTTCAATACATTTCCTGCGAATTACCCTCAATATTATTATTAAAGCAATAAAATACAAATTTAAAGAATAAATGGAATAAATAAAAATAAAAATTTTTTAAAATTACAATTAATTAAAAATACGATTTAAATTACGATTTATTTCTCTAAACTTTTTGTAAAATTCTCTTACAGCTCTCGGCACTTTTGTTGGCCTCGTTGGCGGCGGGCCAAACTTCAGATGGCATTGAGTGAGTAACTCCCGATTTAAGCAATATTATTAACCACAATTCCCCCTGCCTTGCCTGGAGTTGTGACTGTGTGTCCATCCTAATAATGCTCCGTAGAAATTGCAGCACGCGTTTAGAATTGTGACTAAAATCAAACCTAAAAAATAAACCAAAATAACTTGTGACTAAGTCTCTCACTATCTCTATCTCTGTGTCTGTCTCTCTCTCTCTCTCTCTGTCTCACTCGCTCATTTAGTTACAACTCCTAATATATAAAGTGTATGTCTATGCATTTAGTTTACTAATAATACCAATGCCAAACAAAAACAAAAACAAACCAAACTTTCGTTTGCAGAATAACAAAGCAAAGACTGGTCAAATTCCCAGAGGATTCATATGATCCAAATGTGGCGCCACTCGCGTCATCAGCTGGATCTAAAGCGGATGAGGCACAGCGCATATTACAGCAGATAGCCAAGGTGAACGAGGCTTTTGGCTATGTGAAGAAGATGAAGCCGGAGCAACCAAAGTTGCCGCCCATTCTTGATTCCAGTCAATATCTATTCCCCAAGCCGGCACAATCGCCCTTCCATGCCCAGCAGCATCATTTCTCTGGCAGCATGGGTCAGACGCTATTGGAGCCATCAATAAGAGCTGTTAAATTGACAAGGAATGCCTTTAATGATCAGCCAAGAGAGCAATCTAAGCTGTACTTTCGACCCCATCAGGTGGAGTTACCACAACCCAATTCGGCACAGGAGGCACAACAATTGCCCGCTCACTTTGTCATTCCCGTGCATCTCTACAAGCAGAACAAGGAGCAGTATTTAAGGGAGCATGCACCGCAGGAATATCGCGTCAAGGGCTATAAAATCATTGGAGATGTGGACAGCTTCTATGGCAAGGCGAAGCAGGCCAAGAAACAGGGCAAAAGTACGCCCAAATATCATTTGTTCTTTTTGCCCAGAGAGTTGGCCTTCAATGATGATGGCACGCTCAAACGTGGCACCACCACAACCACAACAACAACAACCACAACAATTGGCACCACCAAAGCACCCAAGAAAGAATCTCGCTTAGAGTCGCGTGAGAAAATGTCAAATAAACCACAAACACAGCGAATTCCCGTCAGCGTTGTACAAGATGCCAACAATCGGCAGCGAATCAATGTGGTAAGCACCGCCAAACCACTGCGCGTGGCAGCCAAGGAGGGAGAGCAAATGCTGCCGGTCTCCAGTTCACCCAAAGTCACCACAGCACCTCCGAGTCACAGCAGTTCCACATTGCCACCGTCGGGTGGACTTTTGCCGCAACGCAATCGCTTGACGGGATTCCGTGTGCCCAGCGTGAATCTGGCCGAGATGCAGAATCAAACCTCAACGGCCTTTAAGAATGCTTTTCAGAATATATTCAAGTTGCCCTTTCGGGCCACTACAAACGGTGTGACAGCCTCGCCAGCTCTGGCCAAACCCAACCCCAACAGCGTTGCCTTGAATATCCCGGATGACTACAAGTGGGAGGATGAGCAGGAGGGTGGCGGTGATGGCAGCGACATTGATACCAATGAAAACACAGCTGGGGAACTGGAGGACAGCAGTGCTGCCTCCGAGAAGCATCTGTTTGCCCACAAGCCGCACAAACTGATGCAGACCATTGGCGAAGTGGCCACCGCTCATCAGGAGACACAGAAGCAGGCACTGCGGGAGGGCGGCATCATTATACAACGTCTGAAGGTGCGCAAGGGCGGCATTGCCATAGCGGGACCAGGGGGCGTGGCTACCGCTGGCAGCGGTGGCACTGCGATTGTGGGTCCTGGTGGCTACGCCTTAACACATCCGCGCAGTCTGACCATTGCGGGCCCTGGGGCCAAAGTCATCTCCATACCCGCCGAGGTGGATCTCAAGGATGCACTGCAGCGCACCAATGTCGAGGCAAGAAGTTTTCCAAGTGAGGGCAAAGTGGTGGCCACAGGACCCACTGTTTACTATGCACCGCCCACAGGACCAAATGAAGAACAGGCGGAAGTTGATGATGTGGATGCCGATTTTGAGGCTTAAGTTTCGGTTCTTTAACTAGCTAACACTTGTGGATCCTAATCATGCGATAACTGTAAAAACAAATATCGCTTATCGATCTGCCGCGTCATGGTGAAATTATTTACATGCTGTTGTATTTACTTCACCTCACAAGCTTATTTATTTCACCACATTCAGAGCAGTGCTGCCAGAATCTGAATAGTAGTCGATTAATTTTTTAAATTAGCCGTGTTTCCAGCAAATGGAATTTATTAAAATGTTGTATCTTTTGCAGTTATAAAACTGCCTAATAGCTAAAATAACAACACTAAAATAGAAAAAGATAAATATTTGCTACAAGGCAAATTTACAAATATACATCGGAAAATGTCACCTTATTGAAATTTCACCATGACTCTTGCTGAATGAGAATCTCACCTTGTTTATAATTTCACCATGCGCAAAGTGCTGCCACACTGCTAAAGATAAAACGAGACTGTTGTTTGATATGTTCGATTTTATACCTAATAATGACTGTTAGTATTTTTGTTTAGCGTCTAAGTATTGCTAATAAATATGTATGTTTGTATTTGTAAATTGTGCATTGCCTTCATCTTGTAACCATCTGTATTTACATATGTATATATAATTGGTATATTTATAGTTAACGCCTTGCATGCACTAATTTTTTTAGTTTAAGCTTAACAATTTAACCTACATTTTAAACTGTAAATATTTATTATGAGACTAAAACTGCTATCCTTAACTCTCTCACTTCTCCTATGGCATCTGGCTATCTTCTCCACACAATTATCCTTAAAACCCACCACACTTGCCTAGTGGGAACACATACTGGCAAACCACAAGCTTCGAGACTTGGCCGCCAGCAGAGAAACTATTAGCTGAACCGCCCAAAGAAGCTGCCAAAATATTAACACCCTATGGCGCCTATTTTGCCGCACCACCGCAACCAGAGAAACTCACGGCATCCAATGAACCCAAACAAGTTCCTCAATTTCTGCAATCATATGGCGCTTTGCAATCCACCACACATGGCAATCTCTTGCTGCTCAACTCACCATACTACGCCGCCTACAGTCTGCCGCTTGCGTATGTGGCGCCATCTGCTGTCCCTGCAATAGCAACAACGCCCAGTACAACAACCAGCACAGCAAAGCCAACAATCGCTGCCAAAGTGGAAGCTGTGGATTCTGTGGAAGCTGCAGAAGAAGCAGTGGATACAATCGAAACATTACAAAAGCTGCAAGCAAAGACACAAACCGCAGCGGGTGATCTTAAAATGAGAAATTTCTCGCAGCCGTTAAACTTGAATGAAATTTCCAAAAATCAATTACGCATTAATTCAAATTATGTGATAGAGGAAATTGTGGCTGTGCCTGGAAAGCATGTGATCTCCAGCAGTCAACGGCTGAAAAGGCCAACAGCTGGTAATCTGCGCAAGCTGGGCAGCAGTAAATTGCGTACACCACCAGTTAAAGTGGAGGCCACGGGACACACCAGCAGCAGCTCGAAAAACTTTCCACTGATACCATTTGGCACCTATTTTCTGCCCTACAGACCGACCCAGGCCAAGGCCATACAGGCACGCAAACAGGCGGCATTGATACTGGAGCCACATGCCAAGGCTGTGGTCGGCAATGGTGGCACCGCCATTTCCACGCCCATTTCGAGGGCATTGCTCAAAAAGGGCGTGCCCACAAATGTTTATTTCAATCCCGAGTCCGTGGCCATTGCGGGCGTAGGCGGCAAGGCCCATGCAGCGGCCGACTTGGAGCTGGACTTGTTTAACTGATGCGTTTAATTGGAGGCGCCACCTCCCCAAATTAGTAGTTTGTAGTTTTGTAGACAGAGCTGGGAAAAGTGTTTGAATCAAGCAGCTTTTTGGCCAAAAAAAAAACTATTTTCTGGAGTATTTTCTGTAAAAACAAGAATTTGAAAATCCCCCTATGAAATAATTTCCAAATAACGTAAATAAAAAAATTGTAAAAATATATAAAAAATAATTTAATCAAAACAACTTTTATTCCAATTAAAAAATTAATTTATTAGTCCAATATGTTGAAAATGTTTGGAAGCATTGCTTGTTAAAATAATTACATAAGTAAATTAAAAAAAAAAATTAATTCAAATAAAAAATCAAATTTTAATCACTTTTCCCAGCTCTGAGTGTAGAGTTCAATGTGTTCCTATGTTTAAGTCTAGAAGCCCAATCCAAGTGTCATGTTTAGCTGTAAATAAAAAAAAGATTTGTAGTAAACTATTTGGCAATCTATCGCTTCCTAATCCTCTGTAGAATTTGTATACTCCAAATGCTTTGTCTATATATTCCACGCACAGCTCCACAATTTGTACAGGCAAAAGTTAAGAAAAAGACTCTATTCACATATAGCACTATAACCAAATCTTTGACACCTGCAACCCACTATAGACACAGGTCAGGTCCGCTGATCTTCGAGGAGCAATTGCCCTACTATGGCGGCTGGAGCGGACAACTTTTGCAGCTGCGTCCTCAGCAGCAGCAGCAGAGACAAGTCCCACAATTGCGTGGTCTTCCAAGGGATTCGGATGACACCATCACCATCTCGGCAGCCAGCATCTCAGCTGTTGCCGATGGCAGTGGCAGCGCCACAATCTCGGCCAGCGGCAGCAATTTCAATCGCATCCAAGAGGCCGCTGCTCGTCTCGTTGCCATACAGGAGTTGGCCAAGCGCAAGGGTTCCTTTAGCGAGGAGGACAACAAGATCTATGCCAACAGCCTTTTGGAATTAGGACAAGCAGCCACCGCATTGGCGCTCCTCCAACAAACGGGACAGATCAAGGACTTTAGCGTGCTCTTGCAGCCGGAACTTTTCGGCACGTCTCAGAAGCAGCCTTCAAATTTGGGCTTGGAAGCCAACAATCCGGCGGATCAGAAAATTGACGAGCAGAAGCTAGACGAGGTGACTGAACAGCAATTGTCACCCGAAGAATTCTTGCCGCCCACCAGCGAGGATCCCTATGAGGATGTCAATGATAGCGTCGCTGTGATGACGCCCAAAAAGGATGCAGCTGTGGCCGAGGCCAAGCCAGTGGGTAAGTGGAGTAGAAAGGGAATCTTGGACTCGGCTGTTGATGCTGATGAAGAATATATATACTTTATAGGATTGAAGATGCTTATACTATATAGCCTTTCACTTGTCTTTTAAGTAAAGGGTATAATAATCTTCCAATCTCTCACACTTTCTCTCTGTCTCCCTCTCTCTCTTACCTTTAGGACTGTCCATAGCAGGCGAAGGAGGCGTGGCCTCCTCCAAGCCACATGCAGTTGCTCTATCCGGCCGTAATGGCCTGGCAGTGGCTTCACCCAAAGCCACGGCTATCGCTGGCGTTTCTCCAGAGGAAGCAGCCGCCTTCAGCATCACGTTGCCATCACGCAATCAACTGGTCATCAAGACTCCGAATTCAGCTGGAGAGCGAATCGGCAGCGATGACTATGACTACAACGATGTGCCACTGGCGATGTCCAGTTATCCACACACCCGCGAGACGCCATTGCGCCCGGGTGCCGCCGACTCTTTGGTGGATAAATGGCGCACAGCCATTGCGGAGGAATACGCGGCCAGATCAAGGCCTAAGACACAGCTCAAAACAATTATAAGGGCTGCGCCCAAGCGACGACTGCACTATGAGTAGACGGGAGAGGGATGCGGGCAGCAGTCACGATATTCCAATTAAAAAACAAACATACATTTCTGTAATCCAACAGTTTGACAATAAAATTTACACAACTAAAGATATAATTCAAAGCGGCCATTTTTATTTGGGACAACTGATAGTTTGCAATCGAAAACGATTTGTTATCGATTACGTGCTGTTGGAAAGAAGTTGCCAGACTCTGCGCAATTGACAAGAAAAGGAACCTATTTTTGGACAGCGACAAATTGTATAGCCCTGGTAGCGATAACGATAGCGAGAGTAATTAAAAAGTAATTTAATTGCAACATAACATTGTCAATTTTGCATACAAGCAAAACTGATGGCTTAAATGTGTAGAAGGAAGTGGCGGCCATTGAACCTGTTGGCGGTGCGGTGGTGCAGTGGTTGCTGTTGCTGTTGTGTGGTGTTTATTTCCGATGCCATTTATTAAATTTGTATAGCCTGCCAGCAGGCGCAGACGAAGGAGGTGAAAAGGAGGAGAAAGGGCAGGAGGAGGAGGGCGATTGCATACATCTAATAGCTGCAAGCTGTGATTATATTTTATAGCGAAATAAATTCTATAAAAAGAATGGAGAAAAATCAAAAGAAGAAGAAGAAGGACAGGGAGACAAGATGGCATGAGATATAAGTGCGCAAGCATGTGCAAATCTTGATTAATCTTTTCCGCCGCAGCAGGCGGTGCAAGAGCAACATAAAAATAAATCTAGCTTGAGGATTGAAGCGGTGGAGGGGGGGCGGGGGTAAATGCAAGCACAGAAATGTATTCAATTTGCACCTGAACCAGTTTGCAGCCAGGGCTTCCATGGATTGGATGGTCGTGAGTCTGGGGCTGTCAATGTTGGTTGGTTGCGCTTGACTTCTATTACAATGCAGGTTTAACAAACTTCGAACGGACCAAGAACTTGACCAAGACCATGGCCAAGAGCATGGCCGAGAAGAGACATGTAGAGACAACAACATCTACGTTGACCATCTGCCGACAAGAAAACCTGGTAACTGGCAACTGGGAGCTGTTGGCTCTGCTGGTAACTGGTACCTCATGCCATTATCTCTGTTGCTTGAAACCATAAGCCTCTGCAAGTGTAAAACGAGTACGTACACTAAGAAAAAAGGTCTGCTTCTAAAATTAAAAGAAAGTTGATCTCTAAAACAATTTATTTTTCAATTTTTTGATCAAAATTTTTTCCCTATTTAAAGGTATGGAAAATTGGAATTTTTCTCAAAATAATAAAAGAAGCAAAAAATTGTTGTCAGTGTAAACACATTGGGCAACACTTGTACCATAAATGGTACATATTTTGATTCCTTGAGATTTTTCAAAATCGTACATTTTTGTAGGCTTCGTTTATAAAAATGTATTTTGTAACAATAAATTAATTTGTATTACATAGGTATATTCAAAATGCAATTAAATTAAATTGAATTTATTCAATTATAAAACCGGTAAATAAGCTAAAAGATAGTATTAAAATGGAAATAGGAATTTATTTTTAATTTTATTAGTTATTATTTTACTTTTATTCTTTTTTTTGTTTTCATAAATTTAATAAAATAACAGAACTTTAAAATTTAAATAAAATTATATTATTAGAAACACAGAAAATACTTGGTACACATTTTTCAAAAATCTTACATTCTTTCCTCTAAAATCTGGTACAAAAGTCTGGCGCATACAACTAGTGTGAGTATGAGCATGAATGTATGTATGAGTGTGAGTGTGCGTATAAGTATAAGTGCTTGTTATTGTCGCTTATGCTTAGAGCCAACTTTGGTCATTTGCCGCCTGCTTTGCGTGTGCTCCTTTTGGCTATCTGTTTCCCTTCTCCCCTTGTTTCCCCCTACCATCATTTGCTTTCCTGCGGGAAGCTGCAAATTTTCAGCATTGTTGCTGTTAGCTTGTTCTTCTGGTTCTGGTTCTGTTTCTTTGTTCTTATGCTAGGTCAGTATTCATGACTCGAGAGTCGCACATTATAAAAGGCCCATCGCTGTCAGCATTGGCCACCAGTTTCCTTGAAGTGGTCGCCGTGTCAAGACTGAAGACTGAACACTCAACACTGAAGACTGAAGACTCCATTTGTAGATCATAGTACCACCACACAACCACTACAACAAGTACAACATATAAATTGTGACAACTTTAAGCATCTCTCTTGTGATCATCAGCATTTTCAAAGTTTTCTTTACGTTGCGGTTTTAAGTGCGGTTTTTTTGTCGAAAGTGTTCCATTCCCAAAAAAAAAACAAAAAGAACTGACAACAGAGTATCACATAAAACTCAGTTAGAAGCAGCTTTTTTAAGGTAAGTTCTCTAATCTGTTAACTCTTTATGTCAAGTTCGTGCTTTGAGGTCACATTTCGCAAAAGCATTTAGAAAGTTATGTCCATGAATTTGGCACAGTAGGCGTAGGGTCATCATTTAACCATTTAACCATAGAAAAGCGAAAATAACATCTAAGCTGCAAGTTAAATATTTTTTATGAGCCCATTAATTTAGCTCATAAAGTTGAGGAAACCAGTTGGAAACTGAAAATGCTGTGGTTTTTTTCTCAGCCAAGTTGTAAATCTTTAGAAAATAGTCCACAAAATATTAATAAATCTTTGTTGTACTCTCATCATCAACATCATTATTAAATCCTAGGAGAATAATCTTTGAATTAATTTACTTAGCAAATTAATATGTTGGATATTTAAATAATCTTACTTAAAATAAATATTTTAAAAGTTATTAAAGTTTACCCACTTTGTTCAAGCAAAAGCAAGTTTTTAATTCACAAGTTTTTTGACAGTTTATGGCAAAAATTATAAATGAATGATTTCACAGAATCTATCAACACATAAGTAATAATAAAACGTCTGCCTGACGAAAAATTTGCACTGAGAGAAATCTTTGATTAGCTAAAATAAGTTTTCTTTCTGTTTATGTTAAATATTTATAAGAATAAATTTGTATAATATATTCAAGTTTTCTAGTAAATAAAATCATACAAAATTATACATAGTTTCTAGCGAATTCTTCTGTATCAAATCTCGCGAAAGTTGTAGTAGTATATAATAACTATACCTATGTATTAGTAAAATATTTAATAATTAGTATTCTTTTAGTAATACAATAAAATGATTTATATTATTCCAAAAATTCATTACACCTTAAATTATCTTTGAGCGTTGGATCATCTAAAAAATAGTTTATTAAACAACTCGCAAACGTTCTTTGTTTAAAATAAAAAGCCTGAACATTCTTGTAAATAAGTGTAGAGCAGGAGCAAATATTTAAATTACTGAATTTTATATGTTCGTAGAATATTTGCAAGATAAATTTATACGCTCTTCAATTGTATAAACTTAATATTATTTTACACACATTCAAGAGTAAGAAAACATGCGCATAAATATAAAGTGACTGTGAAAACCTGGTAAGCCATGAGCTCAAGGGGCACTTTGAGATGGCCCCCTAGAGATATGATCAGAAAGAACCTTTTTTTAGACCAAACCAGTTATTAGTTGCACGTAGAACAAGCGACTGCAATCAAAAGAGTTGGCCATGAAGAAGAGTGGCTTATAATCATAGTTGCATTGCCTCAAGTTGCAAGTTGCAATGTTGAAAGTTGCAAAGTTGCAAGTACTTAATTGGTATGTACACCAGAAGTGGTGGCTTTTCCACGAGAGCCAATCAAACTGCAAACCGGTTAATAGTGCGCATCCTGTGGCCATCACAGACACACGCAGACACAACCTCTTGCATTAATAATGTTAAATTTAGAATGGACTTTGGTTAGCCAACTATAAATAGCCCAAAGCACTGGACATACCTGTTTGTCGCAGCTGCAAACTAGAGACGTGTAAGCTTTGGGTCTTCTTAGCCTCTGGAAACAAAAGACTTAGGCAACGAACTTGCAAAAGACTGAAGCAACAAACTAGGATGAAAATTTAATGCACAAATACGAAGGATAATAAAAATTTGCGATTTTTTTCTATTGTTAGTATAAGCATTAAATTTTTTTTAATTTTAAAATAAAGAGAAATTAATAGAATAACTGTTATAAGTATAAAATTTGTCTAATAAGTACATTTGGAAAGTTAAATTTATTTTTAACTACTCATTATTCTGTGTCTGTGAATTCAATTTTAATGTAAGATAAAAATATTTTTGTATGTGCGTTCAATTTTAATTTTTATTATAAGCATTGAAAAATAACGTTTATTTTCCATTTGTAAAAAAAAGCAAATTGAAAATTGATTCATTTTATTTTATTTTTTTTCAGAATTTAAATTTTAAAGCTAAACAATTTTTTTTTTTAATTTCTTGTAGTATGTGCAGTTTATATTAATTTGTATTATGAACATTAAAAAGTAACTTTAACTTTCCATTTGAATTAAACAAATCTTATATAAAAGTTATTCTATTTATTTATATTTTTATTAAGTAAGTAAAATAAGTATAAAAATATATGTATATTTTTTTTTTTATCGGCGCTTTATATTAATTTTTAATTTGTATCATATACATTGAAAAATAACTTAAACTTTCCATTTGAATTAACAAATTTTTTTAAAAGTTAATCTATTTATTTATGTTTTTTTTTAAGTTTATATTTGTTTTTCCTGTTTGCTTTTACACACATTTAAGCTTAAAGCCTTTTTTGTTATATTTTTGATTTGCCTTAGAAAGATGTTTATGCTAGCGTTGTTCTGCCTGCTGGCAGTGGGCAGCCAGGCGAATCCTCTGCAGCCCGTTGTGGAGCCAGCCCAGCACATTGTGATTGTGACACCACAGGCGCAGGTGCATCTGGAGCCGGCGGTGCGTTATGTCCACGGATTGTCGCCATTGGCGCGTGTCTCGGGCCCCCATCATGAGGAGACCATTGTTTATGTGCCCGCTGGAACAGCTGCCTCTGTGGTGCCCAAGGTAGCCGCCGATGCAGTGGTCACTGGCCGGGCCAGATATCCATATCAATCGGTCGAGGGCAAACAACTTGAGGGCATTCAGAATGCCCAGCAGCAGGCACAGGAAAATATTCAGATTATTGCTGGACAATTCAGTGAGGCTGCCTCGGCAGCTGCCTCAGCTGGCGCTGGTTTCTTCCCCGGCTTCTTCCCCTCCACCGATGCAAAGGATGAGAAGAACGAGAAACTTGAATTGATTGAGACACCTGCGAATACACAACCTTTGATCGCAGCGACCGAAGCTCGCCATTTCTATAGTCTGCCCCAGGTGTATCACACTCCCGTTGTCGATGTGGTTCACACTCCCGTCTACAGCAGCCCCTACTTGGCCATTCGTGCGCGCAGCCTTCAAGCCGACGAGGCAGCTCCCATTCAGGCCATTGAACCCAAGCCCGAGGCAGCCGTCGAGGCAGCATCCGCAGCCGCCGCTCCAGCGCCCGAGTTGCCCGAGATTCAGCCTCTGCTCAAGGAGCAGAAGCTGCCCGAGTCGGCGGAGCAGCCATTGGAGCAGCAGCCATTGACCCAGACCCTTATTCCGGCAGCTGCTGCCGAGGCGGAACCCGGACTGAAGGCGGAGCCCGCACTGAAGGCGGAGCCCGCACTGAAGGCGGAGCCCGCACTGAAAGCTGAGATTGCCGCACGCCAGCTTGAAGAGAGCAATGCCATTAAACAGGAGCTGCCAAGCTTTGAGATTTCCAAGGAAGCTGTTAAGCAAATTAAGGAAACAATTAAGGAATCCTTTAAAGAAGCCATTCAGGAGGAACGTAAGTTGTCAAAATTAATTTTTAAAAAGAAGTTTGTTTTTGGAAAAAATTAAAATAAATCAAAAATGATTGATTTCTTTATTAAACAATTTTATTGGTTGAATTTATCCAAAAATGATGGGAAAAGTTTATAAAACAATATTGCTTAATATCAGTTAAATATGTATAGAAAAAAAGGTTTTGTTAAATTTAAAATTTTTATAACTGAAAAGATACAAAAGTAACTTAAATGTACTTAAAGTAAATGGAAACAATTCAGAAAATAATACTGTTCAAAAAAAGACTCCAATCAGAACAATAACTTTAAATAATTATGACTCTTTCCCTCTTAGCCAAAGCTCTGCAGGAGGAGCAGCAAGTGAAGGCCATTCCATTCCAGCCCGAGACGATTGCCATTGCTGAACCACTAGCACCGGCACCGGCACCGGCACAGACACAGCCCGAGGCACCACAGGCTATTGACAGTGAGCTCAAAGCATCGCCAGAGGCCTAAGCCACATAACTGAAATCATGCACATCACCGCACCACATTACCGCATTACCATACAAACCATCCACACACACAATCACATACACACATATTTACTATGGGCAACTTTGGTATTCTACAAACTCAAACTGTTACGTGCCTTGGCCAAAATGCCAGGACGTGGGTTAATACATTTAGTTACTAACACAGTCACAGATAGAGAAGAATTTTCCAACACTTTCCGAGACACACATTAATTAACAGAATACAAAAAAAAAAAAAACGACATGAAAAATCATACAAAAAAATGAATAATAAAAATAAACATCAAACAAACAAACAAACATCTACATATACGTTCATTCATAAACAAACATAAAAAAACAAACATCAATGCGTAACGAAAACGTTCATAATCATCATGCATCATCATTCATTATATTCATAACCATAACAATTGAAAAAGTAAAACAGAACAATAAAAAAAGTGAATGTAAAATGTAAATCGAGTTTGCGTTTTATTTCAGGGGAGAAGTTGAAACAAAAGACTTAGGCAACGAACTTGAGAATACTGCAAGAAAAATGTGCCGAGTTAAAGATATGGGCGAAAACTGGCTCTTGGTTCGCTGAGCATATTGGGAATGCAGCTGAAACAAAAGACTAAGGCAACGAACTTGACAGTAGTCTGTGAACTTTTGAGTTATTAATTATAATTAAAGCAAACTTATAAATCCTGGTTTGCTTAACCCACTCCAGAACTTATTGAGGTAGTAGCAAGTGATGGAAAACTTGATCAACAACCTGGTCAAAATTGTGTAACTGCCTAAGTGCGGCCCAGAAATTCGATGCAGCATTAAAATATTGCACATATCATGAAGAGGTGAACATAAATCGCGATCCATACGCGACAGCGCATACTAAGCAGAAGACCCGGAGACGTGCCCAGCCATAAGCAGGGCCAGCAAAAAGGGGGACAGCCCGCCACGCCCTCATGTGTTACAGTTACAACAATGAAGACGCCCCATTCGGCCATTATTACTGCTCAGGCAGTAAATGTAAATAAATGTAATATAATTTTAAATAAATTGAAATAAATAAAATAAATGAAATTTCAAATAAGTATTGTCACTAATCTTCAGTTAGTGTTATCCTATTATTTTCGTATTAATAATAAATGAAACTAATTTTAATTTAATAAATTATAAAAGAAATGCAAATAAGTGTAAATAAGTATAATATTTAAATAATTAATTTTTATTAATATTTTCAAATAAATGTAAAATAAATGAAATTTATTAAAATGAAGTATAATTTCTAATAATGTTTCTCACAAAATAATAAATGCACATTAAATAAAGTAAAAAATATAATACAATTAAACTAAATTGAATTTAGTGCTTAATGAAATTTTGAATAGGTTTCGTCATTAATCTTCGTATACATATATATATATATATATATATATATATATATATATATATAATTATTTTTCGCATTAATAAATGAAACTAATTATAATATAATTTTTAATTATTAATTAAAATTCTTAATAGGTTCATACTGTATTTTAAGAAAGGCAAATAAATGTAAATAAGTATAATATAAGTTAAATGCAATGAAAATTTTAAATTTTTTTTATTACACTGTAATCGTCATAGATATTTTCAAATAAATGTAAAAAAAGATGTAAAATAATTTAAATAAAATAAAATTAAAATAATTAATAATGTTTCTCATAATAATAAATGCAAAAAAAAGTACATAATAATTACTGACAATAACTCATATTACTCACTGTGCTGTAATCATTTTGCATAATTATAAATGCAACTGTAAATAAATATCATATAACTTAAGACAATTAAATTTTGAATAAATTACAATTTCTAACAACAACTGTTGTCACTCATCCTCGCCCACTGTAATATAATCATGCTGCTTTGGTGGATCTGTAGCTATGATTTCATTATCATCTTCACCCACTGTAATGTAATCATCATGCAGCGTCGAATCATTGGTTACAATATCATTATCCTGAAGATTCTCTGGAATTTCAGTGGTGCTCGTTGTCAACTTCTTAGGCGGCTCCGTAGACGCCTCATCCTGGCGCACAGGACGACTTGTGTCCGTATAGCGATAAATGGAGAAGAATGTTTGAATGCGCTGCAAAACGTTCTCCAATATCGGCGGAAACTTGTGCTCCTGCCCATCGCCATAGATCTTGATGTTGAGCTTGGCCTGGCCCACAGTTGGTTGCAACTTCAACACTTGCAACACGCTGCGTAAAAGCAGCAAATTCTGCAGCTGGCTGCCACTTTGATTCGCTGCTTGGCTCAAGATCAACGTGCCATTCGGCTTGAGTTCCAGATAACCAAATTTCTCTGCAGCCAAAGGTAAACCAAGTGTCCCGTCCAGTGGCAAGACGGCTGCTTGCAACGCCGGCAACGACAACAGCAACAACGACAGGGGAAGCAGCCCGTTCAGCTGCATTTTATATTTATTTTATTATATTTTATTTTATTATATTTTTTTAATTTTTTTAATTTTTTTTATTTTTTTTTTCTCTAAATGATTTTTTTCTTGAAATTTCTTTAGTTAGTTACTTGATTAGATTGAACTGTTCAGCAAGTCGCTTGATATTGCACTGCTTTTGGCCAAACGTCGACTCTCTTATTTCACTTATTTTCAACTGCTGCGCTTTGTATGTTATTTTGAGTGCTGTTTGCTTTGCTTTAATGCTGTTGTTGTTGTTGCTGTTTACCTGTTGGGCACCTGTCCAACTTTTTGAGCTCAGCTCTCGCATAAAAATTGTTTGAGTTACTTATTTGCATTGAAGTACAAGCTATTTGTACATTTTCTGTTATACATGCTCTCTAAAGTCAATAGATACAAATTGGCCATATTACGTATACGTAATACTGTCATACATGTGCTTTTTGGCAGTGAAAGTGTTAAGAATACTTTCCAAGTACTATAGTAAATCGGTCAAAAGCGAAAATCTGACTTGGCCATTGTCATTATCAATTCTTACACTAGTTAACAAAGTTCTGACAAATTATAAAATGCACGCAAATAAATTACAAATTGTTAAAAAAAGGAACTGGTTTAAAAACCAAATAATTTGTGTATTTAACAATTATATTAACAAATTATATAAGCTCGCTGGGCATGTTGTTGACTAGTGCTTGTCATAAATAAGTTCATAAAGCTTTATAATAATATAAAGAATTTATTCATACGATCAAACAACAGTATAAAACCGGCTTTTTGAAAATTAGGTCTGCGTTTTTATTTAGACTTTTGCATCATCAAAGTAACAATAAGAAGAATAAACATATTTACAAAATGTTTCAGTTTAAAAATAATGATTCAAAGCCATTTTAAAATGCGACTTTTTTAATTTTGTTGTTCACGTAAATTCCAGAAATTGCAGAAATCCCATAATTATACATATATATAGGAAACTCATTAGCGGCGATTTCAATGCATAGAAAAACAGTATAAAAAAAATCAATATAAATAAACTTAGTCCAGCTTGGCACATTATTATGTTGTTGCCAAGAACAGAAAGTATGTTAACCTGTTGGTGAATCACAAATAAATACAAGTTATCTAGAATATTTTTTGGGTCTCATCGAATTCGCTGAACGAAATGCAAAAGCCACCAAGACGCCATTTGCGTCAATGAAATTTGATAAAAAAAAAATGGATGGGAATCTTCTTAATGTTCTATAATATGTGTAGATCAATTTAACTGGGCAAAAACAAATTTATTTTCACGTTTGAACACTTGTAATGAAACTCTCGTAACATCGAAGCGTGCAACTTAAATAATTATTTACTTAAATAGGAAAATCATTTTGTAACTTTTGTAATCGAAAACTGCGCAGTTTTAACTGGACAGCTTAAGGTTTGGCCCTTACACGACCCAAAATAAAAAAAATAATTAAAAGCGAAATACTTAAATGTAGAATTAGAAAAGACTTAGGCAACAAACTTGCTTGCGCCAAAAGACTTAGGCAACAAACTTGCGGAATTAAGTACTGACATTTGATAGCGCACCTGAGACATATGATTACCCATCTAATTATGCATAAATCAGACATCAAGTGCTCAACACAAAACTTCCGCCGAGCGGCTTCTCTACAGGAAAGCCAAAACCTGTACCCCCTTCCATTATTTTGCATTAATTCGAGTTAACAATTAATGGAAGTGCTCAAAAAATGTTTAATAATATATAAATCATTGCCCATTGACAACAGACAGACAAGTGTGCAAAATGTTTGCAGTCTAGAATACACGACAACTTGCTACCCAATTCCATAAATGAAATAAAAATATACGAGTATATTTCTGATATCTGGTTTATCTTTAGAACCAGCTTAACTTCTTTGATCCAATAAGCCAGTTGGTAATATATGCAATCTCTCATCTCATCTCAGTTTTCAATAATATATCGATGTGATCTTTACTAGAAAAATTATGGAATCTCGTTTGAAAATATAGAAATAGAAGTACTTAAAACTAACAATCTTTAGTTATTGCAATCATTATGGAAACTCGATTGGAATTATAATAAAAAATTTATTTAAGAAATCATTTTCTAGTTGTTGCAGTTATTATGGCATCTTGATTGCAAATGTATTCAAAGATTTAGTTAAGAGTTAAAGTGGGAAATTTTCTTGACCTATGAAAGTTGATCAAAGTGAAGTAAGAGCTAATCTTAGTTATATTTAATGGTTCAGATAGTTATTTTTATTTATAGTTAATAGATATTAGAAGGCATAAAAATTGTATGCTTTTATTAAATGATGAAAATCTTAACTCTCTTTTTTCAATTCTAATATTTAGTTGATACTTAAAAAACTTCATAAATTTGCGATAAAATATTTAATTTTGTAGAATATGTTATTAAGTTGTTTAATTCTATAGAGAGCCGAGAGTTTTTAATACATAGTTTAGTGAAGATAATTGTTTGTAACTTTCGGTGAAAATCTATACTCAACTGCTAGTTAAAAACTTTAAAACTGTTTTGAACAACAGTAAGATGTGTGGCTATCCAAGCTCACAATATACCCACAGTTGTAACTAGCTACAGGGTATTATAAATACTTAACTATGAGCTAACTGACAAGCGACGAGCTCACAGAATGCCACTTAAACTGCGACAGACACATTGCGGGTGCCTGTAAACCAATGAAATACATATTCTACTCAAACAAAAAATAAGAAAAAAAATGGTAAACTTCAAAATAAATATTATTATTTAATAACTAATTGAGCATACGAGCACACACACACACACACTTACAAAAAAACAAAACACATACATAATATTAATGATGCGATGCTGGACGCGTGAGAAGTGTGAATTTGAGCAACGTTGTTGATGAACTTCAAAAAGTTGTTGTTGTTGTTGTTGTTGTGATGATGCTGAGTAAGAAACCGGACAGCTTTACGGGCACATCTTCATTCAGCGCTCAAATGCTAATTTTATGCAAAAAAAAAATAAAATAAAAGCAAAAACAAAACAATAGCAATAACAACAATAAGCAGCTAAGCAAAAAGTTAGTATAAAAGCGTTGCTTTTAGTTATTTAGTTATTAGTAGCCCGCCCAGCGCAGAACAGTGAACACACAACACGATAACTGATAGATCGTACATATATATTATATTCAAAAAAAATCAAATTAAAGACTCTTCAGTGATAAACAAGTTTAAAATATGAAGTGTTTCGTTTTAGCCGCATTGATGCTGGTTAGTAGCCAAAAAAAACTCAAATAAAATTAATATAAAATCAACTTTAATAAAAAACACAATAACGATTGGATAACAACGTTTTTAAATCGTATACAATTAGAAATCCGGGTTGTAAAAATGTCAAATGTGACTGGCAGAGTGCAAATATAAATATCATATGTGTGCTTAGTCTATAGATTGTATTGTTTTTGCTATCGATGTGCAAATTTGTTACACGTGAAACGGCCGTGCTAAATTATTCTCTATATGACATCATCCTTTTTATCAGTCCAAAAATTATAGACTCTAGTTTATGCCCTTTGCGGGGGGATGCTATAAATTTATCACTTAGTTGACATTAAATAGATATGTGATTATATTGCTTGATCCGAACAACTAGTTTAGTTGATGTAAAATCATGTCCGGTTGTCCGTCTGTTTTTATTTTTAACAAATTGGTATCTCAGTTTAAAGACTATGTTTTCCGTGTTTTAGCTGCAGAAAGTAGACATACATTTATATTTTAAAGAAACCGATCGCATTACGATATCGTATAGTTTTTAGTTAAAAAACATGGTTTATTATAAAAATCTTAATTATTTATTAAGATATCTCAGGCAAGCAATCATATTTAAAAAGTAAAATACAATTACAGTAGATAAAGTATTTAAGAAAAACTAAAGTTAAATTTACTCATAATTTGAACTTTATGTTAATTTTGGCATCAATGAAACGGTCGTTTAAATTCCGTTTGAATGATACAAAACTTTCCTTAACCCATTAAGTACCTATTTAAAATGTAGAATTTTTGTTAAAGTCTACTTTTTTTACTTTTTTCTTTGGCCTCAATCCAAAAATGTTTTGATGCAAAAAGTTTTTCCAAACGGTTCTAATTATGACTGAATTTTTTTTAAAAATATCTTCGCTAATATTTTATATGATTTTTTGTATGGTTTGATGTCAGAAAAATTTTGTATGAAAAGGGGAAAAAACTGGCTAAAATAGTGATTTTGAGCAATTTTCAAAAATGGATAGAGGATAAATAAATAAATAAATACATCAAAAAAGTAGATTTTTTTTTTAAATTTTTTTTAGAAAATATATTTTTTTCAAATTTTTGTTTTATTTTTAGCGAAAAAAGTAATAACAGCCGAATAAAGTAATTCCCCTTTACCATATATTTGCAGGTCAGCCTGGCCAGCGCCGAGAATATATTCAAGATCAACATCACGCCCGAGGAGGCGCAACAATATTTGAACAGCGCCCAACTGCGTGGCGTCAATGAGATCGAATATGCGCCAAAAACTGGCGAGAATCCCCTTCCAGAGGCAAGGAATGAAAAGGGTGAATTTGTCTATATGGGACGTGTGATTGAACATCCCGAGGAGTATGTGGAGGAGCACTACGATGCGCATCAATATCATGGCCAGGATGGACTCGGACAGTACGTCTATGGCTACAAGGATTGGAATCAGGGCAAGAACGAGAAACGTGATGACGCCGGCACTGTTAGCGGGTCCTACAAATATGTCCAGCCACATGGTCGCGACTTTGTGGCCAAATATTATGCCGACAAAACGGGCTTCCATGTGGAGGACAATCGTCCGGCGCATCTCAAGCTGCCCGCAACCAAAACTCCAGCCGTTCTGAAGGCCGAGGAGGAACATTTCAGACTGTGGGGTGAACTTGCTGCTGCCGCTGGTCACAATCCCGATCCCTATGCTGCCGAGTATCAGACGGGCGAGGGTCGCTACGAACCTACCGAAGCTGAGACCAGGGAATATGTGCATGAGGAGAAACCCTATGTTCCGGGTCCCGAGGAGACCGGTGAGCCCAAGGGATTCTTCTATGCCTTCGACTATAATGTGCCGCTGTTGCGCAACAAGGCGGAACGTGAGGAACTGGAACATCTGCGTTCCATCAACAACAAGGATGAATAAATTCGGAAGAAAATTTATTTACTCGAAGAAGTTAGCACGATATTAGACTACACATTATAGAAATAATATAACTCTAAATATTTATTCAACGATATTAAATAAAACAGCAGCTATTACATTTCTCAAATACGTTCTTTTATTTTCTTGTTTTTTATTACATATATAAAATGTGGTTTGGTTTTTCGTTTTTATTTTATATTTTGACCCGCCCACTTGTATAATTTCATTTCATTTCAAGTTTGTTAATTTTAACATTTTAGTTGTTCTTGTTGTTTTGTTACATTTACATTTAAACGCATTTTTTTGTTTTTCAATTTTTAATTTAATTGATTTACATATATATATATTTTTTTTTTTGCTGCTTTTCAAGTAAAATTATTGCTTTCACTTTGCTCTTCAGTTGCAAGACTTTTAACTTAAATTAATTGATTTAATTCTTTTAATTATAATGTGATGGAGTTTTGTGTAGTCTCCCTCTGAACTTGTTGATGTTGTTGTTCTTCTTGATGTTGTGGTTGTTGTTCTGGTTGTCGTGCGCCTACTTAAACTAATTTACACGAGAGCATTTTTCTCATTTACAACCAGTTAAAACTAACATTTATAAGTGAATTAATTTGTGTTATTTTAATTTTGCAACTCACATAAAACTTTAATCATAATTTATGTAATTTTTTAATCGTAATTTAATCCGCTCTAATTGAATTCATATTTGTTTGTTTTTTTTTATTTTAAAATTTTTTAGCATTTTTTTTTTTGCCCCGCTTTGTATGGCACTAAGGAGCAGCTGTTTAGAAAGGGGAGTGTTGGGTGAAGGGGAGGGGCGGCCTTAATAAGCTTTTGAATTGTATTGCATGCTTTTAGGCGCAGCAGAAAAATCAAAGCACATTTTCTATACCCTTACAGAACGTATTGCTAAAAAAATTTAGTTACTTTTGAAATATATTATTTTAAAAGTTAATAATAGTAGCATTTAAAATCAATATTAAGTAGTATTTTAAAGCGAGTTCTATTAATTTGAAGTCGGTCTGTAAAGAGTATTTTAACTTCGGCATTACCAAAGTTTTGGCGCTCATTTTCTTCGGGGCATTTTTATTTTTATTAGTCGTTAAATTGAAAATAGAATTTGAATATCTTTTAGTATACAATTTGTGTACATTAAAAATGCATTTTTCAATAAAAAATAATAGAGTTGAAATAGTTTTCGATGTTCCAAAAACAAAAAATTTGATTTTCAAGTGAATCACAATTGAATTTCGTTAAATGAAAAGCAAACATCATAAATGTACACACATAATTGAATATATGTATGTTATCTATTTATGGCAGCTTTAATCAGTCCAATATTGAGAGTTTTCTTGCAGTTACAAGTTTTATTCTGAATATTATTCGAATTTATGGTTGAGTGTTTGTATTTGTGTTTGTGAATGTACATATGTAAATGTATTCGTAAATTGTTGCATTTTGAAGTTGAAAGATCGCTCGCTATTTCTTTTGTGAACGACGTTTAAGTTTAAAAGTATTAAAAATTATAAATAATATAGAAAAATAACAAATATTGTTTAAATAGCTGCTAACAAGAATTGCGATTTTCTGAGAGTTTTTTATGCCACTTTCAAAATGATTTCTTAAATCACTGCGGACGGCAGTCCGCGCTAGTGACGAAAGTAGCACGAAGGGTGCGAAAGGCGACTAGCATATATACACAGGAAGAATGGAAAATTTTCTATGACTGTCCGATCGGGTCGAATTATATACCGATCGAAAGGTATCATTCTAACTTAAAAATGTGCATACTAAGACTTTTGAAAACTTACGTGGTTCGTGAGATAAACAGGTGTTAGTGGGAGGGACAAAATTTAAATGATTGGACCAAATGGGGCCGTTGGAGCCTTTTAGATTTTTTTTATAATTTTTCACTATACTTATCAAAAATACGCTTCGAATGACACCTTGATCATCAAAATCCGACCACTGGTTCAGAAGATAATTAATTTCGAAATTTTTGGTGCCCTTTTCAAAACGAGATGAAAAGTCAGTCTGTTTGTTTGTTTGTTTGTTTGTTTGTTTGTTTGTTTGTTTGTATAGATCAAAGCGTTGATTTAGCTTAAAAGTTTGAATGAGGACTTGTTCCCGATAAAAAATCTAGAAACGTTTGTTCTACGACTTTTTCGAAAAATCGCTAGTTTAGCGGGAAATCGCTAAAAACCGCTAAAATTGAAACCCCCATAGCATCCAAACGATAGGAGCTACAGATCTGTTCTATATGTCGTTGGAAAGGTGTTTTGAAGGGCTTTTAGGCATACCTTCAAAGTTTTTTTTTTAAGTAAAAAGGTAAACAGCTACAGGTGAAATAAGGTATTTATTTCCACATTTTGGCGATTTAAGAAAAATCTACACATCAAATCACTTTTAAATATACTGCATGTTGTAGAGAATTCAATTACGCGTTTTTTGACTTATAACACTTATCTGTCAAAATTCGTTTGGGCAAGATATTACCTATTAACTGAATATACCTTACACCTTTACACTACTGCATGTACATATGCAGTATGTACACTGCTTGCAGTGCATGTGGAAAGATACTGCTTGCAAGTGGTCAATTCTTTTTGCGGCAGATAAATCATTTTATAATCAAAAATATAGAAACTTTTGTTTTTCGGCTTTTTGGAAAAATAGCAAGTTTAGCGGGAAATCACTAAAAACCGCTAAAATTGGAACCCCCATATCATCCAAACGATAAAAGCTACAGATGTGATATATATATCGTTGAAAAGGTATTTTAAAGAGCTCTTAGGAATACCTTTAGTGTTTTTTTAAGATAAAAGGTAAACAGCAACAGGTGAAATAAGGTATTTTTTCCCACATTAAGGCGATTTTTGTGAAAACGCAAGTAATGATTTTTTCTAATTTTCAATATATTGTAGTTTGTAAAATTTCGATGTGTTTGGAAGATATTACCTGTTAACAGAATATATACGTTTTGCTTAGAATTGGAATAGGACAGCAGCAACAACGTGTCCTAGCAACCAGAGCTTGAGAGTTCTGTTAGATTTTGACAAAATTGTACCGTCAAAATATATTGCAATTTTCAAAACTTTTGATATCTTACTCCAAAATTTCTGATATCTTATAAAAAAAACCTCTTTACGAGGTAAAAGTCTAGTGACGAAAACATTTTAATGCACCAAAATTTCTGATATCCAATTTGGTGACGAATAATATTAAGTTTTACTTAAAAATTACTACAAAAAAATTTTTTTGTCACTCGGCACATTGCGCTAATTTCTTCATACCTAATAAATGTATATTTTTTGCGCAGTGCCGAGTGACAAAAAAATTTTTTTGTAGTAATTTTTAAGTAAAACTTAATATTATTCGTCACCAAATTGGATATCAGAAATTTTGGTGCATTAAAATGTTTTCGTCACTAGACTTTTACCTCGTAAAGAGGTTTTTTTTATAAGATATATAGCAAGCATATTTTGGGAAAATTATTTTATAACAACTTTTGACTGCAACAATATTTTAAATTTATTGCTATTTTTTACACATTTTTATCATTTATTAAAATTGTACATTTTATGGGAATGGCAGGGACAACAAATGTGAATTATTTGAAATGTACATAAATTTTGTAGTGCAAAGTTTGAAAGTGGAATTCAAAACAGTTCTGATAGAATTAAAAATTGTGTAATAAAATATAATTGAAATAAAAAACATAATAGCGTCTTAGAGATATACCCAATATGATATATTTTATTATATAGTTATAGTTATACCAAGGTACACCAGGTACTTTATAGAGCCTACGTCGTTCAGTCGAGTTCATCCCGCGTTCAACTTCAAAAGCCTTGGAGATCATTTTGAGTGTTGGTAGAAGGGTAGAAAATTTGTAATACTTTGTTTTTGTTGTCTAAATTTTATGAAAAGGAATTTTGCAAGTGAAGTCTACAATTAAGATCTATTTATGTATAATATTAGTAGATGTTGTAGTAGGTGCAGTGTCCAGTGCTGAGTTCTGTTCTATTCAGATGATAATTTGGCGCATGAGTTACGGTTTCGATTGCCATTGATTAATTGATCTTATTTAAGATTTTTTCCATTTGTTTATTTAGTATTTTCATTTTGTTTTCACTATGTATTTTTATTTTGTTTTGTTTTTGTCTCTCTCGGTTTGTATATAAGGCAAACTGTATGCGAAACATACAAATATTGAACTATATAAATACTTTTTATTCATGTTACGTATGTACGTATGCCGGGGGAAGAATTCTGGAGAAACTATTGTTAAACAACAACATATACATATATGCATATACAGTATGTCAAGTAATTGTTTTGACAAGGCAATAATTCAGATATTTCTAAAAGAAAAAAGAAAAGCACAATAGAATTTGATATACATTTTATAGAAATAAAAAGAAAGATATAAAAAACAGTCAAGAAAAGGATTTTTAAAAATAAAATTTGTGACTATATTAATTTGTCAAAATATACACCCGACCAACTGTTATGTCTAGTAATTCTATTAACATAGAAAAAAGTCACAAATTTTAGGATTATTTAAAAAAAAAGTTAGAAAATAAGAAACTATATTAAAATTAAGTTAGGTAAATAAAAAAAGACCAGGATAAAACAATTTTGTTTTCAAAAAAATTTATGAATGTTTGCTTTGTCAAAACATTAATTAAACATGCTTTCCCAAATATATACACATAAGTGTGTGTGTTTTTTTTACGAATGGAGCATGGCACAACTTTTACCTAATCTTTCAATTTGAGAGTCTGCTTTAAATTGTATTATCTTTCAAAAATTGACTGATACAACTGTGTATATTGTATAGATATATATATATATATATATATATACTGTATATATATTTATGTAAACGTATTTTTTGTATATATAGTATATGTAAATCTTGTATACGCCTAGGTGCTAGTGAAGTGCTAGTTTTGGGTAGTTTTTATCTCTGTCCTATCATTTCTATTATTTCTCACTTGACGCTTTATACTTACCGAAATTGTGTAATCATTCGTTATTAACTGTTGTTATCAATTTTAAACTGGTACTTATCTATTTGGCTGCGGTTGCAGCAGCTGTTGTTGCACTGGGCGCCACTTTCAGTTTGATGAACATGTTGTTGTCGTTGCTGCTGCTATTTAAATCGAGTTTCTGCACCTCACATTCGAGATTATTGATGCAGTTCTTCTCGTATTGTGTGGTGACACTATCGCTTTTGTCACTGGCGGGCGTCTGTTCGCTGGGCGCCACCTTTTTCTCCTTGCTTTTGCTCTTGAGTGCATTTAGCAGCGTTTTCTCTTTGCTTTTGCTCTCTTTGTGATTGTTGCTGTCCTTATCCTTGTGCTTGTTGTTCTTGAAACGCGGGAAAATGCAACCGTTTGGCAAGAAGCCGCCCAATTTTTCCTTTTTTGCCGGCTGGGCGGCGGTTGCTGTGGGGGTGGGGATGGGCGTGGCTGTTGCTGTTGCTGCAGGAGGCGTGGCTAGCGGCTGAGCATTAGAAGCAGCTGTATTTGTTGTTGTTATTGTTGTGTTTGTGCTGGCAACGGATTTTGAGTCTGCCTCTTGTTCTGGTGCTGAAGAATTCTCCGTGCCATTTGTACCATTAACAGTGCCACCACCAGCATCTGTTTGATCCACACAACCATCGCCAATTGCTCCAGTCTCCTTCTGATGTTCCTGCTGCTCCTCCAGCTGCTGCTCGCTGGCCACCTTGTTGTCCAGCTGTTGAGCAAATACGGCCAATGTGATGCCATTGCCATGACCATGGCCATTGCCATTGCCATTATTACCATGTTGTTCAACTGAAATCAGATCCGCATTGTAAGCGGGCGGTAAACCGATCTCAGCACCACTCGATTGAGTTGAACTCCCCGCACGCGCCGCATCGGGCGACTTGGGAAACATTTGTTGTGTGGTTATATTTTGATAATGCTGCTGTTGACGTTGCTGCAACATTTGCTCCTCGCGCTCACGATCTCGCTGCGCCTGCACTGCATTCCAGACATCCTTTAGCTCACCAGAGATGTCACGATCCTTGAGTATGACGGCGTTTCTATAAATACATTTTCGTTATTAAGTTATTTCAATGCTCGAAAGTGTGGAGAGTTTGGAGCGTTACCTGACTAGTTTCACGCCGGGATTCATAGCCTCCACAAAGTCGCACATAAGCTCAACCATAGCACGCCGTTCCTCTGGATCCTTGCTGTGGCGACCCGAATCCTTAAGCACCTCAGGATTGGCCATAACGGCGAAAACTATAGGCGGACTGCGTGGACTGCCAGGTGGCACCTGTAAGAAAATAATAATTATAATATTGTAATTAGTCTTATTGATATTGATATTGTCAAGTTAACACTATTTCAATTTAAAAACTATTTCTATTAATTTTATTTAAATTTGTAGACATACCTCATTAAAATAAGTAAGAAAAAAATATACTTTTAATAAAAAAGATTTGATGCAGATTTCTTTAAATAATCTTAAATTTCTTTAACCCATTAAGAACCCATGGAAAATTTTGAACTTAAACAAAGTATATTTTTCAACTTTTTTCTCGATTTTTTAAAAGAAATGTATTGATGCAAAAAAATTCTTCAAACAATTTTAAGATTGACTGCAAAAACAAATTTAAAAAAACTCTTCTCTAGTATTTTTTTATCATTTTTTTAAAATAAATAAATACATAAATCCAAATTGAGTTTTTCGAAATATTTTTTAATAATTAACTACACAAAATTCTGTAAATTAACTTCATGAACAAACTCATGAAAATCGATTTTATTAACTCGATTGATTGTCCAAAAAAATCATCGAGTGTAAGAACTTGAAAATTGCTTTGCGCTAAAATCGATTTGCCTATTTTTCGATAAATTTTTACGTGAGTTTTTTATAGTTTTAATTTTGAATTTAATTTTTTTAACAGCTTTGAAGCTTTATTAATATTTATTTTTAAACTAAAATTTATTGTGATTTTTTTAAAAGGATTAATATTTTTAATAGGATAATTACTAATGGTAGAAAGAAAACAATATTGTAAATAAAGTAATTCTGGCAAGTGACTTACGCGCATGCCTCCATACAATGGTATGGGATCACTGGGCTCCTGTGGTATTACAATGCGTGTCCAGCTCAACACATTGATGAACAGCTCCTCGCCCGTTTCCGTTGTGGTGCGTATGCACATGTGCGGCTGCGGCGGGTTCTTAAAGTGTCGATAGGCCCGCGAGTGTCGATAACTGTGCGGTGGTGGCGATGATTGCATCAGTGTTATGCCCATGCCCCCCAATTCACCTTGTTGATCTAATTGTTGTTGTTGTTGCTGCTGTTGTTGTTGCTCTTGTGCATGTTGCTGCATATGCTGGTCTTCATTATTGTTATCGTTGGTCTCATGAATATCCACATCATATGTGGCTGCTTCAGCATCATTGGCAGTGCTGTTGTTGCTAGTATGTTCGAATTGTTCTTGTGACAGATGTTGATGTTGTTGTTGTTGTTGTTGCTGCTGTTGTGGGTGCTGCTCCTGTGCGGAACTTTCAGCTTCAAGCTCCGCCGCCGACATTTTCGTTTATCGCTTATATGTATATTGGTGTTGTTTTTGTTATTGTTGTTGTTGTTCCTCTTCTTATTCTTATTGTTGTTTTGCTGTTTGTTTAGCTTTTAGCAGTCTTTTGTTATGCCGTCCTCTGCCGTTCTTCTGTCGCTTCTTCGTACTCTTCTCTTTGTTCGTTCCTATTGAGTGCACTCACACCAGCAAGAACCCTCTCTCTCTCTCGCACTCGTTCCCACTGCTGCTGCTTCTGTCTTCTTATAACATTGCGGCGCCTTGGTCCTGTTTCCAACTTAACTTTTGACCTTTAGCGTTATTAATGTGCTGTGCATATTACGCGTCGCGGTCTTTGACATTTATATGCATACATACATTTATATATTGTCCTCAAATACAAGTTTCTTTTATCGTGCACGCACAAACAGGCAGAGGCAAACGCACACATACATACGCAAACACCCTTCAATGCGCACCCCGCACAATCACACACACAAGTGGGAGGAGTTGTTGGTGGATGTTGTAGTTGTTGTCTGCGAAAGAGCTGGGGGCCAAAGCACAGCCAAAGAAAACATGAAAATGTCAAAATTTAAAGCATTTGCAATGTTCTATTGCATTTTCAATGTTGCACTTACACATTTCACGCGTTTTCATTAATAATAATGGTTTTCCAGTTTCATTGCACAATACACATACAAAAACAATGTACATACACATACACACAAACAGAAACTGCGTTTCTGCTTCACATAATTTTTTTCTCAACGACTGCTGCTGCTGCCTGCTGACTGCACTTACAAAACAATGCACCGACAGACGGCCGCGCTCTGCGCTGATTTTTATATTTAGCTTTTTAGCAGCTTTTCATTGTAGCGCACAGAAATAACAGCCGAATTTTCCGACGACTCCAACATAAACAAAAAACTAATGAGAGTGGCATCGAGTAAGGCATCGATGCTTTAAAGACATCGGAACCATGATGAAATTATAGCAAGGTGATGTATTCGCTCTCTCTCTCGGGGCCACGATTTTGCCGTCAGCTCTGAGAGAGTCTGACGTGAGAGAGACGACAGAGATAGATATATAGAAAACATGGTTTGTTTGGTTTGTTTTCTATACTCTTCACTCATTTTCGTTATGTACCAAAATTTTATTTAATACTGAAATGTTAAACTTAATACTGAAATGTTAAATGTTAAATTTTTAAGTGGCAACCGTGGTGCCCAGGTCCCTGGAAATGTGTATGCAACGTTGCCAGATGTTAATAAAAAAAAGTATCGACTATTGTCTAGTCAGTGTGTCTAGTAGTGTGTAGTGCTGTGTGTGTTGCTTTTTTCCCGTCAACTTTGGCTGTTTTTGAAGACCAATGGCGGGAAAAAGTTGAAAATTGCGGAAAGTGGGAATTCTGGCAACCACTAAAAAACACACAAGTACGATGGGCGGCTTCCAACAAAAAAATAAAATAAATCGCGAAGAGTTAGACGACCTGCTGAAAATCTTATAAATAAAACACATAAATTAAGACCATAACAAAACGTTTTCTTTTGCGTTTTTTTCAGAATATTTTCAGCTTTTTTTTTCTCTCCAGTTAAAAACAGCTTTTTTTATAAAGTTGGCAGCACTGCTACCGACTATTGTCTAGCAGTGTGTACACACTGCTGTCATACATACACAACAGTGTGTACATATGTTACGCGTATTCTGCATTTTCCGCCGGCGTGAATTTTTGCAACTGAAAAGCAAAAATTAATATTATAAATACAATAAAATACTTGTAGTTTTAAAGAAACGGTTTAAAGAATTAATTAGGCAAGCCGAGTGCGTGACTGTGTGGAATTTAAAGAACGCGCTTAATTAGAATTTGGCGCCGAATTAATAGTTTTTGTTCATTGCCATTACGGCGGTGTGTGTATAACAAGATGGCGTCCTCGCAAGTCTCAAACAAATCGGGCTCCGGCTGGCCAAGGCGCGGAAGCCAAGGTCAAGCCGATGCGATCAGCAATAATGGCACGCAAAAATACGCGCCCAATCAAGCGTTAACCATAAATCGCACAATTAATCTGTAAGTCAATTTGTAATAAAACAGGAAACTTTAATAATTTGTCAAAACACAACACAGCTATCCACTGACGAATTACACATTTGGTACCAAGGAGCCACTATTTGAAAAGGATCCATCGGTGCCATCACGTTTCCAGCGTATGCGCGAGGAGTTTGATCGCATTGGCATGCGTCGCTCTGTGGAGGGTGTGTTGCTGGTGCACGAACATGGATTACCGCATGTTTTATTACTGCAACTGGGCACCACATTCTTCAAGCTGCCCGGCGGTGAATTAAATGCAGGAGAAGATGAGGTTGAGGGCCTCAAACGCCTATTATCTGAGGTGGGTGTCTCTTTTAGAGCAACTATCAAAGAATACTCATTTATATTTAAATTTATTAACAGACGCTGGGTCGTCAAGATGGTGTTAAACAGGATTGGATTGTCGAGGACACCATTGGCAATTGGTGGCGTCCTAATTTTGAGCCACCACAATATCCATACATTCCACCGCACATAACAAAGCCAAAGGAGCACAAGCGTCTGTTCTTGGTGCAATTGCATGAAAAGGGTAAATATCCAATTCGTTAGATCAAACAAAAAAAAAAAAAAGAAAAGAAAAGTATTCATCACAGCGTAGGTAATAGGTAATAATAATTGATACATATATATTTATATAACACAATATATAAACCTTGTTATATAGTTTATATTTTGCCAAATCAAAAAAAAAACCGTTACGCTAACAAACCTCATGTCATATCTTTTCAATGCTGTTTAGATACGGACAGGAACGCCAGTTACGATGTACCCTGAGCTGAGCTGTTCCAAATATATAGCGCCGTGTTGTATTGTGTAATCTCACGCATCTGGCATCTGCCCCCAAGCCCAACCAAGCAAATAGAGCTCTTCCTCCTCCAACGCTCTTTAAAAATCTCAAGAGTGCAAAAAAACAAAACAGAACAAAGTGAAAAAGAATCAGAAACAGAAAGAAAAGGCGCATCTACATTTGATTTTAACTTGTAGTCGATTTGTCGATTCAAAATCCAATTTGTAAATGAAACTTGTTTCCAAAATTGTATTTAGAGAGTTGCTCTCGATAGAAGAGATTGTTGGCATATTTTTTGTTGTTTGTGGTGTGTGAAAACCCGAAAAACCGAAAATTCTTTTGATTGTTCTTTGTTGTATTAATTTTGTAAATATGTCGACATTTCTGTAAACGAGACAGCAGCGCATATTCAACAACGATAAAAAATTCGTTATGCTTTGTTATACATTTGTTTGAGAGTTGATGTAAAATCGGGCAGGCAGTCGAGATCAGATTTTTGTGAACTTCCAATTGTAAAAATGTTTCTATACTATGTAGTTGTAGTTGTCGTCCTGCTAATGTGCACAAATCTCGCGTGTTGTGCTGATTTGCGAGCATGGCAAACGCAACTTAAATTAGGCAGAGAGAATCAAACGAACAAAAATGATAAAAACATAATTTAAGCATTCGTTTTCTATGTAAACAACAAATATAATTCTGTGTGTTTTAGTTGTTCCTTGATATCATCATCAATTAAACACTATTATACACACATACTCAAAAACACACCCGTACACACACCATGTATTATGATTGTTGCTCTTTTAATGGTAATCAAAAATTATGTTCATATCACAATTAGTAGACTTCGTTTGATAAGCAAAAAAAAAAATATCCCTAGACTAAATGTGATAATTAAGTTGTCATTTTGTTGTTTGCGCATCGAATAACGAAACCTAATAACTTAGTCTAACTGATGAACTGTGAATGTAAACCTTAATTTATCATACGTATACGTATTTTACGGTCAGCGATTATCTCTTTCTATGTAAATTTTGTTTTGTATAACCACCGATTGTAATCTTAAATTGTTATTATTATATTGTAATATATATTCCTTATATTTATCGAATGCTACCTGCTACATACATACAATTCTGTCTCTATCGTTTTCTGTAATCTAGCACTATTTGCTGTGCCCAAAAATTATAAGCTTGTTGCCGCCCCGCTATTCGAGCTCTACGACAATTCACAAGGCTATGGACCCATTATATCATCTCTGCCGCAAGCGTTGTGCAGGTGAGTTTTCCCTTTCCCTTGTGGAAAATTAGAGACATGTTTTGCTCATATGATTATCTTTGTTTTTTGCAGGTTCAACTTTATCTACATGTAAGACAAAAGGAACATCGCTGTTACCCACTTCCATCCTAGATAGGCAGCATCACCAACGATAGCTCTATACTTATACTATATATAAATACAAAAATCTGCACCTTAGACCGAGCGCGTGCCGTCTATATTATATTGATGATTTTCCATTTCATTTGTGTATTGTGTGTGTATTTGTATTGCAGATTAAATGGAAAGCCAATGCGACTTGTGTGCTTGGCATTTAAATAGAATCGAAAGTTGACTTTATTTCTGGACTATTATGCTTAATTTTAAATGTTACAGAGATTACAAATGTATAGTATATTTATGTATATATTTAATTTGCTTTGATATTTTTGTATGGGCCCGATTATAGCATATATTCGCTATAGATTTGCTCGTAATAATCGCGTTTGCTGCAATGGAAGATACGCACAATTGTTTTTTTGAATTACATTTAAATTTGTGTTTACTTTTTTAATTGTGCTCGTTTAACATTTAACTGAATTGATCTACAGATCTCTGTTAATGTTGCTGACTAACATTTTTTTTAACTGCGCTGTTAAAGTGCGTGAATGTAACAAATGAACAAATTAACAAAAATTACAAAGCGAACAACAAAAAATATGTAGTTAACTAAAGCACACAGGAACCGTTGTGTCTGTATCTAGGGTTTGTTAATATATATAAAGTAACTTAATAGCTACATATGTTTTATGCTAGCAAATATTGCTATTCGATAATTTTATGTTATATTTGATATTTTTTATTTTTACCACAATTTATTGTGATAAAACTTAAGATCATTGAAGCCCTGATCGGTTAGGCCGTTCGTTGACGACACCGTGGACATGGCATCAGTGTTATCCTGTCCGACCGAAGTAATTTCATTGCCCAACGGACGATTGATCTTCACCACACCAAAATCCTCACGCTCCTGTTGATTGAACTCCATCTTGCTGCTGGGCATAACAGCCATGCCAACTCCAAAGGAACGATTCTTCATCCCTGTATGCTGCTTGCTTAGCTGAAAAGCTGGCGCTCTTCGATTATCGCCAACAATGCTCTCGGCTCTCTCTTCTGGTGAGCGCACAGTGGGCGGAGTCGGAGTGTGGGATTTGTGCCGAATAATTACATGCTCAGGCTCTGGCTCTGGCTCCGGCTCAGGCTCTAGTTCAGGCTCCGGCTCTGGCTCATGCTCTGGCTCCACATGATATTGATAACGATGATGATCGACGTCACGCGATGCGTCGCCTGCATGTAAATTTTCCATTTGTGCGGCCATTGCTTCATATTCGTTGCCGCTGTTAAGAATAAGTTAACGAGGCTGTTAAATAACATGCTACATAATTGCAAACAAATTAAAAAGTGATTTTTTGTTGTTCTTGATTTTATTGCACGACAAATGAAAATAAATTAGGCAAAAAAATCATTATGGACAAATGTTAACTGTTAAATAAAATGTAATCACAATTTTCAGGTATTTTGTGTGTAACGGTTCCAAATGCCGTGTGAGTGTGTGTGTGCCTTTGTGATGGTGCGAGTGCAGCTTCCTCTCTTCATATATGCATTAATTAAGTAAATTCTCAGTATTATTATAAAATTATAAATAATTCACTAAAATAAAACAAAGCTCTTTGTACAAATAGTATTTAGTTGATATTTTTTGTTTTGGTTTTTTGCAGCCAAGTGTGCGTATGCGTAATTATTTGATTCTGAAAGACAACAAAAGAAAAATGAAAACCAAATGAAAAACAATAAACAAAATGATAATATGCATTTACAGCGAGTTAGTAACTTAGAGTGAAAGGGAGGGAGAGAGAGAAACTAAGGGGTGGCAAAACAGCCGTTACCTGCTCGATTCTGCGCTGCCTCCACCGCCTCCGCCTCCCTTGCCAGAACTGGCGCCGCCAGCGTGAATTATCTGCACGAGGGTTGCATAAAGATGAGAGAAAGCAAAAATTATAGATATTTCTTTTTTGGCTATTAAAAATCTAGGTTATACATGTGTATACTATAAAGAAGCCAGTTTAGCTATAGAATACATTAAGGGCATTCAGTTTCTTAGATTTTTAGCTATATTCAGAATAATTCATAAATTTATAAATAAGTTTAAATTATTACAGATAAAAATCAAAATATTTAAGATAAGTATTTTTCGGTTTACTTATGACATTACCTAAAAAATAGCAATCTGAACAAAGTTAAAACTCTGTAAAACAGTTTTTAGCTGAAAAGAAAGCATTAGGGGTATTCAGCACCTTAGTTTTTTTTTACCTCAACCATATTTTATTGATTGTCCAAATGTCGCCCGATTAAATCAGAATAGGCTTAATTAAGTTTTATATTTAGTGCATACACCTACCCTAGGCAACCGTCTTGAATCTAGTACAAGTGTCAAGCGAAGTTTTATTTTCCACACGAGTCGCCCTCAAAACAGCCCCTTGGCACGCAGCCAAGTGGAGCAGGGGAGGAGAGAGTAAAGGAAGAAGGGCAAAAGGAGAAAAGGGAGAGTTTGGGTGTTTAGGGGTTGACCCACTGTGCAAGTGGCTCAAAAAGACACCCCTTGGCGAAAGACGCAAGCCGAATTTGTCAGAAAAGATAAAGTGCCTTTTATTTGCAAGTCAAATTCTATTCATAGCGATTTAGAAATTTTCTAGAGTTCCAGTTTATCAAAGAATTTTTCATCGTCAGAAAAGATAAAATGCCTTTTATTTTACAAGAAAATTTCGTATCGTAGCTATTTAAGTTAATATCACAGATTTACAAGTTATTCTTTTCTTTTTTCTTATTGATGGTAGAATTTTGGGAAAGTGTGTTGCCGATTTGTGTTTTGTGAAATACGACTAATTTGGTATACACATTATAAACGGTCAATACACAGAGTTTGACATAGCGAACACCATGGAATTATATATATATGCACACACACACACCCAGAATCCGGAGATGTCAACATCAATTTTTTGGTTAGTTGAATTTTGTATGCCAAAGAAAATTTTCTTGCGAGGATTCTTGAGTTGGTTGAGTAGAATTTCGTTTCGATAATTATTGGTGGGTTTATTGCAGTGACATGCCAGCATCGCCATGGCCCATTTCGGGCGTGCGCACCAGATAAATTGTGGTTTGACAATTGGGGCAAGTGGTGCACATTTCGGCAGAGGAAGGGGCGCCAGCAGCCGATGGTTGTCCAGCCTGTGTATAAGGTGACGGATTAGTTTCAATTTTAGTTTTTAGACTGCAACATTTACGTAGCCCTGTTGCTGTTGCTGTTGGAATTTGCGTGGCGACATTTGAGAAGCTGGCGGTTGAGCCTGAACCTGAGCTTGTGTCTCCTGTTGTGCCGACTGTTGCTCGTAGGCAGGCTGTTGTTGATGCTGCACATGGGCACGTCCAGTGGCATAAGGTTCATGACGTGTCGGTTGTCCAGCAGCTGGTGCTGGCATATATTGCTGTGGTTGTTGCTGCTGTTGTGGGGGCATTGATTGCTGAGCAGCTGGCGGCAACTGTTGTTGCTGTTGTCCTGCTGCCGGCGATTGTTGTTGCTGCTGTTGCATTGGCATCTGTGTTGTTGACATGCTTGCAACTGCCGGCTGTCCCATCTGAGCGTCTTGTGGCGGCAACTGTTGTTGTTGTTGTTGCTGCTGTTGGTACTGCATTTGTCCAGCTGCCTCCTGTCCAGCTGCCACACGTAATGGCGCAACGGCAGCATTGGTTGCCACTGGCTGATTGCCAGCATCTAGACCAGTGTGACGCACACGCGATGGACGCGCAAAAGCATTGGACGCCATAAAGCTGTCATCCACATCCTGCAAGCCTGAGCGACGCTGAAATGGATCCTGACGATGATTTAAGCGACTAAGCGCATCCAAGGGACTCTTGCGTGGCTGTCGAATAGGGGATTGTTATAGCTAGATTCCCGGGTGTTATGGCAATTGTCTGTTATATATCCGTAAACACCAAACATTGGGGATTATTACGAAAGCGACAAATTTTGAAATTGCTTTGAAAAATTCAGCTTACGGTATTTTTGGGAATCTTCATATCCGTAAAAGCCAAATATGATTGATTCTTTTTACGGAAAAGTTTACAAAAGCGAACAATTCTTCAAAATTTTAGTAATTTTACAACATTTTTGAAAGGTAACCACGAAAATGCTAAATTATCATTTAAAAATAATTTTGTTCTGGCGAAAGAGAAAAGAGAAATTTACAAAAACGACCAATTTCTTTTAAAACATTTCTAGTAGAAAAAGCTTCAACAAATTTCGGTTACGATATTTCAAGAGTTTATCATAAACAGTCGTTGCATTTTGGAAATTTAAATACGGATATATAGTAGACAATTGCTAGAGTTGTTAACTTGGCTTACATTTTCCGCACCCTGTTTGGCCTGGCTTGGTGTCAGGCTGACCTCGCTGCCGTATTTACGGGCCACATTGCCGCCACCCACATGGCGTGTCTAAAACACACACACGGAGGAAGAGTCAGAGAAGGTAGAGTATAAAAAAATCTCGGCACAATTGTGATTTCAATTTCACTACATTCCACACACAACACAAACTTACGTTGACACTCGTCTTGGAGGCACCTTGGCGTGTGACCGCCGCATTTCCACGTTTTTGATCCATAATACTTCAATTAATTAAAGCTAAAACTCGACAAAAAATAAATATATATTTCACCGAAAAACCGCACGTTAACTTTGGCACAAAACGCGACGAAATTAAATATATAACTTTACACACTTTTTTTTACGATACTTTTTCGTTTTTCTCTCAAGTAATTTACGTACACAGAAATGGAAAGCACACACAAAAATTGAAAAATAATTTGTGTTTTTGTTCAGGAAGTAAAACAACAAGAAAAATTGAGGTGTGAGTTGTGTAAAGTACAAAGTTGAACTGAAATCTTTAACAAGTTTCCAGATGAACTTTGAGAAATTTTGAACAGCCAGGCACACTATGATCAATCATATTTAAAATATGTATTTTTTTTTGTTTACACGACAAATCGACACAGCTGTAGTTTGGATAATTTGGAGAACAACAATAAATATAAATGGCTGAGAGGCTCCACTTAAAACTAAGCTACTTGCTGGCATCATTTCAAAAATCCAATAATGATAATTTCATTCAAAATGTAACGAACTTATTGCTTGAACTTGAACTTTAACCATAATGATTGAGTACCTCGGCCATGCTGCATGTGGGACGCGGTGCACCATATCGTCCATTTGGTGAGATCTGTGTTATTTGATGCAACAACGATGATTGTTGTCCACTGCTGTCGCGTCGACCAATTCGTTTGTTAGCCTCATCGCCCAAATAAGTGGCACCAAAGAGTTGTGTGTTAGGACTTGATTGATTGATAGATCGATTGTTTGGTTGATGTGGGTAATTTTCGGTTGATTTGCATTATCGTTATCGTTAGTAGGCGCAAACATGTGAATGGAAAAGAGTTAACATTATTTATACATATTAGATAGTACATCTTTTTTATTAGTCACTTTAATGGATAAGTACTTATGCAAATTGAAATTACATAAGGTGGCGTAGGCTATTTTACTCATCACATTAAAAAAGTGAATACGCCACCTTCTAAATATTTCACCACGTCGTCAGCTTGTTAGTAAATTCACCATGATCCTATTAACTTAATTTCTCGTGCATTTGCGCACTTGACGAAAAAAAAACTTGACGACATTCGTCAAAATGTTTGCTAGTATTAATAACTCATCAGGTTAGATAAATTGATATATCGATATACATAAAGAAGCAACAGGTCACCATGATTAATTGCATGCAGTTTTCTTTTCACTTTATTTATCGATAAGTGCGCTTCCGCAGGCGATCAATTTTATCGCACACACACACGCCCACAATACAAACGACACAGAAACAAAACAAACGACTTGCTTCAGGATGTTTGCGTGTGCGATATGCAAATGCGGCAACAAAGTAAGAAATGGGCAACTAAGCCAAGTGAAATGTTTCCTGCAAAAGGCGCAATGCCTTAATTAAAACTTCTGCACTCTCTTCTAACTCTTTTCCCAGCAAAGAGAGTTACCTTCTCGAAGTTACCAGAACAGTTTCTTTTTTTATACATACAACATATGTACATACTTTATATTAAATCTGACTTTTTTTAGTCAATATCGGGAGCTGCGTGAACTCTGGCTTTTTGTAATCTAATTTGTTTTGCCGTTTTTTTTTTTACTTTAAAAAATTTTTAAAATTATCACAAATTTTTCGCTAAAAAATATTTTTGCTGTACACTTTTCTGATGAACCTCGAAAAGAGTTATATTTTGTTAAATTGGTTTAAATAAATTAAAAACTTTGTAAACAAAAAAAAATTGTTTCAGAATTTTTTTAATTTACAGCTTTTTTTTTGACAATTTCCCCGTAAAAAAAAACATTTGCACTCCTCAAAAGTAAACCACACTAAAGAAAACTCACCTGTTTGTAATATGCATGCCATTCTTTCTGTCGTCATGTCCATTTCTAGAACCATGGACCGAATCGTTGAAGAAGCCCTCATAGAGCACAAAGTTATTCGCCTGGGGAATGGTGCGCACCAGACCATAGTGTTTGCCCAAAAATGCCAAGAGCTTTTCGGAAGGTCGATCCACCGAACACTTGAGTGGCGTCCATTGCTCCTCACTCAACATGGTTTCAAAAAGACGCTTTCCCAATCCGGCACGTTGCCGCGACTCGTGCACATAAAAGTCCAATATTGATGGAGATTGCTCCATTTTGCGGGTCTGACCCTTTTCATCAAACAAATAGAGATCTTTGGTGCCAACCTTGAGTAGACCAGTGACAACGCCGCTAAAAATACAATTGATTATTTAAGAATTTATAAGGCAAGGAATGGGGAATGGTCCGCTTACTTGTTACCCGCATTGGGATCTGCTAGCAGATAGATTGTCTGATTCTCTGACATCCTTAAGCGTTGAGCAGTTGTCACCGGCTTGCTGAGACCCTGCGATACGGCCGATAACTGACCCAACTGATCTATTATCTCGGACATCTTTGAGGTGGCATCTCTGGGTGCATTGAGTATGGAAATTGTATCGGTTAAATGACTTACCCATTAAATTCTGATTTTTTCTCTTACTCTTAGTTTAAATATTTTAAATTTTATATTACTTAGGCCCATTTTATTTAATTTTTTGGAAATCAATTAATTAATTTAATGTGAAACTTCAAATTATATTAAAATTGATTTTAAAAATGTAATTTAAAATCAAATATTTTTATTTTATTTCAAAAAAAAATAAGTATTTTTGGCGAATGGTCTGTTAAGAAATGGGGCTTAGTTAAAAATTTGCAAACTTTGTTAAATTTTAGTCAAACATTTTAATTTTATTTAAAATGAAAAAGATTTTTGTCGTTGACTAACAATAAATTCAAATAATAAAGGGTTTAAGAGGTCCGCGTACAGTTTCAATACTCACAAACACTGACGCCGATCACCTCGAAAGGTGTGCGGCAAAAGATTGGATGCCACTTTGATAATTGGCTGCGGAAACAGCGGTTTAATGTCGAAACGGAAATCCACCATAATTGTTGCTCTTGCTGATGATATAACGTTTGAAACAACTGCAAAAAATTTGAGAATTGAGAATTCCAATTAAATAGAGCATTGCAATAAAGGCGTGCTTTGATGAGCTCAATTTGATTATCAGCTTGTTTTTGTTGTTGTTGTTGATTGTCTCTTCCCATTTTGGGTGCGACTTTGTGTGGGAATAGATGCACATGCAATTTAGTTATTTGTTGTTATTGCTGTTCCCCTCAATGAAACAGCAATCTCGGAGCACGTTTAGGAGTGCTGACAGGCAAAAAAAAATAGTAAGAAAGTCTACAGAAGAGAGAACATGTCTGTGGGAGACCCTGTACTTATTCTGTAAAAAACAAACAAAAACATGAGAAGCGTCAGTTTTCTCTTCCTCCACGCGTTTTTTTTTTTTTTGTATTATTTTTCTTTTTACGCTCATTTTCCATTTCACAAACTTAACACACCCCTTCCACATTTGATTTACAGGGTCTAATAATAACAGTTCTCTTTAATAGCGTTGCCAACCATCAGGTAGGTCAAACCGATAACGATAGCCGAGGAATATGCGTGTGTTATCGTGTCATTAAACTTGCGTATGATGGGAACTTCAATGTGAAGCCGGAAGGGGGGAATGGGAAGTGACACAGATTGCGGTTACACAATACTCCTCATACTTTAATAGTTGTTAATTTGCGAGTGCAACGAACTGACGTCGACAGAAGAAGAACAGAACGATAAGCGCTTTTGTAATTACATTTGTTGGTGGGCGGGGCTGGGAGGCAATAATTTTCGAGCACATGCAAAATAAAACTTTTTCCCGCTGCTATTTTGAGTAGTTTTGTCAGCGGAAAAGTTAAACAACGGGCATAGCTTGCAGTCGACGTCAACGCTAGCGTCAACGGCGCTGCACGCGCAGTTCGAATGTCAAAATGCGATAGCAACAGCAGAGCAAAGCGCACAAATTACGTGTTTACATTGCTGTTATTGTTGTTTCTGTTGCCCCCCAGCAAAGTGGGCTGGTGGCTGCCTTGCAATTGTCGTTCTTCTTCTTATTGTTGTTGTTTATTTACCCAGCAGCAAACTGTTGACGTTGCTATATACTCACACCATAAAGAGCTTTATAACTGTTTTATAAGCCAAAGCGCATGATCCAAAACACAAACAACAACCAGACACAGCAAGAAGAAGCGCAGAAGGAGCGAGAACAAGAGCGGATGCAAGCTGCACTTCTTGTTGTTCTCCTTTTGCACATTCATCTCTCATGCAATTGTAAATGTGTCAAGTAAGAGTATGCATGTGTGTGTCTGAAAGAGCGTGAGAGTTACCAAAGAAGTTGAAATCGCGTGTACACAACAGGCGTCAACGAGTGCAAGCGAGAGGGCGTTCTGTTTATGAATGTGCTTATGTACATATGCACGATCGTAGCTTTAACAATTTAACAGCTAATCAGCGGCAATTGCAGTTGGAAACAAAACACTTGACAACGACAAACCAAATCAATTTGTTGGCAGCAAAAGATGATCACTTAATAAATATGAAATTACATGCATAATATTTTACAATTATTGCAAGCACATGATGAAATTATATATAGACATTACACGACCTTCTGTCTGGACTACAATAATTTTTCCAGTCTATCATCTGATTAAGCGGCGTCTTTTGAAAAAAACAACTCATGGGTAGGGAATGCCCCCTTTCTTACTTAGTTGAGGGTGTGTCATTGCTAAACAAATAGTGAAAGCGTCAAAACTGCCACACATTAATTCTAAAATGCCTTTTCCAATTGGAATTTGTATTAGAGTTGAGCTTTTTAGATCAATTTACTGAACAAGTTCAGATGTTAATTATCGATGAACTTATTCTACACACAACTGTAATTTGAAGGTATTCTATTTATTATCACACACCTTTGTTCCAGAGGCAAGTAAGTGTCTGTCCAAAGGGCAATAAATATAAGTAAGCTCATTTTCTGTACATACACACTCTGCACTTAAGACCATATATAGAGCCTGGTTCTGTTCTGTCACGAAAAGCGGTCTTGAGTCAAATTTATGCAGCAACAAGGTCAATCGATAAATGTTAAGCAAGTGTTGCCAAGGTAAAGGGAAAAAATTTGACGCCCAACAACCGGTGCTGTTGAAATCCTGAAAGCTGTTTGTTGTCCGAGGCAACTATGTATGGGGGTGGGGGCATTAATTAAAACTAAATAGTTAACGACTTTGTTCAATAAAAACCATTAGCTTCTTAAGCTTTCGATATGCACGCAATGGTTAATCGTTATCGAATGGCAGAATTAAAGCAACAAAAGAAAAAGTGCATACAAAGTGCATAATGGCAATGAAATACTTTTGCGGTTATTGTTGTTGTTGTTTACAGCTCGCTTCGCAACCGAACCGAACAATGATCAAAACAACTTGTTATTCCTCGGCAAAAACAACAACGACACTAATAAAACCGCAGCAAGTGCAATACTATTGTTGTTGTTTGTTTGCTTGCACGCGCCACACGTTAGTTTATCTATATCTTGGTTGGAAGAGCAGAAGAGAACGAGGAGTACGAGAAATGGAGGCAGCTGTCACAGTTCACTCTTGCATTACGTTTTGACGTAAGCCGTAACGTGAGACTGCATTTCATCTGCAAGCACGCTCAATTCTGATGTACACACACATAGAAGTATGTACTATATGCACATGCACAGTATGTCAAGTCATTGTTTTGACATAAAAATAAGTATTTCTTTTTATTTAAAAAGAAATAGTTACTTCTGTCTGCGATTTCTCACGTAATCAATGCAGAAAAAAGAAAGTATTGAAATTTCGACCGATCAGCTTGACAATCAAAATTGCGTTACATTGTTTGTCTGCTGATAAGACGACTATTCCGGGTTCTTCCACAGAAAATCATAAATAAATAAGAAACCTGCTACAAGGTTTTTTTAAATTTTAATAGATTAAAATAGCCAGACATAACATGTTTTTTTTCGACTGAACTCATATACCAGCTATCGGCACGGCCCTATCTCGTGGGCATACGAAACTTGCGCTGCTACTGCGCTGCCGCTCACGAACAGTATAAAGTGAGCACACGCACACTAACGCAATCCAAACATGTGAATGTGTTGGTGCCGACCACTGCCATATACTGAAATCAGCTTACTCATGTTTATGATAAGCATATACTAAACTGGTTATAGCCGGTTATGCTGAACACTTAATAAATTTATTAATCGATTGAGCATCTCGCTCTCACAACATAAAGTACATAAATGGGTGGAAAGATTTTCATACACAAACACACACACACATGCATATGTTATATCAACGAAGAGTGTAGAGTAGGTGAGTTAACAGTCGGTGTCTTATCGATATCTACGGCAGGTGTTTATCGTCAAAAAGAGAGGAGTCATGTAAATGTAACACTCACAATTGCACTTGTAATTGTCAGTTATCGTATGATCGTCTCACAGACGAACGCACACATGCACAGACAAATGCGCTGGACAGCGTCGTGTGATGCGTCGCGACAATACGTCTGTCTGCTGCGAGAGAGAGATAGAGAAAGAGAGCGAAAACGAGTAAACTGAGGCGGCGTTGCACTTGTATTAGTTTTGGTCGAATTTTCTTATAAGGGCGTGCGGCGAATTGTGGGAAATCAGTTGTAAAGAGCCAGTCTACGCGTGCAGATCGTGACATTCGTCCAGCAGCTAATTAAAATTTAATTTAAAAACCAAAAAAAAGGCAAGCTATGTCAAGTTGACACAAACAAAAAAAGTGTCGAATCCAAAACAAAAATTAAAAACAGCTGAGAAGCACGAAGCGCGCCTGTGCGAAATAAAGAGACAACTACAAAGAGGAGAAGAAAAAACTGATATACCCAAAATAAAGTAAAAAAAAATTTACAACGGAAAATTTCATTGGCAGCTGACGGGTGAACGAAACAACGCGTTATAACGTAAGAGCAGTTGCCTTTACGTAATTTAAAGATTCCAAAGCGAGCTCCAGTTGACAGACAGGAGCTTTTACCTAATTAAAAGAGTTTCCCAAAGAGAAAACGTGACTTCCACAATACGCAAAATGAGCAGCTCTGTGTTGAGTATGGCCAGGCCAAGTGCCACCACAGCCACAAGTGCCAGCAATAACTGCGCAACGTCGGCAACAGCAACGCTGCTTGCCCAGCAATTAAATGCCGCATTGGCCAGTGGCAGCAAAAGTGTAGCTACCACAACAACCGTTACGAATCCTCCAAAGCAACCGCTGCAGGCAGCAAAGATCATACAACAATCACATGTTGTTTGCTTCGATGTCGACTCGACGGTCATCTGTGAGGAGGGTATCGATGAGCTTGCCGAGTTCTGTGGCAAGGGCAGCGAGGTGGCACGTGTCACCAAGGAGGCAATGGGTGGCAGCATGTCCTTTCAGGATGCCCTGAAGATCCGTTTGAATATCATACGGCCGACACAACAGCAGGTGGATGAGTTCATCAAGACACGTCCCAGCACGCTCAGTCGCAATGTGAAGCGCTTTGTGGCCCAACTGAAAGCGGACGGCAAGCAGGTGTTTCTCATCTCCGGTGGCTTCGATTGCCTGATTGCGCCCGTTGCCATTGAGCTGGGCATTCCATTAACCCACATGTATGCCAACAAAATGCTGTTCGATTACAAAGGCGACTACGATAGCTTCGATATAACACAGCCCACATCACGATCTGGCGGCAAGGCGGAGGCCATTGGCATGATTAGGAAACGTCTGGCGTCCACAGATGGGGCTATGATTACCATGATTGGCGACGGTGCCACCGATTTGGAGGCTGTGCCACCAGCCAACAATTTCATTGGATATGGCGGCAACGTGGTGCGACCAGAAGTCTACCGGCGCGCCCAGTATTACATAACGGACTTTGAACAGCTGATGTGAGAGCAGGAGATGGAGAAAATCATGTGGGCAAGGAACACACACAGAGAACGAGAGAAAGAGGAGAGCACCTCTGCGAATTTAGTATTGCAAAACGGCATGTTATAGTTTATAAGCACTATATATAAATCTACACATAAATATTATACATAGTCATACACATATACTCTAATATGTTCATGTGAGCGTGCATTAGTTTATAGTCACTTTGTAAGCAATTAAAGCGATAGTAAAGTTAAACTATGAAATAATACAAAACAAGGAGTCGAATATTTAAATACCCTACAATTTTACTTTTATATAGCGCAAGTCATCGTTGCGTTGCCAGCTGCCATGCAGAACTAGCATAATTACAGTGTTGTTGCCGCAGCTTTTTCCCCGACAGATCTGTTAAATTCAGAAAATGTTTTGGAGAGATTTTACTTTCTATTACAGCATAATTGTTGCCCTTATATTGGTTGGTTAATCCTCAGCTTTTCTTTAGATTAAATTGTTTTTTTATGAACTTCCGACATAAATTATTTTGTCTTGCCAAAAGTTGGCAGCACAGCATTTACAACTATTCCTTACAAGTGTATTCAACAGCGCTGTTAATTAACTGTGCAATGCGCTGTGGTGATACTTTCCATTTTCTTTGCAAAGTTGGTCTGATAGCAGCGCGACAGTAATCAAGTATCATCCCAGCATTAAATTTGAGCGAGAGTTCGTCGTGCCTTTTTTTTAACGACTTGAAACTGGAACGAAGGTTAAAACCATTTGTGCACACTTTCTAAACATAATTAAAGCCGAAAATCAAACAGAAAACAGCCAAACAGTTAAGCAATTATTGTTTCAAACTGTATTTAGTCAAACAAACTAGCACAAGGCAAGGTCATCATTGCGTGGGTGTTATCGATAACACCCGGTGTGATTTGTTGTCGTTTTTGTTTGAGGGTCAACGTCATCGGTTTGCTATAGTTGTAGCCATATTAGGAGCGTTGTTGCGGCTGCTGTATAAACGTTAAAATGACAGAGGCGTGAATTAAGGCCAAATGAAAAGTGTCTGGATTCGTTGGGCGTTTAGAACGGCAATTAGAGGAAGGCACCGCAAACAACGATGAGGTCACCAACAACAACAAAGACTGCGTATAAACATAATTATGTTTCGTTGTTATGTATGCGTGTGTGAGTGTGTGTATACCTGTCTTGAGACACCGGGGGGCAACCGCTTTGAAGTGTCATGCAAATGACTCACGCACACACACACACACACACATTTCAGGCATAGTTAGGCCCAAATGTGTTTTAGCCTGAGAATGACGTATAAAATGGATTTAGTGCGCACTGAGCCACATCCGAAACGGCAACAACTATGTATACAAATGCAAACACACTCACACATACAGACATACTGTTATAGTTGTGAAGTGAAGAAACTGGCAACATCAGAAAACAGAAAGTTTGATAAAAATAAATAAATTGCGAAAACAAAGTAATAAATAACTTACCACAACAATAATAAACAGCAACTACGTTGATGTTATTTTTTTTTGTATATTTATTTTACGGTTTTTGCCGATGCTGCGTGAGAGCTTCGTCCCAGTAAGATTCCAATTGGCGTTGGCGTAACCGTTGTACAGATTTCCGTTGTAGTTGTTGCCGTATGGGATGCAACTGCGACTCCAGGGTGCAGTGCGGGGGTGTTGTTCATAAAGATTTCTGTATGCTGTGTGTATAATATTTTATCGATTGTAAATTTATAACTTGCCAAAAAACAAAACTGTTTCTAAAATTTTTATTTCTAATCACACTTCACACAAAATTTGTGTGTTTTTCTGTTAAACAAGTTGATGCTTGTCTATGAGTCTATTGTTCTTGCCTGCAGTTACGATTTCAGCCAATTATGCTGATTGGTAATACCTCTTTATTTATATATTATTATTAATTTTGAGATGGCTTCGTTTGCTACAATCGGTTTTTTTTTTTTGTGACGAGAACACAACTGTGTATGTATAATGCGCCGCTTGAAAACACACAGAAGAAAGACCGAAAAACCGACACGCACCACGAAGCGTCCGCCCAAAAAACGTTGTTGTATCCACGAGTGTCCAATAAGATATAAGCTTTTTGTTAGAGCTTTAACTTGCCACAAGCTTGAACTAGCAACAAGCGAAACAGAGCGGCGCTCATAACAGCTGTTGCATTTAGCCGATAGACAGGTTGGAGACTGTGACGGTCGGTCGATATACCATCGAGGCATGCTGGTCACATTGAATGAACCAGAACTAAATGTACTATTAATATTGTTAATCAGTGCTCTTGCAGCTATACCTAAAAACAGAAGTGAATTAAGAATTAAATTGAATTATTAATTGCTTATTTATTTTTTGGAAGAACAGTAATATTTTAAAATGTATACATATATTTCGCGCTTAAACAGCGATAAGCTAACGATATAATATGTGCAACGAACCAAATGAGCCAACATCCGGAACTATGGCATGTTCGCTCAGCTAGTGAGTCATTCACTCAAACTTATTCCAAAACTAAACAACTCTACAAAAAAAACAAAGGACGCAAAAAGGACGCACAAAATATACGCATACACAAACGAGACGAGAAATGCCACGGAATGTCGGCGATGCCGGCAACGGCAATAATTGTGGCACAGCCTCAAGTGCCAGCAGCGATGGCTGCATATATCCGGACGATGTGATATTGGAAAAGGGCGTAACATTCAATGTACGTTACACGGGCTGCGTTGAGGTCAAGACCTCTATGAAATCGCTGGACTTTGAGACGCGCACACAACTAGCAAGGCAAGTGACAGAGCTGTTATTATAATACATATAGTTAAAATATATATATATATTTTTAGGGAGTGCATTAATCGTGTGTGTGAGGCAGCTGGATTAAAGTCGGCGAGCAAACGGCGCTTGGATAAAAAGCTTTACAACTTTATATCGGATCGTCCTTCAATGCAACATGCGGGCACCAACATCATCATCAATGTCTCCAGTCGAGCTTTAACATTGAGCAATGTGGACACGGGCGAGGTGATTGCTAATCATAATATGCCGCGCATTTCATTTGCTTCCGGTGGCGATAATGATACGCTCGATTTTCTTGCGTACATTGCCAAGCGGGAGGGGGACGAGTGGCGGGCTTGTTACGTGCTGGAATGCGCTGGCGGCCAAAGCGAAGATTTAATTGTCACCATTGGCAAAGCGTTTGTCTTGCGTTTCAATGCGTTGAACAAGTTAAACAACGACCAGCCGTCGACAACGACGGACAACATCAATCAGAGCTGCAAGGAGAATGTCAAAGAGTATTATAATGACTTACCCAACAAACTGCCACCGGATTTGCCACCGAGCAGCGAGCAGCAGTCACAACAACAACTTCCATTGCATCCGCATGCACCGCGTGTGGCACAGTTGAATCTGAAGAAACCGCGCGATCGTTTGAGCAGTAATCTCATTGATCTGAATTCCCCGCCACCCGATCAAACAACCAATAAACTGACACTTGGCAACTTTGATCCGCTGCAGACAGCAGCAGCTTCTGTTGCCGTCAGCGCATCCGTACGCGATGTCTTCGATGGACCACAGTGTCCGCTCACCGCGGAAATTTGGTTCCATGCGGCCATCTCGCGACCAATTGCCGAACGTCTGTTGCAGCAGGATGGCGACTTTTTGGTACGCGAATCACAGGGCAAACGTGGCCAATATGTGTTGACCGGGCTGGAGGGCAAGACGCCGAAGCATCTGCTGCTCATTGACCCGGAAGGTGTGGTGCGAACCAAAGATCGCATATTCGATAGCATCAGTCATTTGATCAACTATCATTGGGTTCATGCATTGCCCATCATATCGGAGGATTCGGAGCTGGTCTTGCGTAATCCAGTGCGTCGATCAAATCAAGATCAGGCAACTGACAAAGCATAAACATACAAAAATATTTCATATACATTATAGCTCTCTATTTACTTCAAGACTGTTGAAACTTACAGCAACAGATTTTTGGATAATGTCTTTTTAGATGCAGATTCAATATTTTTTTAGAATTTCATATTTATATCTTGTATCGAAGAGTTTCTTCATTTAACTACGAGTTATGCCAGTTTTGAAGTAAATTAGCGTTATATCTATAAACATACATAATTATATATACGTATACGCGTACACAACACTTAGATTTACATATTGTGCACTTGTAGAGAATATCTTTTATATATCGTCGTCGTATCAAATCATTGTATAAAACAAAACAAACCCATTTATTTATGGATTGAATATGTATACATATTTATACATATGTATGTACGTGCATGTCTACAGTATTTTTCATTAAAATAAAAATAAACCAAATGAGTTTTTTACTTTATCCAAATTATATGGAAATTGGTAATATTGGATTGGAATATTTTTTCCTAAGCATACCAATTCTAAATATTTTTGTAAAACATTTAAAAATGAAGAAATAAATTTACAGAATCCAAATTAAGGATTGAAAAAAGCAAGCACAAATTAGGACACTCAACGAAGATAAATTTTCAAATTAATATTTAACATTTCTTCATTCTTCAAAAAAAAAAATGGTTTGTATTTAAGAATTACAAAAACAAAAAATAAAAAAAACCAAGGATGGAAAAGAGCAAAGCAAAAATTTAGAAAACTTACTTGAAAACAAATAAATCTAAACTAATATAAAACATTTCTTGATTCTTCAAAAAATTTATAGGACAAAATAATCATTTCCTCTTTCCATTTATCCAAATTTTGGTATTTAGGGTATTATTTATCAAAATCTCATTAAGGTTTAGAGAGTTTAATATAGGTTTTCCTTACTGATTTATAGCACTCGATTGATACCACGTAAAGGGTTTTTTTATATGATAAACAAGACAATAACAGTTTTCTAGTTTTGCATCTCACACACGATGTTGTTTATTGTGCTTGTTGACATGCAAAGCAATCTTTTTGTTTCTTTAAATGTAGCCAAAAAAATCGCGACACCATCAAAATATCGTTCCTCTTCCGAAATTAAAAACCTAATTGCGACGTCCAAAGTTGTTGGTGTTGGGCGTGGTGAGCTGCAGGCCACGAATGTTGTGGAAGTCCAACAGCTTCAACATCTCCTTGGTATCGGCATCGACCTCGATGATGTCCTGCTCCAGAGCTGAGACAGCTGGAACGTAGTTGTCACGACGCTCGCGCTCCTCCTCCTGCAGCTTGATGGAAATGCCACGCACCTGGGAGTGACGCAGACGGCCCATCAAGTGGGTAACATAGCTATCAACACACATAAATGCAATTCATTAATAATCAATTTCTTTAATAATCGATTTCATTAACAACTTACCCGGCAATCTTGTTGCGGAGGGGCTTGGTGGGAATGATGGCAACCTCCTCGCAGATGCGCTTGTTGGTGTGGAAGTCCATCGTCAAGCGAGTGTAGTACTTCTCGATGATGACCTTAGCGGCCTTCTTAATTGTCTTGGTTCTGACGCGACCCTAAAATATTGGAGTTTCAGATTAGACCAACATAAACAATCAATTTTTGCAGTCATTTCTATGACTGCGTTCTATAAAATTTCACTGCGCTATTGCGCTGCACATATTTAGCTATGCTTTTTTCCACATATCGCTGCGTTTAATGCAGTGATTGTAATAAAATTTAAAGTTTTTTAATCAAGTTTTTGCATTTAGACACCCACCATTGCGAACGTTGTTACCGGAAAAGAACAGAAAAAGGTAGCTGTCAAAATGACAACGTTTTGTGTGAATGCATGCGCAGGGTTGTATTAACTCAACTTAGTGTCAGCATTGTGAATGGCAAATAAGAAGAAGCAGTGTAGTTGCACTTATATTTTTGAAAATGGCAATTATCGATAATATTTTAATATGAGAAAAATTTTATATTTATAATAATGGTATTTCGAGAACCGTTTTAGATTTGGTTTAGAATTTTTAATATAAAAATACCGTTAATATAAAAATGTTATCATGCATTTTTTTAACTACGATATCTGGGCAGAACTGCAAATTTCACTGGTTTACACAATTACACAATTTACACAGGTACAAATGTTAACGATTTTTTGCCAAAAACATATTTCCCCGCAAAAATGTATCGATAAATCATTTTGAAACCATGGTTAATTGCAAATGAAAAAAAAAGAAGCAGCAGCGTCGTCAAAGTAACGGAAAACAACAGTGCAAATTTATTTATACTTGCGATTTTTTAAACCAAATAGGGTCAATAAAATGGAAAAGGCCAACAATAATGATGAAGAGGGCGCCACAGCAGCGTCCAACACAAATTCCGATGAACAGCAACCACAACAACAACAGCAAGCGGTTAGCACGGATTTTGAAATCACTTTAAATGATTTTCTTGAATTTTTAAAACTTTCATGTCACGTTAACGAGATGATTGCAAAAGCTGATAATAAACCACAAAATCGGGAGCCTGTGCCTCCGGCAGAGAGCGCTGCTGGCGGCGTTAAGCGAAATTCCAAAAAGGATGAATTCGATTTCAATGCATTGGCCGAAAATCATTTGGTTAATGGATTGTTGGCATTGAAGCGACCGCAACGTCATACGGGTGGGGGGAGCCTGCACCAGGGCAGCAGTCGAAGCAGTCTGCTCCTCACCGCTCCTCACGGCTCCACATTGCGCTCCTCACATCTGCACACTGCTCGTGGCTTGCACCCGAAGCTCAACGAGCAGCTGGATTATGTCATCAATGAGGGCGTCTTGGATTCCGTCTTGTCCTTTATATGTCCACTGCCGCTGCCCGTTGCCTTTGGCAGCAATGGACGCGCCAAGCTAACGAAGCAACAACAACAACAACAGCCAAAGGCTCAGGAGGTGCCCAATTCCACAACTGTTGTGGCCTCGAAATCCCACACAGAGTTGGGCTCCTCGAGCTCCAACAACAGCGCCAGCTCGCCCAGAGAGCAGCAGCAGCAGCAAGTCAAGGATAAGGATGACGCCAATGGCATGGTGCGTGCCTTGGTCAAGGAGCCGAGTGGCAAGGGATCAACATCGAATCCAGTGGCACGACGCAAATCCCTCATGCTGGCCAAGGACAGCAAGCATGCGCGACAGGAGAAAAAGGAGTAAGTGCATCATTTTAACTATCACCAAGAATTCATTTGTTTTAATTTTTAATTTATTTTTTTTAATTGTCTAAAATAAAATAAATAAATATTGCCTTTCCCGCTTGTTTATTATATAGTTTCTAGAATTAAAATAAATAAATACACTTTTTCATTTTGTTTATATTCTTACCTTTTAGACCCGAGGTTGTCATCCACGTGTGCGACGAGGTGAAGAACACGTCCCGTGACTTTAGCTGCCCGCAGAGTCTCTTGATCAGCAAGATGGGTTATTTTGCGGATGTGACAGCTGGACAGCGCTTGGAGGAAATGGATATATCGGTGCACTGTGACATACAGATCTTTGACTGGCTGATGAAGTGGATCAAGCACAGTGCCCAAAGTCACGAGCTGTCGGCGCCGGGACAGAGTAACTTTGCAGCTGCTGGTCCACAGCTGGATGGCAACAACGTGGTGCCCATTTTGGTCTCGGCCAGCTTTCTGCAAATGGAGCCGCTGCTCCTTGAGTGCTTGGCCTTTTGCCACGCCCATTTGAGTGAAGTGGTGCGCACATCTACGAATCTATCGTGTCTAAATGATGCTCTGGTCAGTCGTTTGGCTGCAATGTTTACCAATCTGGAGCTGGAGATGGTGCGCGACAAGAAGGAGCGGGTAACCCCACGTTTGTGGACAAAGCTTATACAGAGCTTGTGTGAACCGGACGCGGAAGTGTTGCGTGGACATTTCTACAGCATTTCCGGACTCTTTCGCTGTGTGCGCTGTTGTCGTTGTGTGACCAACACGATGAAGTCCTTTGTGAATTGCATTCCCAGCAATATACGGTTGAATCGCTGGGGCCAGCTGATTAGCTCCCATGTGCGGGACACCAACTGGGATCTCAATGTGTATGTGCTGCAGCTGTTCAAGGAGCTGAAGTCCTGGCGCAAGGTCTACTGGAAATTGTGGGGTCATTGTCACTATCTGTATTGCTGCTCGTGTGAGGCGCATTTTCCGGTTTATCAAATGAACTGGTGTCGCTATCATCCGGAGCCGCCCAACTTTCTGGGACCCGAGGTGGAGGGACGCATTGCAGGACCAGCTGGACGCTATGCCTGCTGCAATCAACAGGCATTTCGTTATGAAACGTTGCCGGGTCCAAATGTGAGAACAATTGACAGCATCTACTAGTTTCTTATTCCAATTTAATGCTTCTCCTTAGGGCTGCCAGTTTCGGGAGCACAGCGTTTTGGTGGACACAGATCGGGAGCGTGCTATTCTGACCATTGCCCAGCTGGTGGGCGAGAATTATGCGTTATGTGAGCAGCCGCCTTTGCATATGCAGGAATTGGCCGCAGCTGGTGAGATTAGTCCCAATTGGTTGGGCATCTCATTGACGCCGCAACGTTGTCGCCAGGGATTGCTGCCCCAGCTCTGCATGGACAGTGAGTTTCACTTGTTGTGTATACTTTTGTTAGACCCTGTACTTAAAAAAAACTGCGCGACAGTCAGAAGGAGGAAAATTTGACAACATATAGTCTGTATAGCCATATCCGACTTTTTGTATAACTATATCTTAGATATTAGAAGAGTTATAGGCACCAAACTTTATTCAAATTTGTGTTGAAATTCAGCAAAATAAGGGAATTAGAAGCAGCGCCTTTTAGCTATTTTATAGCTAGATTTGATCACTTTTCAGAATGCCAGAAACTCGCAATATTCTTTGTCATTAATATATAGTATTATTTTTATTAAAAAATCATAAAAAAAATAAGTAATTATTTTAATTTTTATAATAAAAATGAAATTAATTATATGATTTTTAAATAAATATTGATTCTTATGATGATTTTACAAGTTCTTTGTAGAGAACAAAAAAGATTCATTTATTTTTATTAATTTATTAATTAAATTTTATAAGTAATTACCTAAAGTTTTCTTTATTTGCTCTTACAAAGTAAGTACAGGGTCTATCGCAGTCTGACACGCTTACCTTAATAGTTATAGTTTTTAACCTATTCTTATTATATTTCACAGTGACCAATCATCGGGTTAGTCGACGCTGTCGCTATGAAATCGACACCAGCACCGAATCGGAGACGACATCGACCAGCTCGGAGGATGCACGTAGTCTGCGTCCACGCATGAGGAATACATTGATAGATGATGAATTCACCTCCAGCAGCGATGGCTGTGAATCCGATCATCGTCCGCCGCCACGAAAGACGCGGGGCAAAAAGAAGCGCAAACGGTGAGTTGAGACTCATCTCCAGGAAGCAGCTGTTAATGATCTATTTACCTAGGCCCGCTGCTGTCTCGGGTCGCTTCTGGTCGGGCGAGTTGTCGGCGCGCAGCAATCAGGATCATCAGCGTGACTTTGAGGAGAAGATTATGAAACAGGTGGCCAGCTATGTGACCAAGAAAACGGGCTCCGATCAGAACCTGGTGCACAATGCCCAACCCCTGGGCGGTACCTATGTGCGTCTCGAGTCTGAGTGGAAGGAGATGCTGAAGCAACGCCACAGCAATCACAATATGCAGACCGGCAATGGGAATGCTGGCAACAATAATAATCTCGGCGGTGGCGGCAGCAGTAGCGCTGCTCTCGGCGGCGGCAGCAACAGCAGCAGCAATCAAAATCTGTATAACGCTGGAGGAGGCGCCACAGTTGGCGGCATGACATGTGGTTCCGTTGGCTCACTTCTATCCAAGCAGAAGCACAAGTAGACGACAACGAAAATCCTTAGAACAATTGTAGTTTAATAATTAGAGAATTATTATGAAAGCAACTCAAACACTATGCAACCTAAAACACTCAACAAAATTATTCAAATATGTAGAATACTTTGAAACTCTTAACTATCCAAAGTTTTAGTCTTAATGTTCCGCAAGTTGATGTATTACTGCAGCTAACGGGTTGCATAGTGTAATTATTATTTTATGCTAAAACAAAATTGTGCAAATATTGTAGAACACATTTCAAATCTATATACATAACTATCCAAAGTTTTAGTCTAAATATAAGTGTCCTAGGTGTTCTTTCAATTGATGTATTACTGTACGTATTTTTGTGCATTTCTTAATAGTTGTTTATTATTTACCTATGCAACTAATAACAATCAACAAAGTTATGGACAAATATCGACAACAAAATTAAAAACAATTATGTAGAATATTTTGAATCTCTTGACTATGTTTAAATGTCCCTCAAGTTTATGTATTACTGTAGCTAACTGGTTGCATAGTGTACAACAAAATTGTTCAAATATTGTAGAACATAAAATTTTAATCTATATATAAGTGTTCTTTAAATTGATATATTACTTTATATGCATTTCTTAATAGTTGTTTATTATTTAACTTAACGCAATTTACAAAGATTTTTATTATAGACATTTCGTTTTTAAACTTTAAAAATTAATTTCGTTTTTTTGTTGTTTTTGTTTCAGTTTTCTTTTTTTGTTTTGAATAAATTAAAAACCAATTACAAATTCCTTCAATGATTATTTCAAGTTGTTGCTTAACATTAAATGCGGATGCACACAAAACTGAACCCTGGGTTCTATTACATAACATATTTAAATGTCGGGAGGGGCCTTAGGCTCAACCTGTAGCAGGAATACATAATATTATATTATATTTATGTATGCACTCCTCAAAAAATAATAAGAACAATTATCAATTATATGGCCTAAGCCGGCGCTCACTTATTCTTTTTATTCTATAAATTATAATAATCGAAAAATTTGTTTATGGCAAAAGAGAGAGAATTTTTGAAAGGCGTGAAAAAGTGTTTGGGAAAATCTTGAGGGAAGGGGAAAAGTGAGAGCCGAATTAGACCAACAGTTGTGTTTCAGAAAACTTAAATTACACACAGCAAATGAATTTTGAAAGTTGAAATGTTAACAAAAGCTAAAAAAATAGTTAAAAATTTGAAATAAATAAATTCAGAGATGTTTGCTAAATTGAATTATTTTGAATTATTCATTGTTGCAAGTTGTTGTTGTTGTTACGATTGATTGTGGCAGCTGTTTACTAGAATTTTGCATTGTTGTTGTTTGTTTGTTTCCTTTAAAGTGAATTATAGAATTTGCTATTATTATATTGTTGATGTTGTTGTGGTTGTTGCTGTTGCTCTTGTTGTGTTGTTGCTGGCGCTGTTGTGTTGTCGCTGCTGCAAAGCTAACTGAATAGACACTCGGTCGCCTTCTCCAGATTCCAGTTCTCTTTGGACAGAACAGCACGGGCATCATGCTCATCGATGCCCATATCCTTGAGACGCTGTATCTTTGAATCACAATCTGGGAACGTATGTGGTCCGCCCGCATATGCGTTTGTCCAATGTTTGGCAGTGAGCAGAAACAGTTCATGCTTGTCCTTGAACTGATAGGCGACCACCGCATCCTGCGGATCATCCGGCTCGGCAGCGGCCAACAATGCCTGCAGCGATAATAACACAGTGCGCAACGTCATCGCCGCGGCCCAATTATCCTTTAAAATGTCCAGACAAATGGCGCCAGTTACACTCGAAATATTCGGATGCCAAATGCGGGTGATAAAGCGTACCTAAGAAAAATTTGTATATATGTTAAAAGTGAGATTAAATTTACAATTTATCTGGATTTGTCGTAATTGACATTGGGGAAAAATCGAAGAAAATTTATTTTTTTGTAAAATAAATGTGAAAACAATTACTTGACGAACTGTAAGCTCTCTTACGGTGACCGTGCACTGCATCATAAAGCTTCACAATTCAGTGTCACAATTCGACAGTGGGCTGTGACAGTCGTGTGACATCGCGCACCTCCTTGGATTTTACTTACTTTGGGTGGATTAAAAGGATATGTTTCGGGTACTTTGATTTCCAGCACAAACTTGCCGCCCTCGTAGGGCGTGTCCGGCGGACCGGCAATTTCGCCTCGCAACTCTGTCCAGCTGTCGTTGACCAGTTCAATTTTGATCGAGCACTGCACAATCTAAATCAAAACAAACAAAAAAAAAAACGAGAAATCATTAATTTCATGCAATTCATTGACTTGTTTACAACTGGCGCCAAAAATGGGAATCAAAGTCCGACGGCAAGTCCTTGAAAATTTGGCCAAGTCAAGTTAAGCCGTAATCACAGGGTATACAGGGTATATGTCCTATATGAATCGGCAGACTTACCTCCTCGCTGCGCATTACTTCTTTAAATTCGCGCTTGATACGTGATACTGCCATGTTCGCCATGATTGTGAGATATTTGTGATTTTGTGTGCGCCGTCTTGTTCTTGTTTTTGTTATTCGTTCTTGTTCTTGCGCTTGTTGTTGTTGTTTTATCGTTAATATTCTTCTACCGCTGCTGCCTCTGGTGCTGCAGTTGTTGTTGTTGATTTTAGCTAGGTCCTATTGTTGCGTAAATAACGCGCGGCTTCTTTGGACGTTCAGTGATTATTATTAAGATCTTTTTTTTGTATGAATAGTAAGTTGCGGCAGCACACAAAAACAATACGAAACGCTTTTTTAGTATTATTTTAATTTTATTAAACTGACATAGAGGTGGAGAAACGTCGAGTGAACATATCGATGTTTAGTAGGCCACTATCGAATGTTTTTCTACACTACACAAAAATTAAACGAAACTCTAAAATTATTGGGAGCTAAGAATTTCAAAATTTTATGAGAAATATGCTCAATAACAATCTCTTTTAAAGATGAGTCCTGATCCTGATACATACATAGCTTTAAAAACCGTCCTTGGGACGCTGAGAGTGCCTTTTAGAAACATCGATATTTTCTTGGATGAACACACACATCGATGTTTCTTCACCAGCTCTAAAACTGACATAGAGTTCAGAATAAGTTTAAAACGTGTGGCAGCCTTGGTTCACAAAAATAAAGACACAGATTGTTTTAAAACGTGGCAGCCTTGTAAACACAGAAAAGTGCCGATAGTCAGATTTAAATCGAGATCCTTTTTGGTATTTTCTCAAATTTCAAAATTGAAATTTTGTAATTGATTAAAATTATACAACTTCACTTCCCTGGGGGTACAGTCAGCTGCTGTGCAATGTGACCGTTATTGAAAGCTATAAGAAAATAATGTCAATGTTATTCGAAGGGCCTAACCGTTAAATTGCTGTTAACCGTTTAAGCAGTGCTGAAAAACGCCGCATACCGCGAAATTCGAAATTAAATTTTTGAAATTCTTTGAAATCTATTTTAAAAAATTGAGAAACAATTTCAAAAAAACAACAAAATGCTTAATTTTGTACAATAATGTTGTTAATAGATATTTTTGTTGTTTGTAAACTTGTTTTTTGTTGCAAAAAACCTCCAAGCCGCAAAATTTCAAGGTATTTTCCACAGATTTCAACCACGTTGCCACTTAAAAATATCTGATTGAGCCAAAAAGAAACAAAAAATGAGCCAAAATTCAAAAAAGGCGCCGAATGTTAACTAACAGTGGCATCTTCTCTGTTAATATGCTTAACAGAGCTCTGTTGCTTAACATTTTTTTTTTTGTGCGCGCAAAATTTGAAATGAAAAACGGAAATTTTCAAAAACTAATTAAAAAAATTGAGAAACAATTTCAAAAAAAAAACAAAATCCAAAATTTTGTAAATTCATTATCTTCAACCTAAAATTGGTTTGTTGCGATTTTCTCTTCGCTTGGCGAAGTTAGCAAAAAATCCAAAAAGTAAGAAAATTGTAAATTCGAGAAAATTCCAACAATTCCAATGCTAAAAATCCCAAAATTCTAGCTTCAAAACTGGAAAACTTCGTTTTTCGGTCTCCCAAAAAAAGTCATGTCAAAAAAGTAACAAAATTGGGTACGCAGCTGGTAACTGTGCTAATTTTAGCAAGTTGCCGCTGGATGTTTTTAGGACAGTTTGTGTGAGCGAGAAAGCGCGCTGGCAGCAACTGGTGTGAGGGGTGCGGCAAGCTATTTGGTTGAGTTTTGTAATGGCCGCCAAGGCCAAGTTTGTTTTGAGTTTTGAGTTGAGGTGAGACAGAGAGAGAGTGACAAATGCGCTGTGTGTGTGACGGGGTCGGGAGTCCTCGCCGTTTTTGCTGTTTGTTTTGTGAATTGGGAGTTGAAGTGAGAGGGAGAAAGAACAGTGCTTCTTTTTTCTTCTCAGCAGTTGTTCTCAGTCAGTGTGGATTTGCCCGAAACTATCGGCGTTTCTTCTCTTCTTACAACTTTCTGCCTTGCTTCAAAATCATGCTGCCCGCGATCTTCGAATGCGGAATTTATAGAGTCACTGCAGCTCCGACCTCCGACAAGAGGGTTGTTGTAGAATCTGCAGATCTGCAGCATCCCAAAGCGTGGGTGCTTCGAGCGAACATTAACCAGACAGGGACCTGCACAGGCATGTCAAAGTAAGAGAAGAGGGGAGGGGTGCTGCGCAGAGCGTCCACAAAGTTTGTTTGTTTTTTCAGCAATTTCATCCGCATCTCAAATACAAAATTGAGCTAAGAAAACTCGAGCAAAAGAAATAAATAGTAAGCCGCAAAATTTCAAGGTATTTTTCCACAGCTTGCTCAAGATTTCAACATGATTCCTTGAATATGAGCGAACTTCATTTGACCTCAGGTAGATACTTCTATTACGCCTTGGCAACCGTTTATACTTACGTTCGCCTAGTCAAAACCCGTTTTAAATCTTATAAACAAAAAAAACTGTAGGGTGGGTCGCTTGGTAACAAGCCAAAATAATACATAAACAGATTTGTAATTATGCGAATCATGCGTATATGACATACATATTTACATTCATATATGTATATATAAATCGCCTGATTCTTTTTGAGATTCACGTTTCGCTTTTTGGGTACACAACAAAAACAAAGCAGACGAAAAAACGTGCGTTGAGAAATAAAAAAAACACACTCTTCAAGTCTGCGTTTAACCCAGCAAACAAATTTTTTGTGTTTTTGTTCAGTCTTCAAAAACCATTTGATCCATTTATTGTGTGCTTAAGCATGACTAAGTTGTTATCGTAACTGTTATCAGGAAGTTAGCATAAATATTGTTGCTTCTTGGCGACTTCTTTAACAGTTTTTGTTTATTTAGTCGCTTCGTTTGTTTACTGGGCACGTGTTTCGTTTGTTTTCTTTCCACATTCGTTCGTCGGCGGCCTCCAAGCTCCAAAATGCCAGAAGAGTCTTGCCGGCAACTAAAACTCTCTCTCTCGCTCGCTCTGTCTCGCTCTTACTCTCTGAGGCTCTCTCGAGTTGTTTCTTTGGTGCTCCATAGCTATCTTGGTGGCCGCGGTTCAACTTCGCTGCGAATGAAATCATTCAGCTTTTGCATTTTCATTGAAGCGGCTGCATTTGGAAGTGTTTAATTCAAAGTAGAGTGAAACGTGAGTAAAAAAAACTGTTTAAACCGATCAAATTATTATTGTACTAAGCTAAAAAGTTAATTTTTGTGAACAATTTGCCACTGCACATGTTTCAAGTAAGTTGATTATTATTTCCGAAACGTGTTTGCCACTGTGTGTGTGTGTTTGTACGTGTGAGTGTTTTATTGTGGAGTTGAAAACGTGCGCTGCCAGCATTCGTGAAGCCGACACGTGGTTGTCTGTCCCCCAACCCCTTATGTTTTTTTCTAAATGCAGCGACGCCATTTGCATTTACGTCAACAATACATATACACACGTAGGCTGACATATGTATACAAGTAATTGTTTTGACAAAATAAAAAATGTGCATCTATGTTTTTAATTCTTAAAAATATTTAAATCGAATCAATCAAAAATTAAACCAAGAAAATGTTTTCTTTATGTTTGTCAAAAAAATTACTTGACATACTGTCTGTATTGTAAACAGTTCTCGTACAAACGATTGACTACGTCAGCATCCGTTAGCATTTTCTTTTGTTCTTAGATTTAGCATTTAGCTTCAGTTCATTTAATTTTAGATACGCTACAGATTTGCCAAATATCTGCGTGTTGACATTTCGTTGTGTCTTGCACACAGCATCAAGTACAGTTGTACAATAACAACAACAACAATCTGACGAGCCCCTTAGCAGCTGCTGTTTGGTAGCAATCTGACCAAAGGACAGCCTGAATAAATTGCCCATGCAAATTAAAATGCATTGCATGAAGCCCTCGTATGTGCAGCTAAACAGCTGTGCTATAAAGAATGCGAGAGCGAGAAAGAGTTTCGAAAAGCTTCTAGCGCTGCTTGGATGTACATACATATGTATCTGTGTGTGTGTGTGTGTGTTGCATACGCATACGCCATGTACGCTCAGTTTCAATTGCTCATTCGCTGCTGACGGCGCTGAGTTCGCCTCAGTTATTCTCTCACAGTCCAATCTACTGTCATAGACACTCAAATAAATATATAATATTTATATGCATATGTATAAATTAAAGCGCAATAACATTTGTAGGTAGTATTAGAATTGTGTGCGCTCTTTGCTCAATAAATTGTTGGCCCGGCTGCCTGTCGTTGGCACAACAAACTGTTTTCTCAGTCGTGTATTACCGTTAGCACCATACGAGTTGCAAAAATTAATACGCGCGTCGCGTTAAGCATAAGAGAGAGAGTGGATAAGTTAACACTACTATGCCAGATACGAAATGCGCAGAACTTGAGCAAAATGGTGCGTATTTGAATTGTTGTCAATTTATAATTTATCAATTTATACTTTTGTTTGTTTGCATGGTCAAGGTTTTATGGTCATTTCCCGACCTTAACTAGAAAAAATTTCCCAAACCCATTACGAACAGCTGTTCGGTTTGTGTCGTGTTGAAAGCTTTTCACACGCGCCTGTTTGCATGCACTCAAATTTTATAGCTGCAATTGCTCTTACAATCAGAAGAGAATCGGAAAAAAAGAGAGAGCCAAAGGCTTTATCAGGCGTTAAGCTTTTGGCTGACACTCTGCGCGAATAATGAACAGCCAGATAACGAACAATGTTGCCAGACTGCAAGAAATGCAAAGGATCTTAGTTAGATGGCACCGTAAAAATTATAAATGTTTTAAGTTTTTTATTTCTTGCATTTGCTTATTGAGCTTACATAAAATAATTACAAAGTTGAAATTAATGAAGCGTTATATCTTTAATTGAATCGGCAAAAATTTACATCAATTGTATTCGGCTCGATCTGGCCACAATTACGCTCTCACTCAGACAGGTTGCGACAGCAATACGTCAAAAAAAATCACATGTCTGCTTGGGGTGGCTTTGCTGTTGCTGCTTGTGTCTCTCTCTCTCTCTCGCTCTCTTTCACTGTCTCATATACGCATACATAAAGCTTTTGCTGCTGCCAACCACAGATGTATGAATGAATATTTGGCGCGTGAGTGTGAGAGAGCGCTTTTTTTGCGGCTGCCGTCGACATCGCGTCGTTTTGATTACATGCACACAGTACCTTTTTGCTCTCTAACAGGCGGGCACTCTCTCTTGCGCTCTCTCTCGCTCTTTCTTTCGTTATCCCCCAATACACATACACGTAGGCACAGAGATAGAGCGCCGACAGCGCTGTCGCTGCTTTTGCACAAAAAAATTTTATAATAAAAACTTGTACTCGTAGATTGTGTGATGCCAGTACGTTCTGCTAATCCGATACGCGCTAGAAGTTTGATCCGAGACAATTTGGAGAAACAGGCTGGTTGTCTAAATCTAATACACTCCAGAATGCCAAACATTAAAGTGTTTTCGGGCACCTCGCATCCGGATCTGGCGCAGCGTATTGTCGATCGTCTTGGCATCGATCTCGGGAAGGTGGTCACCAAAAAGTTTAGCAATTTGGAAACATGGTAAGTAAACCAAAAAACACAAAAAAAAAAACAAAGAAAAACTCAAGTCAAGTGTTAAGTGTAAAACCAATAACATATAAAATAATGTGTGAAAAATTGAGCCCAACACAAAAAAGTTTTATAAACAAATATTAGTGAAAAGTGATTTTTAAACGTGTGCGTTTCCAGGCTATTTTTGGTCCTTGACATTCGCTGAAGGTTGCCAGTTGACAGTGTTTAATTCTTTCATTGTTTTATGCCCTGTGCTATGATTTTCTTTAAAAACATTTACAAAGCATTTTTTTGCTTTCTTTTTATATATTTTTATTGATTTAACAAGTGGACTGTACACCGTAGTCATTGGTCTCGGTCGCCGTGTGCTTGCCTTTGTATATGTCTGTCTGTCTGTATGTGTGATACACACACACACATACACAAACGCTCGCACACGTATTTATACATGGACAGGGCATTAACAGACACACTCACAGACACCATGGCGTACACTCTCTGGCAACACCGCCGAATGTCGCGTGCACTGAAATTAAAGAAAAATTATTAAAAGCGGGGCCCACAGACATACATTAAAAGTTAATACATTTAATTTTTATTGAAATTAAATTAGCACATGTGCTTTTTTCGCGACTTGCCGCCCAGCTTCGGATTAATTCACACATATGTACATACATGTATGTACACCCACATACACATACAAGCCAAGTCAGCTGCTGCAACAACAACAACAACAACAACAAATAATAATAAAGTGCCTCTAGGCTGTTGTGGCGCCTTATCAGCGCACACAGTTAAACAAAATACCCAACCAACACATGCAAAGGAATTTTTAATAAAATTAAATAAACGTGGAAAAATATACAAAGGAAAATTAGCAGACAATTAGAGAGTGTAAATCACAAAAAAAAAAAAAAGAACTATGGCAACGGCAACCAAATTAGAGGTTATAATATAAATAATGCGCGCTAAGCTTTTCAGCATGATACGCGCCTCAGTATTGGCATACACAAACACACACCTTTTGGAAATGTGTATGTGAGCATACATTTTATGCTCTCATTTACGCATACTCTGGCATACATACATATGTACATACAGGCGCATTCAAAAGGTAAACTCCAAAACAGAAGCAATATATTGCTAACGGACGCAGACAGCAAAAGTAAACCACAACAACACACGACACTGTCACGTTTTTAAGCAAAGAGAGTGCGAGAGCGTTGTTTGGAGCGTATGCTAAAACGAAACAAGAGCAGCGAGGCGACGTCGCGACGTCAAAAACGCGACGCCCCCACATGTTTCATGTCGCGTTGTGCTCACGCGTTTTCGTATCTCTCTCTCCACTCTCTTTGGTCGTCGCCGACCCCCACGTGTGGGCTTCGCCAAAGGCAGACACAACAACACAGTGGTTGTGCTTGTTGTTATTGTTGTTGGCTGCGCACTTGTCGGCTTGTTGTGACTCTTTTTGTTTTTTTTTTGTGCTCATGAGCGCTGAGCAACAGTGTAACTAATATGTTGACAGTTAGGTTATACAGCATTATTCTCGTACTCGTTATTGTTTTAGCTGTTATTATTATTTCTTTTGCACTTTGCCTTGATTGGAGCGCTTTTTTGTTATTGTTGTCTAATAGAACGCATGGTTCTGGCTTCAATTAAGATTCGTCTTGAAGGGCGCTTAAATGACGTCATTAAAATTCATATTTCCATCGAATGATGGCATAATGAATAAACTCACGTTTTAAGTTATGAAAAATGGTATTAAATAAATGGAACAAATATGAATAAACATTTTTGGGGACGAGTTTCAGACGACAAATGACCTTGACTAAAGACAAACCAACCGCCAATGCAACTTGTCAATAACCCACAAACCCAATGACCATCAATATTAAAGGTCACAACACGCAACTAAAACCAACACACGACAACACATAAAACAACTAAAAAAAAAAAGTGGATTACTTTGTAAATGAAAAGTTTGATCGATAAGAAATTTGCGTGCTGTGCGCTGTTCGGAGAGGGAGATAGGTAGCGGAAGAGAGGAAGGAGGAGAGAGAAAAGGAGCACTTGAAATGGGAGCAAGGGCTATGCTGATAAGTACAGTGAGACGAAAGCGATTAAGATGCCAAGATATGGTTTTAGAGCAAGCAACTAATGTCGATGTTTAGTGACTGATAGTGCCAAAACTTTAAGCAAGATTACACTATCACACAAAAACACACACATACAATCATACACAAATACACACACACGTGTAAATACTTGTCAGTTGTCTGGCAGAGAAACAGCTAGTTAAAAATACGTGCACAAAGAAATAGAAAAACAAAAACAATAAAACAAAAGATTGAAAAGGAGACCAGCTGCTTGTAGGCAGTGTTGGTACAAAAATAAATAAAAATAGCTAAAAATAGCTAAAAACTTATCAAGCATGCTTTAAAAAATTCACATATTTTTAACCGGTAACTGTTAAAATTATAATAAAAACGTTTCTGTTGTATAAAATTAATGCAATTACAAAGTAGCCACGTACAGCTATAAAATAGCTAAAATGACAACACTGCTAGTAGGCAACGGTCTACCGGCAACTAATGCGACATTGCGACAGCTGTTAGAGCCCAGCGAAGAAAGAGGCAAAAAGGGGGCACGCTTGACGCTTGGCCCTGAGCCAATTGAGATCCCAAAGAGTCAAATCAACCCAACCCAGTCCCACTATTCAGCTGTGGCCCATTGCTTGGTTTGGTATTTGAGAAATGCCAGCAGCGAAAGTGTTTTTTGTTTTGTATTCTTTCTTTAATTCCTTTTTTTTTCTCTATGATAAAAATGCATTCATTTCATGCAACGTCAACTGTAACTGCAATAGCAGGCAAAAGTCAGCGAAATACTTTTGCATTTAGCCAAAAAAAATTGAAAAAACACGAACAATGCGGCGTATGCGTAATATTTTGTTTGAGTCACATAACAGCTGATTTGTCAGGTTTTTGCTGTTCCAAATTTTGATGGTAGCGATTAGTTTGTTAGCTGGCGCTAATGTCCGTTGGGCATACATAAGTAATTAATTTCATTGGGGGGCTAACAATAACAAAAAGAAAGCCAAAAAAAACCAACAACATTAGCTGAAAATGTCAAATTCGTCAATCGATAAACGTTTCGTTCGATATTACGGTCGTTGTTAGGCCCGTAATTCAATTAACCTTCAATGGCAATGACCAAATGTGTGTGAATGTTTTTTGTTCGTTGTAGTTGACACAAAAGAGAAGAAAATCAAAACGTAAACAAAACAATAAAGACATAAAACGTAGCGTCCTTTTTCTTATAGACTTTTCCATCAACAAACTTTTCTATGATATATGATACTGCAGTGTCAGTCTTTTATGACTTGTGTCAGCTTGTGTATATGATGAATATTATTGAAATTCAGCCAAAATTATTTATATTTGTTTAACAAATAGGAGATTTATATACGCCACAACTCAAGTTCCGAAAGCTGCAAGCGAAGAAGAAATTAGCTTTGAAAACTTTAAGGCTGTCAAAGATTAAAAAAAATGCCGTATTTTTTCACATTTTTTGCTGATGCTTCATTTGAATGAAAGACAATTTTTTTAAATAAAAAAAACTTGTTATGCTATGGCGTGATATAGTATAGTATAGTATAATATAGTAATCCGATCCGTTCAAAACCAAAATATATTCTTTTTCAATCAAAAAGCAGCAGCTGTACTAAATTTCATACACATAGTTTACGGGGGAGTTGAGTTCGAATAGAACAATCAAAAGAACAAGATTTTAACGATTGAGTTTTTAAACTCTGACAAAGAATAATTGGAGCTTTTGACGTCGAAAGCTTTTTCTAAACTACGAACTTCATAAATGGTTAAGAAATTGAAAGACAGTTGATTGTTCAAGGGTATTTAAATTACGTATACGATTCCCACAATGAAAGCAGACGCCTTTCATATACATAAGTGGGCGTTGACCACCCACTTGAAGCTTGTGCAAGCGTCAGCAGAATTCGATGCAAGGATAACATGAGTGCGAGTCACGGTTGACTCGGTAATAAGTGGGGACAATATTTGTTCACAAGCTTGTTTGCACAGCACCCCCTACAATAAATACGATTGTATAATAATATTTATGAGTTTCTAGGTATAGGAAATTGAAGAAAACTATTGATTTGTGTATCGTATTCCGTTTTGTTGTATCATATTATGTTTAATTCGAGACGTTATGAAATTATTGCAAATAAACATTTATCCAATTTCAGCGTCGAAATCGGCGAATCGGTGCGCGGCGAAGATGTTTACATCGTGCAGTCCGGTTCCGGCGAGATCAATGATAATTTAATGGAGCTGCTGATCATGATAAATGCATGCAAAATCGCATCAGCCTCTCGTGTTACAGCTGTGATTCCTTGCTTTCCATATGCCCGCCAAGACAAAAAAGATAAGGTAGGTTTGCCTCACATACATAATCCTTTCAATCGTCCTCTCTCTCTTTCTTTCTCCCCCTTATTCTTTCTCTCTCTCTCTCTTTTATCTTTTTGTCTACTTTATCCTTAACCACAAATTAAAAAAAAAAAAACACACAATTTGAGAATATTTCGGACATATAATTGTCCAAAGTTAATAACCCTATATACATATATCTACATGTATCGTATATACCATGTACATATTATATAACCAAGTTATCTATCTATATAATAATGTTTCTCTCTCTGTGTGTGCATATTTTTATTTTATTGCATTTTGAATACTTTTTGTTTTGTTTTCAATTTCTATTTTATTTGGTTGCAAGGAAGCAAAGCTGTAAAATGAATATTGCCAAAAAATGTGGAAAATTTCTAGAACTACTATACAAAATATAATAATGCAATTTTTACCTTTTAGATTATATACTTATACTTATGTATACTGAAACATATGTATGTACTTTTACTTTAATCATTTGCTGCAGTTTTCTAAGATGACTTTCGGTGTAATTTGCTCTTTAACTCCCCTCTCTGTTTAATCTCTTTTTTAACTCTCTATGTATCTCTCTCTCTATATCTATGTATCTTTTTGCCAACATACATTCTATATATATCTATCTCTACTCTAGACGGGCAGTGAGGAGAAAGAGGATAGCAAGAAACTTGCCAAGAAAAACTACGATTGGAAATTTAGGGTATTTACTTTCTCATAGCTCCAAACTCAACTCAAATCTTAACTCGAAAACTCAAACTCAATACTCACATTTCATATAATGGACTTAAATTTCAACATGTTTTGTTTTCTCTTACAAAAAAAGTTTATGGGCAATTCCTCAACTCATTCAACTCATCCAAGAATTTAAAATTCTAATAAACAAGTTGCAAACTTCCCTCAACTTTCTGGGCTCTGGGTTTTCCAAAAAAAAAAAAAAATGTTGGTAAAAATAAAAATTCTTCCATTCGGCAAATCAAAATTTTTAAAATCTATTAGTTTATGTCTTTTATGTTGCATGTTAAACTAACTAAAGAATACTGTGTAAACAAAATTGATAAATATAACAACAAATGCAATGAGAAGCGCAAATTATGCATATTTTGACTACATTTTAAGCAATTACGAGTGTATTTGACAAATTTCAAGCAATTGGTAAATCAAAATTGCAAAATTTCCACATTTTTCTTGATTTTGTTCATTTAAATTTGGTTTGTTTGCTGTCGGCGGCGCTTCATTGCAACAGCAAAAAAATTTATATGATTAAATACTTATATTAACACAATATTGTAAAGATAAACTTATATTAATTTTTTTGGTATTTAGTTTTGCGGTCTGCTCGTTATCGTATCTTGTCTTGTGTTGTTCATACAACATGTATACTGTACTTAGTATATATGCTTATATATTTATACCTTTGCAGATCATTTTGTCGACCTTATAATTTTTAAAGAATATTTATTAATAATTTATTAGATATAACAAATTTCGTCTGCTTGTTCTATTCGAACTCGGCTCTCTGTGAATAATATTGGATGAAACTTGTCACTGTTGATAGAACATATGTTTAATTCAACCCGATCGGACTGATATTTTATAAAGCTAACAGAGTAAATCTTGCTCGTAAAAGAAGTTTTCTAAGAAATCTTGAGAAAAGTAAAAAGAAAATAAGAAATAATCTGCAAGGGCCTCAAACCTTCTCCATCCCGAAATTTTTATTCTTGTTTAACTTTTTTGTGTTTAATATATTTGCATCTTTTAGCACTTTGCACTTTGGTTTTCCAACATGCGCGCAGTCAGTTTTTCAGTTTCCGTAAATAACAAAAATCGGGTTCAACTGATAAGATTTTCAGTTCGTTAGAGTTGCCTAGCAACAGATTCATCGATTGTGATTTAAATTTAATTATATTGTATTTATTATGCACGGTTTTCCATTGATAACCCATTTGGAAACAATCTGGTACACTGGTAATTTGACGTCAGCTTTTGTCCTATCGAAGGGGGGTCTACTTTATATGGCACTTGAACCCGGGGTGCACAAATGTTTTTCACTTTTTTTAAAAGCGGATTTAAGATTAATCTGTTCGAAAAGTGCATTGCAATGAACTCGAAATGCGTTTGTTTGCGTCTTTCGAATTGTAAATATTATTTGTCCGATTGAACAAGTATACTGATAGAGCCTCGATCTATATAATACTTATATTTGGTTTTTTTTATTTGTACCTTGAGTTACTTTAATTCCTTGTCGTTCTTTATTTTTGCTCAATCCTTATTAACAACTCTTTTTTTTTACCTTTTTCAAGAATTGTTCGAAGCACAAAATACTGCACAAAACTATTACCAATTCCCAAAGTCCTTTTGTCCCAGCATTTTGTTTTATTTGATTAATTTAAAAAAAAAAAAACAAAACTTTCTCTCAACTTTTCGTTTCTTCTTTTTCTTTTCATTTTTTTTTTAATAAACTATACTTGAAAATGTGCTTAGGAGTTTTCAGCCAGACAATATACTGTGAGTAGTTTGCGTCTCTTCGTCCGGGTCTAAAACCTTATTGTTAATAGCTTCGGGCAATATTGTGTTTAAATAAAAACAATGCTTAAATTTTGCTCAGCCATAAGTTTTCTTTTTATCTATATTTATTTAACTGAAGAAATGCAGTTTCTGTTACGTTTTCTTTGATTTTCTTTTGTTTGTTTACAAGTTCCACTAATAAACACGTAATCGCATGACAGTTATCGGAATTGGAGAAAAGGAATCGAAGATAAAAAAAATTATTTGATTTATTTTGCACTCTCTGTTGTATTAACCAAAACAAATTGAAATCGCTCTCTCTCGCGATTAAGCTCTCTCTTGCGCTCTCCCTTTTTGTGTATTTTTATTAACTGGTGCGCACTCTCATTGGTCGTTACATAAAAGCACTCTCTTATGTTCACTCTCTCTGTGCGCTCTCACGCACTCTCTTTCTGTGGAGTGGAGTTATTCATGGATGCATTTGGGAGCACAATTGTTGTTGTCCTTTATGTTTTTTTTTTGTTGTTGTGTGTCAAAAATTGAACGTATTTTTAATAAATGTAAATGTTATTTTAATTAAATTATAATCTAATTAATACCAATATTATTATTATGATTAGTACTATTATTATTATTTCCACCATGGCCTAAACTCATAAAATACTTAATTAAAAATATATATGTGTGTGAATTTTACTAACTACGCTAATGTTACATTATATTCTCTACTTTTTCCTTGCTGGCCCATGCACAGAGCCGTGCGCCAATCTCGGCGAAATTGGTCGCTAACATGCTGTCAGTTGCCGGTGCGGATCATATTATAACCATGGATCTACATGCCTCACAGATTCAGGTAAGTTTACCCAGGGTACCTCAAACGAAGCTCAAATAAAATTTACAAACTTGGGAAAATTTAACTAAGTAAATTTTTTTTATAAAATATTTAAAGTTGGGACATTTGCTAATGTTTCTAATTACAATATTTGTGATTTTATATAATTTATAATTTTTATAATAATTTGTTTCCAATTCTAATTTTTTCCCCCAAATTACATTCTTTTTAATTTTTTGTTTTTCAAATTATTTATTCATTTTTTTAGCTGTGTATAGTATAGAAAATCGTTTACCCTATCATATCTGATAAGAAATCAATTGAAAATAAATTAAAGATAACATAATTTGGGGCAAAACGCAACAATTTTGGTTTTATTTTCCAACTTGATACCAAAACAAATGAAAAATATGCAAGATCAGAAAAGTCTTTACGTCAATTACAATGGTTGGTCGGTATTAGAAAAGATGATGACAGTAAAAAATGCAATGTCAATTCGAGTGTTTTTTGATTCATGCATTCATTGCATGTCTGATTCGGATATCCTTTCCTATGTTAGTTCCTCAGATCGCGGTGTATTCATTGAAATAATTCGCACTGTTAATGTGGTTAAATGACCCAGAAGTTGGCTAATACGTTTCTCCTTGTCGGTAATAACATCTTCCAGATACTGCACTTTATTGTTGAGCATATTGATAAGCTCCTCTTTCGATTCATTAATTAGCATCAGTTCATTATATTTGTTTTTGGTAATTTCATCCAATTCTTTGTTGGATGGATCGTCAATCGACTGTAGATTCTCATCGGGTAGATTATTCATAGATTTGCCTTGTTGAAATTCAATTGGATCGGGTTGGGATTGAGCTTTGCCCGGTGGAGATCGAGTGCGATTACGTGAACTCAATGGCATACCATCCCGTTCAATTTGCATTAAATGATAAAGTAAGGCTCGAATTGAAATTAAATCTCCCGATGCTAATAGCTCCAATGCCGGACGCATTAGCATATAACCAGTTTTTCGCAATACCTTCAAACTAAAGGTCTCCCAGTTGAGTAACTTTGCCGCCAGATTACCATGCGATGTATAATTCTTCATATTGACGAGCTTCGGTACGATACTCTTGAATAATAGTGCCATATTAACCACATCGGATAAATCACGTCGGGTGCGATGATTGAGCACGATTCGTTTGGCATTTAACCAATCGTCGAGCTCCTGTTGCTCATCGGCATTCATATTGCGATTATTGTTTGCTGACATTATTCAAATAAAAACTTTTTATCGAATATAAAATAAATATACAATATATCTTGTTGTATAAATCTAGTTGTATAAATGTAAGACAAACGACGTTCAATTTTTTGTAAGTTTAGAAGTGAAAGAATACAAATATTTATGTGAGCAAATAGTCGATGAAATATATGGAAAAAATTCCAATGACAGCAGACTCTAAAGTTACTAAAAAACAAAGCTGAAAAGATTATTTGATAATTGGGAAAATTAAGTTTATACTATTTTTCGTTAGGTTATTCTGGAAACGGAACATAACATTAATTAAAATTTCTTATTATGCTGATTATAAAAAAAATTATTTAATTTCAATTCATAATATAAAAAATAATAGAATACACTTATTTTAAACATTTTTACATTTATTTTACATTATTTTTTAATTTGAACTTTTTATTAAAATTTGTACAATGAAAACTAGATTTAAATTAATAAAATTCTAACAACAATTACTTAATTTCAATTCTTAAAATAAAAAAATTAAAGAATACACTTATTTTAAACATCAATTAATTTTTATTTATATAAATTACGGTCCCTGCTAAATATCGGTTAAAAATAACTAAAAATTGTGTTTGTTTTATAGGGTTTCTTTGATATCCCAGTCGATAATCTCTACGCCGAGCCGGCGGTACTCAAATGGATCAAAGAGAACATTCCCGAATGGAAAAATTCGATTATTGTATCACCCGATGCCGGCGGCGCCAAGCGGTAAATAATCATAATATTTTTATTTAGAAAGGGAAATTTAAATTGAATATTTATGTTTTTTCTAAATCTTGACAGTGTTACTTCGATTGCGGATCGTTTGAATGTGGAATTCGCGCTGATACACAAGGAGCGCAAGAAGGCCAATGAGGTGGCCTCGATGGTGTTGGTCGGTGATGTTAAGGATAAGATTGCCATATTGGTCGATGATATGGCCGATACATGCGGCACCATTGTCCATGCCGCCGATCGTCTGGTGGAGGCGGGCGCCACCAAGGTAGGTGCCCCAAAATTTTATTTACTTACATAACATCAATTAAGAGCAGCCAGCAAAAAATAATTTAAAATTATTATGAATTTAGAAAATGAACAATATTTAAATTTATATTTTAAATTGTTGTTTTTTTTTTCAGGTCTATGCCATACTGACGCACGGCATTTTCTCGGGTCCGGCGATTTCGCGGATTAATAACGCCTGCTTTGAGGCGGTTGTTGTTACCAATACTATACCACAGGATGGCCATATGCGTGATTGTCCCAAAATACAGGTAAACAGCACTCTCTTTGTTGCAACATAGCTCTCTTAACTCTCTCTTTGATGGTCTTTGTTTTTAGTGCATTGATGTCTCGATGATGTTCGCCGAGGCCGTAAGAAGGACACACAATGGCGAGAGTGTCTCGTATCTCTTCTCAAATGTTCCATACTAAGAATGTTGAATTGCAACAACAAAAACAACAACAAGAACAGCAACAAAAATTAACAACAACAAGAATATAACAACCACAACAAAAAAAAAGTAATCTTCAACAAGTGTTGCAACAAATTTAAATTTGAATGCATATTTTTGCCATCATCAATCGTTATATATTTTTTATTAACTATTAACTATGTAATTATAACTCAAATCTGAGAAATGCAAAAAAATCACTAATCGCCATTATTGTAATTATAAAAAAATAGAGTAGAACTACACACAACAACAACAACAAAACTGCACACTTTATTGCCTTCATTATGTTGTTTTTTTATTTTTTATTTTGATTTCTATATTTCGAAACGCATTTTTTAAATAAAAAAAACAAAGATTGTCAACTCTTAGAGAAACCGTTAGTTGGATAGATTATATAGTAAAAAATATTTACACTTATACATATGCACACACTCACATACTCACACACACACACACAAAGGATTGTAATTTTACACTGTGCAACAACTTTTTGATGATTCTTTTTAAATCCAGTTTTGAATTGAAGGCGAAAAACGCAAACAGTTTCTTTGCAATGTTCAAAACAAACAACTAAAATTTTTAGTAAATTTAAGTAAATAAGAGAATACAAAAACAAAAAAATACACAATTGAAAAGAAAACTTAGTAACTAGGCGTTTAAAACAAACAACAACAAATTTAAAAATAATAAAAAAAAAATTCAAGAAAACTAAACAAAAAGTGTCGTGTTTTTAAATTTATATGCAAAATTTCGGCTTTTCTGTTTTTATTTTCAGTTACGGTTTTAGTTACGGCTAAAATTTGCAATCTTTTAATACCGGCTAACGGTTAATCCATGTGTTAAGTTTAAAAAAAAAAATATCTTCCTAATTATGTCTCTTAAAATCTTCAGGTATGATATAAAAAAGTATTTTTATAGTTAGTTTAAACCAATTTCCAAAATAGTTTTAGCACTTAAAAAATATTTTTAATTTTAAACTTATATTTTTTTTTACTTTCTTGAGAACATTTTATCCAAACTAATATCTAGATTAATTCTTGAAATGCTCAAATTCATTACCGAAACAATTCTATTTTTAAAAAATTCAACAAATTTGAGTTTCGAGTTCAGTTGTAATTTCAAACAGTATATTTTTTATTATCATAATATGGAGGATTACAATGGAGGGTATATTTAAAACTCATCAAACTCCTCGGCGACATCCTCATCATTATTGAGTCCCACCTCATTGAAATCGCTCTCGAGTACCGCAATATTATCCCGGGCCTCTGTAAACTCGCCCTCCTCCATGCCCTCGCCCACATACCAGTGGACAAAGGCGCGTTTTCGGAACATCAAATCGAATTTGTAGCTAAGATTTGTAAATGCCACCGATATGGCTGTGGTGTTGGACAACATGCAGCAGGCTCGGGACGTGGGACCCAAATCGCCATCGGGCACAAAAGCGGGTCGCTCGTAATTGATGCCAATTTTGAAGCCCGTGGGACACCAGTCAACAAATTGTATATGTCGCTTCGATTTAATGGCCGAAACGGCGGCATTGACATCCTTGGGCACCACGTCACCACGATATAACATACAACAGGCCATATATTTGCCAGCGCGCGGATCACACTTGACCATCATGTTGGAGGACTCGAAACAGGCATTGGTTAAACCCGTTATGGCATGCTGTTCATGCGCTGCACGCTCCGCACACATCAACGGCGCATAGGCGACGAGAGGGAAATGAATCCTGGGAAATGGCACCAGATTCGTTTGGAACTCATTGAGATCCACATTCATGGAACCGCTAAAACGTAACGATGCTGTCGTCGAACTAACAATTTGGGCAATCAAGCGATTTAAGTTGCGATAAGCTGGACGATCAACGCCCAGTTTATCATTGCATATATCATAGATGGCCTCGTTGTCCACCATAAAGACACAATCCGCATGCTCGATGGTCGAGTGTGTGGTCAACAGAGCATTGTAAGGCTCCACCACAGCTGTGGACACCTTGGGTGATGGATACACGGCAAAATCCAGTCGACATTTTTTGCTAAAATCATTTGCCAAGCGTTCCATTAGCAAAGACGTAAACCCTGAACCGGTTCCACCGCCCATGGAATGAAAGATGAGGAAACCCTGCAAACCATCGCATTGCTCGGCATTTTTTTGCAGACGTGACGTGACCTTATCAATCACCTCCTTGCCGATGGAATAACGACCACGAGCGAAATTATTTGCAGCATCCTCTTTACCCGAGATCAACTGTTCCGGATGGTAAAGATCTTTGGTGGCGCCCGTGCGCACACTATCAATGACAGTCGGCTCAAGATCCACAAAAATGGAACGTGGAACCTGTTTGCCATTACCCGTTTCGGTGAAAAATGTATGCGCATCATTGGCATTGGTGCTTTGACCCACTGTCGCACTGCTGCTGCCACTTTCCGTTAGCTGCTCTTGGGTTTTGCGACTGCCATCGAGATTGATGCCATGCTCCAGCAGATATAATTCCCAACAGGCGTTGCCAATCTGAATACCACATTGGCCAATTTGTATCGAGATCACTTCGCGCTGTGCAAACAAAACAATATTTAAAACTTATTCAATTTGAAATTTCCTTATGCATTTCTTCAAGTATTTCTCACCATTTTGTCTGTTTTAAAACTTTGCAAAACACTTTAAAATAAATTCTCTGCTCTAAATTGGAGCTTTTTCTTCTTCGCCCAGTCACGATGCTGCACAAAATGGCAGCCGAAGAAGTGCCGTTAAATTTGCCAAAAGCATAAAGCGAAATGTCAGAAGACAGAGTTGTTTTTTTTGCCAACTGCAGTTGGTGTAAAACTCAACTAACTTGCAATATCTTTTTGTCAACTGCAGCTGGTGTGAAACTCAACTAAATGAACTCTTAAGGAATATTTTGAATGGGCTTTAAAAATATGACTTCAATTAAAAGTAATAAATTCATTACCACATTCCACTGAAACCTCACTAATTGTCCCCTTTTTGCAGAATTTAGCTTAATTAAAAGTAGTCTAAGCTGCAATTGGTTTAAAGCTTGACTATTTAGTCAATTCTCGGCAAACTGCAGCTGGTTTCAAACTCTACTAAATGTTTAACTTAAAAATGACATTTTTAATGAGTATTTTGTGGGTACATAAAAAATTAAATATTAAATAAGCTAAAATTACAGTTATTGGTGCACATAATCATAAAGCAATTGCCTCTTTTCACTACAAAAATAGTGCACACATTTAGCTACATTATAAAAAATGTACATTCAATTAAAATGTGACCAGATTCGAGTGAAAAGGGGCTACATAAATTCCTGAATTCCTCAAATGGCAAACTTAGTTTAATATTAAATTTAAAGGGGGGTTAAAGGTGGTGATCCTTGCTAATCCTTGCTTATGCCCGGCGGCAGCGTCACATCGAAGACAATGGGTGCATTGTTGGGCAAATAATTAATGTCACAGGTGGAGGCATTCACATAGATGATCCTGCCATCGCTGGTGATGCCATATCCCTCGTGTACATGACCAAACACATGGTATTTGGGTCTCACCCGCTGCTGCACCGTGCTCAAGAGCTCGACACAACCAGCACGAACGCCGGAACAACAGAGATCACCATGACCCACGGGTGGCGTGTGTGTCACGAGGATATCCACGCCCACTGGTATTTGATTCCACTTGTCCAGACAGGCAGTGCCACGCGGCACATTGAAGGCCCAGCGACAAAATTCGGGCTGCCAGGGTGAGCCATAGATGCGCACTCCCCACAGCTCCAGGAGTTCATCCTCCAAATAAGTGCAGTTGGTTAGGGCCTCTCTTATGTTGGGCGTCTGGACAGCGCTCTGCATGCTCTCCATGTCATTGCCCAGCGTGGGCAGATCATCCAGTATGGACATGCCCGAGTGCTTGGAGCTGGCAAAGGAATATACAAAGATTACTAAGAATTATAAAGGATAAAAGGATTTCGTACGCACCGTTCCTTGCCCGGCTTGTTCTGAAACGGATGCGTAAAGGTGCGATCAAAGCTGAGCTCATGATTGCCGGCAATCACAATTTTGTGCTTGTGCGGCAATTGACCAATCCAATTGTTGAACTCAATTACCTCCTGCAATTGGCCGCATTTGGTAAAATCGCCGGCATGTATGAAAATATCACCATCGGGTATATCGAACTTGATGTAGGGCGTGAGGGAATGCGTGTCCGACATGCAGACGACACGCGCTTTGTTGGGCGCCACCGTTGTCGTTGGTGGCTTCATAACAACTTTGATGACACGCTGCGATTTGCTGATCTCATTCCACGCCGCTGTTGGGTCACTTGTCAGCGGATGAACGGCTACGACGGAGGACACGGTATCCATTGTTGGTCTAGCACGTACTAATCAACAACATGATAGTCACTATCGCTAAATAAGTACACGGTGTTTGTTTTAAATCACAAAATGCACGCCGATTTGCCGATAAAAGATAAGAATACGCAAAGCGTACATAAAAAAATACGTTTTCTCTCAATCAGCTGTTTGTTTAGGGTTGTTGACTCCTTTGCGCAATCTAACAAGGTTACCCTACTGACAAGGTGACACGTTCTATGTTTGCATTAAATACAATGTGACTATTAGCACATCTTTTCTTTTTTGCACAGTAATTGTTTTAATTTTTTTTTCATTTCTTGCAACTTGTAACTTATTTTACATTCCATATTCGGTTTAATTGCGTATTTGCTTATAGTGCCATCATTTGTGACGTCACAGCTGATTGGCAATCCCACAGCCAGGTGGCAGCGCCGCCAGCTAAACAAAAAACAGCTGTGTCTGACTGCTGTTTGTCTGCTTCTTACCATTCACATATTGTATGTACAATTTTTTGTTCAACCATTTTTCTCTCTAATTTATTTACAATTTGCCAATAACTGCACTTTAATTGTTTTCATTTGACGACAAATTGTGAAGTGCTGTCTGTCGCTCTGTGCGGGCAGAGCGCAAGCAGAGTTAAGTGAAAAGCGAATTTTGTAAAATAAAAAACAAAGATGGCTGCAATGCGTCTGAGGAGCAGCCAGTTTGTGTAATTAGTGCATACGCAAGTGTTTTTTGGGACCGTAAAGGCAGTTTAAATAAAAACAGGCATGGAACAAACGTTGGAGGTGCAGCAGGCGCAGCCGGACGCATTTCTGGACGTGAGCAGCGGCAACAGTGCGAGCATTGCAGGTGAGTTCTATTTTCGGGGCGACTCAATTATCTCTGCCTGGGTGCAGCCCCCCTTTTAATATTCGCAGTCGACGTCGACGTCGACGTCGCTGCTAATTGTTTACGCCCACCTATTAAGTGTGCATTTTATTTGCTCAACGTCTGCGTGTGCGTGAGTGTGTATGTACTTATCACCTGGTCTGGTCTTCAATTCCTTTAGCACTCTGCGTCGGCGCTTTAGCGTCTGTTTTGTTTCCTCATTTCTTAAGTGATGATTCACTTTGATTGTGTTTCTTCTCTGTACAGACTATCAACGTTTTATGGCTGTAAACTTGTGTGTGCGTGTTTTTATGGTCATTGTTCTTTGACTTTGCCATAATTTATAGCTTGTGCGACGCAATTTATAAATGCGCTTTGACATCAAGAGAAGGCTGTGGCCTGGGAGCAAACCACTCTCTCTCCCTCCCTGTCTCTCGCTCTCTCTCTGATCAGCATTGCACTCAATTTGACCTAGACCTAGTCTATATATGAGCTTGCAATCTCTTTTCACTCAGCTTTCGTTTGTTTGCTGCATCTCTCTTTTTTCGCACATTCATTCACAAAAAATAATAATAATGACGGGCATGGCGCGCGCAAACATAAACCTTGATAATGACATTCAGAAAAGCCAGAACCGTCGAGTCAGTTTGGTCACAACCTTTGGCAGTTATCCAACGGATTTTCCGAGTAGAGCAAAATTAGAAAAAAAAAAAAAAAAAAGTTTGTTATTGCTCGCCAAAACGTCAAATGTCGAGCGAACAAACTGAGCGAATTGCATAAGTTGTGTGCGATACTCAAACGAGTCTCCCGTTTTAGTCTCTGTCCTGAAGCTTCAAAGCTCATTTGTTTGCCAACGCGCCAAGTGTCAAGTTGCAGTGCGTCTACACAAACACACATACATACACAAACTCACACACAACTGTTTCCTTTGTAACGGTGCGTTCCGGTCGCGTGTTCGTCATCGCGTGCTTTTATTTTTGGGTTTCTTTTTGTTTTTGGCAATTTTTTGGCGTGGGCGTGATGTAATTTGCCATAAAAGCAGTTAACTAACACTTTGAAAGGGAATAAGAGTGTGTGAGAGAGAGAGGCAAATAACCAATGTGCTAATTCGCGCCCCTTTTGCTTTTTGTGTGTATGTTGTTGTTTGTGTTTTTTGTACACAAATATTTGTTCCCAGTTTTTTTTCCTTACTTTTTTTTTATGGCTTCCACAGTTAATAATCAATTTAGTTGTTTATTGTTACAAAAATTTCACTGTTTGCTGCGAAGATCGACAAATCGAAAAAAAAAACTGTTTATTTACAAATTGATTTAATGTTGATTTATGTAATATCCAAATGCATAAACAAAAGCCAAGCGGCGTTTGTTGAGGGCGCAAAACTGAAAATGGGTTATACAATGTAAGTCGCAAGGCTATGTGTGTGTGTATGTACATATGTGTGTGTGCTTGCGTGGTACGGAAATACGGCAAGTTTTAGTACGCCACAAAAGTTCTTAGCTAATTGCAATAACGGGGCGCGTCACATGCTGTGCTAAGTTTTATCTAATTTACGTTAATGTCTCACATATTAGTGACACTGTGCGACAATAGCAATAGCAACAACAAAAACAATAACAACAACGCATGCTGAGCGCTTACGCACACAAATGTAACACATCGCGACGCTGCCCGCTGTCGACGTCACTTGCTGCTCAGCTGTTTCCAATTGTTGTTGCTGCGCGGCTTTTGCCAATTCGCCGCTGGCAACAGCTGTTTGACTCACACGAGCTACGCTCCCTCGCTTGCGCTCTCTCGCTCTCAGTTGCTGTTAATCATAATTTTAAATAGACAATTATCGTTTGTTTTGATTTTGTGCTTTCAATTTGCGAGCGCGCGCGCTCAGCTTTTTTTTCTTGACTCTTGTCTTTTGCTTTGCGCTTGCTATTTATTATTACTTTTTTGTTGTTGTTGTTGCCGTCGATTGAAATTTTTTGGGCTGCGCAACGCGCGCGTTTTCGCCGCAGTCGAAATTTGTCGTCGGCAGAGTACGCCTCGTATTTAGCATTCGCGTATTATTTATTTGTTGTATTTGAAAGAAATTGTGTTTTGTGTGCGATCAGAACGTGAAGATATATATATATTTTGAACGCATCTATACATATAAACAAACGTATACGCGCACATATGTGTATATAAATAAATATATTGAAATTGTAATTTGACAATAGTATTTAATGTTGTTATTGTTGTGACTGTCGATTTGAAATTGAAAACGCTGAGCTCATTTTTTGATAGACGCCTTTAAACTGGCTTATTAGCATAAAAAAGCATTATAAATACATAAATCAACTGATACTATATACAAAATAAAAAAATATACTTGTATTAAGCTGTGAAAATTACAAAATAATCAGTATTGTTGTACATAGTATACAATTTAATTTTTGACATTTTAAAATTTTAAACAACTTGTTATACGCTTGCAGTGGGTATTATAATTTTGTGTACTTTTTGGAATTGTCAGGCTTTAATAATTTCTATATTTATTAATAATTGTGACTAAAGTAAGTCGTCAAAAAAATTATGTATGTATAAACAAATACGAATATAAAGTAAAATATTATATTGATAATTTAATTCGTAGCATTAGAAATATAAAAAATAAATAAAAATAAATTAAAATTAAAAAAATATAAGAATTTTATCTAATCGAAAATCTATAACAAAAAGTAATCATTTTAAATAAGTATAATAATTCTAATATATCTGCAATAATATAAAATTATATAATTTCTGCAAGAGTATAACATCTTCGGCATGCTGAAATACATAATCTGTTTTTTGTTTTACTCTAATCAAAGTCTTTGAACATCTGTACAAGTCAAGTGCCTTTTTAAAAGAAATTTCCCTGGTTTCGTTTCGACTTTTCGATTAACGTCACTCGCGTTTCGGTGACACATTTATGAGCTGTTAGTCTGTGTGTGCCAGTGTGTGTGTATGGCCTGTTCTTATCAGCAGATTTTATACTAAATACATAAAAAAAAAACAATAATCCTAACTAAACGACGTACAAATGCTGCTAAATTAATTACAACTCATAAATATAATTTGTGTTAAGATAGTGCCACAATATAAAAAAAAAAAGCTCACGTGCCTCTCTAATTACGACAACTAACGTTTATTTAATCGACGCCACCCCCTTCACCTCCCGCCCTTCTCCGCCCTAATCAAGTCAACTATTAATACAAAATAGTTCTCGCAATTTGTGAATCTGCCTGGGCATCATTTTCCTAGCTGTGAATATTTTACAAATTTATGCGCCAGTTTCATGTTATGGAATTTTCAATGGACACCAAAAAAACTAAAAGGTAAATTTACAGTACTCTCAGATTGCCGTTAAAATGTCGCATTTTACAGTCGAATGCTGTCAACCTGTTGTCTATTAAATATTATTGTCTATGCTCTCTAAGCAGACAGATGAACAAGAGTATAATTAAGTGAATTTTGAGGGTATACCAAAAAACTCATCTAATAGAATGGTACAGAGTGTCTCCAGTTCGAGCACACTTAAAATTTGACTTGTTTTGAGAAAAGTTTGTCCAAGTTTTAATGGTTTTGTTAAGTGTCTATATTCGATATTATCAATTCTTATATGCTTCAATATTCTAACTAAAAGATTTTCAATAAAATTTGAAAGGAATTCTTGATGGAAATTTTGAAAGATTTCTTTTTTCAATTTTTGAGTAAATATTTGCAGCTGATAATCGAAAAGAGAGCTCACAAACAAATCGTAAATTTCAACCAAAATGTTATACAAATATATTTTCCACAAAATATTTTCGGGAACATTTGCCGTTTGTTCGTTTTGAAAATTGCGCATTGGAAAAAAAGAGCGAAAAAAAGGAAAACAACACAAATATTTTGCTGTTGCTGCAGTTTTTCAACTTTTGGCCCACAGAAATTGTATGAGAGAGTGAGGGAAAAAAAGAGAGAGAGAGAGAGAGAGGGAAACTGAGATGTAGAGGAGAGATATGTGTTGGTCGCATGTCTTTGCCAAGTTGTTGTTGTTGCTCGTTGTTGTTGTTGTTTGTTAAATGACACATCCATAACGCATTTATAACAAGAATTTCAGACGTTTTTCCGTTGACTTTTGGAGGCGGCTTTTCTGAGAGAACTGGGAACAGAGCGTGTTAATACATTATTAATAATATAAATACACATACAAATGGAGGAATATGCCTTTTTGGATTTTGTGTATATTTTCAGCGCCATTTTTAATAATTGCTGTTGCGCATTTGCATACCCTGTAATTTTCATAATTACCTGGAAATGGTATATATCTGCATGGATTGTAATTAGAGTTACTAAATTTGGTATGATCATACACTTATGCCAAATATAGTTGAACTTTTCAATATATTGGTGATAAAAAATGACTTTAGAAAAATCAAACCTCACAGAAATTGTCTAGGTAAATGGAGTATTCTCAGTTATACTGTTTTAAGATTTCTATTAAAAAAATCATTATAAATTTAAGTTTCATTACAAAAAAACAAAAAAAAAATTGTTTAATTCTGTAAAAAAATGATAAAAACTATTAAAAAATATGTATTTTATTGTCTGTGATATTTTTTAATAAGCTTTAAAATAATAAATCGGAAATTGTTTACAAATAAAATTGAAAAGTGACTTCACTGAGATAAATATAGGGCATCATTTAGCTCATCATTCAATGTTTATTTCATACTCTCATGTTTGCCACATGTTTAGATAAATGATGAACAGGCATGAGGTTACCTTTTATTGCATTGAATGGCAAAAGAAAATTTAAATTTTTCTCAGCTATTTTCATAGTATTTTGCGCAATTCTCCTGACAGCTCGGACAACCTTAAATACTGCTCACACTAAATATTTTGTGGAATGAAAGCTATACGGAATTGCTTTTATGCAACTGTCTTTTTTAAACCTTATCAATTATTCAGTGACAGTGAAAACTTTTGCCCTGAACTTCGACTGTGACTTTTAAGTGCCGCTGTATTTTGTCAGGTCCTTGGTGTCCTGCGGAACAGCTGACGGCAATTGGGTAAAGAAAAGGAGACCTGCCTTTTTCTCGCACGGCATATCTGTTTACCATTTTACTATTTATTATTTATAATACTTTCTACCTTTTTTGTGCTTGTAATCTAATGACAGTCAAAGGACAACACGATTTGAGGATTGCACTTGAAATAGAACTTTTGTTCACATGTATTGATTGATTTAGTTTAGTTTTGTCGGAGAGGTCATGCAATTACTTGCCCCCAAAATAATATAATTGAGCTTTTCATTTAGGTCGGGTAACCTTTTCACAATATTGGATAATTAAAGTAACCAACTCGTTGTAGTAATTTGTAGATGAAATTCAGATAAACTCAGTTAAAGATTATTTTATAGCTACAATTGTCCTTGTGAATTTAACATTTCTAAATAGTGAAAAAAACAGCTTTTAGATTATTAGAAACGGCTTAGTTTCTTAGTTAAGACGATTTATCATTTGACACTTGGATGATTTATGATGGGCAAGCTCAAGTGTTGATTCGATTATTAGATTAAACAGCTTTTTCAAAAGGTTAAGTTCTATTTTCATTCATACCTTAAATGTTGTTGGGGATTGTTTTTTGTTTGTTGTTTTGTAAAAATTTCAGCCTTCTAGCTCTCACCGTTTGGGCAATAATTTTGGGAAAATACATTTTATATTGTTTATATATAAATGTTATTATCGGATACTGATTTTCAGATTAATATCTTTAGAACTTATGAGTTGTAAGCCTTAATTCTCTCTTCAAATATCAAATGAACAACATGAACTTCAGAAACAGATATAGATTTTAAAAGTCCATTAAAGTGCCCAAGTCAATTCGAATCGATGGTGAAATCAGCTTTTCGCTGGAAATCGTTATCATAAAATGTTATAGACTGATAAATGAATACATATGGGAATATGTACGTATTCATATTGTGGGGTAGAGAAGCCTTGAAACTTGCTCGTCATTTGTTTGTTTTGCATACATAGATTGACAGATTGATGGCGTATGGCGTCATCAATCTATACTGATATTTTTGCAAGACATGCGATGATAATGATAATGAAAATGTTTATGATAATGAATGAATGCTGTTTTCGTTACATCGTTAAAGTTTTGCTAATTAAGATACAAAATTTACAAATGGGAAATGAACTTTTTAAGATAACAAACAACAAAATAAAAATAGGAAAAAAGCCTATATTTATGTGTATTCATTCATGTGTGTGTATGACACACCCACAAAATAAACCATGTTCATGATGATGAGATAATAATATTTTCTATTTGCAGATTTGATTTGTTAGGCGCGTGCTAACTCAAGATTTGGGTAAAACATTATAAACAAAACAAAGAGTTAACAAATTGTAAACTCACATAAGCATTGTTGTTGTTGTTGCTAAATCGTTTAGTGCGGGTGTGTTGGGTGTATTCACTAGCTGAATCATACTATTTTTTGCGCTTGTTAACACATTAACTCACACACATACATATGTAGAGTATGTTTATTGATAAGAGCTAAAAGCCATTTGCAAGTCATGTTTGGTTTTCTTTTTTATACGTTAAATAGTTGTGGCAAGCTATACAATTAAATATATTTTAGATCTGCCCAATAAGTTGGATTAATGTAAAATCATGTCTGTCTGTCCGTCTGTTTCTATGGGAACTAATCTCTCAGTTTTGAAGCTATTTTCATGACACTTGGTAGAGTTTAGGTTAGGATTAGTGTTTTTATTTAGACTTTTTGTAACTCGGATAAAATACTATATATCATATATAGAAAGGATCCATCAACTATTCAATCTATAAGAAACTTTGTTTAACAAGGTGCATATATATTTAAAAATATTTTATGCATCCTTACCAAATTTTCTGATAATCAGACTACTATATCATATAGCTGACATAGGAAAAATCACTTGAAAATCATGAAAAACTTTTTTAATTTACCTAGATATCTCAACAAAGCTTCCTACCCAAATATTATTTTATTATTATTTATTTTATGATAAAAAGCTGCTCATGAATATATAATCCCTTTATTTTGTTGAATATTGAAACATTGCTAAATATGTACGTATAAAGTAAAAATTAAGAAACTTAAATTACTTACAAGAAAAAATGTATGGTTTCTATTATTATTTTGTATTTTGTATTTATAAACCTACAGAGCTCTGCAAGGGTATTAAAACTTCGGCTTGCCGTAGTTCAAAGTTCTTAATAAATGCTTTATTGACTTGTTTGTCTGTTTATTTGTTTTTTAGGCACAAATCAAAACCCAAATGAGCAACACGTGAGCGAAGCAGCCACAGTTGTTGTTGCTACGGCTGCTGCTGGCGGCTCACCAACCTCGAATCTAAACTCAGCAACAACAACAACAACAACAACAGGAGCAACAACAACTGCAACAGGAGCAGCAGTAGCAACATCAACAACAGCTGCTGCAATAAATACAACGCCCACACGGAGTCCACAACGCAGCGTTGTTGCTTATCATGAAGATGCTTATCAGTTAACAGCGGGAGGCGATGCCATTGAAAACGAAACACAGTCTCAGTCACAGCTGGAGGCAAACGGTTCACCTGGTCAAAGGCAGTCTATGAACTCTGGTGATTACAGCCAATCAACACCAAAATCCGGACGCAATAGCAGCAACAATGGAACTAACGCCAGTGGCACCACATCCCCCATTAACTATCAAATATTGGGTGACGAATACCCTTATGGAGTAGAGTATGAATCACAGCAGCAGCAACAGCCGCAACTTTCGCAGTCTGCTGTGAGTCAACAGGAGTCTTTGACTCAACCTGTACAGACAACACCCGCTACAACAGTTAACTATCGTCAGAGTTACGTTTCACCGCCCGCCGCTTTGCCGCCTTTGATAATCCCGCAGCGTCAATCTTTGTTGCCCTGGGGTGCACATTCCCGCAGCTCCATCATCAACGTGCTGCCTGCCAGTTATAACCAGGCCGAGATGCATGCCACATCAACATGCCACATGGAGCTGACGGCAGCACCACGGCCCGGTGAAATTGTTATGCGCAATTTATTTAGCGATTTTACGGCGCAGGCGGAGAAAAAAATTGAGCTAGTAATGCTGGAGAGTGCGGATAAGAATCTCTCCAAGCTACTGCAACGTGGCGAGGATCAACAGTTTGATCAACTTTTGTCCGCCTTGGGTTCCGTGGCGGAACATTGTTTACCCTCACTGTTGCACACGCTGCTCGCCTGGCATCGCCGTCAGCTCTCCGACATGGAGATTAAGAATGATCTGAAGAAGCCTGGAACTGGAACTGGGAGCAGTTCAGTCCAGGCAGTGAACAAGTCCAGTGTGGATTTGGATTTTCAATTGCAGCGTCGTGAGGCAGCCGTTGAGTTTATTTTCTGTTTGGCATTGATTGAGATATTGAAACAGTTGCCATTTCATCCGGGCCATGAGGATTTGGTGCGCAGCATTGAGAATTTGGCTTTTAAGCACTTCAAGTATAAGGACGGGCTAAGGGATAATCCCAATGCGCATAATATTCACATGATTGCGGATTTGTATGCGGAGGTTATTGGTGTCCTGGCCCAGAGTCGCTTTGGTTCCGTGCGCAAGCGATTCATGAGCGAACTGAAGGAGTTGAGGAGCAAAGAGGCATCGACAACGTCATTTCAGAGCATCATTAGCCTCTTGATGGGCATGAAGTTCTTTCGGGTCAAAATGGTGCCCATCGAGGAGTTTGAGGCATCGTTTCAGTTTATGCACGAGTGCGGTCAGTACTTTCTAGAGGTCAAGGACAAGGATATCAAGCATGCTCTGGCAGGACTCTTTGTGGAAATCCTCGTGCCCGTTGCAGCGGTGAGTTGAGAGGACTTTATTTTCAAAATCTTTTAACCGGGTACTAAAACCGTAATCTTTAACCGATTAAACTGAAACCGTAATCGAAAAATAATTTTTCAATTGTATCGAATTTTAAATAGTTCAATTATTCAAACCGAAATAACCGCTTAGTAACCGTTTCAAATTTAATATTGATCTTCTGTTTTCAAAATAAAAGAGCTTGTCCTTATATGTTAACATATTTTAAACATTTTAACAACAAATTTTCTTATTTATGTGAACCAGTACTTTAAAAGCGATAACCGTTATGACCGAAATACAAAAATTTTGCGTATCCGATAACCGTAAACCGAAATAAGAATAAAAATACCGTAACTGTAACCGATATTCCATTCGGTTTGATACCCTTCTTTAAACCTTTCAAAAAATCTCTTCAAATTTTCAACTTTCATAATACTGCATTCAAATTTAATTAATATTATTTAATTTTTTTTTCCTCAAGTTATAAAGTTGTAAAGAAATTTAAACCCATTTTTTTTCTTCTCTCCCATTTGCAGGCCGTCAAAAATGAGGTGAATGTGCCGTGTGTAAAGAACTTTGTGGAGTTGCTGTATGTGCAAACACTTGATGCCTCAACAAAGTCCAAGCATCGATTGGCATTGTTTCCACTGGTTACCTGTCTGCTCTGCGTCTCCCAAAAGACTTTCTTCTTGACCAATTGGCATTACTTTTTGGCCATGTGCTTGAGCAATCTGAAGAATCGCGATGCCAAGATGAGTCGTGTGGCTTTGGAGTCACTGTATCGCCTGCTTTGGGTCTACATGATTCGGATTAAATGTGAATCCAACTCGGCAACGCATTCGCGACTCCAAAGCATTGTCAATTCACTGTTTCCCAAGTGAGTTAATGGAATTTATTTAAATTAATAACTTTATTAATTTGTTTATAATTTGTTTTCAGGGGTTCCAAGGGCGTCGTGCCACGCGACACGCCACTCAACATCTTCGTGAAGATCATACAGTTTATTGCCCAGGAGCGTTTGGATTTTGCCATGCGTGAAATTGTCTACGATTTGTTGTGTGTGGGTCGCTCCATCAAAGTGATACTCAATCCGGAGCGGATGAGCATTGGATTGCGTGCATTTATGGTCGTTGCCGACTCGTTGCAACAGAAAGATGGGGAACCTCCAATGCCACGCACTGTGCCGGTTTTGCCCTCGGGAAATACGCTGCGCGTAAAGAAAACTTACATCAATAAAATGCTCACAGATGATACGGCCAGGAGCATTGGCATGTCCACGTATTTTCCACATGTACGTCGTGTTTTTGTGGACATTTTGCGTGCATTGGATGTGCACTGTGGTCGTCCGCTGATGATGACAAATACACAGAATCAGAATAAGGAGCCGGATGAGATGCTGTCGGGTGAGAGGAAGCCACGCATTGATCTATTTCGCACCTGTGTGGCGGCGGTGCCACGTTTAATACCCGATACGATGACCGCTCATGAATTGGTCGATTTGTTGTCACGACTGACGGTGCACATGGATGAGGAGTTGCGCATATTGGCGAATCAGGCATTGCAAACGTTGGTCTTGGATTTTCCGGATTGGCGTCAGGATGTCGTGCACGGTTACACACAGTTTCTGGTGCGCGATGTCACCGACACCTATCCGCAATTGTTGGAGAACTGCACCCGCATCTTGTTTGTCTTTCTCAACATTTGGCGTTGTGCCATCAATGTAATTGGCGCTGCCAACACCGCCGCTGTTGTTAACAATGCACCTGTTGGTGCTGGACCTGTCAATGTGGCACAACAAAAGGTTGTTCCCACAATAAATACAGCTGTCCAACAGCCGGGAGCAGCTGCCACGCCTGCAGTTGCCGTTGCCGTCGGCAAGGAGACGACGAGCAGCCAGTTGTCCAAGCAACAGCATTTGAATACCGCCAGCAGCGCTGCATCCAGCATAACCACTTCGAGTGGCATGTCGAGCATAACACAGCACACGGTGCTCAACATGGTTGCCCAGGATGCGGCTAAAAAGAATGAGATTCCACTGGTCACCACACTGCACTTTGTCGAGGGATTCGCTTTGGTTTTGCTCTGCAATTATCGTCCATATTTACGCAAATTGGCTGCCATGATTCTGAAGGAGGTAAAGAATTTAATGCGTACACTGGGCATACCGGAAACGGAGCCACCATTGATCGATGTCATGGATCGCTGCTGTCCGCAGATCATTGAGAAGTGTTTGCCACAGCTGCCGCAGGCCGAGAAGACGGCGATTCTCAATGCCAACTGCATTGATCTGCAGTGGATTGCCGAGCGCAGCAGCGGCGTTTGGCTCGCCGGACTCACAGATGGTATGCAGCTCCCAAGAGAACGCTTGTTTATTGTACACTTGTGGTCATGTTAATGTGAACATTTGATTTTCCGCTAAAAAGTCAACCAGTTTTAAAGCTAAGTTGGTGAAACTTTGAATAGCTTCGTATAGGTTTGAATAGGCTTTGGACTACTATATCATATAGCTACCATAGGAATACAGTCGAACTTCCCTAACTCGAATCACCACTATCCAAAGAAAAGGTTCGAGTTATGGAGATGTTCGACTCATAGAGTTATTTTTCTTAAGTTTATTAATTTAATTGCCACTCATTTAGCTCGAGTTAGAGAGAAATTCGAGTTGTAGAAGTTCGAGTTATGCACAAATACAATTTTTAGTATAAGACACTTTGTTGTTTAATCTTACAAAATATCTATTTAGTGTAGTTGTACACATCCTGACCAAATTTGGTTCAAAAAAAACAAGAAAAGTCGGTTTAAACTTTATTTCTCCCCAGTTGTGTATTTGATGTTGTCTTTAACATTCTTACCGAATTTCATGAACATCAGACTTTTGTATCACAAAGCTTTCATAGAAACGAACGATCAATGCCCAAGATTTAGTATAAACTACTTTTTTTTGGTGAGATATCTCAAACAAACTTGCAGATTAAGTAATTATACTGTTATTTTAAATTTCCATAAAGTGGGACTAGTATATCTTAGAATAAAGCAGCTGAAATTGAATTTTAGTTTTAAAATCTTTTTTTATTTCTTAAAAATTATATTTTTTTTTTAAGAAGAAGTTTAATTATTTATTTACTTTTATTTATCGCTACTCTTACTAAATTCGTTGTTGATATTATTGACTATATCTCGACTATAGTCTTATTTATTAACTTATCACTAATCCCTTATCTTGTTTTTTTTAGACAACTCCAAGTCATCGACTTCAACACTGAATCTATCGCAGACAAGCGCAACAGCTGCGGCTGCTGCGGCCACAGCAGCGAGCTCGACACAACCGCAGTTTGATCCCTGGGCGAGCTGTCTTTTTGGCCTGTTGGAGCGCCAACGCGTGTTGCAACAATGTCCCTCGGCGGTGGCACAAGCCTGGCCAATTTGCTATGCGCGTCTCAATGCACTGTACAGCGTCATAGATCCCACGTAAGTGAAGGAAACTCGATGAAAATCTATGCATAAATAATATTATTAAAATGTTGCTCTCTATATTTGTTGTTGTAGTCCTGTGAGCGATAATCGTGCCTCCTTGTTGCGTGGCTCGGCGCCAACTAAGAAAATGCCCACCGAGAGTCAAAAGGATTCGTATATGCGCTTGTGGCGCAACCAAGTGGCATGTGCCATGCGTCTGGTGCCACAAATACCAAGTGTTGCCGTGCGCTGTGCCTCGCCAGATCTGAGCTTGAGGTAAGTTTGACAACAAAAACAACATTAACAAAAAAAACAGCAACAACATTTACAGCATCTTCAACACATCGACAACAAACAAAAAAAATTGTGTTCAATTTCAGTTTAAAAATGATGAAAATCGAATGTCAATCATTATTTTTGTTTGATTAACAATTCTGCATTCGATTAAGTTTTTGGGTGGCACGTGATAAACCCCTTTCCCCCTTCTCCCAGTCACTCTGTACCCTGGCAATCTGTACAATCAAATACATTTTGAAGTCCCTACAAATATAAATCTCATTTGAATATTGTCATTTGTGTGTCGTGTTTATTTGTTTTCAACTAACTTGAATTTGACACTTGCCAAACTAACTGTTTGCTTTGCATAATCACAACAGACTGCATATGCACACGTACACACCCACACATACACACACACACACACACATGAGTCAATACATTTTATCAGTTTGTGAAATGAAATGTCAATCTTATTGTGAGTAAAAACTTGCATTAAATCAAATTAATAGCGAGGAAAATGTATTGAAATCATAATTTATTAAGTTGACATATCCAAACTCATTACTCATGACTTTTTGTATATATATGTACATACTAAATATGTTTATGTTGTGTCTGCATCTGGTGATTTATGCATGTTTTATTTGTTTTGTTCTCATCAAAAAACATGCATTGTAATTTTAATTGTAATTGTAGCACAGCCAAAATCAGTCAATATTTTGATAGCTGTATTTTGCCACATCTTGTGGCACTTTACTGTTTTCTTTTAAATGCAAGTTGCAACATAAGGCAACAAGACTCTAAGTTTATGGACATCAAATATGCATATTATGCTCAAGAAATCGATGAACAAAAGGGTTTAGATTTAATGCTTAACAACAATCTCTGTCTTTTTGTTGTTTGCGGCGTAAATTTGAATTTTGAAACAATTTTAACAGACTGAGATAGTTTAACATTTAAAGCTTTCCACAATGTGGCAGAAAAAAAAGATGCAAGTTTTATTGGAAACGTTTGGTTTTTCGTTTTTTATTATTTCATTAGTCGCACTTTAATTTTAGAGCATTTGTAAATTATTTGTTAATATTATATTATAATCTTTTTAAGTATCAAAAAATTACCAAAGATATGTAGATAATCTTTATCTTATATTACAAATAAATAGTAATCGTTTAAATATCTCAATTAATGTATTTATAAACATATTTCATTTTTACAGATATGCTTTTTGATTTTTTTTTTGTAGCAATAAACCATAAAAAATGGGAGAAATTCATTAAGTTGTTGATAATACATCTCAAATGTACAAAAAGCATCATAATCATTTTTGATTAGATACATTTGTATCTGTAACTGTGTTGATTTGTGTGTACTGCAATATTGTAAACTTTGAATGAAAAATGGGGGCAAATGTTAATTAAAACTTGCAGCACACACACTTGCAGTCGTTTCATGTCCACACACACACACACATGCATTCTCGTTTCAACTGTGGGAAACTGTTTAAAAAGGTCAAAGATCAATCTCATAAACTTCACATTTTAATTGGTTAACAAAACTCATAATGTTTGTTAAATCTATAAATATATATAAATATAAATATATATATGTGTAAATGCAAATATATGTATTACCTTTATATGGATTGTAATTTATAGTTTACAAGATCAATCGGATTCACGTTCGCTATCCGATTCCTTGGACAATATACCGTCAAATGTCTTTGGGCCCGAGGGAATCGTAACGCGTTTCACCTTGCCGCTCTCCTACGGACGCAAAGAGGCGCGCCAGAAACGACTTGGGTAAAGCAAATCAAACACAAAAAACAAAACAAGTATTAAGCATTAAAGTTAGAAAAAAAAAACAGCAGAAAAACCTATACTTAAACTTAAACCAAATCCCTGCAAAATTAATGACACGCACACAACAAGGTCTTAATAATTAGATATAAAGGGAATTCCGATTTCTTCTTTATTTTAATGCGGTTTTTTATTATAGTTGTATGTGTACGAATTAGTGTATATATGTGTGTGTATTTAAGTATTATTATTTTTATTATTTATAGTTCTTGGCATGCAAGTTGATGTAAAGTTTGTCAAAAATACTCAAATCCTATTTAGAAAGCATTTAATGAAATGTTTAGCTACAATTTTGAATAAAACTTTTTGGCTAATCCTTGCAGTTTTGTTTTTTTTTTAGAACTCTTTTTTAAAGAAAGTATGATATTTTATATTGGCTTAGATTTTAGTTAGAATAAAACAGTTTTTCCTCGTATGCACAAATAATTTTTTTTTTTTATTAATTTATGCAAACTTAAACTGAAAATTTTATTTTTGACAGTTTTGATTAGCTGAAAAGTTTGCACGAATTTCTTTTCGATTTGATTAAAGCGTTTCTAATGCTTTTAACAACTAAAAGTATTCGATATAAATTGTTTTTGTTCTTATGCAGTTTAAAGACACATTTTATTATTTCGATTTAATTGACAAGTGCTTATATTAAATTTGAATAGCAAACATTTTCTCAGTTTGTGAAAGCTTTTGCACAACGTTTGAAATAATTTTTGATTCTATTAAAGTTGCCACTTTCTGGCCTAAATCAATATGACATTTTTAGGCTTTTCTTTTGTCATTTTGTTTGGCAAATAATTCCTTCGTCTGTTTGTACGTTGTTTGCCCTCCGTTTATTGCCTTTTTTGTACTTTTTTTTCGGAAACGCAGAAAATACTTGCACTGTATAACCATTATAGAACAAGTTTATTTATTTTTTATACCACGCATTGATGTGTTTCCAGCCCAGTTACGCCCACAGCACGTCTACCGATTGTCACGCCTGCTTTCCAGAAAAATGAAATGAAGAGAACAAAAAATTAATAATTTTTGTTTGTTGAATATTCTTTTTTGGTGCTTTGTGTGTGTGCAAATTGTGTAGGGGACCGTAAGCAAATGCCGACAAAAAATAAGAAAAAAAAAACAAATGAAAAAGAAAAAGAAAATGACGAGAAATGATGTTGGTTTTAATTGAAATGTGCGCTTTTTAATATTTGTAATGTAATTTTTTGAATGAAATTGTCGGTTACTGTGGCTAAAATGGAATTTCTCGTTGCTTAAAAATAGAAAAACGAAGTGAACTGGATTTTTTTTTTGTCAATTGATGCGTTGCCGCTTAACTTGAATTTAAGGACCTCAAGGACCTTTTCGAACCTGACACGATACTAAAATGTACGACCGTTAATTTCATTTTCATTTTATAGCTCATCGCCAGACTCCCTGAACGCGGATCGCAGTGACAAGTCAGCGATGGGCAGCGCGTCGCCTCAGGCACTGTATAAACTGGTGGTTCCCCTGCTCCGCTGCGAGGCCATCGATGTGCGGGATGCGGCTGTCAATGCGTTGGGCATGATAAACCACGATGCGCTCAAGTAAGCAACCAGTCAAGCCAACCAGTCAACACTTTTTTATATCCTCCAAACTTGACGACATGATTTTTAAGCCTTTAATTTTATATTTATGCCAGAGATCTGATGGAGGAACTGGTGGTCTACATACGTGAGGCGGTTGATCGTAAACAGGAGAATATGCGTAGACGCCGTCGTCGCGATGCACTGCGTCTGCAGGTGGTGCGTGTCCTGGAGAAGATTGCCGAGAATGGCACATTTGGTGTGAGGTATGAGTGGGCCAAATCCGCGACACAAATTAGCCGTCTTAACTGCTCTGTTCCTTGTAGACCTACTAGAAACTATCTTTCATTATCTCTACCTATTTGCACCACTGATTATGCTTTTCACACTCCTTTTCGTGTATTGTTCACCTATTACAATTCTCTTTTTTATGTGTTCTCTGCTGAACACTCTCAGTCTTCTATTAAGCTATCTATTCTCTGCCACCTTAGGTCTACTTCTGGCCAATTCTAACTGGGTACCTAACACCTGAACTCTATCTTTTTAATATTCTTATTCTTACTCATATTCATCTGTATACTCTCGATCTTTCCAATGAAATTTGCAACCAATCTAGCTGTGAACAATCTGATTTAATTAGAGGCTGCAATGTTTGCTTTTTAAATAATTGAATAAATATTTTTCTGCAGCACCTGCGTCCTGGAGCGCGATACAATGTCGCTGCATCCCACGTTTGTGGAGTATATTGAAGGTGCTATGGCTTATCTAATGGCCGAGACGGACAAGGATAATCTCAGCATACGTGAGGTCAAGGCTCACTTTTGTAATTTCATACGCAAAATGATTAAGAACTTTTCATGTAAGTGAAGAATCAAAAAAAACAAAAACTTTTATTATTATTTATTTTTTTAAAATTACTACGTTTTTTATTATTACCTAAATATGAATTTATGAATATGCATATAAAATTAGAGTTATTTTCTGTTTTCTAAACAAAAATTGTAACCTAATTATTATTAATATTAATGGCATTTTGTTGCAATTATTTGTTTAATCATTTTTTGGTCGACTTTTTCCATATTTCTCACAGTGGAATCGTGTGCCACATTGTTGTCGCGAGATTTGAAGCGTAACCTGTTTAATTTATTTGCCACTTGGTGTGGCAGCTTCTCCAAGCCGCTCAGCATTAGTTCACAGATTGGCCAAACACTCGAGGAGGAGAAGTTGCAATTTAGCGCCTTGCAGGTAAGTTCAATTCTTGCTCCTTTGCATATCGATGTGCTCAGGTGTCTTTTGCATTTCTCTTGCAGGCCATGTCCGCCTTGCTTTGCTGTGGACACATATTTTATACTCCGCATCTGCAGGATGATGGCATCATTTACAAATGGTTGGATTTGCTCTTAACTTCCAAGGAGGAAAAGGTAAATTTGTTATATTTTGATTAATATTTGAAAAAGAATGTTTGATCTTTGCAGCAGAAAAAATAAATATACTTAAAAATATCTTTTTTCTTTTCCTCTATTTAGATTTATCAGCTGGCCCGCGATACGGTTGTTTTGTTGCTGGAATCGAATCCGGATATGGGTCAACTTCTTGAATGGGTTATCGATCGTTGTTATACCTCAACTCCACGTGAGGCAGATGCTTGTTTTCTGGCTTTGGCCTCGATCTTCAGTGCCAAGTAAGTAAAATCATTTGCCGCCAGGCATTAGCTAATGTTTTAACGCATTAAAATTTCTCCCCTTTCTTCGCGTCGGTAATTTTTCCTCTCACGGCAATTTTTCCGAGAACGTGCACCATTTACATATAAGCTCATTTGCCATAAATTCTTCTTGAGTATGTGTGTGTGTGTGTGTGTGTGTCGGTGTGTGTGCCTGTGGCAGCTTAAGTAGCGCCTCACGTGTCTGTCCTGCCGTGTGACGCTGCTTTAAATTTACAACCTCAAAGGACACACACAGGATAACAATACTGTAGACTCTTATACACAGTGATGGAAAAACTAATATAAACGAGAGTCATCTTGAAATGATATGATAATTATAATTAATAAAGAATCCTATTGTTTTGTTAAATTTTGAAAGATTGCTAAATTGATTAAATTAAAAAAAATTATTCAACTAAAAAAAATAATAATTTCCGAAGCCATTTTTAGAATAAAAAAAATATTATCATTTCTATTATTTTGTCCATCACCGTATTGCGAAACAATTGTGTTCATTGAAGTAAAGAGCTGCATGTGTATGTGTGTGTGTGTGTATATGTATGCATGGGTATATGTGTGTGTCTCCCTGCCAAATGCACTATATTGCATTTCTATCAGGCGCTTTAAATGAGAATACATTTTCTTGAATATTTCGCTTCCCATTTTTCCTTTAACGCAAAGAATTAACTCTTAAATAAAAAAAAAGAAAGGATACGTTTCTTCCAACTTTTTGCCTGCTTTTATCATCAGCGTAATATTTTTTCAAGTACGTTTGCAACTTGTACGAGTAATATATCCTGTAAAGATGCAATAAAAAAATAATAACCTCTTTACATTACAGAGTTGATGTACTTTATCATCTATTATTATTATTAAAAAAATATATTTTCAAACCTTTCCCTTTGATGAATATTTTTTCCTTGAACTTTTGCTATCGTGCACAGTTTTTTCGTCACTTTAACTTCAGCGAAATTTCATTTATCAAATACTCTTGCCACTTAAAATATACCGTGTTAAGAGGTACTCAAAAAGTAATAAGCTTTTTCCACTACGAAGTGCATGTAATTTTTTTTTTTCCGTTTTTTCACATTTTTATTATTTTTGCATTATAATAAAAACAAATTCTTGAAATTTCTTCTAAAATATACCCCTTAGGTAAACTTCTAAAAGGCAAAAGGAAATTCTCTATTTGTATTTTTTTCATTCTATCCCCTTTTTTGCTTACTTGTTTGAAAAAAGTTTTTGAGTTGGTTTATTTCACATTTATAGATATATTGTCAGGGTATCTGATAGTCGTAGCGTACTGTGCTGAAATATTCCTATCGTCTGTTTAATACCATTTAAATCTCTTTGTAGCGCATATGTGGCACATGTTGCAATCGCATCTTTTCGTTGCACAGTAAGGGATTCTTTTTAATTTTGTACTTGAATGCTTCAAATGTATTTAATAAGAAATAGTACAGACTTATTCATAAATTCAATTTCTAGTCTCTTTGGGGAATTCTCTAAATTAATCAAAAGCAAATTTAACTAGCTTTTCATGCACTCAAAGTGTTCATTTAACATGCAACTGCAACCGGGTTTCTTTTAGGCCAACAGCGTAATTTATCGTATGTTGTTTTTTGTATGAATGTGTTGCGTGTTGCACATGCAACATTTGTAGACTTTGCGTGCCACAATCTATTTGTGCCATACTCGTTGCACTTTTTATGATTTACATCTAGCAACGATTTGTATCCCTCTCTATTTTATGTGCAACAGCTGCAACTTTGTTGTTGTCATGTTCATCTGGTTTGTATGGAAACAAATGTGTTTTTTATGCCTCAGTGCAATTTTCCGAGTCCTTGCTTAATTTTGATTTACTGTTGCCTCTCAAGCGACAGGAAACTTTAATGCCACCAGAGATTACAAATAAAAGTTACGAGTTTAATAAAAATCAAGCTGGGAAATAACTCTCCAGATAAATGGAAAAATCTTAAATATAGTAATATCAAAAGTGAAATTTTATTATTATTTTAAAACTGTTTTTTGTTCAGATAAAAAAGCATTTTTTATTGTTTAACTTTTTTACCAATAACTTTTTTTATAGTCTATATTTTAAAAATTATAATTGTTAGGGTCCTTGAACTTGCGGTTTTATATCTTGAAAGCACGAATTTTCTTTTATAAAATGTTCTTAGATCCCTTTGAACTTTGACCCATGCAAAATCAGTTTCAATTACCAACAAAATGGTAACAAAATGTCGCTTTTTCATTAGCTTTCAACACGTGCCAAAACACATTATAAGAAACTACCACACACACCCATACACACACACACACACTCACCCACAAACAAACCCACAATTTGCCCACATAAAAGAGTCAACATCAATTGGCAATTGCTACAACCTGTAAACCAGCAAACAGTTAGCACATTGTGGGAAAATGTACAAGAAAATAGAGTTTGTCTTAGCCTCTTGTCTGTCAGTGTTTTAATCTTGTCCTAAAATTAATTCAATTCATCCATTTAGTCAGTTTTCACTGTGGGCTGCAACAAAGTGTGTAGCATACATTTTAGCGTTCTCATTTTGCATGCTAACTGAAAATCGATTGGCATGAAATATTTACAAATCGACAAACGGATTCAAATACTAGTCAGTTGCCGGTAATGTCAGTTTGCCATTTATTGGACATACGTATATGTGCTTGCCACCTGACATTTACCTGTGAATTTTCCTCTTGACTGATTGAACTTGATTTGGTAAACTGTTGATTGCTAAATTGATGGCATAAATAACTCATGTTGCTGCCATGGTTAACTGATGAAAACTCCAACTCCATTTATATTTTTTACTTAGGCTCATGTCAAAACATGTTTATGAAAGTAACAAGTTAGCGTGGCACAGTCGAGCTGCTCGACTGTAAAATGCCCAGAACTCATAAATTAAATTAAAATGAAAATTAAAAAATTTGAAAATGTAGGTTGATATCTAAAAAATTGAAAATAAATGTGACATTTATAATGTTTATAAAACATATATATACAAAAATATTTTAATGAAGTACATATATAAACAAATATTTTAGTGAAATTCATAAAAAAAAATGAAAAAATATTTTTTAAAAATATATTTTAATAAAATATAAAAAAAAATATCGATACCTTTGCCGGATTCTTCTCTGTAAATTCTCCAATTGAAATGGAATTTTCAAGGCTTTAGCTTCGAAATTGTTCTTTGTATTCGTTATTATTAAAGTAACTGTATGTGTTCATGCGGACAAACAGACTTTGTCTCAAACCCATAAGCCTTTGTTTCCTTTTGACTACTGTGTTAAAAGAACCCATTAAAACAAGCGACTTTAAATGATGTGTACTTTTTCAATATTTAATTTGTACTCTCTTTTCGATTTTTAGGGAGTATCCTTGCGACCACTACACATCCGTTATAACCGTAACGCTGCTAATGACAGGCTGCCCCCGTGTCGAGGTGCATGCAACCGCGTTGCAATTGCTGCAAATTTTGGATAAACGCTTCTTTGGCAGCGTTGTCGGCACTCTGCACAGCGATAACGAGAAAGGTAGGAACTATCCACAGTAACCAGTAAACATTAAACAATAACTAACCTGCCACAACAACCAACAATCGACTAACAACTTAAAATCAACACTGCATAAAAAGGTTATGAAAAAAAAAAATGTGTAATTATAGCTTCCCTTAAGCATTGTACAGCTTGGAACAAAGGAAAAGTTTTTTCTTCAAGTATTTTGCATTACATTTCTGGGAAATTTTGCACAGTAAACTGCAGCTGCAAATTGCGGTTAGTTTTAAGTTAACCTTATGATCGATTTTCTTAATGCCATTTTACTGCAATTTCAACGTAAAGGGGAAAAATTTAGTATTGCATATCTTTTGCCATTTTCATCTGGAAAATTTGTAGCTTCTTTTTGGCTTACATTT